>CM075489.1:4697500-5297500 GCA_037950665.1 Hypophthalmichthys nobilis
TACACCATCATTCTTACTGAAAGCATTTTCAAACTGTAATGAAATAATGAAATATAGCAACTGAACCAATTCCATTTGCATCCCATCATTACTTGAACTGTACTGTCTGATGTTGACCTATTATTAAAATTATTATATATATTTGATTTAGTTAGTGAAGATAAATCCACAAGTCAAATTTAATTTACATTTAAACCCTGAAAGGGAGTTATTCAGGGATTTTTTTATTACTTATTTCCATTTGCCTATTTGTGTAATATATAATAATATATTCCACTAGAGGTCAGTAGAGCTTTTCTTGTAGTAGAAGATGAAATAAGCATTAAACTGATCAAAAGTGAAGGTAAAGACATTTATAATGTTACAGAAGAATTTGGTTTTAAAGAAATGCTGCTGAACTTTTAATTTATCAAAGAATCCTGGGGAAATAAGTTGCTTAGTTTCCACGAAAATATTAAGCAGCATTGATGATAATAATAAATGTATTATGAGCAGAAAATATTAGAATGATTTCTATTTATATAGCACATTTAAACATAGCAAAGCTATCCAAAGTGCTGAACAGAGTAAAGAAAAATAAAATAAAAACAGAGTAAAACCAAAAAAAATGACAATAAAACAGGAGTACGATAATATTAAAATGCCAGGGAGTAGGGATACGTTTTCAATTTATTTAAAAATGTTAATGGAAGGTGCAAGGTGGATGTCCAGAGGAAATTGATTACATAGACCGGGGGTGGCAACAGAAAAAGCTCTGTCTCCCTTAGTTTTTAGACGGGAGCGAGGGATAGATAAAAGAGCCCTGTCTGAAGATTTTAAAAGTCTGGAAGATGACACAGGAGTAAAAAGATCTTTAAGATAAAATGGAGCTTGATCATTAAGAGCTTTAAAAACAAACAACAGAATTATAAACTGAATTCTAAAATGGATCGGGAGCTAATGAAGCAAAGTTAAAAATG
Organism: Hypophthalmichthys nobilis; assembly: GCA_037950665.1. Lineage (NCBI taxonomy): Eukaryota > Metazoa > Chordata > Actinopteri > Cypriniformes > Xenocyprididae > Hypophthalmichthys > Hypophthalmichthys nobilis. The sequence continues at coordinate 4,698,460 of CM075489.1, forward strand.
GGGTGACATGATCATATTTCTTTGTCCCGTCAGCAGCCTTGCAGCTGCATTTTGTACCATCTGGAGGCTTTCAAGTGATGACTGAGGAAGACTCAGATACAATGAGTTACAATAGTCTAAGTGCGAGGTAATAAAAGCATGAATAACTTTCTCCAAGTCTTGGAATGACAAAAACGAAGTTTGGAAATAATTGATAAAAACTATTCTTAACAACAGAATTAATTTGTTTTGATAAACATAATTCTGAGTCCAGGATGACCACAAGGAAACTGAGGGGAAATGATTAACCAGCTCCTTAATGAAACTACTCCTCAATTTTGGTGGACCAAAAACAACTGTTTCCGTTTTGTCCTCATTAAGTTGGAGAAAGTTATTTGATAACCATTTCTTAATGTCCCAGATGCATTCCAACAAAGGTTGAATGGAATTGCCAGCTTTTAACAGCAGGTACAGCTGTGTATCATCAGCATAAAAATAAAATGAAACATTGTGCTTCTTAATAATATCCAGAAGCGGACCCAAAATAGAGCCCTGAGGTACTCCACTAATAACAGGAGCAGAAGATGAAGAGAACTTACCTAACTCTACAGAAAAAGACCTGTCTTTAAGATATGAACTAAACCACCATAAGGCCGTACCATTGATACCAAATAAGAGCTCTAAAAGCCAAATAAGAACATTATGGTCTACAGTATCAAAGTCAGCTATAAACAGTTTAGTATTTCATGATAAATGTTTATTATTAGTTTTACAATTGACAGGACTAATATAGAACACTTAGATGATGAATTTATGTTATCTAAATCACCAGACAGTCTATGATAAATTAATGTTTATAGACTTTTTAATATAATGCCCTCTGAAGAAATAAATAAAAAACACTTTAAAATAATTGTGTCATCTGTATAGTATATATAACAAATATCAAAGCTAGAAGGAAGACTTTTATGAATGGATGTGACTTTCATCATAACCATTATTGGGACCCTGAAACCAAACAACATGAAAGAAGCTTGATTAAACCTCATTTTCCTTATCATACTTTAGCGTGCATATTCAGCTTTTTCATATTCAGGACAGAATCACCTGTAGGATCTTACAGATAGTTTACTCTTTAGGATAGAGACCTGTCTTCTGCACTCCAAAAGCGGTGATGAAGATGTTGATGATGACGGTGATAAACACCAGCCCTGTGGCCACATTATTCATTATGTCCAGCTTCCTCTGATTGGCCACATCATTGAGGTTTCTGCGTGCTGAAAAGGAAAGATTTTACGAAAAGGAATTACTAAAACATTTTTGCTAGCATAAATGAACCCTCCAAAATCCCTGACAGATTTTGTTCATAATGCATGATGGCTTTCATGCTCACCCATGTTGACGAAGAGAGCGCCTGCGAGCACTTGGAAGAAGAGTGATGCAGCGATGAGGATGATTACAGTGAGGAAGTACTTGAACTCAGGGCCCTGCTCCAGGACGGCTTTCAGCTGAGAGGCGTTTGCCATCAACAGCGCCACATCCAGCATGCTCTCTGCTACACTCTTCTTAGTGGCGTAGTGATTCATGTTGAGAGGTTCTGCAGGCTGAAAGAGAGAAATCAATTCAACTTAAAATATTAAATTAAATTAAGTTAAATCTTAAATTAAAGTGGCTATGTAGAATTCAGGAACCCTTGTTATTAGCGACACCGGTGGCGGTTAATTGAACTGCAGGCAACAACTTATTACTCGTGCGTAACGTACGCTAAAGAGACTGAACGTGATACAATGCCCCGATATTGATATTCTTTTTCGTTTTTTGTTTACAAGTAAAATGAAGCTGGAAATCGATGTTATGTTAACGAACATCCAGACGCCGTCCACGTTGCTGGAGCGACGTTTAGATAAATTTGTGGGAATATGTGCTGCGCGCCGCGCTTTCCTCTCAATAGGTAATTAACATTACACTGTTATGATAGTTAGATAAGGCTATACTTAAGACTATAGACTGTTTCTATCTGACTGTGTGAGAATATAGTTTGAATTAATCCCCTACAGTACAGAATCATTCTGAAGATAGGCTTTCAGGAGCGCGCGTAAATGTCACATGCTTTTGATTTTCCCGGCAAAACCGTCCCTAGTCCTTCACATAAAAATCAGTCTACGGGCTTTCATAGACAACCTAGGAAGGAAGTCGGGGAAGGTCTCATTTTTTAAGTTTCGTTACAAGCTGTTCACAAATTAGCAATAAACGAAATTCTTGCATATAGCCCCTTCAAAATATTTTTTTCTGCTATTGTAATTAGCATTAAACGTACGTTTTTACGGTAGCCTATAGTACATTGGCACAGGTGGCGAAGTAAAGTAAAGCATCTATTTGGTCTATCATATCAGAGCATTTTCAGACTCATACTTTTGCATATGCATTAATTCACCTAACCATGTGCTAGCATTTTGTTTTAAATCGAGAAAAACAAGAGACCTTCTACCCTCATCTTAGCTGAAATATCAGTGGTTTCCAGCAACATCTGTACCCTGTGAGATAAGATCCTTCAAAGTGAGAGAAGTTCTCAGTGCAAATGGAAAAAGACTAAATGAACCCATTTAAATGTCAAAACTACTGAGCACATTATGTCTAGTATTCTGAGTGTTTCTTTCACTCGTTCTTCTTATCTGGACAAACACTCCAACCTGTTTATTTTTTCAACAAAAACAAATACATTCTCAAATTTTTCCACACATAAACAGTTCATTTCATGCACACATACATAAGTAGGCTATATAAATATTTATTTATATAATTTATGCATGTAAATCTTTAAACAGAACATAATTATACCACATAAGATATATTGTGATTTATTTATGCATGCAATAAAATAATTAAAATATAACTATATAAAAAAAGACTATGTTCAACATGGATGTTTGATGTTTGTGGCGATGGCCAACATAATTTATGGCCTGTTTTATGAAATGCACTACAAAACTATATGAATATTTTTAAGGGTTTGTTGATAAATTAATGCACTGACTTGAATAGAAATGAAGTCATGCATTTGGCAACTATAGTTACTTATTTATACCAAAAGATGGCAGCATTTTACTATGAATTTTTCAATCTTCAATGCTCTTTTTGTAGAAACAACCTGGGGGCGCTAGATATTCTTAGCTTGCGTCATGTTTTTCTCTTTTTTGTATTAATATTATTTATTTAAAAAATAATAACAATACATTTATTTAAATAAATATAATTATTATATAATAATTATATGATAAATACATATATAAATAATAAAAAAGAAAAATTGACATTATAAAATATTTTTTCAACATGTCTCCTAAAATTAGTACATTACAGGAATGAGATTAATATGTAACCTACTTTAGTGCATAGATGCTTTAGTGCATCTCTTGCTCATATTTTGTTTCTTATCTATCTTGCACCCTTGAAAACTTTCTATCAAATCTCAAAATCAATTTAACATTTACGCTTCACTTCCTGTGTTTCATGATTGCTCTTTTTAATCTTGGCTCTCTTAACATGCCCTTATCACTGTCTACAGGACCTGTTAGAGACACGTGGAATGAGAGAGATAGCATCTACATCCATGTGACCTTGGGGCTTATGCCGGCAGACGTCTTATCTACATCACAACAAACATGCATGCTTCATACATGTGACATTTGAAGAGCTTGTTTTGTAGAAAAAAAAAAAACTGAATCCTCTCCACCAATCACGGCGCAGCAAAACGAAGACCAGGCAAGCGTCCAAATACCACATGCACAGGCTCAGTGTTTTCCTTAATGATGGGGAACGTTTTCCTTTTTTCTTTTTAAAATAAACACCATGGGAGAGGTCAGGAATATTTTACATGTGGGGCCCGTGTAGCTGGCCCACAGGAAGTCCACCTCCCCACCCACTCATTGGCTGCTCTCACGTCCAATAGCAAATGGGAAAGGGCGAGGAGGGTTCACTCAAACAAATAACTTTTTTTTGCTCCGTCTTCTTCTTACTCCTCTTTTCTGGGCAACCACGTCTTACAACACGTGCAGATAAGAAGGAGGGTCCTTGTAAACATTCAAACCCCCTATACTGGTCTGAAAACATCTCGTTCACCACAGAAAAGAGAAAAACTCACGCACACACACACACCACACGTTTGTTTTTGTGAATTGTAAGGACATTCCATAGGCGTAATGGTTTTTACTTTTACTGTACAAACCGTATTTTCTATGGCCCTACAGTACCCCTACACCTAAACCTACCCATCACAGTAAACTGTGCACATTTTTACTTTCTCACAATAACTCATTCTGTATGATTTATAAACCTTTTAAAAAGTGGGGACATGGGGTAATGTCCTCATAAGTCACCCTCTCCTTGTAATACCCATGTCATACCCATGTCATTATACAAATTTGTGTCCTGATATGTCTCAAAAACACGCACACACATTTATATACACACATATATATATATATACACAGTATATTGTGCAAGCATGAGCAATAAGTTGCTGTCTGCAGTTCATTTAACAGCCACCTGTGTCACTAATAACAAGGGTTTCTAAATTCTACAAATAGCCCCTTTAAAAGAGAAAAATACTGTAACTGACTAAAAACACCAGCACTGACCCGTACATTTTTTTTTTTTTTTTTTTTTTTTTTGGGAAACTTAAGTTTGTTTTGGGCGACTTAAGTATCATTTTGAAGTCAGGAAATGGTCACATTGCCAGGCCACTGGGTCAGATCTATATTACTCTCTGTTTCCTTTCTTTCATTCATTCATTTTCAAGTTACTGTATGAGCCACTCACATTTTTAAACCAGCAGCTGCATGAACTGAGAATAAATTCTGTCAATTAAAACCTTCAAAACAATGGAAACATTGGAACGATGCTGTCCCCAAAGGCGTGATTAGTTATGAATGATTCTCATAAAAGCCCTTTCCTCCTTATTGCGGTATAGGGAGTGCTGAAAAACAAAGGTCTTTCTGTCTCTACAGGATTCATGTTACGATGATAATATTGTGAGATTTTATGATTACAAGACTTTTCTGCTGTTCTGTGCTCTGACATGCCAGGATATAATGATGGATTTAGTACCGGTTTATACGTTTGGGATATAAGGGGCGATATGAAAGCTACTGTACTCACTAACCTGCAGCAACAGTGCAACAGTGCAAAATGTATATATGTATGTATATAATGTATATAATATTTTCCCCTTCAACCATCTATAAAATACAGACTTCTTTCCTGTTGGACACCCTGGCACTGAGTTAATATGTATAGCATGACCTTTGACCTCATGTTTCTCTGCCCCGAATCCGGGATAAAAATATGAGCGTCAAACACCCTCTGAATGATTCATGTGAAGAAATGTCAGAATCAATCAACATGTGCAGTTACATAAGAATATGTCAGAACTGTCAAAACTCCCACTGTATTGCAACATTAAACATCAGTGTCGTTATGGTAACCTGGAATCCATGTAAACAGAGCTTGTAAAGTTATATGTTGCCTCAGAACTTTCAGAAGTGAGCCAATCGGGACCAGGATGCAATGACATTCTAGCCAATTAGAGTGAATGGAGCTTTAGGAATGTGTTGACAGGTCAGTTGGGGCCCAGAATATTCTGGGAATGTTAGATACTGTAAACCTCAGTTTCCCAGCAACTGTAGGGTACAAAGTACTTATTACAACAGTACATTCACTTGAAGCATTACAAACAGAGTCAATATATTTATATTGCCCTATTCAAGTTGGCTTTGCCTAATATGATAAATTATTTTATTAGAAAAATAAATGTAAGACTCAAAATGGGAAATATACAGGATTTAAAGCACAGAATTAAGAGGAGAAAAATGCGGTGCAGATTTTTTAAAGCAATTTTTTCAACAGGTTAAATGGGTACCAGTAGGTGGCGACAGATGACTTGTCTTTATGAGTGAAATCATTCACTTTTATTTCTTGAATCGACTGATTCACCTGATTCGTTCAGGTGTGGGTATCTGCAGGTCAGAGTAATAGGCTTGCCGAAAGGTAGGGGGCATGCCGAAAGATCTTTACAATTGGTGTAATCGTGTGTTACGATCACCAGCTGGAGTTCCCTTGATTGCCACCAGAGGGCACTCCAACCAAGACTATTGCCATTCTATCACGGACTTCCTTACCCATAACTCACTGCATGGTCTTATCATCAGCACTCATTGCTTTTAGCTGTGTCTCACCCTATATAATCCTGCTCAATTCCGTCATTTATTGCTATGTCTTTCTGAGCGCTCATTTGGTTTCCTGTTCCTTGGTTTTGACCCTGTTTGCATTCTCACGTGGATTTCCATGTTTGCCCGTGTTCCTGTTCCCTAATAATGTTTGGACTGTTAACCCTGTGTTTTAAACTTTTGCCTGGCTTTTTGGATTATGTTTTTGGATTACCCCTCAGTAAACTGCACTTGAATCCTCAACCTGTGTCTCAGAGCAGTATATAACATCTTGTTAGGGTGTGGGGCAGGGTTAGGGGTTAGTTTCTGTTATAGCACTGTGTACCTTTTAGCGTTCCCCTATTACGACCTGCGGCTATTCCTGTCTCAATTCGTTTAAACACTGAATTATTCACAAATGAAACACAGGACTGTTTTTTGCTGTGTCTCATTCTCTGGAAGTCGCATTTGTCAGCCGCATATGTCATCGAGGCTCTCATTTCAGAAAAGCAATCATTACATTCCAAACTAAGAAAGAAATTATAGTAATTTACACCTCACATTCCATTTTTTATAAAGGTTGCTTTTCTGAAATGAGACGGCAGACGCAGAGATGACAAATGCAGCCGACAAATAGAATTGAGTGAGTCATTGTATTATTCACTCAACCAGTTCATCCAGTAACAAATTCATTAAAGAACAAAGCATGTTTGTTTGAAGATTGGTGTTTTCATTGTTTTTCATTGGCGGAGCAAAAATTTGCAATATTGTATTTAAAATGTAAGTTTCAGTTATTAACTTCTGTTTTTAGTGTAGTAGTAGTAGCCTTCATTGTAGTGTAACGTAATGTCTTTGTTATATAGTATTTTATTTTTTATTTTTACAAAACTGAAGTCCTCGTAATTTATCACTTAAGTATACTAAATCTGATGTCAAACTGTAGTTTATTCCCTCATTGAGAAAATAAGTGCTTGTGAGAGTGTGTTTAACAAAGTACACATGGACGGTTTTAGTCTGTATAAACCAATAAAACTGAGCCTTTTATCACTGACAGCATGTCTGCATTTGTGCAATAACAGATTTCTTTCTACGTCTAAGTGAAGTTATCCGTGGGGCATATTTTGGGCTGTTTAGATTGGTAGAGGGTCACGCTATGTTTATAATGACAGTTGCTATAAACATTGGAACGTCTTCACTTCATATCAAACACGGGGAAAGTGGAGGCAGAGAGGGTGTGATGGGACACGCCCCTTCCCCGCCCACTGAGCCTGCGGCAGCTGTTACACCTAAACCCCATGACCTCCTGACACATGCCACGGCATTCACATAATCACAAAAATTACTAGTAATAATAAAACAAAAGAATTATAGGATAGATAGATAGATACTTAAAACAATTCAGATTCATTCCTTTCAGAATATAGGTCTCTAAAACTATACTGCATCTGTAATAAACTATTAAAAACTTGCTGAGTAACTTGCTTATAAACAGACTATCACCTGCACTGACTTCCTGTGACTCTCCAGTGTGTCACTATTGCTGCAGCTGTATTGTGTTCATATGGGAGGCTGGGAACGTGTTATTTTCACACAGGCAGAGGAAGGGGTTTTTGTATTAACTTTGTGGCTGACTTCATTTAAATTTGTCATGCGGATGTGGCTAAATAGAGGCTGAGAAAAAAAGACAATTTAGATGCAGAAATGGTGAATAGAAAAAAAGTGTTGGTTCTTCTTTTGAGGTCGTGGCTCACCAAATACAATGCAGTCCGTACATGTCAGACACCACATGAGACATCTGACTAAGTTAAACCCAGTTTCTTTTCTCTCTTTCTATACATTCACACACATATTACGGCAAACATAAGGTTTATCTACCCACAACACCCCTCACTCTTTCTGACTCCTACTGTCTAGATTCCTCCATTTTTCACTTTCCAGAATTCACTTCTGCAGGGGGTCTAAAAGGTTGGAAATGTGTTTTGTGTTAAACTGTGACTCTGTGTTTTTACTCATAACATTCAGTGATGCCCTTCTTCTTGCCATCATGAAAAAAAAACAACATTATAGAATTACTGAACCCATAGGAGAGAAGAACTCTCCTGTATTAAAATGAGAAGTTGGAGTGGGAAGGACATGCTTTGTATTTACATCACAGACATGAACATAATTTGCTACTTTATATTGGTAGTCAGTTGGTACAAGGGGAGGGACATTCTCATTCTAGAAAGCATTTGATTGGACAAAATAAGTGAGTGCAGTATAAGTCCTCAATATGTCACCACAACACAGGCTGCATCTGAAATCACATACTTCCCTACTATATAGTAGGCAAAAAACAGTATGTCAAAAGAAGTATGTCTGAATTCACAGTACTCATAAAACAGTAGGCAAAAAGTACCTGGATGACCTACTACTTCCGGTTGTGCATAATTTCGACCCCCTACCAGATTATTACTCCCCTAGTATTGGTAGGTGTGGGGGAGGGGTTAGGATTAGGGGTGGGGTTAAGATTAGGCAATCAGGTAGCGACTTCAACAAAGGGGGGTAGTGAGGGTGGAGGGTGATCAGGCAAAAGCTTGAGGACCCTTTCCTTTTAATATTAGGAAAGTTTTCCTGAGCTGGAGAGACCTAAGTGGGAAGGCCTAAAAGTAGACACCGAGGTTGCGTTGTTTCTGCTCCATATGTGAGTAACTTTGGTTTTGCTGTTTCACAGAACCAATATATGCTGTTATTGTAATGTTAGCTATAGTAACAGGTAAAAAGTACTGACTTCAGTACCAAGTCAGTACTGAAATTTTAAAATGTGACGATACCAGCATTTCCCCCTTGCATTCTGAGCACTGTTGAGCTTGTGTTCACATGCTCAACAGATATGTCTGTGATTGGCTACAATGATGAACGCTTCAAAAACATGCTGTAAACCAAGCGCTTACACAGTTACACATGGAAGCATTTGAAAGCAGGCATCCATCACCGGATCCCTAATATATCCGCTGATAAATGGATCCACTGATAGACGCCTGCTTTCAAACGCTTCCATGTGTATCTGTGTAAGCGCTCGGTGAAGAGCGTCAAAGATGTCTATTTACAACATGTTTTTAAAGCGTTTATCATTGTAGCCAATCACAGACATATCTGTTGAGCACGTGAACTCAATGGCCAATCAGAGGTGTTTAAGAATCCGCTCAACAGCGCTCAAATGAAGGGAGGGGTGTGTTTGTTTGGGTTGATTTCAAATATCAACAATGTTTCTCAGTAATCACTTACTGCCCTTTTAATACTCGTACTGCAATATATCAACAATTGTTTCAATTGTGTCTATTTTAATTCGCTTTTAGGAGATACATCTGAGGCAAAGACATAAATGAGACCTCCCTGAGATGGAAAAGCAACCTCTGAGCAATAAAATCTTCTGGGTAGCATAAAACACACACACACACACACCCTGTTTGGCAGAGTACAAGACTGTGCAAAGTCATAATGGAGCCCAAGGGAGGTGCTGCTCTTAAAGTATTCATGCTAACATCATCCCTGACCCTGGTCCGCTTGTCATACCACTGTGTCAAAAAGGACTTATAGAACAGGAAATGTTTACTTGACACTTTAAGCCTTGGGAATAAATTCCTACCTTCTCTTTCCCATGAACCCACCAAACATCCTTTATATTTCCTGTAGTGACACAAGGACGAGTAAATGATCAGATACGTTGCCCTGGTGGCTTGTCATTGAAGCAACTACATGATGTGAGCGGTTTGGGAATGTGTAGTGTGTGTGTGTACTAAACTATAGCTAGGAGACAAAATTGTCCCCAAAAGTGAGCTAAATCTGACCAAACATCCCTTTAGGGACATTCAGGGACGTCCTCAATTGGAGAACTCACACATAAACTTTTTTTTTTAATTTACACAATTTTTCATTTAACACTAAAAAAATAACTTAGTTATTTTCTGTCATTATAATTATAGTAGCTAGCTTTATATAAAAGCATATTGTTTATATAAAAAAGAATACAAGTCTGTCCTCATTTACAAATGTGTGTTCTACTGGGTTTTTTTGGGATAGAGCAACAAAGAGCTGGACAACTGGGGCGTCACTTCTATAAAATGGGTCATGATGTTCAGCGTTAACCCAGGACGAGTCCAGCAATGACACACACACATTGTCTCCAAAAATTGCTTTAGAAATGACATGCAGAATGCACAATAGCCACACACACACACACACGCTGTGCTCTTCTGTCCTTTGATAAACAGTTTATCTGCAGCACTCGGCTCTGGGCTCTCTCTGTCCCTATCTGTCCTGGAAACAATAATAAAGAGAGAAAAGGGGAGATTGAAATGTAAATGGAGGAGCAGAGGATGTGTGGAGCAGGTTTCTGAACTCAGGGCGGAGGTCTGTGTTTGCCAGTTCAGTTTTCCAGCACCATCTTATCACCCCATTTCTCTCTCTCTCCATTCCTCCCTCGCATATTCTATATCTCTCCTGAGCTCTCTGTGTTGTCCCTCCCTATGCAAACATGACCTCAGACAAGCTGGACTCCACCAGACCAAATCTATGTTATGATGTGTCATGGCACAGAGAGTGAAAAAAAAAGATGTTAAGGAGTTATAATTTATTTTAAAGAGGTTCTTGATTATGATTTCACTTTTTTAACTTTAACTTCTAACTTCTTCCTGAGTCTCTCCATCAGTGTCTGACTCCGGTTTGAACAATGTAAGGCTGAACACAGTTACTGACAATCGTCATTTTGGCTGTGTGAGATTCTCCAGCTTTGTTGTTGTTGAGCAACTGAAGCACGAGCTGTTAAAGCTCCGCCCTGTTTGGGAAAGCGGACCGGGAGCAGCAGCTCATTTGCATATAAAGGGACACACACAAAAACAGTGTGTTTTTGCTCACACCCAAATAGGTGCAAATTTGTCAAGCTATAATAAATGATCTGTGGGGAAAACTTCACAGACACATTCTGGGGACACCAGAGACTTATATTACATCTTGTGAAATTTATTATTTTAATTTGTGTGTGTGTGTGTGTATATATATATATATATACATACATAGGTAAATATACATTTGTAAATTTGAATTTGATTTTTTTTCTGATAAACCTGTATTCCTCTATTACCATGCCAAATATATAGCTGGTTTTAACCGTATCCAATGGCACATATTTGTATTCCCATCCTAGCAACAAGCTATGAGATAAAACTGCACATTTGCAGTGAGACCGACCCATTTTCCCCACTTGTTAACAATTTCCATGATTCTCTCATTACCATCACTGGCCTGTAATCATAAAAGAGGGCACCAGATATTTTAAAAAGAATTTATAGCACATTCAAAATGCTAGATGATTATACTGCAGGCATTTTGCCCTGTCAGATTGACCTCGAAGTGACTCAGATTTATACACCATGTTGCTATATCATTATACCAGTGCTCTTTAATTGTCTCTTTAAGTTAACACACTCTAAAGTTAGCGTATGTGTGAATATGTGTGTCTATGGAGGGGTGTGGTTGGGATGGTGTTGGTATGGCAGGGCATCAAAAGGCAAAATGGCCTGGATTGGGCAGCAGCAGCTCTGGAAAGCACCGAAACGGCTGACTGATTTAGTCATGGCTGCTGTAGTCACATGGGCTGGAATGCCTTTCATACTGAATACAGTTGAAACAGCTAGAAATGTGAGTGCAAATTCCTGCTCTGCTGGTCAATGAGTTAACAAACAGCTAGAGGGAGACAGGCCTTTCAACAACCCTCTGAAACATTCTGCGTGTGTGTGTGTGTGTGTATGTGTGTGAAGAAGCATCATGGGAGTTATGGCCCCCGACTCAAAGCACTGGTGTCATATTACAGTGGAACGTCCAGTTTGTCAAATGACTGCTGGAGTGCCTGAAAAACACATTAGGCTTTATTATCTGCATGTGTCTGTGCTGAGAACAATCTCTCGGGCACACTGACTTCAGATTTATGGGGCTGTGATGACTCATCCAGCTCTGAAGGCCATGTAGTGTCTAAGCTACTTCTACTGGGGTGTTCATGGTCTCATGCAGTACCAACTTTGTCCTGCAGGGGAACAAGAAGCTCAATAAAACAGTTCAGAGAGAGAGAAGAGAGCTATGAAACCAAGCAGATGAAATTTTATTGCTCAGATGTTGGCCTTTCATAGTTGTTTCACTGAAGTGTCATTTTAGTTTCAGATGTTTGTTTGCTTAAATGTTTTAAATTGTTTGAATGTAATTTTTGCCATATTCATTTTAAATAGATAACTGTATGTGTGTGTGTATAAATAAAATATTTATATATATATATATATATATATATATATATATATATGCACACACACATACAGTTATCTATTTAAAATGAATATGACAAAAATTACATTCAAACAATACATATAACAACATTCAAACAATATATATAATTTTAGTTCTCCAAAAATTAAAAATGTTTTTAAAAAGACAAAAATTGAAATATATAAAAATATATATATATATATATATATATATATATATATATATATATATATACATGCACACAAATCTGTTTTGATGAAAAATGTTGATGTTTCTCTAAAACTGATTTAAATTTTAAGATTTAAAAATATGTGAAATAAATGAAAAAATAAAATAAAATTGCACACACAATATTAAAATGTAATGAATTTTTTTCAAATATTGTAATTTTTGCCATATTAATTTTAGATAGCCTAATTTTGTGTGTGTGTGTGTATATATATATATATATATATATATATATATATATATATATATATATATATATAAAGTTTTAGTTCTCTAAAAATTAAAAATGTTTAAAAAAAGAAAAAGACAAAAATAAAATTGAAATATATATAAAAAATAAAAAATATAGAATATATATACACACTGTACACACACAAATCTCACCATACATAATTTTATTAATATATTGTGGTAGCATGAACATGAAAGATTTGTGAATGCACTGGCATGTTTTTAAAATGTCAAAGAGTGTGATTCTTAGCCGCCGTGGAAAGTACATTTTGTTTATAAAAATATAACAATGCAGCGATTCCTTTGTGAAAGTCAAAAACAGAAGAACTGAGTGGCAAACAAGCAGTTCAAAAGATATGAAAAAAAATGGAAATGTTTTTGTGCATTTGCGTGTGCACATCAATCAAAGAGCCTTGTGTGTTCCCAGGGATAGGAAGGTCTCTGTATGAATCAAACAGACTACATAAATAATCTCAGAATACATCAAGGGTCTCTACTGACATCACTTCTACTGACAACAGGATTAGATTGCTTTGTGGTCTAGGGTCTAAACATTATCTAAGCACTGCCTGTTGACCACAACACATCCTCAATGAAAATATTTGACACCTTTCTCACTGGTTTAAAAAACCACAAACGACTCGCTGTGCCTTATACTCAAAAATAAACCTGGTTTCAATCAGTTCGCCATTAAAGCAGCTGGACTCTTTAGACGAACAGGGTCCTGGATCACTGTCAGTGTCGTATGGGACAAACCAATGGCTAGGTATTAAATCCACACCCATATTATATTAGTGTGGAACAGCCCAACACCATGTTTAACAGACATGCCTCTCATTGTATGAGTTAATCTTTGTGGCTAAAGGACATAGGTTAATGCATAGCCTAGCATAGTGAAAACACATTGGCCGAGAGTCTGTGAAGAAAAGGGTTCCTAATGGAAAGGTTATATAACAGGAAGTAGTTATATAATCTCACACATATACTTTGTATACCTCATGAATATAAAAATGTGGTAGTATTTTCTTAACATTATTGTTAATTAAAAAAGTATATTTTATTGGAAGTGTTTAGTTTAGTTTAGTTAAACTGCTCTGTTCCAAAACTGAACTGTCTAAACATGAACAGGCTTCTCACATGAAAAGCATGAGAGAAACAATTGCTATGCGCAGAACTTTAATAAGCAAATGACAATATGTAACACAAATCCTTGGTGGTCCATATTTAAGTACATTGCTGCATCCCAAAATCGCACACTATTCGTCCTAAATTAGTATTGTCAAAAGTACCAACCGCGATACCAAGTCCGTACTGAAATTTTAAAAATGTGACGCTTTGAGCGCTTTTGAGCGGATTCGTAAACACCTCTGATTGGCCTTTATGTTCACACTCTCAACAGATATGTCTGTGATTGGCTACAATGATCAATGCACGGGAGCGTTTGAAAGCACACGGAAGTGTTTGAATTTGATAGACGCCTGCTTTCAAACGCTCCCGTGTGTATCTATGTTAGCGCTCGGTGAAGAGCTTCATTGATATCTATTTACAACATGTTTTTGAAGTGTTGATCATTGTAGCCAATTACAGACATATCTGTTGAGTGCTTGAACAAAATTGCCAATCAGAGGTGTTTACAAATCTGCTCAACAGCGCTCAAAGCGTCACATTTTTAAAATTTCAGTATGGACTTGGTATCGCATTTGGTACTTTTGACAACACTATCCTAAATAGTATTCGAAATTAGTATGTCCCAAATCGTAGTATGCTGAAATGAGTATTCCAAAGATACCCGGATGGTCTACTTTTTCCGGTTAGAATCCGAAATGCAGATCCGTGCACACTCTAATGGCTAATATTGCCCACAACCCATTGCACATCGATTAGAACTACAAACACAAATAAAAAAGTGTTAAAAAACTACAAACATGGCTGATGTGTGAGACTGACGGTTAATGCTGCATTCCAGGCAGATGGGAATTTGGATTTTTCCTACCTCCTTCTTGGAAATAACATCTGGAACGCCACTCAAAGTGGGACATTCGACTTCTGAACTCGGGGTACATCGTTCAACCCCGACCTCAGCGAGACGCATCATTTGACATCACTTCCAAGATGTCGGCAAGTCCTGCTTCTAATGAGCATAAATGTAAAAACAAACTTTAACATTAGACATTAAGTTTATGTAATGATACCTTCGTTTTTCTTTCCATCAGCTGTTTTCAAAGCAATTATGTTATTTTTATTCTGTTTTTGCCATAATTGACCCAAAAACACGATCTAAACATTGAATACGCCTTCCGTATTCAAATTACGGAAAAAATGGAACTGGCATCACGTAAGTTAAATAGGGAAGGCGCAGGATGTACAGCATAAGCTTTTTGAAGAATACCAAAGGCGGTCTGGCCTAGGATGGCTTGAGGGTGAGTAAAGATGAAAAGATATCCATGTTATATTTTATCTGTAACAGCATTGTGAAATTTTATAAAGATACGTCTGTGACAGTTGAGCTAAAAAAAATAAAGATGGCGTCTGAAAATTGCGGTTGGTGGTCAGTTTCTGTGTAAATGTACATTTTTGACCAACGTTTTCCACTTTTTATGTCATTTCTAGTAAGAAATTGCAGACTCTGCCTCAGAAGTCTGTCTGAAATCAGTTTTGTGAGGTACCTTCTTCCACAAACGTTGCCTGCAAAGCCTTTGCCTGATAGAGCAGCGAGGCAACAAGTCAACTGCCTAAGTTTTTGAACGCAGCCTACATGCAATATTTTTTTAGAATTTAGCCAAAACAAGGTATCAGAACTGACTGAATAATGACACTATTGTCTTCTATTGTAATCAATACTATTGAGTCTGCATTTTGATTGTTATTTTCCTGTTTAATACTGTGAAATATTGTATAAAGCGCTATGAAGGAGACTTGACTTGACTATCACAGAACGCAACATGATCTTTCTGCCTACTCTATGGAAAAAAGCCTTAATGTCAGGGGGGCACATATGATTCCCAAAGAATCTAATTTGGAAGCAGAAGGCATGACCCCAGAAAACCCCACATGTTTTGCTTTCACATGTGACATCTCAGCATGAGACTTTCCTCCAGGGCTTTCCTGCCTTTCATTGCGGAGCACCCACTGTTTTGGCCCACTAAAGAACGCTGTATTTCCTTCCCTCTTTCTTTCTGAGAAGCGCTGTCAAGGATGAAAAGCAGACAGATGTGACTGGATAAAGTAACTTAAACTGACAGCTGACCCATGAACGATCAATCATGCTGTCAGTGACAAGCCATGTTCAAACACTCACCCAGCAGTGCCATGTGTGTGTCCTACACCAGTGAAGCCTGAAAGACAAGAGCTACACATGCCTGTTATATGAAAACACCCGGACCAAAGTGTGACTGTTTATGTCTTGAGATCTAGACACTTAAGCTACACTTACAAATGTCCGAACTTCATTGCAAGTGGCATTTGAAAAGTTCACACAGGTGTAGTTCATCACGTTAACTCTATGTGTCCCTAACGTTTGACAATTATGAAGTGTCCAAATACTTTTTATCTTGAAATATTTTATTATAATGTTTTGATTAAAATACAGTAAAAACAGTAATATTGTGAAATATTATTACGATTTAAAATAACTTTTCTTTTTTTAAATATATCTTAAAATGTAATTTATTCCTGTGGTGGCAAAGCTGAATTTTCAGCATCATTACTCCAGTCTTTAGTGTCACATATACAGCCTTGTTTACGCCTAGTATTAAGATGCGTTTTGGTCGATCGGTTCACAAGTAGACGAGGGAGGCGCGTACCCGTTTACACCTGGTGTTTTAATCCGTCTCTTTTGTCCACTTTCGACCACTTCTGTGCTGATTTCTTGGAGGGGAGGGTCTATGGGCGGGTAAATGTATGGGCTTTTTTAGATCTTTCGATCTAATGGACAAAATAAGCTTGTGCAATTTACTTACAACAATGTAAGGCTGAACACCGTTACTGACAATCGTCATTTTGGCTGCGTGAGATTCTCCAGCTTTGTTGTTGTTGAGCAACCGAAGAGTGAGCTGTTAAAGCTCTGCCCTCTTCTGGAAAGCGGTCAGGAGCAGCAGCTCATTTGTATTTAAAGGGACACACACAAAAACGGAGTGTTTTTGCTCACACCCAAACGGGCAAATTTGACAAGCTATAATAAATGAACTTTGCTTTTACAGTATATATCTAATGCTTCACTGCTTAAGAGTGCTTTTAACGCAAACTTCCACTGAATTGTGTATCATGTCAAACCCACAAAGCAATAATGATGTTGTCACTGGGACACTAAATCAAGAAGATCAAGGTGTTTCATCACAGATGTGACACTATCGCAACCTCAGATTGAGCGTTATTCATTCATATATGGTTGTAGTGTCAGTCGATATCTTTAAACAAACATTCTCTAGAGACACTGCAACAGCAGAACTATGCCAGTTTCAATTTCCTTTCAGTTGTTACTTTTTAACCATTCTATCAAAGAGCTTATCGTGTCTGCGACGGATGTGTTCACAGGCTGGTGCAACATGTCCTCTGTGAGATCTCTCACAAAGAGGCCCCTGTGAAAGAGGCCCCATTCCCCCTTCCCACAGGTGAGGGAATATGCACTTCACATATCTCATTCTGATAGCTTTGACCCTTGAGGACCCCATCAGCCTTAAATCCAGGACACATCATGACCTATTGGTCCATTGTGCCCATGTATATACTGCATATGCATCACCTCAATGACATACACCAATAATTCCCAGAACTGTGTGTGTTTTAGAGATGAAAAATGCGAAAACTTCTGACTCGTTTAAACATGTCAGTCAGCGAGGGTCTGGTTGGATTCCAGTGGTATGGAGAGTTATTGGCTCGTTTAAAAGACGGATGCTGCTCTATTTGTTGTTGGGATGACAAAAAGTTGTAGAAGTTATATTTTTAGCGGTCTAACAATGTTCATCAATGTCAGAATCAAAGAAGGGGGGCCAACTGTTCACAGAACACAAGTGCGAATTCAAAACGTGATGCTTTTGTGCGTGGTAATGTAAGTAGCTAAACATTTAATATTTGACAACTGTTTTACGATAGAAATGTTAAACGACCCACAGTAATATCCAGTCATGCAAACTACTGAACTTTACAAAGTTTTGCCATTTTGAACTGAAAACATGGTATCAGGTAGCCTACATTATTCATGTATAACTGAGTGTGACGAGACAAGAAACGTTTCGTGTTTTCAACATATTAGACATACGAATAAGATTGCATGTGTGCATATTTTAAAATAAAATGTAAACCCCATGGTTACAGTCTTGAAGTACAATACACAAAACTGCCACCAGGGCGTCATACAGATCATACAGATATACGACGACATTTACTTTAAAGTCCCCATGAATTCTTGTTTGTTATGGAATATTGCCATGTTTATTATAAATGATTTATCCGTGCACATCGTTTTTTTTTAATTCATGTGCCCTAATAATCTTTAATCAAAATAACTTTCTCTCCCTCTTATACAGCGACTTCTCTTCTCTGATGATGTGTTTACTGCTAGAGGGCGGGGCAACCTGTCACTCACATGAGATCAACCAATAGCAAACCACGACCATTCAACCATCCAATCAATTCCCAATGGACAAAATCAAGTCCCTCCCTAGATTTCTTATTCTTCGAGAATCCTTTTCACTTGGATATACATCACAATATAAGGAAGAAGAGACTATCGCAACTTCCGTTTCATGCTGACTTTAAGCTAGATAAATGCTCTCAGAATTTCTCTAGCTACATTCACACTGTCAGTTTTTGGGATTGACAACCGAATTAACTTACAGGTGAGAGTCTCAAAATGTCCCATTCGCAAAGCAACTTACATTAACCAACAGCAGCTTTTATATCTTTTTAGAGAGCAGAGTTGTGCCGCTCTTGCGTAGAACACTAAACTGACAGGAACAGCTCCCATGGAGAACAGTGGCTGAATCTAAACTTTCAGATGACACACAGCTCAAATATGTTCTGTCCACACAGCGCAGGTTTTTCGAGATTGCAGTTGTGACTTGTGAGTCCTGAAAATGTATGGGTGTGAGTTGTCACTCCCATAAACAGGTGAACTGTGTGTCAATGTAACCGGATTAAGGACTCAAATACAGGAGTGACAACCGTATTCTGTTGCTGTTAACTAGCCTATGAATAGGGGTGAATTCAGGTTAAACGGGACACTTTTTCCAATTCATCTAAATGGCAAATAGAGTTCCAATCACCCTGAATTCACCCTAAGTTTTCTAGTATAAAAGATTAGTTTGACAGTGTCCAGACAGAAATGACTTAACACTTGCAGGGGCGGCTTTTCCGGTCCATTTTATGACTAGGAGTCAGATAATTCAAAAAATATTTCTTACTTTAATAGAAGACCTATTTTGCTTGTCATAATATACAGTAAATTATTATTCAAAGTGATAGGCGATAAAGAAAAACCTTGTAGCACTTTAGTAAAGCGAATAAAATCAGTAATTTCTCCTACTATTTCTGATTGTGACTTTAAGAAGATGTCTTCATCAAGTCAGTGGGCATTCTGTGTTCATCTACACAGAAACTATATAAACATCTGTATCCAAGCAGAGGAGGAGAGTTAAACATTAAAGAGTGTTATTATTATAGCAAACAAGCCTAATTACCAATAATGCACTTACATAACACATGTTTGGCCTTTAATGTAAACCTCATGACTGCATCACTCTTATCTGCCTTCATTTGAAGTTTCAAAATCATCAAACTACGTAATAAACTTACAAATTGCAAGTTTGTTTTATTATAATAAAAATATATGGTGCTACAAAATGCACTGTATCTCATCATGTGACTGCTTTACAGGACCCCTTCATAGATGACAGCATAATTGTAAAAATCTGTTTCTCATCCCACATCTGGAAACACTTATTTCTCCCAGAATTCCACGGTGCATTAGAGTATTAGCTATTATTGTTACTGCAACAGCAGCAGTGCATCATGGGACATGATCCAGGCCTGCAGGCCAGACAGATCTATGTATTGCTTGGATTTCCACGGAAATTCAATATGAATTCAACACGCAGTCAACTCCCAGTCACGAAGAAAGTGAAAAAGCAGGGGAAAATGACACAAAGTTGAAGGAAATGCATTCAACATATGGCTGTGTTGCTTTCAAATGTGTCTCACTAGTGTGAGAGATGCCAGATCAGGTGCTACTGCCCACTATAGAGCCTGGCTGAAGTGGCACCAATGTGCCATCAGGTCAAAGAGTAGTAGCCAATTCCCAGAAATGCCAGTCATCATCCGGTACTTCACAAAAACACTCCAAATGTTTCAGCAGAGAATACAAGAAAAGACAGGAGAGAATTAGATGTAAATTGCACTGCCAAAGAAAAACAGCTTAGACATGCACAAATCATTTAAAGTTAGGCCTAAATGTCAAAAGATCCCTAGAGTAATATCTCTAATGCACATATCCAAGTTCAGATGACATGGATTTTATATCCAATGAACCCCCATAGTTGTTATTATAATCAGTGCATTATCTGGCAATCATTTTCACAGGGATCATCGTGCTCTGTAACATCATATAGTACTTTAACTGCCCTGCCTTCGAGCACTGTGTAATCCAGAGGAAATGGGATCCCAAGCTCACTGTCAGGACACTGGATTAGTTTGGAGACGCCGACAATCCGCGCTTCTTGGACACATGGTGTGTCGTGCTGCTGCAAGTGGCCGGACTGAGACCTTAGTTTCATAACTAAATTGTCTCTTTGCTGCTCTGGCCATGGGCAAGTGTTATTAAATATAATAATATAATGTTGTTATAAACTTAACAATTCAGCAGATATGACATTTGGACATTTACTGGTACATTTTTGGCAGATGGATGTGAGGCAAGGATAGTCCTATGACAGACAAATCCTGCAGGAATTTGTCCCTAGGAAGTAGAATTCAATATATGCCACTAATAATAGAAACATGTCTGAAAAGGTCACTGAATAAAACCTTAAAGGGAAAGTTCACCATAAAATGTTTTTTTTTTTCCTACAGAATGCAAAATATACAGTTTTTTAAGAAATTAATACTTTTATTCAGCAAGGATGCATTAAATTGATCAAAAGTAACAGTAAAGACATGCTACAAAAGATTTTTATTTTAAATAAATACTGTTCTTTTGAACTTTTTACTCCTCAAAGAATCCTGAAAAACATTGTATCAGTTTCCACAAAAATATTAAGCAGAATAACTGTTTTCAACACTGATAATAGTGAGAAATGTTTCAAATCAGCATATTAGAATGTGACACTGAAGACTGAAGTATTATGATGCTGAAAATTCAGCTTTACTATCACAGGAATAAATTACATTTCAAAATATATTAACATAGAAAACGGCTGTTTGAAATTGTAAAAATATTTCACAATATTACAGTTTTTACTGTATTTTTTATCAAATAAATGCAGCCTTGATGAGGATAAGAGTGCTCTTTCAAAAACATTAAAAAAATCTTACTGACCCCAAACTTTTGAATGGTAGCGTATTTTGAAGAATTCGAAACCAATGACATTCACTGTATGAACCAAAAAAACAAAAAAAAAGACATTTAAGACTTTTTTCCCACCAAAATATCTTCTTTTGTCTTCTACAGAAGAAAGAAAGTTATACATGTTTGGAACGACATGAGTGTGAATAAATGATGACAGAATTTTCATTTTTAGGTGAACTTTTCCTTTAAGAAAAAAAAAAAGAATGAGTAACTGAACTTCAAATTGTATTTTATTACTAAATTAAAGTTATGGTGGTCTAGAACTTTTTTAAAACCTAAAAAAAATCAGAATTGCCTATTTCTGTCATCTGAGATAATGAGCCATCTAAAAAATATGATGATGCTAGAATTGCACTTCAACAGACTTATTTTTTACTGGACATATATACAGTTTCCAGCTTTCCGAGTGTTGTAATTCTCTCCCTGGGAAGCCTTGGTTGTCACAGGTTTGTGACAATCCTCCTGACCCCAGTAATAGTTTGGTAAGTGCATGTTTTGTTGATCTTCAGGTACATTAAATGTTGAGTCTGTCTTTGCAGTCCATCACTAATTGATATTTGATGAATTCTTTGAGTGATGCTCAGCTTCAGAAGAGAGAGAACTACATGATCACCTTCCTCTAAATACACAGAACATTCTGCACCCCGATGTGAGGACGGAGAAGGACAGAGAGCAGAAGAAAGAAAATAAGGAATGTCATGTCGCAGCCCCCAAAGAAATACCAATGGCTTCTAGACGTCTCATCATACCTGTGGCCGATCCGTACGTCCTCTTGCTGCTGACATGGCGAGTCCCAGATGACTGTCGTTGACCGTAGTCGAGATATGGCCGGAGTTCCTCAGAAAGAGAAAGAGAAAGAGGGAAAGTTGGCAAAAGCTTTTGAAGAAATTCATGGCACACAGCAAGGACAGCCGTCCAGACAAACAAGTGTGTTATTCATTTTTTCACTCCAACCCACTGGACTGGGTCACAACAAAACTGAGCATTCCTTTGTAAACAGTAAACCAGTCAAATATTGTATGTCCAATATAATCACAGTCTGCAGAGAGAAGAAAGATGAGATTTTTCTGTTTCTTGTTCAAGTGCCCAGTCAGTGTCATTAGACTCAAATTCCCCCGTCCAGTCAAAGGCTACATTCAGAGCTCATTCGCACAAAATGCAACATTTTGATATTTTTTATAAATGTGTGGCCAAAATGTGGTCAGTGTTTTAATATAAAGCACACAAAAAGACTGAATTGGGAGCATTGGTAAACAGTTAAAATACTTTCTCCTATCCTAGTTTAAGGAAGTCATTTATACTGTAGTTTGATTTTCCTGAAAAAGTGTAAACACTGGCTATTTCAATATTGCTCTATTTGTTTAAGCAGCCCGACATGTCAACTTCTGGCTCAACCAATTGCATAAGTTTGGAGTACACCTACCTGTTTGGCTGGACAATGAAATTACAGTTTTCAGGAAATATGCTGAAAACAACTTTTTGTTACAATTATTTGAACAGAAATTATTCACTTCCCCTTTATAGGGATAGTTTACTTACTCATCATTTACTTCACTCCAAACCTGTATGACTTTCTTTTTCATGCAATCACAATGAAAGTCTTAAAAAGGACACAAAAACACCATAAAAATATTAAAAAATATTGCAAAGAAGTCCATATGATTTGTGTGCTATGTTGTTATACAAGTCTTCTAAAGCCATTTGAGATCGGAATCACTGAGTAAGTGAGTTGGATCAATCTAATTTCTAAATCATTCACACTGTTTTTATAAACTGAATCAAATGATTAACTGGAAAGATCAGATTCAAAAGAATGATTTGTTCATGAATTAGACATTCGACCAGTTGAACATAAATTGGATCAGTCTAATTTCTAAATAAATCATTACAAAAGTTTTTGCGATTCAATGAAAAGATCTGTTTTCTTTTAATGATTCATTTATTCTTTGGACATTGTTATTTCTCTCATGGCTTTTCCGAATCTAATATTATGGAAGCTTGTTTCCGCCCCAGAATAAAAAAAAAAAAAAAGATAATTGTGACTTTTATCTCACAATTCTGACTTTTTTTCCCTCACAACTGCAAGTTTACATGACCAAGAAATGAAGTCAGAATTGCGAGATATAAACTCACAATTGAGAGAAATAAAGTCAGAATTGCGAATTAGAGAATCCTGATTTTTTTCTCACAATTTTGACTATATCACGCAATTCTGACTTTATAACTCGCAAATTGTATTTATATCTCACAATTCTGACTTTTCTGACTTCAACTGCGAGTCTTTATAAAGACTTTATATCACGCAATTCTGACTTTGACTTGCAATTGTGTTTATATCTCGCAATTCTGAGAATTGTGAGATATAAACTCGCAATTGCGAGTTATAAAGTCCCAATTGTGTGTTATAAAGTCAGAATTGAGTTTAGACTGACTTTTTTTCTCAGAATTGCGAGTTCATATCTCACAATTCATTTAGTCACAATTCTGACTTTAACTCACAATTGCGAGTTATAAAGTCAGAACTGTGAGTTTATATCTCGCAATTCTGACTTTATAACACGCAATTGTGAGTTTATATCTCGCAATTCTGACTTTATAACTCACATCTGCTAGAAAAAAGTCAGAATTGTGAGATAAAAAGTCGCAATTACCTTTTTTATTTTTTATTCAGTGGCGGAAATAAGATTCCATATATTATGACTACCAATGTCGTAATGCAGCAGACTTTTAGGTGTAGCCACATATTGTGTGAATAAACTAACACAATATTATGCATATTGCATTTCAAGCCATATCATACACAACCCAGCACACCACAGCAGTTCGTTACACATTATTCAATGGCAGCTCTGTGGTGTTATGAGACACTTTCTTCTGACAATGTGGCCTTGGGATGCTCCCACATATTAGATAACAGTGAGCATTTGGATAAAGCGTGTCCGGTATTAAACCATGAAATGGATATTTTCATCCAAGACGACAGTGACCTGCTTGTTTTCTTGTTAGCAATTATCCGAGCGAGGCACATAACGTCCCATTATGCAGTCACAATAGTGATTTGACTCACAAAGTCACAAGGGAGAATAATAATTGCTGTAATTACAGACACAGAGAGGATCAGCTAAAGGCATCAAACGTAGCAGATACTTCTAAAAGGTAAAGAACTGAAGAGCAGCCTCCGGGTTGACAGAGGGTCCTTTCAACTGCAGCTCCCCAATGCAGGTATGTTAAACATACCATGTTTGCTAAGGGTTCTGGGCCTCACTAAGAAAAACAAGAGCGAGGAGGAGCCGAAGAGAGAGAATGACTCGTGAGAAGGTGATAGATAGATGTCGAGACATTTTTGCCCTCCAAAATGAAGGTTCACTCAACAGTGCCATCGTCCAGAGCTTCAGCTGTGAAGATCTAAACAGCAGCCTGTTCCCACCGTGACAGCTCGTGCTGGTCACTCACTCGTTACTCTTTTAAAATACACAATGAGGCATTAGCAGCTATAGACACTGACACAGTCCATGGGCTGAGTGCCATTGCAGCTGCAATAGTGGTGGACACGTGGCATTTGTGGTCCTTTGTGCTCTGCTAGTGCCCAAAACATGTCTGCATGTAACCTCAAACACTGAGCCAGAGAAGATGACCACATTGAGACCTAAAATAGACTGAATTAAAATTAACTTCTGGTCCAAGTGGTCAATGCACTGTGTGTGAGCTAATGTGCTGTGCATACATTAAAAAGTTTGGAGTTGGTAAGATATTTTAAGTGTCTTGTGCTTACCAAGGCTGCATTTATTTGTTCAAAAATACAGCAATATTATGAAATATTGCAATTTAAAATAACCATTTTCTATTTTAAAGGGGTGGTTGATTATGATTATACTTTTTAACTTTAGTTAGTGTATTATGTTGCTGTTAGAGCATAAACAACATCTGCAAAGTTTTAACGCTCAAAGTTCAATGCAAAGGGAGATATTTTCTTTTACAGAAATCACTTTTTAAGGACTACAACAAACGGCTGGAAGGGACTATAATGAGCTTCTTCCCAGGGTTGGTGACATCACTAATCCTAAAATGCACATAAACCCTGCCCTGAGAACATGCAACAAAGGGGGTGAGGTCATGTTGGGCTGCTTTAGAGAAGAGGAAGAGTTGTAGTAGAGTGTTGTTACCATGCCGTCATTTTACGCCGGATTGCTTCACAAACGAGGGTCAATTCAACCCTGGATTTGCACAAAAGATTAACATGACGGCACATGCTAGTCGATGAGTTGAATCAACTCCACAGCAACTACATTTTTTTCAGTTGAGACGCTTTGTTGCTATGATAGGGAATATCCGTGGCACTGTTACTTGTAACTGATTTCGCAGATAATTAGTTTCAGACTAAAAATGTCAACACAATGTAGAGTACTTACTATGTATGTTTGGAGACCAGCAATATTAATTTGTCATTCATCTTGTTCTGTTCTCTGCTTGTTGATGTCGTTGTAGAGCAAGAATGTTGTGACAGTTGGTCGATGTTATATTTGTCCCACCCCTCCTCCACTCTGATTGGACGGCTGGCTAAAAAGTGACAGTGATGAGCACAGTGTTTTACTCAAAGTTGAACATTCTTCAACTCAAGGCAACCGGTAAAAAAATGGCGAGCGTCTCATTACGCTCCTAGCATTTAAAAAACGTGGTGCTTCAATTGAAAACAATTGGAAAAGTACGCTAGCCGCTGGAAAAAACGCTTATGGTGGACACGGCCTTACTGACAATCGTCATTTTGGCTGTGTGAGATTCTCCAGCTTTGATGTTGTTTAGCAACCTAAGTGAGAGCTGTTAAAGCTCCGCCCTCTTCTGGAAAGCAGCCGGGAGCAGCAACACATTAGCATTTAAAGGGACACACACAAAAACTCAGTGTTTTTGCTCACACCCCAATAGGGGCAAATTTGACGAACTATAATAAATGATCTGTGGGGTATTTTGACCTGAAACTTCACAGACACATTCTGGGGACACCAGAGACTTATATTACATCTTGTAAAAGTAGCATTACAGGTTCCCTTTAATATATTTTAAAATGTTATTTGAATGTTCAGCATCATTACTCCAGTCCTCAGTGTCACATGATTCTTCAGAAATCATTCTAATGCTGATATGGTGTTCAAAAACATTATCAGTTGCTGCTTAATATTTCTGTGGAAACCATTATGCATTTTATCAGGTTTCTTTGATAAATAGAATGTTCAAAAGAACAGCATTTATTTGAAACAGAAATCCTTATATATAAAAAGTAGATATGAAATTATTAATTTCTTTTAAAGCAAAAATAGCTTTAGGTGAGTTTGTTTTCTTGTACAGTATGTAAAGACAATAGGCTCCTCCCATCCACTGAACTCTGTATATTGTGTACCCTCCACTCTATACCATCAAACAGGGCTTGCTTTAGCAGTAGGAACAAAAACACGGACTTCTGCCAGACTATCTGTCATCACCTCACTCTGATACCAATAGAGTGTTCAAAAGTGGAATGTCAGATTCCCATGGTCATTTGTCTTATGACCAGTTTATACAATGCATACAGTATTATTAAGATTACTGAAAAAACAAATCTGAATAGCATTTTATAATTTTTTCCTGAGCTCAAAAGAGCATTTTTGCAGACATTATGAACAGTTGAAAAAAAAATTGTTGGGCTATTTTTCCTTCAGTTTGCAAAATCTGAAATATTTCCTGGTACATGAGTTGGTCTGCATATTTTCAAATTTATATGTCACCTGACTTTTCATATAAGTGTGCTGAAAGATTAGCATGTACAGACATCCAATGTCTCTTTACAATGGAATGTTAAACTTTCCAGCAGCATTTCAGCATTTGACATGGTGACTTTAAGATAACTCATTTAGATTAGCTGGTGCATTGTTTCAGTCTCAGAGTAAACATTTACCTTCCGGAGTGTTGCAGTAATCTTAAAGACCAGTCTAAACACAATACCCCAGTAATGCACAGTAAGGACACCCTGCATAATGTTAAAAAATATACAAATTATAGTTATCATAATGAATAATCAAATGCAACGTATGTTGGGTGCTAAGAATTGCCTGTTTTTCTCATTCACTCATTACCACCGCCAAGTGGATAAACTGATGTACTGAAACTACATGACATGCAACACAACATATGCATCCTCTTCCTGAGTTCTTACTTCTGTTATTCCCTCAGTCCATTTAGAGAAAGCTTCAAACTCACTTAAATCTACAAAGAAAGATAATGCACATTTAACACATTTTGTTTGCACTAATTAATTAGTCAAAGGTTTGTTGATGTATGTTAATGCAGTCTTCTTTGATATTCGTACCAGTGTTAAATTTCCACATGCTCTCAGTTGACCTGTATGTCAACAGAACTCAATCACTGCCTTTATATGGGCAGGGGAACAAAGTGTACCCATCCCAGTCAATGCATCCAGAACAAACAACCTCTCGTGGTGCAGTCAAAGACGCATACTGTGATCTCAACACCTTACTGTCTTACTTGATTATGCACATTCTGCACATGCTTATGTAGCCTCGGTGGACCCCACAGGTGGTTTTGTGTAGCAGTATGGCCTCCATAGAGAATCTGTGATGTTAGCAAAGATCCTACTCGACTCGTGTGTACCATCTGGAATGCAAAAAAGAAAAACAAATGTTATATGGGGCTTCACATAAATAGTCTCTGAGAAAACAGTGTCTAGGCCACAGAAAAAGGGACTCACATGTATAGAGACGACCAAAAAAAAAAAAAAAACATTTGAAAACAGTAATGTTTCCTGTATTTTAATTTACACTTTAATTTAACTTATACTTGTATTTGCCGTTACTAACAATCGTCATTTTGGATGCATGAGATTCTCCAGCTTTGTTGTTGTTGAGCAACTGAAGCGTGAGCTGTTAAAGCTCTGCCCTCTTTTGGAAAGCAGCAGCTCATTTGCATTTAAAGGGACACACAAAAAATGGCGTGTTTTTGCTCACACCCAAATAGGGGCAAATTTGACAAGCTATAATAAATCATCTGTGGGGTATTTTGAGCTGAAACTTCACAGACACATTCTGGGGACACCAGAGACTTATATTACATCTTGCAAAAGGGGCATTATAGGTCCTCTTTAAACATAAAAGTGAATGTATGATATTTTGCAAAATATATATATAAAAAATATAACACAAACTGACGAGATGCTTACTATGTGAATGCAAAATGCATGATTTAATTGTAGTAACATGACCACAGAAACGTTGCTTACCATATGCTTCCTTATTTTTTTTCTTTTTAAGCATTGAGCACTTACAGTAAATGTTATTTTGGTCTTTGCTTATATTTTTGACACTTCATTTTCTAATATCTTTTAAAAGATCTGCATGCACTGTTAACAGTTTCATTTATTTAATATCCATCATCTGTGATAAATTAGAAGGAAAACCTTTTATTTTTGCTGCATGGAACTTGCTGGAATTTGAAAAAACTCTTCATTTTTATACAGTAAAGTCACATGTGCCAGAAGTTTAAGTTTAATGGCCTGATTACTCACGGATCCACCTTTAATTAGTAGCATGGCAGGAGAGGCAGAATTCCTTGCCAGGGCAAGTGAGATATATTGGCATCTGTGCTGTGGTCCAACTTGAAGCAAGCTCTTAATAAGCACTTAGATAAAAGAGTGTGCAACTGACATGCATTACAGAGCACCGCCTCTTTCAGCATGTTAGATCAGTATGTACTGACATTGAGAATTTTGGGACAAATTTAAGAGTTAGCTTAACAAACAATGGTGTACTTGAGGAGAATAGCATTCATTTCTACCTGCTATTGTACTGAGGAACTGATTTTGCTCTCCAATTTCCCAAACTTGTAAATAAACTCAGAGAGGAAACAGCGACCTCTCCAGGCCTTTCTAAGACACTGTCGGCTGGTGTTTCTGCTGTCAGTATTCAGTGGGAGGGTAGACAGCAGCAGCCTCGGAGCTAAAACCAACGTGACAGACTGGAGTCCTAATAACACCACCCGAACCAAGAGCAGCAGTTACAGAGAACAACTAATACTGCATATGGAGACTACCAGTTGTCATTTGTCGACTGCTGCATAAGGATAGCGATTCAACCGGCTCGACAGCAGCGAACGCAACCCGCAGTGGATGTTGTTGCATTGTTCACGTGAAAGGAAGAAAATCGGTGGTTTGCAGCGGATCCGCGTGCAGTCTACCGGAACCGGACTCTGTTTGTGATTTGTCATCATGTTTTATCACGGGATACATCGTTACGCTGGATACCGATTTCATTAGAATCATTGCATCGCGTTGGATTCAACAAGCCCCGTGTTGAACTTGGCCTGTAGAGCAAACAGCACGATGAACGCGTAGCTGTGCCTAAATATATGGAATTTATATTTTCTGACCATTCGGTTTCATAGCCTTTTTGTCTTTATTATAACTATTTGGCTATTACCGCTCTTAAATTATTCGCTCGGCCAACTGCAGCTGTTGCTTTGTCTACATCAGAGGGGAATGGAGATGACGATACGAAAGGTAATCGCTGGCCAGCCTCCTATTTTTTCATTGCAGCAGAAATTTTATATACCTGGTTATAAACCTAAGCTTGTTTATTATGAACTAACAGGCATCCCGTATTACAAACCCACTGTATATTATAGGCTGTTATTTTATGCTTATTTCCTGTTCGATAAACGCTATTAAACGCGCGCGGCATTATTTTAAGAAGCGAGCTCGAGACCTGAAGAACCAACGGTCGCCGTTACTTGACAACTTTCAAAAGCCGTATTTTAAACTACTTTTAATCATTTACATGCACCACAAATGGTAAATACGCCAGAATTGGTTTGATTTTTGTGCTTGTCTTTGCTGGAGAATTACAAAAATCCCCCAAATCTCAGCTGGCCACCCAAGGTAACCAGGGCGACCCGTCTAGAGACCCCCGCGTGCGCAGTAGACGTGTTAATCTACCGTCACATGGTTTTGTTTTGTTGATATTTTGAGGCACAACATTTTATCATTTTATATATATATATATATATATATATACTTGTACGATTAAAACTAAAACCTGTCTGACTCGGTATCGAGAATAAGGCCGAGTTAGCAAAAGCCTTCTGATAAACACCAAGACCGAAAAAATAATCTGCGTCCAATAAGTAGTTTACGTTTGCATTTAATGTCATGTTTAGTAAAAAGCTGTCTTTAGTTGCTAATATTTACTATTTCTAAGTTTATTTGTTCATTTAAATTATCATTTGATTTATGTGTCAGTCTTCAATGATGCTGTAATTTTCATATTAAAATGCTTATTAGATTAGAGAATAGCTCAATGCTGATGTGTAATTTGTTCTTTGTATGTCTCTTGCAGTAAATCTGGACCTGGTTTTTGGTTTTAAAGCCAGGTTTCCTGCAATTTGAAGGTCTGAAGAACATCAAGGCCCTTGCCCTTTTCCCTCTTGCGGTCCCTTATGCTCAATGACGGCTGTCTCTGGGTCACTGCAGGATGGATGAAGTTGGTTTGACAGTTTTTGTCTGTCACCATCAGTGCTTGCCTCTCAGTGACTGTGTCTTGTTCTTTTACGTTTATAAAAGAACACCTCCTCTCTTGGGCTCTGGCCCCTTACACTGTAAGAGTAACTGTTAGTAAGGAATACCCCACGGAGGGGGACTTCCTGCAAACTCTGTGGTTCACGTGAGATTTTTTTTTTGTGCCACAGACAGTCAAAGCAGGAACAGGAATTTTTTGCAAAAGGTCAAGGTTTACATTTGAGTTTTTTCATAATAATTTATTTATACATTTAAGAATTTTTTTTTTTTTCCTGGAGAGATGTCTTCAGAAAATCCTAACAAGGTGGTGACCTTCTTGGCCCCTCCACCTCCAAAAAATGTGAATGGCTCCGGTTCGGACTCACTGGTGGGTGAGAAGCTAGACACGGAGGTCAGAAAGCGACGCCACACCATGGATAAAGATCTGAAGACGGCTGAGCACAGATTTTTTAGGCGTAGCGTCATCTGTGACTCCAATGCCACAGCTCTCGACTTGCCCAGCAAAGCCTGCATCCTCACCTCGCCTCCAGATTGCGAGCAGTTTGTCGTGCCTGTGGTGCTGGGCTTGGCCCCTGATGTAACCATTGACACTCAATCGGGTGTTTCGGAGCTAGTAGTGGAAGAACATGCAGAGGACGGAAAAGGTGCTGGGGTTGATAGGATTGTGGAGATACAGAGCCCATCTGTGCAGGATGCGGGTGCGAGGCAGGTCGAGGCCCTTGGGACGGCGGAGATAGAGCCCAGCGACGTGGGCGACAAGGAGCAGGAGAGCGGAGTAGCAGACAAACGTGAGGAGGAGGAGAAAGGGGTGGCGAAGGCCCGTGCTGAAGCTGAGCAGAGGGAGGCTGAGAAAAAGGTTCAGGACGACATCGAAGAAGTGGAGACCAAAGCTGTGGGAACCTCACCCGATGGCCGTTTCCTCAAATTTGATATCGAGATTGGACGTGGCTCGTTCAAAACTGTCTACAAGGGCTTGGACACGGAGACAACGGTGGAGGTTGCGTGGTGTGAACTTCAGGTAAGAAACTATCCACCTATGTTCAGCCTTCATGTTGTTTGATGTGAACTTTAGTCAACCACAAAAGAAAATAAATAAAGGCTTAAAAGTGCTTTTGTGAACGATCAGTCAAGAGTGAAAGATCTGAGTGCCAAACTTACAACAGGAAATCATGTTGGTGTAACTTGTTTGTGCAGTTTTGTGGTCATGGTTCTTATGGTGCCCTTACAGGATGTGGGTGAAGGAAAAACTTTGGTGAAGTTGCAGGTTAGGCCCAAGTCATACTGTATCCTATGACGCGTGGTCTTTTTGTACATGCTTAATGAATGTTCTTAGTGCTTAAATGTCTGTTCTGATTCAGCAAAGTTCTCTTCAAACTCCATCATGACAGTAGTTGACTTGAAATGAAAAAATAACAGTTCTTTTTAATTTTTATAAGTCCTGTAGTCCCTTGAAGCAATGCTGAGAATGCAAAGCATGCTTGTGTTGCATTATGAATTCCTTTCATGATGAAGTCAATGTTGCAAAAGTGTTTGCATTCACATTTTTTCTTGAATGTAGATGCTAGCTTGATTTCAAATTATTTATTGTTGCATTCCAAAATGTGTCAAACTGCAAATTTGTAATGAATTGCATCTACGTGTTGCATTTTCAGCACTGCCACCAGGGGCACTATAGAATTTGTGCAGTGATCCATGCAATATTTAAAGGCCCCCTATATAATATAATATAATATTAACAGAACTATTATATAATATTAATATTAACAAAAAAAAAAAACGTGAGTGTCGATATAGGTGAATTAATTAACAAGAGTTCTTCAATAAAAACAACTGTAAAAATTAGGGATGTCCCTATCAAGTTTTTTGTGTGCCCGATCCGAGTATTGAGTATCTGCTGATACCGAGTCCCATTCCGATATTTTCCTACTGCTTGGTGCACACTTCACATACATTAAAGTTATTAAAATCAATCCAGTGAATACAGGGATGTGCAGAGAGTTTCTCAGGGGAAACTCTTCCAGTATAACAATTACTACAGCCTACGTTACATTGTAAACAGACTGTGTGGTCACAATTAGGAATATGAGACTACTGATATAAACTTCTTGTATTTTATATGTACAATAAGCAGAATAATTGCAATAAGAAGGAAAAAAAGTGGAGATGAGGTTAGAAAGCATGAAGCTCGTGGTGTCAGAATGCCAGTCTCGGCAGGTAAAATAAACAGTAAATAAATTGCTTTCGAGTGATTCGAGTGCGCAAACATGCTAATTACAAAAGCTTGAACGTGTGTGTGTGATGCACTAGAACAGACGTCTTGCGCATCATGTACGCATATTTGAACTACTTATTTTCCTTTTAATGGCAGTTGCAACATCCATTTGAAGGTGCATACTGCCACCGACTGCACGACACCTGTGTAAAATAAAAGATCAGTTAAAAAATGCTTAATCGGCCCTGATACTGATCCTTGAGAACGGCTCGGGACATCCCTAGTTATAATATTAATTCAAATATTTTTATTAATTATAATTTAAATAATTTTAAGCATAATTTAAATAACACTGTTGCTGAGCAAGTTAGCTAACGACAATATGATTTAATGGCATAGACACCTTGAACACTGAGGTTTGTTACTTCCAAACGCTAGGTCTCATGTATGTTCAACCAGACAGGATGTTGGTCAAACACTCACATCTGTGTTCAAATCTATATTTGCATTGATTAGCCTGTTACTCTCTTGACAGAGCTATTTTAGTGTCAAACCAGAGTTGAGTTACATTAGGCCAGAGTTGCCTTTTTTTTTTAATAACACCTTGACATCTAAATATGACAAATTAGCTCTTTGAAACTCAGTTGGATCTCATTACATACAAGCTCGAGTGTTTCCTCTAAATATCACAAGACCTTCTCTGTTTGTCCTGGTATCCGGTTTCTACTCAGTATGGTCCTTTCGTGGAGCAAGTATAACTGCACAAATAAAGATGGATTGTTTTTAGCTGCCTGTTGAAGATCCTTCCTCAAAAACTGAACAGTTTTTTTAGGCTGTATTAGTGCTAATTCTAATTCCCAAGCACTCAGATTTAAACTGTTATATGTCAAAGCATATACGGATGAAAGTGTGCAAAATATGCTGTGCGGTGGGGTGGAAGACTGTGGAATGTAAGAGCGGACGGTGCCAGTGACGTCATGTCGACACTGCCGGGATGAGGGGATTGAACTGATGTGCACTGGTGAAAGCAAAGTAGCATTATGAGGTGTGGACACTTGCTAAAAGGGGGGATGTGCACTGTGTTTATAGATGGATCAAGGCCTTTAGAGCAATTTAAGGCCTCTAAGTAATTTAAGGGTCAGAGGGCTTGCAGGAGCAGAGGTCTGGCCACTGGAAACCCCCAGGTTGCTTTGACAAAAGGAGGGCGAAGGAAGACAAGCAAGGAGAAGAGGGGGTGAGCAATGCAAGGACAACAGGGAGGGTTGCTTTGTGTCCGCCCCCGCTCTCTCTTTCGCTTTCTCTCCTTCATTTTCAGGACGATTTTGAAGTTGTAAAGTATTTAAAGTCTTACTGGACATCAGTAAAAGAGACTTTTCCGGGATGTATAATAGGAAAGAAGATTATCTCATCAGCTTTGTTAATGTGCCATCTAAACTTCAACCCCCAAAGCTGATTCATTATTTTTCCCCTCCCATTTGGGATCACTTGGGAATCAGTTTTTTTCCATGGATTGACTCAAACGTTTCCTCCAATTTGTCTGAAGTTCTAATGTTCTCCAGTTCTTCCATTAAGATTCAATTATTACATATTTAGTAGTAATTTAGTAACACTATTGTGGTATCAGTTGTTTGAATAGTGGCTTTGGTTACCCAGCATGCATCAGTAAATCCCTATCACTCTGAATATTTTTATTGGATTAAAAATGGGATGATGTGTTTCTCTTGTCCTCATAGGCTTGGTATGTGTTGAATCATAGATGAGCTAGTAGGATGACAAAGACCGACATCCCCCCAATTCATTCTTCATGGATTCAGGGAGATGCAAGCAAAGGCTCTTTTAATGGGAGCAGAGGCATCCCTTTACACTTTTGTTTTTCTATTCAGCTGAATTATAATAGTAAAGACATGAAAGGGTGAGCAAGAGCTAAATGTGCTGTGAAGAATTCAGTCCCCCTCTGTCTTTTTCACATCATTCACATTTGTCTCTCTCTGTCAAATGTTTTCCCAAAATGTCACATGTTAACAGAGTGGAACAAAGCAGGATGCAGTTATAGCATTTTAGATGTGATGGTAATCTACACTTAAGAAGCACCATGTAGTATTACTCATTCTTATTTAACAAACCCCTGACCCTCAGTATTAAACATTGCCATATAACTGTCATGCACAGTTTGTGCTGCAAACATTAATGATACCTCAAATTGCATGCCTGTTGAAGAAAGGTGTGGTGTTATCGAAGCGATTAGGCTTAAGAATTTCACCTGGCAGATGATAAAATTAGTGAAAAATCACATAGACTTCTAACTTGGGCCAGTAAGCAACCACCCAACAACCCAGCCGTTTACACAGAAAGTACCACGCGCATTTTTAGAGGTTCAAGCGCGAAGCGCTATTGTAACTTGTGAAACCCTATTGTAATGAAACCCTATTGTAATTGTTCAAATTTCCAAGGATCAGCATTCTCCCCTAAAAGTGATCAGGCAGACCAAAACGTAAGTCGTAGAGTCTTCACGTTTTTCACGTGCATAAAGGATTGTGCATCACGTGATTTTTCACGTACGTCCACGACATTCGTACCACATGGTAGAACTCGTCATTCTGAGCAACTTTGCCTTTAGAACCGCCTCTGTCCATCGAACTGTTCATTAAATATTAGAGATTATTTCAGAAAAAACAAACTAGGTTTTTGGCTCAACCTCGATAACTGTTTAAAAACCATATATTTCTTTGTATTGACTGTAACTGGTCTTTCCATCTATGATCAAGATGGTTACATGCTTGCAAAATAAAACACAATACCTTTTTACGCATGTGCTTGAAGGTCTTAAAGCACTTGAACCCCGATAATTGCTGCTCGCAGCTATATTGTTCTTTTTGTTTCTTGTTCACTCATCTTCACTTTAGCATTCTGAATCCCAGTCATTTTTTTTTTTGTGGAGATGTGTGTGGTTCTAATGTGATTTTAGTGCCCTAATGGTGTGTAAGCTGGTTTGCATGCTTTTCTCCACCCATCACACACTCCTTTCTTCATGAGCTTTTCTAGCAGATGTGAGAAATGGAAACCACTTGCAATTAGTTGTATAAACATATGCTCACACAAGGTCCCATGTCCATATGCTGACTCCCTTCACAAATGTATACTCTGATCCAGATGCAAGTTGTTGACTAGGCTTTTGACCCTAAACTATTTAAAACCGTACGGCTGTCGTGCCATCAGCCTTATCGGCATATGCTAACTGTGAGATATCACAGTGCAGGAATTTGTGCGGGAGGTGCCTTAACGCTGAGCCGGTTTAAAAGAGACATGCCCCAGAGAGAGTGTCGTCATCTGTGAATAATGCAGAGGATGTGAGGGGAACAGTTGAGGAAGAAATCCAATCCCATGGATCCCAGCCATAGCCGTTTCCCTTTTCATTGTTGAAATCCATTTTTTTTTTTTTGGAAGGAGAAAGACAAAGACAGGAGCTGCGCTTCCTTCATTTGCAAGCGCTAATCTCCTTCCTCATTTACAGTACTGACCATAACTGTGTTTATCCATTGTGTGTCTTACATGGGCTGGAAGGGAAAAAAGATGTCATCATAAGTGGAAATATACTGAGGGGTTTGCCATTGTGAGATGCTATCTGATTGGCATTGGGTTTCGCTTGCGCTGTTTTTTATCTCGACTTAATGTGAATCTGTCATTTTTTTTTTTCCAAGATTTTTTTTTTTAGCCTTGACAGTTGCACAATGACAGAAAAGTGTATGCAAAGCAGAAAATATGTGCATATAACACATAGGCCTACTCTGAAAGATCTTTCTTTTAAGAGGCTGTCTTTTGTCACAGTTTCACTTCTCACTATTCATGATAAATCCATTTCCCCTGCTGAGTCTCTGTCAGTTCCCCTCTCATCCTCCATGTCATAACTTGACACTGGGTCCATATTTGAAACTTTTGTAGCATTTTTTTCTTTTTGCGCTTATAATGTTAGTCCAAGTTTCTCGCACCAAAATGTGCATTCTTTACACTGTTGAATGAATAATGATTATATGCAGGGTTCCAGACTGTGCCTAAAACGGTCGCATTTGCGACTAAAAATATTAATTTGCGAGTGATATTTTTGCTGAGGTCGCCATTGGTGACCATACAAATTCACACGTTATGACTGTAAAATGTGCATGTTATTTGCGTGTTCCGTGACCAGTAGCCTATCACATCATTTGCTGTGTTGACGTAATTAAATGAGATGCTGCGTGTGAATGTTTCACTGAGTTAGAGCGCCGAAATATGAACAGGTAGGGAAAAATTTCACACACAGACAGACGCCAAAGAACTAGCGCTGATGAAAGCTGACTGTGTTGTTGCCTCGCGTCGCCTGCGTCGGTGCAAAACAGCTGCATTTGAACACACCGTTCTGCTCCTGCGTAAGGAGACAACTGCCTATTTCTTCATATAAATTCGTCTATATTCGTCATTCAAAAGGGGAAACCGGCTCTACAGACTGCAGATACCGACACAATGCAGCACGTGCTTACTGTTTGAATATCAATCATGCTGATCACTTTCATTATTCCACTCCGCTCATGCTCATCAGATCAATTTAAGGTCATTAAAAGTCTTCAGTACCTTAAACAGTATAACAAGAGTATAAACGATCATTTTAAGGCGTCTTATATTTTGTGGATGTAAAAACAAATCGCGATACTCCCTAATGTGATTATTATTAATTTCATTAAATAAATGTGAGCGCTGCATGTTTTAAAGTCAAAAGATGGCGCTGTTGCGCGTTCTTCAGAGCAGCTCGCATTCAATGATTAGCGCACATTTGTCAACCGATTGCTTATGAACTAATGCTGATCAATTATCACAAAGTTTACTTTATATTATTTATATTATATTGTGTTGTAAACGGTTGTAGCAACGTAATTTTTTAATCCTCATCTGAACTTGAATGAGCAGCAAAAGTAAAGCGCAGACATTTCAAAATAAGAGTCCCGTTGTATTTCAAAGTAATCAAAGTCAAGCAGTATGTATATTGCCCCTGTTTGTTATTTGGTTACACAAACCAAATTTAATATATTTATATATTTATTTCCATATACTGTTGTAGCTTCAGGAAGGAAAGATTATAAACATTATTTGACACGTATTATTCAATATAAAGATTTTACTAGCATCAGGGTTATTATAGTCAACTAAAACCATTAAAAACATTTTTTATTGCTTGAAATAAATGGTAATATTAAAATAAAATCTATACAAACTAAACAGACATGTTTAAAAACAACAAAAAATAAAACTAAAAACAAATTTTTTTTTTAAAATTAACAAAAAATGAAAGCAGAAAATATAAAAATCTAATCGGATTCAAAATATTAACAAAAACTATAATAGTATTAAGTGAAAATAGTGACATTTCCCAGAAAAGTCACAAGATGAAAAAGCTGAAACTGTAAAAGGGACATATATATAAACACAACAGGATGACTAAAAGTAAGTGATTTTAAAATTTTAAGTTCATTGTTGTGTGGCTCTTAAAGAAAATTATTTGGCGCCTGTTTTTTTCCCCCTATAGGAGCCAATGGCTCCTGAATGAATTTTTTTGTCTGGAGCCCTGATATGTTAATGATTGTGACATCAGTACCATGACATTTGACCTGTTTTTGCTGCTTTGTTTCAGCAAATGGTTATTTAAAAGTTGGCATATGCCTACATGGTATTTCGAACTCTTTAAAGCACAGGTCCACTGTAAATACTTCAAAGGTAACATAAAGCAGGTTGTACTCCTTCCTAAAGAATGCACAATTTCATACAGCTGCTGGTCCGTCTATGGAGTTTTTGTTTCCTGCTGAGGCTTGTTGGAACTCACTCCTGCGACATCTCCTCTTTGAGATCCTGATCTATAGCATGTGATAAGGAACACTGTAATTTAAATGTCAAGACTCTAGCTTATGAGGAAAATCAGGTTTGATCTCTTGCAGTCTTTCTTTATCACCACAGTCTCTCTGTGCCTATGGTTTTGTAGGTAGCATAAGTATGTTAAAGGTCACAATGGGAGGGCAGTAAATTCCTCACGTTTCACTGCTCACCTTGTCCTAACTGCCCCTCATTTTATTCAATAAGTCTTTTAAGATGCTGTTTACACACAGTGCTTTTACCGTTAAGTCTCTCCCTCTATTACCTTCACCCTACTGACCCCAATTGTTCTCGTTTGTTGTTAGTTGTGCTTCATCAGTTAGTGCAGACATTTCTAGTAGGGGTGCTAATCAATTAACTTTTAATCAAATTAAGTACATGATATACTGATTATTAACGGTTTCATAGACTCATAAATTTCATTTATTTTTTAGAAGGACCCAATGACGTAGCATATCCTAAATTTGGAAGCATGTAAACCTTGTATCCTGTATGACGAGCATCTTAGAGAGGCTGCTCTTGTAGTGGCTTTTTGCAGAGTGGGCTGGTTGGACCCACAACTCCTCCCAGATTTCAGTGGCTGTTTCGCGTTTGCATTCTCTGGATTCTTGTGGCAGGACGTCAGCTTTAAACGAGGACAAAAAAATGAGGGGCGGGGGGGCATTCGATTGAAAGCGGACTCTCTCTCTGGTATTGTCTGCCTCACTCAACCAAAAACCAAGCTGATTTCAAAGAGCTGGTGAACAAAAAATCCTAAAGACCATTTAGCACAGTGTTAAATGCAAATATACGTGATATTGAGCTTGCCTAGCTCAAAGCATTTGCATTCTCATATTTTAAGTACATTTTGGGCCAAGTCTAGTTTTCGACTTCTGTCTCGTTAATTAAAAGCTCAGACTTATTTAGTGAATAGCTTGATTTTCATGTGCAGATCATATCAAATTTTGACTGTAAAACTAGAGCAAGACAAGATATGTGACAGCCTCTGACCTATTACTGAGTTTATTCTTTCATCGGACCAATATGAGTGCATAACATGCTAATTTTCCCAAGAAAGTCTGGAATTTACAGAAACAGCTTTTTCCCCCACTGTCTTCCAAATCTCATGTGATCGTGTTTCACTCAATCCGAAGGAATGTGTCTTGTTTAATTGGAGCTGCAGCAGGCTGTTTCTGCTAAATGTCAGGGATATTTTAGCACTGTCACACCTATGTAAATGCAGTGCTAGAGGTGTAGTCTGAGCTGTATCAACGAGAGCTGGTGTTTATTGGGCTGTCAGGGTCTGTTACGTCATTCCAATGCTGTTAAACCCCCTGTTGTGGGTACAAAAGTAGGACGTCCTCTCCTGCCAGAGTTTGACTTAATTTAGGATGCTGAAACAAGCTTGGCTCATCCTGTGCAGTAGTACACATCATTTTGGAAACCTCTCTGTGACCCTAAACCAGGTCGCAAGGATACTTCTCTGTGCTAAAAAAAAAAAGCATTAGTGTATTCTAGAATTTCAGCTTTCTTCCCCCAGTTTACAGGCTATAAATAACAACACCTCATCTGCCGCTGTCGTTCCACTCCATGGTCAGAACTGGGGCAGACAGTTTTGGGTAATGACGTGGGGCAGAGTTGGCCCGAGGGAATATTTTAGCTCTCACATGAGCTTCAAGAATGAAAACCGAGAACTGTGACTCAATCTCAGTTGTACTCAACTGTCCGTTGACGCTCTTGATTTCAGTCATGGTGACCCTGACTGTACACCTAGTCTCAAATGGCACAGCCACAGTTTGTGAATTTTGCACACAGACTTTCACAACCTGGAAAGCTTTAATCTGATTGGTTTGTTTTATGCAATTTCCGGGAGTTAGGACTTTAGTTATTTTAATAAAGTACCAATTTGATAATGAGCAATTTTAAGGAAGAACTAATCACTGAATTTGCCAGGTTGGTGTATTAAATTAAAAGATAGAGTTTACTTGGTAGCTAAAATTCTAGATATCCACAAGCAAAACTATTTTGCTTTGTTTTTGTGTTGGATTACATATGAAATTGAGAAATCTAGGTATTTGCATGAAATTCTGTCGAAATCAGTTAAGATGACTTACACATCTCCACTTGATTCTTAGTGAGAAAAGATAGTAATTGTTGTTCAGTAAATATGGTTCATATGTATTTCACCTGAAGTTGATAAAAAAAAAAATCCACTTCCTTGTAAATCTACTTCCTACTCAGCCCCCAATGACCCTTCAATATTCCACTCCTTCCAGCAGTCTTCTGCCTCTCCTGTGTGGAATGTGACAGTCAGGTGGCTGGCTCTTGCCTTTCTGGACGTTCCCACATAACGGTGACCTGACTGTGACCCTGCATAGGTTAGTGGGGTTAAAAGAGGAGACAAGCACCAGTGGCCGTCCGTCTGATTTAATTTATATTGCACACAAAACCACATATGTACATAATTTTACTTTTGGTATAATTCTGGGTATAAATGTGAAGTTGATAGGATAGGCAGTCTAAAACATTCAGTGCTCAAATGCTCACTCTGCACAGGAAGCAGTTGTGGATAGTGTAAGAAAGATCCTTCCTTTTGTCTAAAATAATCTTCTAGGCTCTTGTCCATATGACATCCTCTCTGCTCTCATTGTTGACGGTAGGCCTTTGGAACAGACACCAAGAGACAAAAAGAACGAAAGCTGGATAG
The DNA here is from genome assembly GCA_037950665.1 of Hypophthalmichthys nobilis. Classification (NCBI taxonomy): domain Eukaryota; kingdom Metazoa; phylum Chordata; class Actinopteri; order Cypriniformes; family Xenocyprididae; genus Hypophthalmichthys; species Hypophthalmichthys nobilis. The sequence continues at coordinate 4,740,301 of CM075489.1, forward strand.
TATAAAGAGGAATCCCTTGGCTCATCCTCATCGCTGCGAGGTCATCTTCCAGACAGAGCCGGTCAGAATGGCAGTGCCATGACACTCCACGTGTGATTCCCCCAAGCTGAAGGAATGCAAGCCTGATGTCCTAATCTGGTCCGCTTTGCTCTGGGGCTTGTGATTGCAAGAACAAACTTATTCACTCCACTTTTCAGGCTTAATGGATTTGAGACAGCCCTGATACAGCCAGATCATCAGTGAACATCCTGAACACCATAAAGCTTATGTCAGAGACTGAAAGCACTGTTGCCCTGTTCATTCTTGTCTGTATTTATGCTATAGTACAAGTTTTACTTTACTGTGCTACTTTACTTTGCTACAACATCCAGTACTACTTTGAACAACATCCAGTAATTTGGTCCTCAGCTGTCAAAGTATCTTGTTTTGTTTTTTTCTTTACAGCTCTCTTGCTCTTGCCTTATGTTCTTGTTTTGCTGCTGTCTGTTCTATCTTTGCATTTGTATCATCAAAAAGGAAAAGGAAGCTTACAGCTTCCTGTGTGTAACACATCTGATGAGGAAGCTCACTCTGTGCTGTTAATGCTTACAAACACCATGGCTTTTTCCCTAGATGGGTCAGAAACACTTGCTTCCTTGTTCCACTTTGCTTTCAAGCTTGTTGTCCATCCTACAAATTAAATTTAACTTATCTAAAGTGTGGAGAAAAGGACTGACAGAGATTGAGTTGTTGGATGTCACAATGTTGCACTTGGTTCTTATTAGACTGCATTATCCTGCTGTATTAAGAGGTGTATGAGTTACATTCTCTATCGGTAGTTGTCTGAATCACACCATTATGTGTTTGCAAAAATTTGAACTCTGCTTGAAACAACCGTCATTGTACCACAAATCGCTAATTTTAATAACGCGTCATATGACTAACATACTTTGAAGAGTGTGAACTAACCCTTTAAGTACGAATGCACTACACTAATGGCGTAGAATAGTACAGAGGTACAGTGTGAAAAATGGGATGCTAATTTAGCTAATGTTGCTTTTCTCAGTGAAATGCCCAATGAGCCAGCTTCTCAAAACTGCTTACTGTACTCCAGGTATGAAAGTGGGTCACGCCTGTCTCCACACAACTTCCTCCCCACTGTGTTGCAGACACACTGCAGACTGGTTGTGGTCAAGTCAGTGCTGGCAAAAATTGCTTTCTTCTATAAAAGTTACTTGCTGGGACTGTATTCGTGGGATTTCAAATATATTCATTCCCCCGTTAAAGATCCAACATTTGCTGGTTATCGTAAATGGCCTTCCCCCCTTTTGAAAACGTGACCTGTTAGCAAGCTACCACCTGGGTTCAAAACAAATTACAGTAAGCTGTTCTTTTCTTTGTGTGATCTACCTGCATAGTTGATTAAATGGTATGTCTTTGTGTAAACACAGAGAGCAATCAGCCAGAGATAAGGCTCCAACTCTTGAGGCTTTTAGCATGGCGAAACCTTCAGGTGATGCCGAAGGGCAGGATGGTATCGGTAACATATAATGAGCTTTAGCGCTGCGTCCTTCTGGTTTCTGTAGACTAAGAGGTGAGTCAGTTTGATAAAACTTTGGAAGACTGGTGGTTGAGATTTGGTTGAGTTGTTCTTTGGAGCCTCTTGATAAAAGGCCTGATTCATCCAGACGACAGACAGGTGTTTGTGAGAGCTGCTTAATCCAGTGACTCACCTACACCTGCCGTGTCTTGGCTTGCACTTCATGACAGGAGAGTTTGTCGCCTCTGAGTGTACGTGAATGCGGTGTAGCATATTCCAGTCTGCTGGTTGTTTTCTGCATATCAAGATGAATTTAAGCTGTATTACTCACTGACTCTGCTTTGTTTTCTGTTTGTCTGCTCACACTCATACACCTCCCTGTTTACAGAGAGTAAAAGGCAGAGGATTAAGACACTATCAAGACCCAGTGTGTTGGCTGGAATTTGCAGGTTCAGCCCATCTAAAGCAATCATCCGAACAGCATGCTTACCTTAAGTTCTTTGAAGGAGCCATTGGTTATCAGTGCTCCCGTTCAAGGATAAAGGGGGAACTGATGTCTACCCAATGCTTTACTGTGCACCCTGTAAGATTTTATTCCATCCCTTACTCTTGCTTTGCATTTATGCAGATATCTTTGGGAAATTGAGAAAAAGCTTCTCAATCCCTGACTGTTTCCCTGTAACTCTCTTTCGCCATTCCTATAAATAGCTTTCATGTGGGACAAAGGTGTCAGCAGCGCGTGATTTACATTTTGAGCGGCACTTATTTACCTCTGCTGAACCGTGCTCCGCTCTGCTGAGCGCTCAGTGGTGCTTTCCCTTTACAGGGCCCTAATAAACACCCTGGGCAATGGGCGCTAACTCCGGGCAGAAATCCAGAATACTCTCCTTCCTATCCACTCTTACCCTTTCTCCTGCATTCTCTCCAGTCCAAAGAGCTAATCTGGGAAAATTTATGTGAAGGGGTGCTATAGTCCCTGAGCAAAAACTGTCAATTTTTACAGACCGTTTTCTTTTTCAGAGAAAGTACTGTCATGGTGGCGTGACAGTATGAAGAATTAGTTAAAGTGAAAACATTTATAGCTATTTGCCCGAATAATAACACATCTGGTTTACTGGCACAGACAATTCAACTCTACCACCCCTTTGAGTACGGAGGTTTGTTAACGCCAGATCAATGATTGTTTGTGCAGAAGGACCATGCATTGACCAAATGCTCCGTTATGTGACCACCTTTTTTGCGTAAAGTATAGTTATGTCCTTAATGTGCCTTACAAAGTTTGAGAAAGGCCAGCTTGGAAGCTTAGCTATTTGTTAGTTTTATATAACTATTTGCAAAAACTACAGTTCTTTAACTGAAGATGTTAGGCTTCTGCCTTGCCATTGACTCGTCCCAGCTGTGTAGGAAAGCTGTCATTACATGAAAAGGATCTAAGGAGATTACTGAGGCATGTCAAAGGGCAGCAGATTTTCATCAATTTCTTTGTGTGATCTTAGGGATTATGAATATACACATTTAAGTCACTCTGTCAGAGAATGCCTTCCGACGTGAATTGAATGTAGCCATTGTAATTACTGACACTGCATTTCCCATGATTCAACAGACATCAAGTTTAATCATCATTGTTAGGAATCACTTGTATAATCACACTGTAAAAAAAAAAAAACAAAAACAAAAAAAAAAACATTTTTTTTATTTTGTCAAATCAACTTAGAAAATTAATGTGGTTCAGATTACATAATATTTTGAGTTTCTGTTAAACTAATCACCTTCATTGTATTAACTCAAATTTTTAATTTAAATGAACTCAAAATTTTAAGGTAACCAGGCAACTTACTTTTTTAAGTTAAACACAAAATGATTTTTTAAAGTGCAGGAATCATTTATATAAAGTATTTTATTAGCATTCATGTTTTTGGTCATGGTTTACTAACTTACTTTTCTCTCCAATGACTTGCTTTTTTTGGAATCAATACTGCATATTGACTTTCATGCAGTCGCACACTTGTCATCAGTTCAGATCCAGTGCCCAAAAGATGAAGCAATCCGCAACATGGCTGCCAGGCAGATGACTGAACTTTGAGCATCTGGGCCCGTTGCTGAGCAATATGAATGTTGTGTGGCCATTAGGAATGCTACGTTGTCACATTAAACCTGCTGCTTGCATCAACATACACCTCACCCCAGCTGAGGGGCCTTTCTTGACATCCCCCTGCCCCCCTCCACATTTGGATGCCTGTCATCTAATCAGAGAGACAGAAACTTGAGCCCTCTCCAACCTGTCCGCTTCACTCCACCCTTCCCCACTTGTCCTACCACCACAGCTGCTACCGTGCCACCGTAATATCTTTTCTCATAATTATCATTTCCCTTTTTCTGGTTGAGGAAGTGTAGTTTTCGAAATGATTTCAGAAGTCAAGATATTTGCATGTGTGTATCTGATGCGTCATATCGCTGCGGAGGTTGTCCTCTTCTGTGTAATTTACTCCACTGTTGATGGAAATGTGCTGCCCTTGTGTTCCCGAGAGGTGAAGTTCTCCATCACGTGAGCATGTCAGGGTTGAGTTCCTTACAAGAGTCCCATTGTTCAGATTAGAGAACAAACTCTCCTGCAAAGATATAATACATCATAGGTAGACCAATAACTATTATCGTCTGTTCCCTAAATGTAAAATGTATTTACTGCTGGGAAACATCTGGGTAGACCTCCCTGCAAATGATTTAAAGACATTCAAATTGTTGGTTAACATAACGTGTTAACAATGTGCTCTGTGATGCACATAGTCAGCATTCTCTGCAGCTGCCTGCTTGTTACAAATCTATCACAATCCTCTTTGATAACTATGGTAAACAAGCCTACGTTGTTGACAGAATATTTATGAATGATTATTCCTTGCTTTTTTATTTTTTGCACAAAAATGAAAATGTTATAACACTGATGTTTTTGACATCAAACCTGCTTTGACACATTTTGATATGCCATGTCCTAATGACATATGTAATTTGAGAGCAAAGGCAGTAGGTAAGGTTTTTTTTATTATTATTATTATTATAATTGAATAAAAAAAAAAAAATCAATCTTTTTGTCAAGCTTTAGGGATGAACCGATATGAAAATTTTGGCCTATACCGATAACCGATAATTCTTTATATTTGAAAGCCGATAACCGATATATTGGCCGATAAATCTAAATCCAAATTTTTCGATATTTTTTGAGAGCCTGATTACAAAAACAAAAGTCTCACCATTAAAAGCCATGTCCCAAGCACACAGTTATAATGTTCTCATTGTAATATTATGTAGCCTATATGACAGACTTGCGCTGTACGTTGCACTTAACTGTATTTTCCTTTTTGAAGTGATTTCAATTATATTTCAAGCAATTCAAAACCATAATGGCAGACAGTGCACATCTGAAGTGTCTCAGCTGAAGGAAATAATCAGTTTATCACCTTTAATATATCGGCCAAATTTTCATATCGAGCCAATAGCATATGGTGGCCGATATATCCAATAGCATATGGTGGCCGATAAATCGTGCATCCCTACTAAGCTTGTATTGCTTTATATGACTTGGAATGTAAGTCACAATTTGCAAACTTCTTTTTTTATAGTGTATCTTGACAAGCACTTTGGGACATATTGCTAAACTTCCCTTTTTTTGTTCTACAGAAGTCATACAGGTTTGTAATGATTAATCATGACCGATTTTCATTTTTGGAACTCTTTCAATTGTGATGCCCCAAGCAATTTTTAGGCAAACCCTTTGCGTTTTGTTTTACTTTTGTTCATCTTTGTTCATCTGTACATTTTGTCTGTGTAATGAAGTTATATCTTGTGCTTTTGAGGGCCAGTCCTGACAGCTAAACTATAGGCTGGTGCAAAACTGGACCACTGGAGCCTATCACACCACACAGAGCGCAATTACAAATGCAGAATCTCAGAAACCCTTTTCTTTGAGTTCAGCCCTAAACACACAGGCTGTAATCTTCAAATCACTCCTAAAAGAATAAGGCTTCTTAAACTCACTGGCTCCTACCACAGAATCTTCCAATAAAAGGCACAGTAGGAGAGCTGGTCAGATCACTGCAGTCATTATTCTTTCTCCAGAAAAAGTGAGACTCTTAACAGAACACAGTCTCTGCCTTTTTACATAGAGATGAATATATAACTAAAACCACTCTATATGCATGCTTTGACTATGTAAAACCCTCTCTCTTGAGACGGAGAAGATTAGTGGAATGCAGATCACCTAGAAAGGGTCTTTTTTTCTCTGTGTAAGAGAATCCTGCAGGAGTTTCTGCATTTAATAAAAGCCATCACACACTAGTAACTTGTAACCACATGTGTTTTCTTCTCTCTAACCTTTCTTGGGAGATCATGGAGGACTTATTGTGCTTGAAAGCCACAGCTCAACACACTAGTCAGGGGTGACTAGTCAGGAGCCTGATACCTCTGTTGCCCCCATCCCCGGGGGATGGCCCTACTCTAACCAGCACCATGTGTATATGCATGGCATATTGCCTTGACTGATCGAACGTGTGGGTGATGGGTAGAAAGGAGGCGGCTTAGGGGCCTATCAGGTTCCTTGTGGCGTCAGCCCTGAGTCAGGCCTAAATGTCTATGGCTTGGCAAAGGACAACAGAAGGTCAGGTCAGGGAACCCCATGGGCTTTCACCTCCTGCTTCAGCCAAATGGCCTTTGCTCTTTTCAGCCCATATGGAATGCCAAAAGTTTATTTCTTTGAGTGGAATTTTTTTGTGAGCTGATTGACATCACTTGACAACTGTAATCAGAGCTCAGATGTCCTACATTACCAATGTCTCAGAATACACTAATTCTATGGGATTTATAGTGTTAAGTCTTTAAAACTGTCTAAAACTGAAATGAATGTAATACATAATCAATGCAATCCTTGTTCCTTTGTAAGGGATTGTTTCATTGGCAATCTGCTGGATTCCGGTAGCTATTTCCTGCAGCCAGTGCTTAGCTATTACTTATGCGGTCACAGCGCTTTTATTCTCAGGTGAAATCTTTATCCTAATCAAACTCACTACAGGAAGCCAAAGACTGCATCATTCACTATTTCCTGTGTAGTGAGTGCAATATATGGGGTAAAAGTGAATAAAGGTGAATTCTGAATGCAAATGTAAGAAATGAGTTGGAGTATTTAGGCCTACTTGTTTTTAAGTATGGAAATAATGATGAAATTAAAAGTGATAATTTTACTTTAGATGCATACTCTGTCAGCTTTGTAGATTCATGGATAATAGAAATAGAAGTTAAGTTGATTTTTATGATTACGCAAGAAAATCAAAAAGGATTTCGGATGACACTACAAAATGTGACACCCCATATTGTGCACTAAATAGGTAATAGGAAGTGATTTTGGACACGGCTGAAGAGTTACTCATGGGATCAGAAGGCGTGCGATGTTTGAGAGTGACAGCAAGCATTTCCTGTTGTATCCTGTCCCAAAAACACTCAGTCATGGTCAGTTGCATTTGAATGAACATTGATTTGGTTGTCAACAGAGTTTGATTGTCAACTAATTAAACAAGATCTGTTGCCAGACATTTTTGGAAGATTTGCAAATTTTTTGCATTCTTGTGTGAGTGTGTTGTTTGCTCAAACCGCCGGATGTGAATCTGTAACTGCACCTCAAACATTCTCACAATCACGAGTCACATCCTGTAGGAAGTATGCTCTCAATGGAGGTTGCTCTGCTATCAGATTAACCACGTTACGAGCCTCAAACTTCCCTATGACTGTCAGCACACGAGCTGATTCAGTCCACAGCTGCCCGTTTGCACCACTTCCGTAATGTTCAGCAAGTATACTGCACAAAGACAGTGAGTGTTTGCCTAATCAAATATCCTCAAGTTTTGACATGTGAACCTGGTCTTGCCACTGGTTGATATAAGGTCACGTTGGGTTTGACTCACTTAAGTTTGGAAATGCCAAACTGTGTATGTTACACTGACGAAATATTCTGCTGTATCATGTTGATTAGAGTTAACAGCTGGTAATGAACTGCGGTAACAGCAGTAGCACTGATGAATGATGATCATTGCTGTTAATCACTTGGTGACTTTGTTTCCATGGCAGCAGATCTCTTAAGGGCTTCCTGTTCAGGTAAAGCTCACTATCCGCACAGCAGGTGTAATCAGGCACACTCCAGATGCATGGAAAATTGTGTTTATCTTTTGAAAGCTGTAAAACCCTTTGGCTTAAAGCTTTGTTTGTAAGGCGAATGGTCTCATCACATACTCTGTGCACTATTGACATTCAAATCAGCCTTTTTATAAAATCGGAAGTTTTTTTTTATGTGTCATGAGGGTTTGCATAAACAACAACATGCCAATGTCACGTCGTCAGTCGTGTGGCAACAAGCCTGATGAAAAAGTGGGATTGGCTCTGATCACTTATCAGTTGACTCACACGCCTTGGGCTGTTTGAAAACTGATGTAGCATTTTGATCGATAAAACTCTTAACATGGCATGCAATGTATCATTGTTTCAGTCATTTTGATTGCGTCTGTAAAACTCATTGTAATATAAAATGGCAGATCATAATCGAATTGTGAAGATGAAGATTCACACCTCTACGTATGAATCACTGAAGTCTCGACATGCGACATAGTTTATCAGCAGATTTATACGGAAACACCCTCAAGAAACAGCCTTGCTTTTTGGAGGAGCTGTCCATTTGACCTCAAGTTGTCTACACCATTAAATTTGGCTTATTTGCCTTTGTGATGAGTGGTTATAAATATGATTTGTTTTGCCTGGCTTAGTTCAACTCAGAATACTCGTAAGCATGTGATTTTGCACTGATCCAGAGGCTTCTATGAAATAAGGCTCTATTTGTACACTTCTGCTGTTTTCACTTGTTTTTCAGGTCCCTTGTTTTTGTGACCCCTCATAAACTCTTGTCAATGATGTAATCATTGTGTTATGGAAGCCTGGAGGAGTGGGGTTTTCATTCAGTTGGAAACTGCCTCATTCCTGTTGCAGGTGAATTTGCAAATCAGACCTCCATCCATAACATCCTTTTATTTCATAGAATATTCCATTTCGTACACATATTCCAAAGAACGGTTCACTATGTGCACTTCAACAGAATTTCACAGAGCATGTCTTTGACTGCACCTTCTTACGTGTGCAGTGTTTGCTCATGCTTCTGGAAGGTGGTACACGTCAAACACTTCTGAATTCAGCTATGCAAACTGTCATTCATAGCACTGTTCAAACCACCTTCATTTATTTATAGAGTCACCTGACAACTTTTTTTTGGTGCTCCACGTACTTCACGTTTACAAACTTCAGGGGCCTCAAGAGATATTTGGAAACTTAGCCACATTTAAAAATATATGTCAGTACATTTACATGACAAGACAATTAGTATAATACTCTGCTAAATCACCTGTGTGGACTTGAGGGGAAGTGACTTCATACATCACGATTCTCCCACAATACTGAACAGACAACTACTGCCACAATGGAAAAAGAGCAGAAGAAGAACAGCGCATGTGCGAATGACTTGAGCGCTTGAAAACAAAGTCCACTAGATGCGTCTTTCTGCGCTCACGGACAAAGGAGTACTTTGAAAGGCTGTGCGCAAAACGTAGCAGAACGTGGAAAATTAAGTATAGGACGGGGGGACTCGGGGGACTAAATGCAAACTGTTCCACCTAGCGGATCATTGCTACATTTGCCCAGGCTGCCACACTCATTTTTTTTTTTTTTTGGGTGACCTTTAAAGATGGTGCAGAAAGCAAAAGCTTGTATTATCGTTTCATCTGAGTCCATGGCAAATCACACCGTTTTTTACTTCCTTTTCGGCCTAAGCTTTTCCAGGTCAGTACTTCTACTTTGGGTTGTTCCACCAAGTGTATAGTGTAGTGTTGTCAAAAATACCGGTACTTCGGTACCAAGTCGGTACTGAAATTTTGAAAATGTGACAATACCAGCATTTCTGTTGTACCAGTAGTACCGAGTATCTGGGTATATTCGGTACCCACTGATAGGGCTGTGCCAGCATTTTACGTGAATATGACACGAGTGAAGCAGAAGAAATGGGCTAATAGGTTAGCAATTAAATGTGACTTCGCAGCCATGGAAACATTTTGGTTCATGCCGAATGACAGAGGTACGTGAGTCCATACCTTTTAAGCTTTGTCGGCTTTGTATTCTGTTTTGCGAATCGTGATCTGATCACCCGATTATCAGAGAATTTAACAATATTCCATTAGTTATTCCACTGAACATGAAATCGGTTTCTTTTCCCAAATCTTCACTCACGCAGGGGATTATAAACGTTTCTTCCTTTGGTTCGCTTTTAATTAGGCCTATTATATTTGAATTCTTTACTGTGGTAAAGTAGAAATAACACCGTAGGACAGAAACCTTTTTGCTTGCACGTCAATTTCTATTTAACACAGTTTGTGCTTGTTATTAGACTTTATAAGGCGCGTCAAGTTTATTTGTATAGCGCGTTTCACACACTCTGTGATTTTTAGTTTTGTTTCTCTGGCAGCGCAAAATCAAACATAGCCTGAATGTCTGAAGATAAAACTCGCTCTTCAGACCTTTTACAACAAGTGTCAGTTACTTGTAACATCAGGAGATAACATGAAGATATTATTAAAGAGAAATGGTCTCTTTCCTGCTCGTGTTCCACATCCCTCTCAAAACGCAGAGCGGCTTTATGACGCATCTTTGTGTGAAAATAAAAAACGAATGTTTTTGGAATAATACTTAGCTTTCTTATTATTCAGGTAACCATTATTTACTGATATTTATTTCAGTTTTACAGGCTGTAGTGTGTCGTTTCACTGAACGAATAGCTAAAATATACACGCACGTGTTTTTGCTTGATTTCGTGAAAATAGTTTCAAACAAAGACACCAGAACTGTTGCACATATTCAAGCAAAGGTGATTTTGAATGAATCTGCGTTTTGAACGACTGAATGAATGACTCGCACATTAAGATTTTCCGCCACCTACTGGCTGTTTTTTCATATTTACACTTTAAAATGTTAAACTTTTAAAGATTCTTTTTTTTTATACACATTTCTAAATTCAAAAAATTATATTTCAAAACATTCGTACAACATTATTTACCAATGAGCTGCATGAAGCAGTCTATGTAAATGTGTCTGAATAATACCACTTCAGATGGTGCTTCTGTGCCACTTCTGCAGTGCAAAGATGGATTTTTTGATGATTTCTTTTGATTGGTAACAGTCTGATTAGGTCTTATTGTTGTAATTGAATTTATTGTTTAACATTTAAAAAACAAATTTTCTATTATAACTTAAGAAATTGATTAAATGTAATGCATACATTTAATAAGATTAGAAAAATTGCTCTTATAATGGTACAAATGCCACAGGAAATTAATTTAAATGGGGAAATATCGCCCTGTAATGGGAAAGTTAATGTCTGTTATTGATCAGAAAGTGCTTTTAAATTTTTGACTGTGCTCCTAATTTTTTTTTTATTAGGAGCACAAGTGCTCCTAAAGAAAAATGTTACCGTAGAGCCCTGAAATATTTATATGTATGATTACCATCATATTTAATATGTTTTTAAAAATAAGCTAGTTAAATAAAATAGTAAAATAGTTCCAACAGATTTTCCTGTGGTACTGAAATTGGTACCGAGAACCGTAAAATTTAACTGGTATTGGTACCGACTACTGGAATTTTGGTACCATGACAACACTAGTGTAAATGCAGATATCAGATATGGGTCACTTTTAAAAGAAGATGTAAGCTGGTTGTCAAAAAAATCGCATATTGTCAACAAATCGGAATTGTGCATCAAGACCTGCCTCTGGGTCAGTGGCAGTGCAAATGCAGATTTGAATGTTCCTGTGGGATTTTTGTCAAAGATTTTATAGACATGGCCGAAACGTTGTCATTTAGATTTTGAATCAAGATCGCATTTTTTTTTTTTTTTTTTTTAGCTCTAGTTAGAACTAATGAAAGAATCTTTATTTTACTTGTCTCTAATGGCTGCTGCTCCTCGCACAGGCCCTCGTAAAGCTAATTGCTTGTGATTTGCTCCATTAAAATTGCAGGCTTATCACTATTCATGTAAGCTTGCAGGTGAGCCAGCCTCGTTCAGGGACATTGTTGTAGAGAGCAAAGGTGTATATTAGTGTCAGTGCCACAGGCAGACAAGACAATTGTGCCTGTACTTGTCCTTTCTCCCTTTCGTCTACAAATAGCCCTCTCCTCATAAAAGTTCCTCACCACATCTCCTATTAACTTTGTCCGCCACCTCCCACAGCTAAAAACTCAAGTCCTTTGAACACCCCCCTCTTATCATATCTGAAGTGGCTGATTTAAAACAGACTGCATGTTCCTAGAGTTCACTCCAAGGTGACTGCAAAGGTTTGTGATATTGAGACAATATCATGCTGGGAAAAGTAGTGAGATCTTTGATATATAATAATCATAATGCCCGAGGCTTTAGATCGTGGTATGGGGTATTCATATGTGTCAATGTCTTGATTGAATGTTGTTTTGCAGTGATTAGCTTATCTTAAAGGAGACAGCTGTGGCGCTGAGACATTATTAGTTGTAAGTAGATATTCCTCAAAGAAGAAATATCCTCATTAGCTGGTGAGGTCAGAAGACTTTGTGTAAGTGCGACCAGCACCCTTGTTTAAAAAAATCGTATTAAATGGAGCATGGTGTTTACATGGCCCAAATGACTTTTGCACAGTTTTCCACAGAATTTGATTTTACGCCACAAGAGTCATCCCAACATGACAAGGTTATTATAGTTTTGCATTTTTCATTAGTTTTTATTTTTATTTCGTTTTGACTTTTTGTTTTCAAATTCAGTTTAGTTTTAATTAGTGGGTTTGCTAGTTTAGTTTAGTTTTTATTTTTTGAAAATGCTTCGTTTTAGTTTAGTTTTTATTAGATTTAGTGTTAGTTTTAGTCTTTTTTTGTAATTTGGGTTATTTGTCAGGGTCAAGATTCAAAAAGGTCAGAAAAAGTATTGTGTAATAATAACTCAACAAAAACATCATACAATTTTAGAAAATATTCATTCAAAAACTAAAACCAGTACATAAAATGTACATATGGGCACAAATATGTAAACAGTCTCAACACTCCGCAGTAAGTGCAAAATGTGTAAGTGACGTGTGCCAGTAAAAAACCTAAAGAGCCAACAGACTAAAGAAGACATACATGAACCGCATGTATTCAACCCATTTTTTAGCCACAACAAGACATTTTTGTCAGATTGTCAGGGAGCTCAATCTGAGAAAAGAACATGACAAATAACAAATAAAAAAAAACTTTAAATACAGATTTTCAATTTTTTTACCTCTTACAAAATCCACACGCCGTACTAAAAATCTACACATCTTCTATACAGAATTCACACCCTATACAAATACCACAGCTGTACAATTTTCACACCCTATACTAAATTTACCCTATACAATAGCCTACTCATCTGGATTGAAGCAGCAAACATTCAGTGTAAGAGTAAACAAATGACATAACATTATTTAATATTTGAATCACAGCTTATATAGTGTTTTGACATCGACAACCCAAGTGCATTTTACCTCAAACTTGCGACTAGTTAACTTTCTAAAGTAGCAATCGCTTCTCGGGTCGACATTAACACACTGACAAAATTATATTCAGAATTAAAAATATTTTTATGCCACTTTTTAATGTGTGATTGTGTAAAGGTGTTCACGAGATACCAACCTTTCGCGAACTTGCTTTCAACGTCGAACACTCGTTTTCATGGAGACGCGGTGTGCACGGAGGGGAGGGGCTGTGTGTGTGTTTGTGTTTGTGTGTGTGCGTATGTGTGTGTATGTGAGAGGGACGCGTGAGTGAGAGACGCAAGGAAAGGAAATGCAGCTGAACGTTATTTGCTCTATGAAAGACATTGACAAAGACGAAAACTAAGGACATTTAATCTATTATTTTATTTTAGTTAGTTTTGCCAAACACACATTACAGTTTTGGTTAGTTATCGTTTTTTTGTAATGCCTAGTTTTTATTTTTATTTCAGTTAACGACAATGTTTTTTCCCACCTAGTTTTTGTTTTTTCATTCGTTTTCGTTAACGATTATAACCTTGCAACATGATTCTTAAGTTACTTCTGACAAAAAAAACTATGTTCTTTTCCCTCCTATTTTGTGTCATGCCACAATACTAACTTAGAGACAATAACCAAGGTAACATCTGTTATTGATGTAGACAAATGCAGACTCCTGATGGATGGTCCTGAGATCTTATGCATTCCTCCTCCTTAGCCCAGGGAATTCACACCCAAGTTTTATGACCGTACGGTGCTATTATTAAATGTGGCTGTCATAAAATGACTAAATTCCAGACCATTCTTTTTTGGAGAATTTAAAAGACTCCTGCGATGCCATGAGGGATTATTCAAAAGCATCAGTCATTTTCAGTGTAGGTCATCCTTTAAATTTTTATGTAGTGTTGAATTACCCAGTAAGTTTTAGCATTTGTATTACTATTCAATATATACTATAACATTTGTGTATTATTAAAATGGCTGAATTCAGACCTTCTCATTTGTCAATGAAAGACAGAGAATGACGTGTCATTTCCTCTGATGACTTTGTGTCATTGCTCTGAGAGGCTGGCCTCTTGTAGGCAGTTCTCATTTCTATTCTCTTGGTCTCCTTTCCTCCTTTCACCATTACTTCGGCCATTTAAATCCCTTTCTAATGGGAAGTAAACCCAAATGTTACGTAATAATAATCTGGTTTGCTGAAGCCGTATAAGTTTTCTTAAGTTTCCTCTTGTGTGTTGGCTTTGTGTATAATTTATTGAGAAATGTGAAATGAATTGTGTCTTTCATTATCTGAAAGACAGATAAGAGATGCTGTTTCAAACTAATAATAATTCTAAATCACTGTCATTATAAACTCATTTTACTAACTGGCCAGACCGATAACAAATCTGTTTAAAATCTCAGACTGAGCATATTACTCATAGTGATTAAGCTTTATTCCACTTTGACCTACATTTTCACATGACTTGGATAGTCAGCATGTGAATGAAAACTGTAGGCTGCAGCAATGACGGTCCCATAGGCATCCTCGCCCCACGGTAGGAGATGAATAGCATGGATGCTGTTCTATTGTGCATATCTTAGCTTGTCCATCCCTAATCCAACCAACCAATTCAAGCTATTTTAAGAAAAGCAATACACCGCATAACACTACTATTCTCTTTTTAATGGATTTTACGATGTGTGCCATGATACTCTCTCCAAATGGGATGAGGTCACTCAAGTTGCATCCATCAACAAGTCAAGATTTTGCAAACACACCCATATATAAACTATATACACAATTATACTGATTCCGAGTTTCCAACAGGTGAGTGGCATGATGTTCCAAATTCTTTCAGGCTGTTGGCAAGTTGCCACACACTCACACCTGTCCCAATATGGGATATGATTTCTGTCTCCACGTTTACAGAGCGGTGCATGCTAGGCTTTGCCACCTTTAATTTAAATAAGAACACCATGGTGTGCCCTTGACAAAGTACCTACCCTGCCTTTGACAATGGGACATTAGGTGGAAAGAATGAGGGTGAGAGATGAGTTATTGCAGGGGATTTTTCGAGCTCCTATGTACACAAGCTGTTGCTCAATGGCTTGCTGTCATCGGGTGAGGTGAACATGTCCAACTTGTGCTATGAGTTCCAGTGTATTTGCTCAGCTCCTCTAATGTTTGCCATATTAAATCTGTCAAATTTATTTTTGTAGTTGGCCATAACTTTCCACTCTAGGATCAAGGGACGCTGTTGAAACTGGGTTAGTGTGCTGCTTGAACAGTCACTTGGCTTTGGGGGTAGACTTGTTCCTTTATTTCAAATAAATAATGATCCACAAATAAATGTGAAGAGATTCTCAAAAATTCTACATAGCCACAAATAAATTGAAAGAGATCCACAAATATATGTTAGGAGTTTTACAAAAATAAATGATTGGTTGTAGCGTGAACATGCTATGATTGGTCAGCGCAATGTGGCTATTATCTGATTGGCTTGAGTGGATGGTTGGTGGAGTCTACCTATTTGTGGATTTGTCTGCACGTCTTGATGCTAAAAATGTTTCGAAATACACACAAATGCATGCAGTGATCCGCAAATGCACATAAAGCCATCCACAATTGTACAGGAAGCGATTCACAAATGAATGCCAGGCAGAGTTGTGTTTGTGACATAAAACATATTTGTGAATGTTTTTATTGGCAAATCTCATTTTATTTATTTGTGAATTTAATTCATTTTTGTGAATCTCTTCACGTTTATTTGTGGATCATCTATTTATTTGGCATAAAGGAATGATTCTAACCCCATACTTGGCGGTGGGGAACGCTCATGTGGAATAGCTTAACCGTAGCCTGAATGTAACAGGAGCATGTTACAGTGGTCCAAACCAAATCTCCTGCTAAAGATCTTCAAATTTGGGCCTGCTGCTGCTTATTAGATATCATCCGATGATGTTATGCATTAGAGACTGACCCAGTGCGAATGTGTGGGTATCGGTTTGCATCATTAAATGTCAAATTAGCTTTACTCCTTAATATGTTGACTATCATGTAACAAACTTTAAACTGTACAATATGTAGGCCAGAAAATGTTAAATGCCTCATAAAAAAGCAGAGAAAGTCATCACTGTTCCAAGTTGAATGGTATTACGCCCTCCCTTTGTGACACAAGACCTCATTTGCTTGGTCTGTATTAAATGTGTATATGTACTTATAGAGGCTGCAACATTTAAAGTGCAGAGGATGCTATGCACTAAAGCATTTTTTCCCATCTTGCAGTGCGTATAATCCCCGTATAATTGAGGGGGCGCGTGTGCTGTGCTGTAGAAAGGCTTTTGAGAGTGTGGAGGTGTATAGAGCAAAGTACAAAGCCAGGACCTACTTTATTCTCTTGTATCTCCCTTAGGGTTGGTGGGGATTATGACTGGCTCTGTGGACCGTTTAGGTTGTGAGCTTTAAATGTGAGTGGGCCTCACATTTGACAGTAAGGGCATATTTTTTGGGTAGGGTATGTAATGAAGTCTGATACTCGATAACCAGTTGAATTTGGCACTTTTACATTGTTCTGTTTCCTGTGAAAGAGTTAAATTGGAGCAAATGCAGAGTAAAGTCACAAGTGAGGAAACTTAAAAGCACAAAATGAAAATCCCCCACAAAATGAAAATCCTGTTTTTATTTACTCACTTCATGTCCATACAATGAAAGTTAGTGGGATCTAAAACATTATCGGACACAATTAGCTTTAATTGTATGGACAAAAACAACTCAAACGTTCTTTAAAATATCTCCTTTTCTGTTCTGCAGAAGAAAGAAAGTCATACAGGTTTGGACCAACATAAGGGTGAATATTATGAATATTTTAATACATTACACAATTGATTGTGCTTTGCAGAATAGTCGTGAATGTCACCGTAACCCGCATATTTAGTGTATTTTCCTGTCTAGCCTTGGATTATTCTGTATTGTTTATTTCTGAACAGGGATTTATTAAGCAACAGTCATCAACATACCAGCCTGTCCAAGAACACAATTTTGGTCATTATAGTGGCATTCTGAAAACTTGACTACACCTTTTAAGGTGATTTGTTTCATTAGTACTGTATGACAAGCGGACCATTGTCACATAAATGGATTGTTTGTCTTTAGTCAGTTTGTGACAAATAAAAAATAAGCCTTTATATTGATTAAAAGCAGCTTTATCATGGATCATTGAGGCTAGAGTTCAATATGCAGATAAGCCAATGCATTCCCATGGCGATCATAGGATTATGGGATTTTAAATGTCTCTGGAGTTCCGGAAATATTTAATTTGTAATATCTTAATAATTATTGTAGAAATGCAGACGGATGACATAAGATCTTAATGTTCCCATGCGTCCTAAATTTTTTGACTTGATAACAATATATTTTAATGCATTTGGTTTAGTTGTGGTGTGATCCACCCCATCACCCCACTTTTTGTGTTGTGATTTATTAGCGGTGTCACACCAAACATTTCAACCGAGTGAAACATTAAGCGTATAAACCTCAGGAAAAAATCGAGACTGACACTCCAAACTCCCTTCGGCATTCACACCATGCACCCCTGCCTAAAGCCTGGTTTTATTTCAATGGAAGATGGATTGGGCCATGGGGAATGGGAGGGGAGTGAGTCCAGAAATCAAGAAGGACTGTTGTTGTGGCAGACGACATGCAGGTTTTTAGTAAATGTCTGGTCTGCCTGCAGAACAATGGTGCCTGTCTCTGGGTGACACTAGACTGCTGTGTGCTTGGCTCTGACGGAGAGCACATCACCTCCTGACCTCAGAGCCCAAAGCCCGTGACAGGCAGCTAGATGCACTGAAGATGTGCCTTGTCGCTCTGACCCACATAGCGGGCCACACAGTACTCAGGGACACATGGATCTGGTTCAAAGCAAGACCATGAAAGGGCCTTATTTTAGCTTACACTGCCGCTCTCCTTGTCTTGATTCGTCTCTGTCTAGCTCTCTTTTTTTCTCTTTAGCATTCCTTTTACCTCCTGTATTGTTCTGTTTATTTATAGCTTCAGTTATACACTGAGCTAGTTTAGTCTTACATTTTTGTATGTTGGATGAGGCTAAGGTTGTACTGAATGTGGGAATCCATCCTGCATCGTATTGGCTGAGCTTCCACCTTTTAGAGTCAGAATGTAAATTCTCTGCTCGTAAAGATTTTTTTCTCTAAAGCAAATGACAGTCTATATTTGAATTTTAGTATGGAGAATAACCATTATTGACTTGGTCAGTGCCCAATGCAAATAGAGAGAATATTTTAGAGAATTTAGAGAATAGAAGCACTTAAAAGGTGAATGGCATCATATCAGAACCAATCCATGCAACCCGATGTCACGGCAATTCGTACATATTTTATAAGGTGGTTAATTTGTATGAATTTGTATGAATTCATAATGACCTACCCCTAATTCGCCCCTAAACCTACCCATCACTGGGGTTTAGACAAATTGTATGAATTCGTACAAGTGAGGTTGTACGAATTAGCCACCTCGTAAAATACATACGAATTGAATAAATGATTGTATTAATAAGTGATTCATTGGGGAAATTATTCTTTTGAATGTTTTTTGGACAACTTAGCAAGTTGGTTGAGTCTTAAAGGGGACCTATTATGCAAAATTCACTTTTGCATGGTTTTTGGACATAAATGTGTGTTGGCAGTGTGTGTACACAACCACCCTATAATGATAAAAATCCAACCACTCCTTTTTTTTTTTACTCCTTTTTTTTAATCCCCGTAAATCATAAGCAGTGTCTCAGAACAAGCCGTTTCCAGATCCCTGGCAGTGTGACGTCACATTAGCCACAGGCCCCGTCCACGAATGTTGACAGACACTGCCGTTTTAACATAGAACCGCCCTGAGCGAGTTCACAGCGAGTTTACACAGTCCGCCGTTGCTGCACTGATGAGAATGTCTCCCAAGCATTTTAGGTGTTCTGTAGCTGGATGGATTAATCCACATAGCTCTCTCCATTTACTCCCTAAATCTGAGCTGCTGAAGACGAGGTCGATTAATTTGTTTTCTAAGAAAATGCTCCCTCAACTCTACCGAAATTTGTTTATGTCTGCGCGAATCATTTCACACCGGACTTCTTTGTGAACGAATGTCAATATAAAGGGACAAAACAGAGGTTGTGCTAAAAATTTGTTACTCAAGGATAGATCAGTAAACTGTGATCCATCTTACAGTCTCCAGAGTGATACTGGATACGGCAGTAATGAAGGTGAGAGCACTTTATGACAGTTCATCGGAGTTGATTTACGGATATAAAGTTTACCAGTTTACTAAGCACCACCCTGAAAGGCATAAGGTCTTTATATATTTGTTTACTGTTAGTTGTAATGAGTGTTTCTGTGTACTTCGCTGTGTATGTTGATGATAATGCAAGGGGGAGAGAGAGAGAGAGAGTTTACGGCGTGTTTTTGCTCAACCCCAAAAAACTAAAAAAAGTTTTGAGCTAAAACTTCACATACACACTCTGGAGGCATCAGAGACTTATTTTACATCTTGTAAAATTGGGCATAATAGGTCCCCTTTATGGTCTCAACCTAGAAGCATTGTGAGTACTACTAAACATAGGTAACTTAAAATAAATCCAGAAAGCACATTTTCATTACTTGAAAACCTTTAACTGAAATAAAATATAAAAATTTACATTTATTTTATTTTAGCTAGTTGCCAAGGCAACATTTATTTTCATTTAGTTTAACTTGATGTACTAAAATAACTAAAGCTAAAACTGAAATAAAAAATAAACTATAGACATTAAAAAAACAAACACTAATAAAATGACAAACACAAAAAATTACTTACATTTGAACTAAAATTAGAATAAAAACAGAAAAGACAAAATTAAAATTGATTACAAAATAATATTATATATAATCTATATTATAGCAAGGTTGAATAGTTGGTTTGTTCAGATTGAGATGAACATTATTCATTTTATAATTACTATTACAATGTTTTCAAAATTTAGGATTAATAACTTTTGAAGCTTCATACACATGCTATATATACGCATGTTTTATGCAATGGGGGGTTATAGATGTTCACTTTTTTTGTCGAATGTCTCAGTTAGCTTAAAGAAGAGTTGCATTTTGTAGCCATATATTACTAAGAAACGCATCTGGTTGGTGTCTGGTAAATATGACCCAATATTTACTAGACAGCCTCAGTACAAAGGTTTTTCTAGTCAACTAGTTGTTCAGAGAACAACCATTTGTCAGAGGTAGAACAACTGGAATTCCCCCGAAGACCTTCAAGTTGACCTCAGTTTACCTCCTAACAAGCATAACTCTAACTAAGACAACTGAAATGTTCATTATAAGATCATAGAATTATAAACCTCATGCTCTCCACCAAATCACCCTGGGGGGTGAGCTGCAGTTCCCAAAAATTAGGTCACACTGAACACATGGTGCTGGTTTGAAACAGTCTGTTATGTGCTGATTGATGGCAAACTTTTGGGTTTGAGAGAAAGAAAATCAAGTATTAGTTTTTCTTCCCTAATTGGGGTCCAGCATTCGCTGCCTATTTTAGATCTAGATGAATCTGTCTTGGTTTTTGCAGTAAGTTCAGTGCTGTTTGAAGGAACAACTGTTTGTTCTTATTCATAGCAGATGCCTGACTGTTGCACTTTTCCTTTTTTATTTCCTCTGTCATTTCTCTTCTCTATAAACCCCTCAGGACCTCTGTGGCTTGACGACATGATCGGCACTGAGACTCCATAGGAGGTTATCAGAAACGCTGCTTGCAGGGCAAAGCAATCCCTGCTGAGCACAAGAAGCACCGCTGTGCTTCTTTTACCCAATCAAATGGACTTTTTGCTGAAAGGACCTGTATTCTACACTTCTAACAATTCTTCCTCCCACTTATAATGTTCATCACGGTTGTGAATTAATATTTCAAATGATCCATTTTTCTGTGATAAAGAATTGCACAGTCTTTTTTGTGACTTTTAAAGCTTCAATATGTAAATAACCTTGATTCTTGATTGGCTAATCTCCAGGAAATGGCAGAGTTCATGTTGTTGTTCTTAAGGACCAGTTAAGTTGCTGAATACTGAATGGCTATTGATAGATACGACTGCTCATATCTAAATATCATTAGCCCTTCAGTATTCAGGTAATGTGCTCATGATTTGCTGTCTGAACAATCTATTTGCATTGGGAATCTAATGAAGATCCACCACTATGCTCCTCATGTCAGAATCCAAAAAAATCCTGTTTTGTCCCCTTTAACACCCCATTGTGTTTCTCAATGTCAAAAGCAAGAACATTTTCTGCAACACACTTTGTATGAAGTGAAGGACAATTTCAAACAAACAGTAGGGAATGCACAGAGCTGTTCTAAATGGTTATCTTTGGTTAATGAGAAGGCATGAGCTGCGTCAGTTGGGAAATTTGAACCAATGACCCGGACTTCATGTGACTGGAGTGAGATCCAGTAAACATTTTCATCTCGTAAACAAATCACCAACATCTTTGGTAGGTAGATGGAAATAACTTGATTTAATACCTGCAACACAAACAATACTTTATTATTGGATTGTTGCCTTCAGGAACCTTTCTTCTATTATTAGATCTTTTCCTTAAATAGTTGCAACAGACAGAACTGTGATTTCTGCTTTAATGGATTTTATGCATCTTTGAACCTGCAGACGGAAAACAGGGCATGCACTGATTCAGACTGTTCAGATGTCAAATGAAAGTCTTATGATGTTTACAATGGTTTGCAACAGCAAGAGTGCAGCAGTCATGAGAGAAGTCATTGGCTGGGCCTGTGTATCTGTGGAGATTTTTAAACCCATGATCGGTCGTCCGTTTGAAACACCCAGAAGGCTCCATGTTGAGCCACTGCCCTTTTTCCACTTTATCAAGACAACATACAAAATAAAGATGGTGCATATGTGCCTAGTGGATGTGGTTCATACTTGTTTTGATGTATTAAACTCCTGTCATGGCCATTACTAAGTGCTGCTGGGAAATGGAGCACAGGCTTTCAAGCAGTCATGTGATGGAGCCTGTCCATCAGCAGGGTTGCTCATACAGTTATATAGCACATCACAGCAGCTAAGCTGATTATTCCTTCACTCAGTCTGTGCACAATTAATAGACCCAGATTTTTAACCTCTTTGAGGAGCAGAGTGTATATTGTTGTCATTTCCTATCATCTGGCTTTCTTGGTGTATTTGGGGAATAGATTTGGTTTGGTATTTTATATCCATTCTCTACTAGATGCCCAGCACACTACGGTTGAGCAGAGGAGGGGTGGTAGATGATATTTTTAGAATCACTGTTTGACTGGCGCCCGTGTTTGTGAAATATGAATCCTGTAGAGATTGCAGGGAATGAGGTCCCCCTGGAGGACAGAATCTTTGTCTTTCCATTAACTCTGACTAAGTGCTCTCATGCCCACAATCACTTCAGGAAGCACACCGGTGAATAATGAAGCTTGGCTCCTTAGTGATTGCTAGAGTAAGGCCACAAAAATACTCTATGCAAGTATGCAGATGCTTGGCAAACATGTACACATGCATACTTAACATGAATTCTTGCATTGCTATGGTGGTAGGGTGGTGAAAGATTTCAAATGTCATACCATTAAATTGCCATTTGTTATAATGCTGACTGTTTACATAACTTGCTCACCAAGATTCTCATTAAACTAGGGCTTTTCAGGCCACTGACCCCCTGGTCAGAGAAACTGAGCTGAGATATTGTTACATATTTAATAAAATTGAGTGTGGCATTTTACAAAACTCTAATAAGTTGGCAGAACTCAAATAAATCAGTTACATTTATATTCAACTTTTTATTTCTTTGCTGGGTTAAAAACAACCCAAGTTGGGTTGAAAATGGACAAACCCAGCAATTGGGTTGTTTTAACCCAGCGGCTGGGTAAAATGTTTGCCCATCCTGTTGCGTGGTTTTATTTAACTCAACTATTGTTTAATTACTGTATTGCTTGCTTAAAATGAACCCAAAGTATGTTGGAAATTAACATTTATTAATATGATTAATAAAGGAACATTTATTAATACATTTAATAAATAATAATTAAACAATAAACATTTATTAAATGGCTTATTAATAAATGTTTACCTTTTGATTGTTATTGTTGCTTCTAGTAATTACGTGTCTGATTTTTAATTTCCAACCTATTTTGGCTTCATTTTAAGCCAGCCATATAGTAATTTTACTATATGGGTTAAATTTTTACTATTGGGTTAACATTTAACCCTACTGCTGTATTAAAACAACCCAATCGCTGGGTTTGTCCACTTTCAACCCAACTTGGGTTGTTTTTAACCCAGCATTTTTTAGAGTGTATATCATATTAATAAATTCACATTTAATCATTAGTGATGAACAGATCCATTTTACTCCATACTTTTTAGTATAGCTATTGTTCAGGTTAACTTAATATTGTATTCTCTGAAACATTTTGAAATGCAAAAATGCCTGTGTTTGCTTTCTTCTCCTCCCCTAGAGTATGTTTTGTCCTTTGTTCTCAGTACCAGTTTTCTACCACCTTAAACCCTCAAACATCAATGCAAAAAGCACAGTGCACTTTGCAGTGCATCTGGCCCGACTGCAGAACAAGAGGCCCAAAACAAGGTTCTTCAGTTTCGATCCCATTATTGTGGAAAAGTACTGTCACAGATATGGATTTGTGTTCCTAGAAACCAGGGCCTGGAGCCAGATTTTTTTTCCCCCCTTCATTCTTTTTTTGGCATGAGATTGGACAGATGTGACATATTACAGTGCAAGCGTAACCAAGGATGTGGTCTTCACTCTGTGCTGTTAGCATACTCTGAATAAGGATTAACTGTTTTATATGAACATGAAATAGAGAAATGGATGAGAGATGCATATGAAAAGCAGCTGTTTGTTCTGTAAACTGTTCGGGAAGTTCCCCTGCTGAAGTGAGCTTTAGCATGGACCGTCAGGCCATGTTTAAAAAGATGCATTTATGACCTGATGCGAATCATTAGATCTGTAGCCTGGCAGACACGGAGGGCTCAGCAGCTGTCTGCACTCAGAGGCCTAACGCTTCCTCCAATAGCAGTGAAAATGAGCTTATGGGGGGCTGTATGTTTTGCCTGAGCCATGTAGCCAGCAAACCCCTTCAATTAAGAAAACCCTTAATTATAATCACCGTGCAATTATTACTATAACTTTTCTTAACTCAATCAGTTTGTTGCAACATCCTTCTGCATAGTAGTATTCTAGTAGTAGTGTTCTTGCAATACATTCATTGTCTAGCTCTCACTCCATGCAATAACATGCCACACATTTCTACTCCCTTTTAAGAATTCAAATAGCGGGACATGCTTTCAGATAATTCAGAGTGCTTCCTCAATTTATGAAGTCCTTCCTTTTTCTTACAATTGCTCATTACTTACTCCCTTGCAAGAGGTTAATCCAGCAGGTTACAATGAAAATAATCATTTTGTCACATTGTCAGCTTTCAAATTTCTTTTCTTGATTTAAATAGGCTTAGAGTATTTATTTTACTAATTGAAAACATTTATTTATTTTTTTTAAATCAAATGCTTTTCCTTATTTAAGTAGGCTTATTTATTTAACTAAATATATTATATATAAATACATTTCTTTTTAATGTGGCATTGACAGAAAGAAATGACAGAAAGCATTTGAATCTAAAAATGTTTATAAAATTTTGAAAATTACAGAATTTTTTTACAGAAATTTGGGACCCAAGCGTCGCCTGACCCGTTGCACACATGGTAACCATCCCAGAGTTCAGGACCCTCTAGTTTTATCTGTAACTGTTGAGGTACACTGTTTGCTGAAGCCAACCCTTATCTCTCAGAGCTTTGATCTACCGTTTGCCGTTTGATCAATGCCGTTCCCCACTGGCATTGCCTACGAGAATGCTATGCAACCCGCTAGCATGAGTCATGCCAATCCGTTTTATTTGCCTTTTTACAAATGCAAATCTCAGGGGTTATTCAAGTGCGCTGTTATTCAGAGGCGACTCTCACATCTGCCTCTTTCTCAGCCTGCTCTGCAGATTTGATCCACTGATTGAAATGACGTTTGATTTGCTCTTACTACATATTTAGTCCATCTCTGTGATGTGGTTAAAGCTGCTTTGATCCAGTTCCAGCCACATCCATGGGCGTCTTATTGCGCCTTGTTGTGAACCCACACAACTTCTGGAAAATGCTGTCAGGTGAGAGACTCCCATCTGCATCGATGCTGCTTGGCAGGCCAAACACTATCTGTCCCATTACTCTGTAGAAATAGCACTGCAGTAAAAAAAAAAAAAAAAAAAACTCAGCCTTTTGAGAAAAACAGCAGCTCTGTGTTAATTCAATTTCAAGAGTTGGCATCGTATCCATTATCATTATTGTATTAGCATTAGGCTTATTTTCTCAGAAAAGAGCAGGGGTGAGTTTTCTAGAAAGGCTCACTGCTGTATCTGGTTACTGCAGTATTTTCTGGGTTGTTTACAGACAGGGGGGCACCGCAGCTGCATTTATCTCCATGCCAGGCCAGAGGTGTAGATTTTTGTGTGTGCGACAGTCGAGTAAACAGCTGATTGTTCACTGAACTGTCTGCACAAGGTCACGTGACTGGCTAAGCAGAACTAGAGATAAAAGCTGACCTGTTTGCCTGTGAGTTAGTTATTAGATAAGAAGGGCACATATGCGGTCTCTTTTACACCCACATACCCTAGTGTTCAAAAGTTTAAAAGAATGTTGTTGTTTGAACAAAATTGATGCTTCTTTTTACAAAGGCAGCATTTTCAAAATGGACATTTACTTAGGTTGCTCATTTTTATTGAAATTGCTGTTTTGTAATTCAAGGGTCTTTCACCTTTGAAGGCCCATTTTCAGCTGCCAGTCTGCTAAGAAAATATTCTGAAATTCTCTGCTTTAAAATAGTAATAACTGTAAACATGGGTATCTTGGATATATATAATGTGTATATATACAAGGGTTTCCTTGTCTCATTTGGCTGTTTATATAGTAGCCTACAGTATGTTGTCTGTTTAAGCTGTGTTTACTCCTGTAACCAAAACCTCAATTATTTGCATCGCATGATTGAGAAGAGCACAAGCACCTGTTTTTTTATTTTGAGAAAAGGGGTGCTAAAATTGATGCTTGTGGTTTGCCAAGACAAGCATGCATGAGGTGCCAAAGTTAAACGCATCACTTCCCTTACTCTCTCTCTCTCTCTCACACACACACACACACTCGCCCACTCACTCACACACACTTGTTTATCCTTCCTGTGTCTTATCAGCAAGAGTGAGAGCAAAACCTCCATTTAAGTCACAGTCATTGAGCCTTTTTCCTTTTCTTTTTCCATTCCAGACAAGACGAGAGGCTAGCAAAGCTGCAACCCCCTGCCTGCTGCAGAAGCCCTCTTCCTTTGTCCTCAGTTATCAGACATTGATTAGATTAACTACTAATGCAGTGAGATGGGAGATTAGATGGCCTCTGTTTGCAGAGAGCAGACTCAGATCACAGTCCTCCTTAAAGTTTGGCCTTTGAATGTGATCTATGGGCCCAAAATCATACTATATGCAAGTACATGAATGCCTCCAAGCTCAGTTTTGCACCGTAGTGGCTGCCATAGCAGGCGTTAGCATGAACTAATAGTCATAATCTTCTTCTGTGGTCGTTTTTCTCTTTCAAGTCAACTGCTGTCATGGTGGAGTAAAAGTTTGAAGAGAATCTTGCTGAGCAAGAGAGTTAAAGTCAGTCAAACTGTCAGCATGTTTATGGCTAACTACTTGAATACCACTACAGTATGAAAGTTCACATAACAGGAATGCATGCTTGAAATGCATTAGCCAAGTATTTGCATTTGCAAGTATGTATTTTTCAGCGTTTTGTCCCATGTAGTCACTCCATCACGTCTCCTTTCTACTCTTTTTGCACTCAGCCCAGTCAATACACTTTCATTCCCATATCTAAGGCTGTATCCCCTTTGTTTCTCTCTCTCTCTCTGCTTCTTCTTTTCCACCAGAATGATTGGCATTCTGGAGATAGAGGCAGATTGCGAAGAGCCTGTTGCGAACCGGCTGTTTTTTTTCCACAAACTAGAAAAACGGATGCTGGACGGTGAAGTGATGTTGCTTAGTGTTGTTTACCTGACAATAACCAGTGTGAAAACAAACATTTTCCATTTCTGTGTTTATACAGGATGTTGTTTTGCTTTTCACAGTGATTCTAGTGTACCTGTAGCTCTCATATAAGCTGCCAGTACTGCCGGTGCTAGTCTAGAGCAACTTTATTACATTTCTCAACAAGACTGCCATAGACAGCATCAGCATTTCTCCGCCCCTACTCCCTGGCTCCATTCGAGAATGTTTTTAGGGCCAGAATTGAACTGAACTTTCTGGCCCGGAACCCCCTTTCATGCGGTGGAAACGCGTGGAAAGGTTCAAGAATTGGGACTGGCTTGGAACGCGCACACGAACCATGTTAGTGGAAAGGCGCTATGTGTCTCTACACTCTCTCTACTGTCCTTTGGGATTAGTTGTACTTAATGGGTTTCAGATGCCTGCTGCTAGTGCGGTTGTTAGTGCATTTGGGAAACGAATGAGTGTGTCTGCATTAATGTGGAGAAAGAATGCCACAGTCAGCATTCTAGAATGGTGGCACATCAAATAGACTGGTTGCAGATAGCCAGGGAATCTATCGGTGACCTCATGCACTGAACTTTTATGTATAGCTTTTATAAGTTGCATGTTGCAATTTGCCGCTAGGTATGCAGGGCGTCTCTTTCACAGAATGGAATTAGTGCTCACGTAATGCATATGATTTAAGCCCTGGGGTTGTGTAAAAGTAGGCCACAGAAAAGTGGCCTTTTTCCACAAAGTGCCACTGGATTAATTCATCACTGGCGGTTGCCGGAGCAATCATAATAATGATTAATGATTGGGTTTGCGGCTTTGCGCACTCTGTTTAAACTGTTGATAAGGGCACAGCTTGACCGGAAAGGAACTATGACATCAACGCTTGGATTCCCTCATGCACAAGTTTTGTTTTCCATGACCGGTCATGTTGAACCTGTTGCACCATGCTTTGCTGTTTCTTTATCTTATAGTTTTGTGTGTGTATGTGTGTGGCCCGTACAGGCATTAAGC
This sequence comes from Hypophthalmichthys nobilis, assembly GCA_037950665.1. Taxonomy (NCBI): domain Eukaryota; kingdom Metazoa; phylum Chordata; class Actinopteri; order Cypriniformes; family Xenocyprididae; genus Hypophthalmichthys; species Hypophthalmichthys nobilis. The sequence continues at coordinate 4,768,568 of CM075489.1, forward strand.
ACAGGATAAGATGACCACTTTGTGTTTAAACTAGATGGGTCTTGTCCCCTCCTGTGCTTTATGCCTTGTCTATAGGGGCTCTTTTGGAGGCCTGGCAGGAATCTGGGGTCGGATTACATTATTTAAGGTTGAGCGGACCCCCTCTAGCTGAATCGTAGTGGTTTAACTTAAAACCATGGCATCCCATTTAAAGCACATCTGTAATACTTATCCCTCAGTTTTATCAGTTCAGAAATTGTTAATTACAATAAACAGCTGTTAAATATGGTTTCCAGTACATTCAAATGAAGTGTGTAACTTAAAGTTTTGCATTTTTTCTGTTCTTGTCCTTGCAGGATCGGAAGCTGTCGAGATCAGAGCGCCAGCGCTTCAAGGAAGAGGCCGGCATGTTGAAAGGCCTGCAACACCCGAACATCGTGCGTTTTTACGACTCATGGGAGTCGCCTTCCAAAGGCCGCAAGTGCATCGTGCTGGTAACGGAGCTCATGACGTCAGGAACCCTGAAAACGTGAGTAGAAAGTGTCTGTTCCACTTTCATATTATATTGTCTGTCCATCATATTTTTGCCTAATGAATGGTCAAATGCAAAAATCAGCAAATATGTGGCATTTATTTTGTTAGTATTGTGGTATTATGTAAAGGATTATTAATACTTAAGTAAAGTGTTTTTTTTTTTTTTGCAATTTACAGTGCCCTCTGTGGTTAATATTTTATTGTGGTACTGCATTCAAATGAACAACAGGACATCCTTTCAAACATGCTTTTCACAAGCCTCATGTCCATCACCATCAGCAGACCGTCCACAGAGGCTGTGATTATCTGTTACAAAACACAATCACAATAGAGCGATTGAGTTGTTACCAGAGTGATTGCAGGCGAAAAGTGGCATGTCACCTCCATGTGAGACATGCATTGTGGGTACTGAACAGATGCTGGAGCTACAGACACATACTGGACCAGCAGCCCCCTCCTGTGGATGTGTGGGCTCTGACAGGCACGCATGAACCAACTTAAATACTGATACCTGACTGCATGACAATATAAGGTCATATAATAGCAAGTGATTAGGTTTTCATGCAATATTATGAAAAAAAAAAACTGAAAAGGTTTGACTCGTGCACAAGACATCACCAAGAGAAACTATAAATAATGAAGGAAGATTGATTTATTTAATATAATTGGTTCTAAATCTGGGTTGGCCCTTTAACTTAAGAACATATTTATAATTTTGATTGTAATCATTTGTTGACGTGAGTTTCCAGGATACAATAAGTCCCTACCAAGATCCATCATCCTCAGAGCTTCAGTCACACACAATTAGCGATCTTTTGTACAGCTCACAGCGATAGGAACACCACCATTACTGCTAGGAGAGAGAAAGACAGTGGAGGAGACATGGTGAGATAAGTGAAAAAGGAAAAATGACAAACAGTGTCAGGCTTGCTTTGTGTTCATCAGCTTTGGCATCCTGGCAATGTGTGGCGTTCTGCATGGCTGCTCCTCCACTGCAAAGATAAACAGTGATCAGGAAGTCATGTAGAAATGGAGTGTACCACAGACATGGCCATGCCGTGCCTAAACTAAACGTCACTCCATCACGTCTCCTTTCTACTCTATTTGCACTCACCCCAGTCAATACACTTTCATTCCCATATCTTAGGCTGTATCCCCTTTGTTTCTCTCTCTGTGCTTCCTCTTTTCCACCAGAACGATTGCCGTTCTGGAGCTAGAGGCAGTTCTTAGCCAGACAAACTAGAGCCTGTTGTGAACCGGCTGTGGTTTTTTTCCACAAACTAGAAAAACAGATGATCAGGAGGTCATGCAGAAATGGAGTGTACCACAGACATGGCCATGCCATGCCTAAACTAATCAGTGTTCTTATTTTTTGTCTGGGTCACCAAAGACGTTATGGCTCAGGAGGGTTTTGTCCCTCTTCCTGACCCTTTATGTTCACGTAATAGTCCTGGTTACCTGGTTCGCTTTCTAGTCCAACATTTAGGACAGAAACATATTTTTCACATGTACATAAACACAGACGTTCCAAACTGCTGCTCCATGACAGTAGTTGATCTGAAAGATAAAGCTGACAATCAAAATACATAATATTTTCTTGAATGTTTCAGGCCTTAGACTGTTTATAAAGTGGAGAACAGACTGTTTTAAATTACTTCAGTGTTTCGAGAAGTGTGGAGAGAGTTGTTGGTGTTGCTGGAAAACAGCCTGTTGGGGCCCTCTGGGAGCCGCTGGGTGTGTTGAGTGATGAGAAGGTTTTGAATTAAGCTTTGTTGCTCTCTCCCGTATCGCTTCAAGACTTACCCTTGGCTCCATTCCCACCTGTCAGTCAGCCGCCACACTCCCATCAAAGCTGTACCACCACCCACCTCCTCCCATTGGGCAAAGCACTACTTATAGCTCGCTTCAGTCTTACTAAGCAAACTGCAGAGCTAATCTGTTTACACAAAAACGCTCGACTAACTATATCTCTAACTGCAAAACCAGTTTTTCATCTGATCTTTTTGCTATTCAGCCATTTTTCTTTTACTATGAAACAGAAGTTTCTTTAGAAAATTCACTTATCTGATTCTTCTAAAGGCAAGTGGAATCCCCATAACAAATGAATCAGTTTTGCTACTGTATACATTCTGTTTTGCTTGTGAGCTTGTGCCCCTCTTCACCTAGGGAATTATGGGATAAAGGGTACCCAGCTCCACCTATATTGGTGCCTCAACTGAGTAGATTGTTGTAATGAGGATTACAAGGCCAAATCCTGGCTATGGCTTGGCTCCAAGATTTGATGAGGCCAAGCTAATCTAACGAAAGTGCTGTACTGCCCTCTTCACGCAGTTGTCCTCTCTTTTATCTGGGACTTTCTCTGTCTCACAGAAGAGAATAAAATTGTCCATATGGTTGCTTCCAGACCCAGACCTATCATCATGAAATTGTTTAATTCTCCCTGATCCTCACCTCATATGGACTCAACTTAGATCTGATTGAGCTGTTGTTGAGGGGAGAGTTCTCTCATTGTTTTTCATTTCCTTCATGGTTTCATTAGTTGAAATTATCCATCCCAGTCATGACCGCCAAACCAGAGAGCTGTAGACACTTATCATCTTCCGTTGACTCATCTGCTGTTTGTTTTTACTCTGTCAAGGTCTTAAACAACCATTATGGTTGTTCATTGAAGAAGAATGTTGCGATAATTCTCCACTGTAATCTCTCTGTTCTTCAGGTATCTGAAGCGCTTCAAGGTGATGAAGATAAAGGTGTTGCGGAGTTGGTGCCGACAAATCCTGAAGGGCCTGCACTTCCTCCACACCAGGGCTCCTCCCATCATTCACCGGGACCTTAAATGTGACAACATCTTCATCACCGGACCTACCGGCTCCGTTAAGATCGGCGATCTGGGCTTGGCCACCCTCAAGCGCTCTTCATTCGCTAAGAGTGTCATAGGTACGACCCAATGCTAGAACATTCTTGCTTTCCCCACCTTCCAAGTCAGTTCACCATGACGTGTACAATCCAAAATATGTGTCCTGTCACTGCTTGTCTTTTCAATGATGAGGTGAAATTACAAAGGTGGGGCACTTAACATCAGTTATGCTCAGATATTTAAGGCATGCTGTAGCTCTGAGCTACACTGTTCACCTTAGACCACAGTTTTCCAGGCAGCTAAGGGCACTAGTTTTAATTTGGGGTGGAGATAGGGGAAAACCAGAGGAGAACTTCTTATAAATTGGGGGAAGACCTTTAGATCCTGCTGTTTCCCACCTGAAACTAATTGGCCTGTAAATATAACAGGTGAAAACACTTTAAGTTTCCATAAACTTTGGGGTATTTTGAGGTAATATATGCCTTAAGAATACCAACAAAGCCTGGATAACGCTTTGTTAGTAAGTGTGCTATGGGGATTTTTCGCATGCAATATTAACAAAATAAACATTTTGGTCTGGAACCTGTGGTCTATAATTATTAAAATCCTAGAGATTCTCTTGCTGCCAGTAATGTCAAACATCTTTTTCCAAAGGTTTTGCTGATTGCCTCATCTGGGTTTCCTCCCCTTCCTTTCAGATGTTTTAGATATTGTGATAAATTTCCTTCTTGGATTCCTTCTCTCTGTTTCCTCCAAAATTTACTTGTTTCCATTTTTTGTTTTATTTTATTTATTTTTTTTCTTTTTCTGGTTTTTGAGAATTTTTTCCTTTAAACTGTAGGGCTATAATCTCAGCTGGTCTCACTCCACTGTATGGATTATTTAATGTCCTGCAGTTCAGTAAGTATTCTAAAAAATGGCAAGTAAGTGGTAAGTCAACAAGCAACCTACCCCAAAAATGGAAATATTTCAAATATGAATCTATATTTTAGCTTGTTTTTCTGTGCAAGGCCTTTTAACACACACTAGTGCACGAGAGTCTTTGCTCACTAGCTATGGGCTTGCTCTGTGCATTAACCTGCTTAACATTCTCTCATTACAGGCTAGTAGAAAGGTGAGTCGGTCATGTGTTTTCCATAACTGTTGTTGACATAGATCAAGTTCCATAGCTAGTCGCCCACCGCTGTCCGGTTCCTCATTTAACGTGTTGGCGGCACAGCCGTGTTTTAAAGATCAACATGGTTTTGAAGGCTATCAATCAGCTCTAAAAGTAACCTGCACCAACGCATGTGTGTCTGGCTTAAACCAACTTCCTGTTTGCGAGATGATGCTTGGCTGCTTTGTGCACTAGTCTGAAGTGCTAGAAAATCTAAAGGCCTTGCAGAGAAAAACTGGAATCTTTCACTGCTAAATAACTGAGGCCGGTTTTCCCCCTTCCTCTTTTTTTTTATTTTTATTTTTCCTTTTCTCCATATCTTTTGCTCCCCCTCTTTCTCTCCTCTCAGGGCCGTACGGAGCAACAGTTGTCCTCCTCCTCTCTCCCTTCCTCTCCCCGGCCCTGCTGGGGTGAGTAGAGATCTCAGGCACTGAGAGTTCTGAATGGTTCTTTTGATTTAAGGTACCCCTGAGTTCATGGCGCCTGAGATGTACGAGGAAAAATACGACGAGTCGGTGGATGTGTACGCCTTTGGAATGTGCATGCTGGAGATGGCTACCTCTGAGTACCCATACTCTGAGTGTCAGAACCCTGCTCAAATCTATCGCCGAGTCACCAGTGTGAGTACCCTCGCACACCTCTGCTCGCTCTCTATCCCTCAATCATTTTGGGTATTTTTCTCTCTCTCCTTCCGCTATAATCTTCACCAGCTCTGTCATTACACCCACACATTCCTCAGGCCTCTGCTTATGAAATAATTCAATAAAAGCAGCTTGTTCTTTTGCTCTCATTGAATCCTGCCCACAGCTAGAGGCGTCACACTGTACATGAGATTATGTAAGCAACATATAACTATGGCAAACAAATGCATAGTTTTGTACTAGGAGTAGGCGGAATGACCAAAATTGTACTTTTATATCATAATAGCAGTAAATATCAGAATATACAGTATGGGGTCGATAAGATTTTTTTGGTAACACTTTACAATAAGGTCTCATTTGTTAACATTATTTAATGTATTAACTAACATGAACTAACAATGAGCAATACATTCATTACAGTAATTATTCATCTTTGTTAATGGTAGTTAATAAAAATCCAGCTGTTCATTGTTTGTTCATGTTAGTTCACAGTGCATTAACTAATGTTAACAAATACAACATTTGATTTTAATAATGTATTAGTAAATTTTGAAATGAACTAAGATTAATAAATGCTGTTGAAGTATTGTTAATTCTTAGTTCATGTTAACTAACCAATTTTTATGTTTTTGAAAGAAGTTATGCTCACCAAGACTGCATTTATTTGATCAAAATACAATAAAAATTTGTGATATTGTGGAAAAATTATTACAATTTAAAATAACTGTTTTCAATTTGATATATTTTAACATGCTAATCTGCTGATCAATAAACATTTCTTATCATAATCAATGTTGAAAACAGTTGTGCTGCTTTAAATGTTTGTTGGAACTGTGATACAATTTTTCAGGATTTTCTGATGAATAAAAATGTAATTATTTGATTTATTTCAGTATTATTTTTTATACTAAAACTCCTTTGTAACATTATAAATGTGTTTATTGTCACTTTTGATCAATTTAATGCATCTTGCTGAATAAAAGTATTAATTTCCTTAAAAATAAATTACTGTTACCAAACTTTTGAATGGTAGTATAATTACCATTGCTGGAAATAAATTAGAAAATGGTTTACATTTTAATATCTATGTGGTAATGCCTATTGTTTGATAAGCCAGTGAATAAATTATTTTAGAAATGAATGGTACTATTTATTATTATTTATTTATTATTCATTATTTACAATGAACAAAAAAATAAGCCTGGCATCAGTACAAAAACTTGAGTTAGAAACAAAAGACTCAAAACTGTGGTACTGACATTATAAAACTGATCGTTTTGACTCTAAATTCTGATTGGATGAGCCACTTTCAAAGCTGCTGTAAAAAAATCAAACTCACTTTATAATGCACCCCTTAAGATCTTTCTCATTTTGACCAGTTTTCTGGTCGACATACAGCCCAACCTTATCCCGGACCCACCCAGTAATGTGTAATTGTCCAAAAGTAAAACTGTTGGATATCTGGATGTGTAAGGTCTTTTTGCCTGCCAGCTGCAATAAAAATTTAGCTTTGATTAAATCAGCTTTATAGCCGTCACTGATATCAGCTTGTAGTGTGTCATGTGTTGACTTTCCATGAAGTCAGTGTCTGGCTCGAACAATCGCTCTCTCCAGCTTTAATGTTATTTGCTTCATGTTTGACTGACTTAATTTTGTTTGAACTCAAAATATTCCACAATTATTATTATTTTTTTTTCTTTTCAGTTTCTCTGGGATTTATTTATTTATTTATTTCAGACCTCTTTTAATCCATTGTGATGTAATCCTCATTGAAGGTGGTTAAAATTGTCCATCTATTTATGGATATACAATGTTGTTGTGAGAACAATCGAGGTTGATGTCCTTGAAAATATGGCTATATATGAATCCAAGACCATTGTTAGAAGGCTGGAAAAGGCCAGTCATGTTGCTGCAGTTTATAAATTGAATCAGCTTTTCCCTTCATTGATGTCCTTTAATATCATTGGCAGAGAGGAGGAGGGGGAGTATAAGGCAGTCATGAGCTTTTTTATTCTCGTTCAGGTCAATAGGGTGATCATATGATGCTGGAGGTTGAAAATATGATCAGTAGATGTTGAAAACAACTGGCTGAGGATTGTGGTAAGCCATTGAGGGGCTCACCAGTAGGGAGCAGTACTGATTCTCCATGCTGAATCCTGTGTCTATTTGACTGTTTTAAACAACTTGAATGTTTTTATTAAAACATTGGTTTTCTTGCATTTATTATGACCAAAAGTGTACATTCTCACTTCATAACACGTTAAAAACAGCCCTGAAAGTTGGATTGTAGAAGGTTTTAGAGTGTGTTTGTTGGGTCAACATGGTGGTACAGCAAAAGTTTCTTTTCATCAACACTCTTGAGTCAGGTGTAGAGGTGGTTATCCCTTTTCACCTGTTAGCTTTGGAAAGTGCAGGGCACATCCTAAATTTCGGCACTCCAGTTTTGTCCAGCTGTCTGGAAAGCTTCCGTCCACCCTGCCTGAAGGCCTTTTAATCTCATGAAATCCAATCACACAGGCACAACAATTCACTGAGAGAAGCAATTTAAGCTTCACGCAATCAGAAAGCATTTTAAGCTCAGTGGACCAGAGGCTGCCCTCATAAACAGATGTGGGACTTTTCCCATCTCGGCCCAGAGTAAATGCTTTCATTACAATGAGACAGTTTAGATTTTTTTTTCTCTCTATCCAAGCATTGTCAATTTCTTGCCTGTAATCTCAAAGCAGTGAGCATGGAGTGGTTTCGGGCCGACAGTTTTACTGAAGTGTCCGTGGAATTGGAGCACACAGGTCTGACTGCAATGCAGATCTTGCCTTTCATTATTGTGGTGATTAAACTAAAGCAAAGGCTTTAGAGGTGGAGCCAAAGTCAATAGCACTGCAGCTGAACAGGGTGGTCCCGTTTATTCAATTCATTCAAAAAACTGGTTTGTTGCAACAATAGCATCATATTAGTGGTGTTAAATCATATGAATATTGCCTATGAATGCTTCTGCTAAGTATTACACTTCAAAATGTAACATATAATGCACCGTTTGTGTTACAGACATGAATGATACCTAAAAATTGTGCAGCTTGAGGGAGAGATTTACCAGATGACATGAATGACAAAGCAGTCAAAAAACATATCATAGACTAGAATATCATCGAGACTTAGGGTGGGCTAGTTTGGATATAACGTCCCAGTCATTTGTCTGTATCTTCCAGCCGTTAAAAGTAATTTCAGTGTGTGGCATTGAAGGAGTTCAACCAGAAAATAGTATTCTTCAGTATGCTTATGCATCGTAGCACTTTGTTGCTTAGGGAGTTGGACAGAGGAGAAGTTGAAGATTGCTTTTGTTCCTTTTTTACATCCACCCCCAGCTGTTCCAGGAGCCTTTCTCTCTCTCTGCTTTGTTAAATACAAAATGATTGCTTCTAATTTTCTTCTTTTGTTAACTGGGAGGAGAGCAGAGGAACAGCATGTATCTGGCTTTAGGGGACCCATTCACAGCGTCCTTAACAAGCTTTTTAAATCACCTTGTTATCGGAATACTTCGCCGTTCTGACTTAATTCTGTTAGATGCTCCGTCATCCTTAACTTTGTTTGGCACTGGAATTTGAGGGGGTTAGGGACTTATATAAGGAGGTAATGCTGAGACAGGGGGAGTAATAGTTCAGGCAGACCACTCTGTAAAGCAACACAGTGTTCCAGGATTTCACTTGTAAGTTTCTTGCACTCTTTTTGTCTTGGGTGGTTTTGACAGCCTAGCTCTAGGTAGGTTTTTTGATGTTAAATGATTTTGAAAGGGTTATTTCAGAATTTCAAAAATATAAAATGTGAAAAAAGTAGCAGAATATTTTTTATTCAGTAAGACTGATTTGTAGGATGCTGGTTTTATCGCGTGGCGGAGGTGTTAGATTGCAATAAATCCATTCTAATTTGTAGAGACAAAGTGAAATTTAATACAATGAACTATTCATTTACCCCTGAGATAAACAACTTTTTGTATTCTTAAAGAAACGTAGTGAATGATACATTTTTTTTAACAATATTTGATAATAAAATTAGCCTTTTGTAGAGCAGAACTCTTACTATTACTGTGTGTACCCTAGTCTTAAATTAGATATTAAATTAATCTATAAAGCAACTCTGTGTCAGTGTTTTTATGTTGTCATAATTCAGGGTTTTTCAAATTAAATAATTGAATAATTAAATAAATAAATGCAGAAATATATTGTCACTGGACTAAAGCCAAAATAAATGTTTAAAATATTATCTTCAAAATATTATTCAAAATAATTATTCATAGCTCAAATTTATTTGTATGGTGCTTTTCATTTTTTCCCCTCCAAGTTTGAAAACTCCTGTCTTAATGGATTTAAGCGTTCCTGATGACTGAGAAGGTTTCTCTGTTCAGCAAAATTAAATAACCTGCCAGATAAGCAACTGTATCTGGAATGTCAAGGGTTTCACCATAATGCAAACCACATTTACACTTAGGCCATCAAAAAAACAGTTAATAATAGTAATAGTTGCATTTTAGGTATTTGAATAAACTCTTAACCCTAAGCATTAAACTTTGGCTCGCATTCTGCCATTTCTGGGCATGAAGAATGTGGTTTGTTGAGGAATTGATCAGATGATTTTCACCTGGCAGGCATTAATGCGCAAAATGCATGCGCCATATGTAGTTTTGTGGAGTCCCTGTGGAGCTGTAAAGGGATTTCTTTCACAGCACAAAAGACATGTTGAGTTAATGTTCTTTTGTGTTTTACCCCGCAGGGAGTTAAACCTGGCAGTTTCGACAAGGTAGCCATTCCAGAGGTGAAAGAGATCATTGAGGGATGTATTCGGCAAAACAAAGATGAAAGGTAAGGCTGTGCCTACTACACACGCCCACACTGTATTCACAGAACTCATTCATCTAGTCATACCTCAGTTCTCAGCGACGTGTGCCATGAGTCTGCCCGCATCGTGCTGAAGTGAGGGTATATCACATCCTCTGGGTGCATGGTCCTCTGTGTGGAATGTGCACAGTAGCAGCAGATAAACGGATTCCCACAAGCTGTTTTGGAAATATTCCAGCAACAAGCCACTCAGTGAAACAGATCCGTGATCACGCCAAGCCAGCGAAGAGTGCGCTATGTCCTCACACCACAGCAAAAACATAAGCCCTGACCAGACTGCCTACTTTTAAAGTCCTTTTTAGAGCAACTACCTAAACCTCCAAGTCATTTTGTATTTATATTTTAGCTCAAATGAATTTTTAATGACCTTGATCACCATTTGAAGTACTTTTCCTAATTACTTGTGGAAAGTCATAAAGCTGACGTTCTGTTTTGCTTAAATGCATAAAACAAATGAATGGAAAATCACAAAAAGCATGTCGAGCGTAAGCTGAGACGCCGACTGATGTTCTGCTGATGTAGCACTGGAAAAGCTGATGTCTGCTATATCCAGCTGATCAACTGAGCTTTTTTTTCTCCTCAGTGTTAAAGGTCTGTCTTAGTAAAAAGGCTGTGCAATCTTATCTTTTTACCCTTATATCTATCATTCCATGCAGGTATATACAGTAGATGTGCATTTTCTGTACATACTTCCTTGGTGGTTTATTTTGTTGGTCTGTGCTAATCTTAATGCTAGTCCATGTTAACTATTTATAGATTACCTCTTATGTCTCCTGTTTTTTCAGGTGATGAGTTGTTGAGTTGTGAATGGACAATGAGTTTATTCAATAGAATCATATGCAACAGATAGAATGTTACATAGAATGTTATCACGACACGACCGGGGATGATGGAATGAAATTCCTGCAACATCACCATAGAATGGCACCAAGTTATCAAACTTCACTTATGTGGAAAGTCTGGAAAGTTCTGAAACCCAATAAAGGTCAATTTGATCATGATACAATCAAATTCAAGGCCTTAGGTCGTCAATATTTCAAATTTATTTTGCTTGGCTTCACTTACCCTGAATCAATCCCATTCAGTAACTCTTATTACTCCATCCTGGAAAACCCCAATGTTCCACCTTGTGCTTCTAAATCAGTTTGATTGGCTGATCTTTGTCAGCCTTGTACTTCTGCATTTGTTTATTTTATTGATCGGCTATCCTTATTTAAAGGGGTGGTTGATTATGATTTAACTTTTTAAACTTTAGTTAGTGTGTAATGTTGCTGTTTGACCATAAACAACATCTGCAAAGTTACAACGCTCAAAGTTCAATGCAAAGGGAGATATTTTCTTTTACAGAAATCACTTTTTAAGGACTACAACAAACAGCTGGTAGGGACTACAACGAGCTTCTTCCCGGGTTGGTGACTTCAGAAACCCAAAAATGTACATAAACCCTGCCCTGGGAACACGCAACAAAGGGTGTGAGGCCATGTTGGGCTGCTTTGGAGAAGAGGAAGAGTTGTTGTTGTAGTAGAGTGTTGTTGCCATGCCGTCATTTTATGCTGGACTGCTTCACAAACGAGGGTCAATTCAACACTGGATAAGTTGAATTAACTCCACAGCAACTACGTAAATTTATCCACTAACCATTCAGAAATGTCCAGTTGCATTCTAAAAGTTCTTCCTGAGTCTCTCCATCAGTGTCTGACTCCGGTTTGAACAATGTAAGGCTGAACAGCGTTACTGACAATCATCGTTTTGGCTGCGTGAGATTCTCCAGCTTTGTTGTTGTTGAGCAACCAAAGTGTGAGCTGTTAAGCTCTTTTGGAAATCGTCCAGGAGCAGCTCATTTGCATTTAAAGGGACACACACAAAAATGTTTTTGCTCACACCCAAATAGGGGCAAATTTGACAAGCTATAATAAATGATCTGTGGGGTATTTTGAGCTGAAACTTCACAGACACGTTCTGGGGACACCAGAGACTTATATTACATCTTGTGAAAAGGGGCATAATAGGTCCTCTTTAATGTCTTTTGCCTTGTTTGCTTGTAATGTGAATTTTGCTTCTTCCTTAACAGATACGCCATCAAGGACCTTCTGAACCATGCCTTCTTCCAGGAGGAGACTGGGGTGCGGGTGGAGCTGGCTGAGGAAGACGATGGGGAGATGATCGCCATCAAGCTCTGGTTGCGCATTGAAGATGTCAAGAAACTGAAAGGCAAATACAAAGACAATGAAGCCATTGAGTTCTCCTTCGACCTCCAGCGTGACGTCCCAGAAGATGTGGCTCAGGAAATGGTGGGTTTATCAATGAGTCTCTGAATCTGAGGTTGCACACAGAGATGGTAACATATGCTGTGTTGCAATGCAGGTTGAGTCGGGCTATGTTTGTGAGGGCGATCACAAAACCATGGCCAAGGCCATCAGGGACCGTGTGTCTCTGATCTGCCGCAAACGAGAGCAACGACAGCAGGTGCGAGCAGAGCAAGAGAAACGCAAGCAAGAGGAAGAGCAGAAGCAGTTGTCCAGCGAGTCGTTGAAGAACGTGGTCAGCTCTCAAGGAACTCAAGGTTCTGTACAGAGTCAGTGCAGTTCCCAGCCTCCAACTCCTGGCCTTATCCAGCCCGAGTGTGAGGAGCTTGATGCAGACCAGCAGCTTCAGTACATGCAAAGTGGAATGACCTGTAAGTGTTAGACACAACCCATCTAGATTGATTTAGCTGTCATTCCCATTTAATGACGAATGTCATATCTTTTCCCAGCGGCTGACGGGACGCTTGAGAGTGGTCAGGGTTCATCTGTGTTCTCAGAACCTCACCTCAGCCAGCTAAGCATGTCGTATAGTTCTCCTGCAACGTCGCAACAGCAGCAGGTGCCTGGACAGGGCGCCTACCCTCCCAGCTCTCAAGCTCCCCAACAGCACACCGCATACCCCCAGCAGCCCATGGTAAGTCACAGAAGATGAAGGGCCAAGTCAAGAACTCACCACCTAACTGAGATCACAACAGGTCACATATTTGCATCCTTAATCTGCTCCTATGGGGCCATTTTATGAAGCTGCCGCCTACTGATGAATTCCACACACTGTTACAATATTCCAGTAGCAATTTTCCAACCAAAACAGTGAGCAGTACACCACAAAACTTCTCAGAAAATTCACTGATGCACAAAGCTGTTGAAGTGCAGAAAGCAGATGGGTTTTATATTCTCAGTAGGTGCAGGGAAAGTCAAAGGAGCATTGAAATTGGGCCTAAACTAGTGGTTCTCAACCTTTTTGACTTAAAGGCCACCCATTGTCCAGCACAATATTCAAAGGATTTTATTTATTTTTTTCATATCGAAAGACATTTTTGGTATTTCTGCTGTAATTGACAAAGCTGCTTGTTTTCAGACATTATTTATTAACATAAACTGAGAGTATTAATATATTAAATTAATTAAACAATTCATTTTGTTATTCCTGAAGTTTCAAGAATTGTATGTTATTCAATAAAAACAATATTTATTAAAGTGGAAAATATAAATATTTGTTAATGTTTGAATAGAAATGTAAATAAACATTTAAATAGAGAAATAAATAAACATTTAAATAGAGAAATAAAAATTAGAAATATATAATAAAAGTATACAAAAATGAATATGAATAAATAGTATATCAGGCTTAAAATTAGAAGAGCATGTTTAAAGATATAAATGATAAATAAAAGCAACACGATGGAAAACAAGAAACTGAGTCTTTAAATGCACTAAGGAAAACACGTTTCTATATTGTAGTGTGCGCTTGGCCTTATTATTGACTGGTTAATTCAGAATCATGTGGCCACGTGTTTGTCTTCAGTCTTTTAAGTTCAAATGTCTGCATCAGTTTCCATAATTTTTCATCCTGTGTTAAGGTAAGCTAATGAAGCAATACAAAGTTGAACTTCATGTAGCTGTGATTGAGTAACAAATGAATCATGAATCAATGTTGTTGTTTGACCTTTGAATATGATTTCTTTGTGGTTGCATGTATTTGGAGTTTGATGATGGTTTGTTATTATCAGACACTAAATGAATGATGCATGAGAATGGAAAGCAAAGTCATAACATCTACACTCTAAATGGGTTTGATTCTTTTCATACAGCCTACTCTCAGTTCTGTCTCTCTTTATCTCACTTTTTTTTCCTGAATTTCCACTTCCCACGTGTATTTGAGCTCCCACTCCCTTTTCACCCACTATGTATTTTAGTACATTCTTTGGGTTACTTTACCTTATTTGTTTTTCATGTCAGTATTTTTGGTTCCTTCCAAAAAGGCAGTGCCATGTAGCAGTATATCATGCTGTGCAGACTGGCAGGCCTCCATCACTTCTTGTTTCTCTTTAGTGCCAAGCTGTATGTTGTCCTGATATCCTGGGCACTTAAACCATGATCAGTTCAGTGTCACTGTCCAGATCTTTCTCAGGGACTTTGAATTTTTTTTTAAGTTTCTCATCTCTTCTCACTCATTAGTTTTAAATTAATTTGCATCATTTTCCATAGAGCCTGAAACACTTTAGTCATAAGCACACGCCTTTATCTCTCTTTATTACTCAAATTTTCTCTAGATATGACTTTTAATGATTTATCTTATAACAATGGTTTTATAAATAAATAGTCTCATCTGACCTGACTTAAAATGCTTAATTGTTACGACTCAGTGATATCAGAAGTCTGCACAGCACTGATGACTGCTGTTTTACATTTATTTTTGTTCTTCTGTTTTTATACACAGTGTGTGCTGTTTGTGGTCTTTGTTTTTACTGTACATATTCTCTACATACTGTTTATGCTGTTCGTTATCATAAAAAATCTCAGAGGATGGATGTTTTCATGGACTTTGCTAACATGCAATGCAAACATGAAGTTTGTATCTACATAGTAGACTTTCTGTGCTGTAGATTTCTTGGAGTCTGAATGCTGCTTAAGCAATGTCATTATTAATGTCATTTCTTTAGTGGTTTATTCTTACCCAAAATATATTTTCCAGTCATTCCACACCAATTTTCTGTGTAACAACGTGCAACTTGATTAGTTTCAGATCAAGTTAGAAAAGTATTACATTAATCTCACAATCTGCAACAAAATCTGCTCACAATTCATGATTCATGAATCAGGTTTTGGTATTCTGTCACATGCAATCATTTCAAAGGTTTCCGATAGCGTCTTGGTCATTGTAAAACTATTTTTCGCGTTTGAAACATCATGAATCATCAATTGAACCAAGCTTATTCTTTTTGTCTTACTCGTCAGCAGATATTAGATTTCAACATGTAACCTTTGTAGGTCAAGTTTTACTGTAGATCAATCTTTTCTTTTTCTTTCTATCATCTTAGAATGCAATGTTAATATTTTATTTTCTATCAAATGTTTCTTTATAGTTTCCTTTTGGTTATTTGTCTTTTGTTCTTTATGTGTCATTTGTGTTCCATTGTGGTTAATAGACAATTCCCCTCCTTCGTCTCCAGCCTCCTCCACCTCTCCCCCGTCGTCGTGGTCGTAGCATGTCTGTTTGCGTGCCCTGCTTTTCTACCACCTCTGCTCTATCATGCCCTCCCAAGCCAACTTCCACCCCTCCTCCAGTTGCATCAGCCCCTCTCTCACCCCGGCTGGGGAGGCCAGATGGGGAGACGTTTGCAGGCCGACTGTCTAAAGCACTGGAGAGCGTCCTGCCCCTTCACTCGGCCCCACCCCGTCGACGTGCCAGCCTCCCAGCAATCTTTGCCAGTCCTGTATGTTAGTGTCTCCCAGTGAACCAGGATTCTCCCGCTGAGCTGGACTTGGGTAAAACCTGGGTATCTGTAAAGAAATATCTAGTGCCAATAAGAATGTAATCCAGATTGACGCAATAGAATTTAATTTTTTGTTAGGCCAAATATTCACATCCATAATAGCAAAAGAATCACCAAAGGTGTGATCTAAAAATGTAAATGGCACCTTGCTACATTATTAAATCAAAGTGTGCTATTCAGAATCCAAGAAGATTGAATTTAAACCCAACAATCTCATAGTGCCAAGCTCAATCAAGTTGTTAACGCTAAAACTATTATTGGACTTAAAGCACATAGCTGCCGTATTTCAAATTGCCTAGTCTCAAATCACTTAATGTTAGCCGCTTAGGAATGTTACCGTTAAGCTAGCAAAAAGTGGTGTGTAATGCATAATGCAATTTCACAAATTAGCCACTGTGTAATGAATCACAAGTATAAATAGCTTATTTATATCTCTTCTTGTAAGTTAAAGGTTTAGGGTTGACAAACCCTAACTACAGGTGACATTAAAATCTCTTTCAGATACCCGTGTTAGCCTGGCCCACTCCGCTTGAACCCTGTGCTCACATTAAATACAGATTGGCGTGAACTGCAATCATTAAAAATGGTTCCTAGGCCCCACAGCCTGTAAAGCATCTGTATTTAATTGAAAATCTGTCTCTGTCATGTTTCTACATCTCATTTAGCTTTTAAACATCTCTTGATTTATTCTGTTGTCATTGAGACATCTTTGCCTGATGGGATGAATATTATCTGCTGTTTTTTCACTTGTTATCTTTTTATTTTCTCTCTCTTTCTGTTTTTCCTCTTGCTTTGTGAATTTTGTGATGCTGCTTTTTCTACTTCCTCACAAAGATGCTGTATGTTATTGTCACTGCAGCCGCAATCAGTGAGTCAGCCGTACGGTGGAGGAGGCTCGGGTCTGGTCGAGCCCCCGCTCTTTTTCCCCACCATCCCGGAACGGCCCGTCTCATTCTCCCCTCCTCCATCTTGCCCGCCTAAAGCTTTCAACGTGCAGCGGCGCAAGAGCACCTCCATCCTGGAGGCCCACACGCGTCACTTCCAGCCCGCCTACCACCGTAGCTACGGCAGCAGCCTGCACCCGTTCTCTGGCGTGGAGGCCCTGGGTGCCGGCGTCGAACCCTCCCTGTTCATGATGCCTGGGATAGCAGCTCAAAGATTGGCTGAGCCACTTCACCTACAGCCCCCGGCGGAGTCGCTATACGGATATAAGGATATGAGGGCCGAGCAAGAGGAAACTGTACGCAGACTCAGCCTCAACCAGGCTGCATTAATGGACCATCTTGAAGCCATGGCCTACGGTGGCTACCCTATGACTGCACATCAGTTAAGCCAAATCAGCTTCCATCAGCAAATGCAAGCTGCTGCTGCTGCCGCCAGCTTGGCCTATGAGACTCAATCACAGCCTGGGCCAGCCTACCTACACCCTCATGTCCAAAGCCACATGCGCTTGACCCACAGCCCCATCCCACAATTACCTACCATGACTGTGTCTAGCTCCGCCTCTGCTCCGCAGCAAACTGCACCTGCAGATCCAGGCTATCAGCCCCACTCGTTTCCCCATTCTGCACCACCCGTGCTGGCTCATACATCCGAGCCGAGCACCGCCTTTGAATTTCACATGCACAACCTGCAGGCAGACCCAGCCATGCTGGCATCCAGACTCTACCGAGCCCGTCGGGGCTCAATGGACCTTAACCTGGAGGAAGCGACTGGCAACTCGGGCTTGTGCGGTCGACTGCAGCCCGTCACCGAAGAACTGTACAGCTATGTGAGCCCGGAGCTGCCCCTTCCCCCAGGCAGCCTGCTTCTCCATGGACTTAAAGAGCTCAGTCCTGAGCCTTCAAGTGACTCCATGACCTCCTCCGATGCTGGGGAGTTCCACTCACCTCCGCCTCATCCATTGTACCAACATCAAGACTGTTCTGCAGCTCAATCCATCCCACAAACTTCTTACTACAAAACAGACGGAGGGAGCAATGTCAGCGATGGACACCCACCCAGTCAACCAGTGTTTCTGTTTGTTCCACCCTCTGAATCGTCCACCATTCCATCTTCACACATCAGTGCTCTTCACAGTACCTGGGCCCGTCAACCATCCCTTCCACAGGACATCACATACCACGAGCCTGCCTTGTCTCATCAGGGAACTACCTTGGTACCTAGAAATACTCGTTCTCGTCCACCTTTCCCAAGCCCTCCCTGTTTCTATCTCAGTTACCTGATTTTTTTTTTGTCCCGTGGTTGTGGTTTTAACCCTCTCCAGCCATAATTTAGGGCTCAAAAAGGTTCACAAGGTGCATTGGGCAAAAAAAATGCATAAACCTGCTTTTTAAATCCCCTTGTGCTAGGGTATTTCTGTATCTTCCATTAGACAGTGTGATTTGTTTTATTTCCATTGATTTTCATTTTAGATGCCTGTTGTAAGTATTATTTTGTGTGTATGTTCATATAATGGTGTATATGATACGTGTGTTTGTACAGATATCATGTAAAACTACGCATCTGTACATGACATACAAATCTGAAATTTTGTTTGCCTCTTTGAAATTAATTTAATGATAAAGACCAACATTCAATTGTGGAAATATTTGAAGGATTAGAAGATACTTCACTTTACAAAGAGGCTTGAATGTAGGATTTGTATGACCAAACACACACACATACAACACAAACAGGGGGTTTAGACAGGTTTGCTTGTCTCTTTAAGGTACCTCTAATCTTGCTTTTAATGTTTCTTACAAAAAATCATGTTTTTTGTTGTTGTTGTACTTTACCTTAACAGCTGCTTTTTAGATCTGCTGCTACATTATAGTTGGCTGGAAATGGTTAAAACAGTTCTCAGTGACTTTTGATTTTCAATTTTGTCTTTGTCGAGGAAACCGCTCGTGATACAGCCTCAGTAAAAAACTACCTGCACAAGAACGTTTGTTGGCTACTTTTAGGACATTTAACTTCATAATCTGAGAAGTCATCTTTTAACCCTTAGAAGGCTGGCATTATCAATGTCATTCTGCAGTCCCATTTCTACCTCACTTTATCTTTTATCCACTGTTATTTTCATCCTCTTATCTACCAAGGCTCCTTATTTCCTGCTGCTCTCTAAGCTTCTTGCTAATAATGAATACATTTTTCAGTGTAATGCCAAGGTAAGGTGATCTACGTCTGGAGCAACTATACTTGTCTGTACCTCGTAGAAGAGAAATTGAAGGACAAGTATACTTGTAGCTTTCTAAGGGTTGCTTCTGTTGAAATTCTCCGTGTGGAGGGGAAGGTGGTCAGATCAAGCCGTGTTAGTGGTCAGGTCTATTTTATGAGACGCTTCCTTGGTTATACAAACAGCTCCACATGCTTCCCTGAGCTTTTTTTTTCTATATATATGTATAACATTCACCCAAGCTACAGAATCATGTAGAGTCACATGCATGAAGCCTGCTCACTCCCCGGCTAACACCTGGTGTTTGTTTGTTGTTTAATCGTGAGATGTGAGAGGCATACACAAAAAGTGAATGGTGATCTGAGTGCATTGCTCAGAGTATTCACATTTTGTGTATGAACAGTCAGTATTCGAAAGTCATTTTTTGTTTTTGCTGTAGCCACCAACATGTTTTGACTTGTCTTTTTGTTTCTTTTCATCTTTCCACCACTGCCATATCTCTTTCTCTCTCTGTTTCTCTCTCACTTTCTCGCCTACTCCCATATTCCACTTCATATTCATAACAGGTGCAGGTCCCCATCCCTCAGTCTTCAAGTGCCGTGTCTATGGTTTCCTGCAGCACCCCATCAGCCGCCGCTGCTTCTCAACAGGTAAGATCAATGTATCTGATCAATCAGAATCACCTTCCCCCTTTCATTAGCATAAATGGAGCTCCAATATTGGCCAAGAGACTTTTTGAGTTTTATTTTTGTTTGTTTGAATCTCTGGATTCTCTCCTGCGTGTGAAAGCTGTGGACATCAGAGGTGGCTTTCTCTTATGCTGTTTTGTATTTGTTTCTTATAGTATGGAGTTTACTACGTCCAAGCACTCCCTTCGCAGGTAGAGAAAAACCCCATTCCTCTCTTTCTCTCTCTGCTTCTTTTTCTTTTTCTCTCTCCCTCTTTCTCACATTTACTGACCTCTCTTTTTTAAGACTTTGCCTTGCCCTCTTTAGTTTTGTCATTTCATTATTGCATAATGAGGTATATAAAATAAAATATAGTTCTGTGAGGCTTGGAAAGAAAGCTTGTCAATGTGAGTATTATCACATCTTGAAGACCCAGATCAAGATCAATTAGTGTAGTAACTGAATTTAAATTAAGATTTAGTGGGTGTATGTTGAGTTGTTCTCCAAAGGTAAGTTATTTTTAAAAACATTATAAGATGTTCTAGGTTTAGCAATATGAACATCATCTGTGACATACTGTTGATGATTTCCACAGACCATAATTTTGTCCTCTGGTTTGTAAAAACAAAAAGCAAATTTGCAGTAATGCACTTGAATGTCAAGGGCATTGCTGTGAATGAACATGTAAATGTTTTGTTCGTTTTTACAAACTAAAAATTATGTCTATAGACTTAATTTCAACCTGATACTTTCCTTTATGTCACATAGGGATGGTAGGGTGAGTTGGCTGAGACCAGACTGCATGTGATCCTAAAATGTACTCGTTTTCTAAGACTTGGTGTTTCCATAGAGCCTCTGAGCCTAATATCAAGAGGTGAAGTAAATATGAAAATGCTTATTCTCTTTTAGGCTGCTGTTCCGCAACAGGCCTCTTTGGTGCTGTCATCCCAACCAGGTGTCTCGCTACCCCAACAGCAAGCTCCTCAACAGCCTCCCAGCACTGTGGTTCAGAGCAGCTCTCAGACGCAGGTCCAGCCCGGACCCCAGCCCACACAGGTACAATCAAATGTGATATAAGCAAATCAAGCTAGAAGCAAACACGAAATAATTCAATAATATAATTACAATTTTATATATATATATATATATATGTATATATATATATATATATATATATATATATATATATATATATTCTATTCTTATAGAATATTCTTATATATATATATATATATATATATAATCTTGCTAAATAAATATCTTGCTGCACTATGAAACATTAAAAATCACTTCAGAGAAGTAAATTAGGTTGTGTATGCATTTGTCTTGACTTTAAATGTGGTAATTTACTGCGCAGAAGTTTTTCTTTCTTTCGTTCGGTGTCAAAACACTGTGGCTGTCTCTTTCTGAAGTTCCTCAGCAGCTTGTTTGATTGATTGATGTTTTCTGGCATGTTTCTGCCTGTATGTTGCATGGTTGTCAGTTTTGTGGTAGTGAGATGAGTTTCTCTGTTCGGTTTCCCAGTGTTTAGTGCAGATCAGTTGTTTTCCCTTTAGCTGGAAGTGCAGGTACATTGTAGTGGCACAAAAAAAAGTTGTTTACTTGTGATTTATCAGATGTGAGTTGATCTCTTTCAGTTGCAAATAAGTAAATTGTGTTGTATGTTTGATGTACTGTTGGATTTGGATTTTTTTTTTGAGTGTGTTGTTGACAGTGGCAGCGTTTATAGGCACTTAGAGAGGAGCCCCTCCTAACTTAATCTAATAACCGTTTGGCACTAAAATTATAGTTTGTTTTTCGTGTGTGTTTTGCTTGCGGTCGTTGTGATCCTCCGTTCACCCCGTGGCATGCTGTCTCTGTCATGTGGTCTGATCTTGTGATTGTTTTCCTGCGGTTTATTAAGACGTCACTTCTCTCACACATAAACTGGCCTTGCCATCTCCATCTCCACAAGTCGGTGCTTGCAGACGCATTTCCCTCGTACTCCATATTCCCAACCACTGATCTGACCCAGCTACCCCTCTCCTACCTCCCCTCCCCTCAGCTTTGCAGTGCAGCTCTCTGCGTGCCAACTATAGCAGTTGCCCCGTTTCCTCAGCAACCACTACCTGAAGCGCTGACATGCCCGGCAGCTGTGTCTGTGCCAGCCACGTCCCCGTCAGTGCTGCTGCCCCATCTAGCCCAATTGGTACCGCCTCTAGTGACACCTGTGCCAACCATCCATGTGGCCACAGTCCCCTCCCCAACTGAACATCCATGTTTGCCAGCCAACACTCCAGTGCAGGTACCTGGAATGGACCGAACTGGCCCCAAACACATCAGTGCAGACAGTTTGTGCTTACTTCATAGGGAAAGCTATTGTGTTGACATTTCATACTTGTTAGACACTTCACTACTTGTTATCTTTGTCTGTCTGGGAAGCATAGCTGCTAAGCTGTCTTCACACAGCGTCCTTTCTTTTCTTGGCTGTGAAATAAGAGCTGTTTTTTTAGAAAACAAAATAAAAAAACATGCAGGCTTTGCCTGAAGCAGTTGTACTTTTTATTTAGATGTGAATTTTGTCTTCTTTGATCTTATTGTTTGTATCTCTTTCTTTTATAATTCCTTTTGTTTTTGCCGTTTGCTGTTCCAGACACCTCATAGCGTCTCTCAAACTTTGACAACAGAGCTGTCACAACTCCAAACTCCTGCTGTGGAGAGGTAAGAATCACCATTTAGCAGATCCAAAACATGTAACTGTTTATCAGTAAGTGAAAAACACAGTAGAATAGATCCAGAATACATTGTGCTGTAAGTCCCTTTAAGACAAGTCATTTCCATAGACTGTAAAAAAAAATATGGACGACACACCTTTACTCTCTTCCATTGTGGTAAGTGAAGCCGTCAGTGTGCCAATATAGCGCTGACATCTTGAGTCTCAAATCTGCGCATAGTGAACTTGGAGCCCAGGTCTGAGCGCAAAGTGGAGCTGCGATATCAAGGTCCCGTCCACACTCCCGCAGAATCGGTTAATAATACAGAGCAACTCATTATGTTGTGTGAAATAAACAGTACTGGAAATGTAGAAACTAAAGTTAAAGCTCCAGTCTCCTCCCGAAGATCCAGAAAAAAGTCTGTTGGTGCTTCAGCAACTACTTCGCTCAGAGAAGCTGTCAATCTCAGCTGTCATTGTGACTTTAAAAAAACCTGTGTTTTTAAAGCATCAAATAACTAAACAGAAACAAACTTATTTAACCAACAAACACTTTAATTAACATCAGCGTGATTAAAAACTGCCTAAAATGTATCTTTGGAAAAAAATATTTGTAATTTGACTGTGTAGTTTGTCTCACATCCCCATTACATTACAAGGAGTGGGTGAGGTTTATGACCTATACTGCATCCAGCTACCTGGGGGCGATCAAGATATGCTTTGGCTTCATTTTTCTGGACTCGTGTGGCACGCTTGGTCATTTCACTCGGCGGCCATCTTTGAAATCACCAATGAAATCTGACAACAACTGTCTCATAAATTTTTTTTTCTAAACACTCGAATCATGACAAAAAAAAATGCATTTTTCAGGCTGGATCAAGCTAATGCGCATACACAGTCCTAACGCTGCATTCACACGAAGCGATCTGATTGGCTGACACCTGCGTCGGCACTTGAAAAGTTGAGAAATCTTCAACTTCTGCCGCTTGCAATGCGAGTGAAGCGAATAAGAGTGCACCGTCTTTCTATATATAAAGTCTTTGGCTGTATTACTGAAGTCTTCATGTGTTTTAATTTCTTTTTTTTCCCCTTAGCGGTCATTCTGATGTGGCATCTGGGCTCAGTGATGGCAATGAAGGTGTAACGGGTGGCAGGCATGAGGGTCGTTCTGCCAAACGTCACCAGCGCAGATCAGTGCGCAGCCGTTCACGCCATGAAAAGACCTCTAAGGCCAAGCTCAATGTTCTTAATGTACGTCCAATACATTGGTGTTTTTCTTTTATTGTTTTTTGATGGTGGTAAAAAAACTAAAGACATTGAACAAACATCTTTCATGTTTGTCTCAGATCTCCAGCATGGGTGATAGAGTTGCAGAGTGTCAATTAGAAACGCACAACAGGAAAATGGTGACTTTCAAGTTTGATCTCGATGGCGATAACCCAGAGGAAATTGCACAGATAATGGTAACTTGAAACACCACCCGCATGTTTTTAATACTGACCAGATATGCTAAATTAACTTATTTCTTTTGATCTTGATCTATGTGACAAAAAGCTGGTGTTGAATAAAATTCAATTTCTGTTGCCAAAATACACGTTGAGCTGCCAAAACTCATTAAGAAGAGGGATTATTTCCTTCATGTGATATCTTAGGTACAAAGTGAGTTCATTCTAGAGAGCGAGCGTGAGTACTTCATTGAGCAGATCCGAGAGGTCATAGAAACAGCTGATGAGAAAGGTGTGGAGAGAGAGCGCAGCCAGGTACGTCCTTCTAAAAAGCATCACAGCCTATAGTTTTACACCCAGTATTTCCATGCCTAGCAGTGAATAAAATTGCCATTTGCAGAAATCATAAAAAAAGCTTGCATGAAGAACCATGTGTACAAATTGGGTATAAAAAACTAATTTTTATATATCAACAAAATGCGTTTTCAACAAAATATTAGTGAAATCAGAAAATGATTAACAAAATGGTCAGATTAATTATTACAGTTTATATGCTTTTTGTTTTACATCTATTTTGTATGTGATAATTTTTTGGTGATTTTTGTTATTTTCTAGTATTAAATTAAACATTAATGTGTTTAGAACTAGCCACTTTTCATGAAATGTCTGTTTTTTGTTAGATAATAGTAATTTGTCTTTATTGCTATTTAAACAAAGCAATAGGACATCACATTGTACTCTATTTGTGTAGAAGTTGAAATGATTTTTGTGAAATTGTGTACATCACAGTTAACAATATCTTACAGATGGTCAGTGATCATGAGCAGCATATGCCCACCATATCAGCGCCTCTTGAACAAGGTAGAGCTTACGATCCCAGCATGTAAAACAAGTTAAAGTCCCCTGTTAATGATGTGTCAGGACTGAGGTCTTCTCTCCTCCACTTTTTCTCCCAGGTGTGGTGCCTAGTTCAGCCGCCCAGGTGGTGCACTCTTCAGGCCGCAGGTTTATCGTCAGTCCAGTGCCTGAATCCAGACTGAAGGATCAGTTCTTTAGCGCGCCCCCTCCCACAATCCCCCTTCGTGAAGAGCCTTCAACCTGTGAGTTTAATATGTAAAATATAGTTATACAGGTTCAATTGAGTCATAAAAAGGAATAATATCTATTAGATTTATCATGTTTTTTGATTAGCAGTTTTTATTGATTCTAAATACTGAATAGTACATTTGTACAGAATCAGCACTTTAGACTAGTTATCAACACCCCCCTACAATTAAATACAACTTAAATACATTTAAATACATAATCTTAATAATAAAAAACCCTTTAAAAGCACGATTAAAATTTCAACTGTAAACACGTGCACTCCAAATAGGTTTGATATTTGTTCCATTTCTTATACTACAATTCTAATATGCCAGACTGTTTATAAGACATATTTTCAAATGCAGCCCAATTCTGCTATCAATTCATGAAAAGATGGAGCTCCCTCTGACTTCCAGCTCCTAAGAATTATCTATCTACAAATCATTAAAATGGTTTCAATTCTGGTTTCAGTGTCTGCTCTCATACCCAATACAAATAGTCTAGACTAGATGTAGCATGTTAGACAAATTATATAAGTTCATTCTCATTTTTGTCTTGAATTTCTATTCTTTATCAGCTGTGTCAGTTGCAGCGCCTGCCTTGGGGCTTTCTATGTCTGCGTCTGCAGTCAGTCTACAGCAGGCGTTCTCTGAGATGCGTCAAGGCCGGTTTGACCCGGGTCCCAGCACTGCGCCACCAATGCTCCATGTCTCCATGCCCCCTCTGATGCCTGCCGCAACACCCTTGCCCTCTAGCACCGTCCCTGTTGTCCCTCCCCCAGTGTCTTCTGAAGTGACCGCTTCACCATCTCTACCCTCAGTCTCCATAAACCCTCCAGGGTCATCATCTCCTCCTCCTACCCTTCCTGCCTCTGCCATCACCTCTCCTCCAGCCCATTCACAACTCCCTCTGCCTCAAAGTCAGGTTGTACCTGCCATCATCAGTGTTATTTCCACCCCTTCCTCACTGCCAATGCCAGCTGTGCCTGCTGCCACATCCTTCCCCCAGACCCCAGTCCCCATGCCTGTACCTGCCAGTACAGCCGCCCCGCTCATTCACCCTGCAGCTCCAATGGGATCTGGCAGTGGTGAACAGCCACCCATCCCCTGCACTTCAGCTCAGCTCACACCAGCCACCATCCCCGCCACAGCCATCCAGACGCCACAGCTTGCACCATCCACCATCCCCGATACGGTTATTCCTGTCTCGGCAGCTCAGTCACAAGTGCCCACCCTGCAGCCGGTTACCACCAACATACCAGTAGTACAGCCCACGCCCATGCACAGCCAACCTCAGACCTCCACCGTGGCCAATCAAAGTCATGCACATTGTGTGGAATGCGACAGCGACCCGCAGGGAAAGGGTGTCGATGACATCCAGGCTCTGGATAAGAAGCTGCGGTCGCTCTTCATGGACCTTGGCTCTGGTCCGCCCTCTGCCCAGTCTGATATCACATCTGACCCCATGGCGGCCGCAAGTGTCCCTGGCACCTCCTCTCCAACTGCCTGTGCCACCCCTAGCGGCACCCCTCTCCCACCCTCTAGTTTACCCCTCAACTCCTCCGGTCAGCCCACAGGCTCTCCAATGACCTCCATGGGCAATGGCTCCACCCCAGTCGGCTACAGTCAGACGACTCCATCCAAAGCACCGTTATCAAGACTACCGGTGAGTGACCAGTTGATCAACAGTCATAGAAATAATGTCACAATGCAAATAAGCTCCAGTTTTACATCATGGCCCTGTTTCCACCTGGTATTAAGATGCCTTTTGGTAGATCGGATGATGCTAAATACAGGTGTAAATGGGGTTTGAAATGTTTTGAGCTTGCCCACTTTCGACCACTTCCAGAGGTAGTCGAAAACGCATTTGACCATATTGCTTTCATAGTGGAAATGCTCATGTGGTCGAATGTGTTCGAACAGCCACTAAAGACTCCTACTCTCCGCCAGTGTTGCCCAGTCCGCGGTTTTCCCGCAGATTTGGGCTACTTTATCACTGTTGCCGCAAGTTGTTTTTCATGTCCGCGGGTTGAAGCGACCCCAAATAACATATTTGCGAATTTTACCAGGGATCCCCACCAGAAACGCATATTTTACCCCTCAGACCGTGATTTTTACCATGGACACACCCCCCATCCCCAAAAATGCGATTGGGCTAGTTTTGAGTAGCAATTGCGCGGGTTTGTTGTGAAAACCTGGCAACCCTGCCTACTGCCTACTCTCTACTCTCTGCCTGCTGACTTAATGGGTAAACATTATGGAAAGCGTGCTAGCCAGACGGGAACTTTTTCGGCTGAAGACCAAGCACACTGTTCTCTCACCATTCCTGATTTCTAACACACACTCACAGTGTTCGGCTGTTAGGGCAGACACGAAAGCTGTTGCTCTCCATGTTTTTCCGTCTTCATGGGCACGTTCATATGTAAATTGCGCGAGCTTATTTTGTCCATTACATTGAAAGATCTGAAAAAACCCTTAGATTTACCCACCCATAGGCCCTCCCCTCGAAGAAATCAGGACAGATGTGGTTGAAAGTGGACAAAAGAGATGAATTAAAACACCAGGTGTAAACGGGAATGCACTTCTCCCTCATCCACTTGTGATCCGATTGACCAAAATGCATCTTAATACCAGGTGGAAACAGGGCCTATGGTACATGGTTAAAACACTTGTGTTTAACATCACATTTTAACCTCCTTCTCTCAAACCCCTAACTGTTGTATATAAAAACAGGATGATTTTGTACTCTATTTTTAAACCCAATTTCTGCATGGCTGCTGAGTTTCATGACTGACAAAATGCATGACATAGTAATCCTATATGAATACTATATAACTCAACTGACACTTTTCTGTAATATTATAACGAAGCTCTAGTCATATTTTGTTTACAGCTTTGAATAATTCCCATACATAATGCTCAGGCTTATGCTGCACGTAGCTTGTGGCAGTTCATCGGCACCTCTGCCAGCTCTCTTTCTTTACAGTGCTTTAGTTTCTCTTCCGTCTTCATTCATTAGGTGTTGCCTGTCGGCCCAGATCAGGCTGGCACGCCGCCCACAGAGCACCTACCACCCTTCCCAGGACCTTGTTTAACTCAGGTGCCCTTTTCTTCTTTCTCTTTCTGCCTCACTCTGTTTTTATATAGTTTCATTCTTGTAAAACACGCAGAGCATGAGTAAAGATTTTTAATCGCATAAGAATCAAACCACTGCATGGCATAGCTTTCCTTTGAGGCCAGTTAGGAGCATGACCTGTGACACTCATTAACTCTGACTTGCTGCTCTTTCTCTATTTCTCTGCCGTTGATGGGTGGAGAACAGGAAGAATGTGATTTAAGAAAACAACATGACACATTTTCAGTTTGTTGTCTCATTTTCTGGTTTTATTGGGACTGTAATAAAGACAGCAAACTCATTTGTTAATAATTATAATTATTTTATGAAAGGGAATATAAAGGTGCTTTTTGTCCCCTTGTGAGATTTTAGAGAAAAAGCTGTTTTACAATAGCAGTAATTCTAATTTGGCTGAGTAGATTGCATTTGCTTTAAACTTTTTTTTTATTGTCTCTAATTATGTTTTCCTTATTTTTACGCGTTAATGTTAAATTTGCCCTTCGTTTTGTTTTCAACTTATCCTCTACCCAGATTGTTTGACTTCCCTTTTTTCATTTCATTCTTAAGGAGTTCAAGTAGTCAAAAGTGGTTCTAAGTGAACAAACACCCCTTAAAACATCAGTGATTTGTCATTTTTATCTTTTAGCATGTTGTGGATGAATTTAGATTTTAGCCGATCCTCAATTAATCAAAGTAATTTGGATGTTATATAATTTTCCTCACTCCACATTGAACCCTGCTTGCATTCACGTCATACTCAGAGAAAGTCCTTTCCATTCTACTTAAGGCGATTCATACTAAATCTAAGAGACTTTTTATAATCCTGTAGATTGTGATATTTTTCATCCATCACTTTTGAATTGAAAACTTACTGTGATGGCACTCAGCTGCAAGCCAACCTGAACAAAACATTTCAGGAACCACAGAGCGTGGCCCAATTAAAGGATTTACTCTCCATTTCATGTGGAACATGAAATGAAGCCTCAGCTTGGATTAAAAGCATTCAGTTCTTCCAGGCAGTGGTCATCTGACCCTTTACTTACTGTAAGAGATCGTCTCATGCAGAAATTAATTAGATACACGGTTCCCCTGCTGTATTTGTGTGCACATGCCATGAGTAATAAGTGTTTGTACGAGTCTGCGTGTGTGTAAGTTTCTTGGGGCTAAGTGAACCTAACTAATTGCCGAAATGGATTATTTAGTCCCAGCAGCCCCTGGAGGATCTAGATGCCCAGCTGAGACGGGCACTGAGTCCAGAGACTGTTCCAATCAGCAATGTCACGCACCAGGTACACGCACACCGAAAAACACCAGCACACGTGTATTAAGTGCCGGATCTGTCTGATTTGATTTATTGCAGTAACTTTCCATACACAAAAAAAAAAAGGGAAAAAGAAGCAGTTCTCGAACCAGAATTACCTCCTCAAATCTCAATTGAAACAGAGAAAGCATGTAACCCAAAGAATAATTGATATAAATAATTAATAATGTAAATAATTTAAATGTACTCTTTATTATCTTTTATTTGTGCAACTAACTTAAGTACAAATTAACTTTTTAAATAGTTTTTTATATATGTATATTATTTTGTTATTAATTTATTTTATGCATAGATAGCTAGCGTAGATAGTTAGAGAGATATTTATATATGTACCCTACACTAATATTACTTTATTATAGCATTTTAAGTTATTATTTTTTTTAATAATTTAAATGGTAACACCTTATAATAAGGTTCCATTAGTTAACATAAGGTAATGCATTAAGTAATAATATCTAACAATGAGTAATACATTTGTTACGGTATCTGTTGATCTTTATTAATGGTAGTTAATAAAAATACAACTGTTAGTTCATGACAGCTCAGGTCCATTAACTAATGTTAACTTTTGATTTTAATAATGGATTAGTAAATGTTGAAATTAACATAAACTAAGATTAATACATGTCATTTTCAGTGTTCATGTAAACTAATGTAGTTAACTAATGTTAACAAATGAAACCTTACTGTAAAGTGTTACTATTTAAATTGTGCTTTATCTACATGTCTGTAATCTGATTCTCTTTTTTTTTACCTGTAGTCATCTATTACTGGGATGCCACCTGGAGGACAGCCAGGTATGTGCTGAAGTTTTACTTTACTTTTACCTATTCTTTAAACACAACAGCTCTGCTTATGAATAATGATGCTATTTCAGTTCCATTTTCTCTGGATGATGAGCAAGCAGCTGCGCCTTTAGTTGGAGGATACAAACTGGGACGATTCCAGGTACTTCGCATTTGCAATGTGATGACAGGAACGGGATGTTCATAGTGTTTGTGTATGACATCAGGTGGCACTCTTGTTCTCTGTCTCGTTCAGGTGTCAGTGGCTCCTGATGAGAACGCCTTGCAGGCTCCCATAGGCTCCCATGACTCATCCTCCACGTCTTCTTCCTCCACCACCACCTCCTCTTCATCATCCTCCTCCACTCTCTCTAGCCCTGAAAACACACTGCACCGAACCTCCTCTCCCCTCAGAGACGTAAGAGCAGATGTGGTCGATGGCCTCCCTGCTCTTCCCAACCAGATGGCAACCCACCCACAGCCCACCACCATTGGCCGTTTCCAGGTTACCACCAAAACGGACACGAAGGTGGGGCGTTTCTCAGTGAGCAAAGCACAGGACGAGGCTGCAGCAGCTAGCTTACAACCCCCAGAACCCCAGCCAGCACCTCAAGCCCATCCAGCCATGGGCAACGGTCCAGCCCAGAGTCCCGGGAGCCTCAACAACTCTGTCAGCTCCTACTTCAGCAGCGACAATGACTCGGAGTTTGAAGATGAGGACTTTAAGAGAGAAGTCAGCAAGCTGAGGGAGAAGTATGTTTGTTTTTGATTAATACATTGTAACAGGAACTGGGACAGTGTAACCTAGGTGAAAGATAAGCAGTGTAATTCTGCTTTCCTTGTTTTACTCCCAGGCACATGATAGAGAGTCAGGCCCTGTACACTCGGCAGAAGGCTGAGATTGACGCCCTTTTTGCCCGATTGGGCAAAGTTCCACCCGCCATGGTCAACCCACC
Source organism: Hypophthalmichthys nobilis (assembly GCA_037950665.1). Classification (NCBI taxonomy): domain Eukaryota; kingdom Metazoa; phylum Chordata; class Actinopteri; order Cypriniformes; family Xenocyprididae; genus Hypophthalmichthys; species Hypophthalmichthys nobilis. The sequence continues at coordinate 4,799,651 of CM075489.1, forward strand.
TGTGGTGAACCCAGCTGGTCGCAGACGACGTCCCACCAAGAGCAAAAGCAGCAAATCCAGCCGCGGTAGCTCCCAGGGCAGCAAGAGTCCTGTACAGCCAGGTATTCACTTGTTTCGTTTTGCCTTTTTGTGCAGATTAATTGACAATTTTTGGGAATACAAAATATCCTAAAGTATGTTCTTATCTTTTTTTCTCAAGATTGTTCTAAAGACAAAACCTAAAGGAATTTTCTTTTAAAACATTGTATAGGGCCCTATGAAATCTGTTTTATTTTTTCCCAAATTCCATTTTTTCCATGTCTAATTAATTTGAAATCATGAATCATTCAATTTAACATTTTTTTTTTAAAGTTTAACAAAAATTACATTTTTAGGGCCCTATGAAATACGTTTCTTTTTTTTTTCAAAATCATTTTTATTTTTACCAAATTCTGTTTTCTGTTTTAAGTTTTCTGGATTCCATTTTAATGGTTTAATTAAATTTTAATAATCGAAAAGCATGTCTAATTAATTGATTTCATAAAAACAACATAAATTATTTATTTATTTATTTATTTATTTTATTCATTTCTATGAAATGTTTTATTTTTTCAGGAACCCTGTGTAGTGTATTTTAATTTTTCTGGCAATCAAATAAAGGCATAAAACATTCATTTAATTTATCTTTTAATTGTATGACATTAAACAAACTTTTTTGTCAAACAAAGTGCTGCACAACAGAGATTTACCGTTAAAATTAAAACATGGAAGAACAATTTTGATTATTCCTTTAAAAACAAAGTTTTAATAATAATACAAATGTATTATTATTATTGTTATTAGTGTTAGTATTATTATTGCATTGAGACATGGCTAAATTCTACTGTACAACAGTAATATTTCTGTCACAATTTCTTTGTTAGACCGAACTTTTATTTTGAAGGGTTGCCATGAAGACCTTTGAATTTCTGTGTGTTTATGATATGACGATAGTTTTTTTTTATCAAATGAAAGGGTAAAATGCTGATGAAGTGACTCTCAGGATGGCTCTTTAGTTCATGCATTCATGTCTTCATATAGTGAGGCAGCAGAGACTGAAAACACCAGTGCCTCAGTGTGTGTGTGGTAATTGAAACTGCACGTCTGCGGCATTCATTCACACAGAGACACTCAGAACATGCATGATTCATATTTAAATCATTTTTTGCGGTTTAATATTCACAGACACTAGTCTATATTGCGATTTGACTGAAGTGTACTGACCTACTTTTTATTTATTCATCATCAAATTTTGACAAATTCTGTGACATTCTGAATTATACAGTAAATTCCGTTTTTATGTCTGGATTTTGTGATTCAGTCCGTGTGTTCTGCATCGCGGAAATCATAGGGCCCTAATTGTAAATAACTTCTTAAAATTAGGATATCCTCCAATAGGGTTTTTCACACTTGAGTTAACCCTGGGTCATTCTACACCCCGGGTAAGTTTAATCCTGGGTTATCTTGCTTCACATTTCACACTGCTGATAATTTACCTGGGGTTAACAATTAATGCTGGGTATTCATAAGATGACATTTCACACTGTACATTCTTAAACGCTGGGTTAACGTTCTTATTTGAATATTATTAATATTCTTATTTGTCAGTGTCATTGATTGGATGACCTTAGCACATAACCTGTTTACATAAAGGTTCTCATATCATCCTCATATTATATATTGCCAACTGTTATCAAGTTTTTCCTGAATGGAATTTTCAGACTACAAATATAAGAATTAAACAGTCTCTTTTTCAGTCCCATTTGACACTTTTCCATGCTAACCCGCTTCTGAATTACAAGTGTGAAACGTTCCTTTACCTGGGGTTAAAAGCGGATCAACAGTAAACCTGGGTTAAACAGTGTGAAAAGCCTTTATGTGTCTTAAATCTTAAATTTTCTTCTTAAGAATAAAAAGATGCACTTATTATGTAAAATAGTTAAGAACGTCTCAAGAACTGCACTTAGTAAACATTCTTCTTAGAATTTCTTACAAAACTACTTTCTTCAGAAAATTTTTGTGGATCTTGTCAACTTCAAAACTTTGTTTGCGTCTTGTGTCCTGGCTCTGATCAGGGCTTCTATATGTTTTTGTGTGTGGTCTTACAGCAACCAGCACTTTATCAGCGCAGAGTGCTCCCTCCGTGTACCTGCCCCAGCAGGCCTTCCTGGCCCCTGGGGGGATGATAGATGGGGGGAGTAGCCCTCTGCTCCAATCCTTCAAGCCCTCCCCCTCTAATGAGAACCTGTGCTCCGCTTACACCAGTGACGCCACGCTCTCTGCGCCCAGTCTGTGTGTCACCTCGCAAGGTAAAAATAAATAAACACATCACAGCCCTTAGCTTGACCCTGTGCTATTTTTTTACACAAAGTAAAAAAGATAAAGTGACATTATGGGTAAGCAATGAGCAGAAAAAAACATTCTCATAACATTCTCAGTTTTCATCGATAACAGTATCACACTAGGGTTGTCACGATAGCATGTCTTATGACATTATACCAGCTGAATTATCACGGTACCAAGTAGTATCGCGATACTATGCAGTATTGTGTTAATTTATAATTCATATCTACAAAATGAACCAAACTTTCATAAATTCATAGATGTAAATGAAAACAGACCAGATTTTCCTCTGAATACTTCATTAATGAGAATGAATAACTGGCTATTGTTACCAGTCAAATGAAATCAGTGTAAACAAAATTCATCTTAGCATTGCACAGTAGCACAGAAGCTGCATGATGTGACATTTAGATATGGTATTTATGCATTTGCACTGCAATTACAATTGCATAAATAATGTTACAAGATTAATGTTTTAAATATAAAACTCTGAATTTAGAAATATGAAATGTTGGAAAAAATGAAGTAATAGGCCTACTTTTAGATGGGAAACTAAAGCCGCCAGTAGGTGGCAGCAAGTGTTAATGATGGAGTCACTGAATCCTTCAACCGATTCATTTAAAATAGCTGATTCATTCAGGAACAAAGCAAATGACTGTTTTTATGAATAGCTTAGTGAATCAAAAAACACAGATGTGTTCAGAAACATTAATTTTGCCCACATATCTTGACATTTCCAACCCTGACTGGGGAGCAGTATGTATATCAAAACATATAATTCTTTTGTAACATTAAAATCACATTATAATGATTGATATGATTATAAGAACCGAGTGCAAAGTCGTTATGTTGATGAATAGAATTGTATTCATCTGAATAGTCTTCGCAAAGTAGGGCTGTACGATATATCGCACGATATGGAAAATAACATTGAACTTGAACGTGATTATCGCTTAAACGCGATTATGAAATCGCAAAGGCTGTGATTGTGTTTTTTTTTTTTTTTATGCACGGCTTCTCAATGAAGTATGGCTCCAAATGCTAATCTATCTGAAAGCACTGCAAGTTTGAGTTACTTATAATGTACATTTGAAAAAGCAACACGCGTCAAACATCTTTTCAGACATGAGAAGCATTTATTAACATCTTGTCCAACAAAAGACAACATTTAATATCATGTTTTACTCCAAACTCACTTCATAACGACAGTTGAACATCCTTCTGTGAAATGATGTGGCTTCTCACACAGCATATGGCAGTCATGTGTTTCTTAGTCATGTTTAATTAATCAAAGCGTTTCAATCTTCTGTTTATTCAGCTATAGCGATATGATGCTTGTTATCTTCTTCTGCTGCAGGGCATATTTTGAGTTTCTGCGCAAGAGCGCTCTCTAGCTTTCAGATAGAGAAACATTTACTACTGATCAAAGAGCCATACAGCTCTGACAAGCTGCACATTAAATAATCGCAGCCTTTGCCAAATCGCGTGTGATTTTATCGCGATAAATCATGCAGCCCTATCGCAAAGTTTTCTAGAAGCAAACTATTACACCTGTTTCAGAAGTGGTCAAATGAGCAACGGAAAAACTGCAAGAATGCATTCTTATATAAAAATATTATGGTGTTGATTAAGTGATGCTTGAGCTGCTATATTTTAAAATCATTTCTAACTCTTTTCTTTTGATAAACTGCAGTGCGAACAACTCAATCTCATTGATGCAAAATGAGCTGAAGCATGGGGAAAAGCTCAAATAAGGCGTTAATTCTACACAGCATTTATTACACAGGCAACACAGGCAGAAAGGCAAAGGCACTCAAACTCTCTTGTAATGTTTTTGCAGTCATGCATGTTCAAATGAATGTTTTAAATAGTGTACCTGCCGCACTTGCAGCATTCCTTACTGTACTACCATATTGACTATACTACAGTTTAAAAAATACAATGCGCCAGTATTTTGAAGCTTTAATATCGCGTTTAGGGGTGTGACGAGATCGCGTGCCACAAGATTAAAATGTGACTAGATTTCTCGTCAAGGTGAAAAGCTGTCTCGTGGTATTGCCATGACGGAGTGTGAGGGTGAAATTAGCATTAATATGCCACCGCTATGTTTACATTACGCCTCCACTGTCATTATACTTTTTATAGGAATAAAAATCATCTAATTCAGTTGGATAACGGTCGCTTCAATCCCATCCAGCTCATCCAACACAAGCAGCAGAGCCGTATGTAGCAGGAATCAGAGTTCACGTAATCATGTGACAAGAGTAAGTGACGAGATGACTGACAAGACCATGGCAGAGGATTCGTTGCACAACAGAGCCTAATCGTCTGACAAATGTCTTATCTTGTAGAATGCGCACTCAGCACCGCTGCTCCCTATTCGCAGAGTACGCGCGATTGCGAAAGTGAAAGTAAAACGCGAGTGTGCATTCAAATGCTATTTCAATACACCGCATTTTGAAAGTGGCTCCCTGATGCATGCAATTATCTCCTAATATGAAAGCTATCTTAGGCTGGGCTGTGCAGTTGTAACCACCTCTTAGCTCTGTATCATGCTTGAAGAAAAATTTGCTCTCTATTTGCACTTTGAATATTGAGAGAGTACTTTGATTATGGTTGCACATGTTGTTTGCACTAAGACTAAGAGAAAACTGTTACTCGTGAGCTAACTGTCTTGTCACACCCCTAATCGGGATACTGCCGTAGTACCGGTATACCATGCAACCCTATATCACACTGCACACATTTTTATGTAAATCACAATATGAAACTTTTAAACCATATTTTAACTATTGCATTGAAATAAATGTATAATTTATTGCAAACAGGTTATGGTTTCTCTCTATTTAGTTAAAATTGGTAAGCATTTTGAAACAAGGGACAGCTGTTGGTGCTTTGCCTTCTTCCTTGCAAATTTATTCCAAAAATATGGTATATATAACTAATTTCACCTCTTATATCGCCCACTTCTAAGTAACAGTATATATTCTGTTGGATTTGTCATTTTTGGATGTTTTAGTAACATAAACCAACTGTGGTCTGCTTCCTGTGAGTCTTCCCAGTTTGAGGAGAAAACTTCAGGATCGCACAGTGGGAAGAAATTGGATTTCTGAACTTTCGTCAGGCTCTCATGAATTTTGTGGTGTTTCGTATATCGGCCCTATTTCTGGTGGTACAGTTTGAATCAAATCTTAGCGTAGGAATATTTGCTTTGCCCATTTGAGAAAGCGAACGCTTTGATTTGGATGAAGCTGCAGGGCTGATGCTTGTGCCTCCAGGGGGGACGCTTTTCTTCCCCTCCTCTTCCGTGCAGCTCGATGCTCACCCACCCAGGGCCACTCCTCCCCTCCCTCACCTCCTTCACTCTCTCTATCTGTCAGGAATTCATGGCTTACTGACCTCTGTTACCATTCTCACTGTGTATTTGTGTACGTTTCCTTTATCTCTCTCTCTCTTCTATCTGCTCCATCTCTTTCTTTCTCTCACTGTCTCTTGCTCCTTTCCATCTCTCTCTTTCTCTTTCCCTCTTTTTGTACCACAGGCTGTGTAAAGTTCAGCTGTGGGTCGGAGAGAGTGACCTTCAAACCAGGTGGCAGGAGGACGCGTTTTCTGAGTACGCCCTGCTTGGCTCTTTGTGTGTAACGCTTTTTCTTTTGTCTCTTTCCTACAATGTCATGTGATTAGTTCTTATTCTGCCAAGCCTTCTGATTGGCTGATCATCTCAGGCATTGTTATAAATCTTAAAAACAACTTATGCTCATCGCTAAACAGTTCATATCCAATAATGCACTAGTATAACCTCTGAGGTCCAATAATTATTTCTAATTATTTTTAATTGTTTACGATGGACACTTTGTCATTTGCATTATTAGTTTTAATATTTTCCGTCATATATGCTGAAGTTTGGTTTAACACAATAACAAAATTGCTTAAGATTAATTAATTACTAATAATTTAAAGGATTAATAACATGCTGCATTTGACAGTTTCCCAAAGCTGTACAGCTTGTATTTTAGCAGTTATCTCAAGTAGTTTAAACAATAAATTCTGAAAGTGGGAGTGTTCCCATCACTTTCACAACGAGATCACGGCAGAATGTGTAAAATGAAAAGTGTAAAAATAGTTTATTGTTAGCAGTGTTATTTTAGTACAATTTATATACTTCATTTATATACTTATTTATATTAAAGTATTTAATAATATTTTGAATTAGCTTTTTTATATTTTCATTTAATGTGCTTTTGTCATTTTTATTAGTTTTTTATATTTCTGTTAAACTTTATTTTTTTTTTTTTACAGTTTTAGTAATTTTACTACTTCATCTTAAATAAGTTCTAATTTCTATAAGTTTTTCATGTAATATTTAATATTTTAATTCATTTCAGCTTTATTTGTTACTGAAAATTGATTTTTAATAGTTTTAATCTTAGTTAACAGTAACACTGATTGTTAGTTCATAATATTTGCTGTAACGCAAATACAAATTGAACCTTATTGTAAAGTGTTAGCCATATAGTATGACCAAATAATAATGACACGTCAATGAATCTGCTGAAACATGGCTCATGTTTATCAGTATGGATTGGCCTTTCCTTTTCTGACACATGCAGTGTGATCCTGCAACTTACTATTCTCATTTCCTCAAATAATTACGTAATAATTTACACTCACTTTCATTATTTAAATCTTTCAAAAGCAGTGAACAGCTGACATAATGATTCAAGGCATTCTAGGCAAGTCACTACATATATTTTACAATCTGCTGAATTTTCCCTTAGTTTTTTATTTATTAAAAGAAAAAACACATTTTACGTCCCCCAGCTCAAGCACTTTCACACATCGTCTCAGCTCAGTACAGTCTTCCTTTGCAAACTTGTCTTCAATTATCTCCTCTCACAATGTGAATACACCTGATCACTGGCTTTGACCACAGACCCAATAGTCACAACCACATGAGAACCTCCACTCACCCCACCTTCACTGTTTTGGAAATACAGTATGAATGTAACAACCATCAGGTTTTGTTCTGATACACTCCCATAATGCAATGTGTTGGACATGGAGTTACTGCACCACTGATTCTCTCCAATCTCACCGTTCTCTCCATGCTTCAGGGAAGATGGTGAAAAAAGTGTGCCCCTGCAACCAACTCTGTAGTAATTATCTCTCTTTTTTACATCCTCCCACTCCCTCCCTCCCTCTCTTTCCTGTCGTCACCTCTCGCTTCATGTCCTGTGGCCTGTTGAAGCTAGTTTCCCCATTAAGCTCTCAGGCTGACTTGAGCATTTCTTTCCTGTGATGACCCATTCATGTTTTTGTAAGTGTAGCATGCCACATGTGTTTTCACTCTTAAATTAAATTCAAACATATGCACTATCCTAAATTTGATTTCCACATAAAAACGAGATCTCCAACCAGAAATTGTTTACCGAACATGCATGCGAATGTTTTTAAAACTGGTGGCACTCTCGCAAAACGCCTCGCCATGCGACGACGCCACACTCGGCATCAGACCGACTAATGCACTCTAAATGGACCCGTCTGAGCACTCATCCCATTATGCACAAGCCAATTTGAAGCCCCAGACTCCCTTCTGCACTCTTCTTTATCCCCTTAAGACTCATCCCGCTTACTGCACATCGACCTCATCCTGTTTGGATGGAGATTCCCACCCATTACAAGGGTATAATGAGGCCTGGCTGATTTTCTCCCTCATTGTGCACAAGGCTTAATCGCTGTCCAATGCACAAGCTACCGTATTGAGGGTATACAGCTCACATTTTGCACATAGAAAGGTAGGTTTTCACAAACAGAATACCAAGATCCTCCCATGTTATTGAACAAACTGAATGGAAGTCATCCAGAAAATGCTGAAGTCAAGCTGTGTGTGGAGCCTAAATCTCTCCTTCACTCCTTTTTCACCAGGTGGTGCTGGTGCTTGGCATGTGGATATTTTTTTCCACATCTATATCCTAGTTGTATGAATAGTCTAACATCCACAATATATTATGATTAAAAGAAGCCTTATACTCACACAGGCTGCATTTATTTGATCAAAAAACAGTAATATTATGAAATGTGAATTGCAATTTAAAATTATAATTTCTTAATATATTTTAAAAAGCAATTTATTCCTGTGTTGACAAAGCTTCAGTGTCACATGATCTTTCAGATATCATTTTAACATGCTGATTTGGTGCTCAAGAAACATTTCCTATTATCAATGTTGAAAACGGTATTTTTGCGTAAACAGTAATACATAATTCCAAGATTCTTTAATGAATAGAAAGTTCAAAAGAACAGCTTTTTTTTTTATAGAAATCTTTTGTAACAACATACGCAGGGATGCACGATATATCCCATCATATCGATATCGGCCGATGTATGTTCATTTTTAATGTTATTGTTATCGGCCCAATAAGAAAATTTGTCCGATATATTAAAGCCAATAAATAATGGATAATTTCCTTTAGCTGAGACACTTCAAATGTTCACTGTTATCCATGATGGTTTTGAATTGCTTTAAATATGATTGGAGTCACTTAAAAAAGAAAAACACAGTTAAGTGCAGCACATGTCTGTAGGCTACATAAAATTATAATGAGAACATTATAATTGTGTGCTTGGAACATGGCTTTTAATAGTGAAACTTTTGTCTTTGTAATCAGGCTTTCAAAAATTATATAAAAATTTGGATTTAGATATATCGGCCAATATATCGTTTAACGGCTTTCAATTATAAAGGGTTATCGGTATCGGCCAAAACTTTTAAATTTTCTGAATCTTTACTGTCATGTTTGATCAATTTTATGCATCCTTGTTGAATACAAGTATTAATTTCTTTAATAAAACTTACTGACCCTAAACTATATATATATGTAGTTGTTGTTTTGAAAACTTTTTGTTTTAAGGGCCAATATAAACCACTTTTCCTTCAATGGAAATGCATGGAACAGGGCCAATTTGGGTACTGATTTTGGCACCAGCACCAGCATGGTGATAAAGGAGTAGCTATCTTTCTAAGCATGGCTTGCTCTGGACTACATCACCCAGAATACATTTTGGTGCTTCAGTCTTGGCGCAATGTCGTCTTCCTGTTGCTGCTTTCTGGAGGGGCCGTGTTTACCATCCTAACAGGTCTTATCTTTATCGCCGGATGGCTGCCTGGAGAGTTGGCAAGACATTTGTGCCGAATGTAATTAACTGTGCAAGATTTGATTTAGAAAAATGTGTTTTTTCCTCATCAGCTTAATTTTTGAGTAAATTCTTAAATGCATCAGCTCTTTGTTCCTCGACAGACGTATAGATAAACGGACCAATCAGCTAATACCAGTGCATGATTAAAGACCGTCATCTCTTAGTCATGACAGTGATGTGTCTTACGAAGGAGCTGAGGCATTTCCACTCATTTTGCAAATTTGTCATCTCACTGCTCAGCTTTTTTGTGTAAATTATGTACCACGTAATCCTCACTGCAATGCTTTGTTTTTCAGAAAGAGGCTTATTTACTCATACTTCCCACAAATACTACAATGCTGACAAGATTACAACAATTTTTGTACTAGTTTAGCTAATGGTACTAATCTCATTAATTCTCTAAATAGTAGGTGTTGAAAGTTTCATATAGTTAGCCTCCATGAATTTTGAGACATTGCGGTTAATTTTAAGCTAATATTGGAGCTCATGGTGAATCCATTTCCATTTCACCACTCTTTTTGCTCCCTCTTGTGTTGCAATAAAAACAACCATGGCAAGCATGATGATAAAGCACAGGCAGATGCATAGCACTGTGTTCCGTGCTTTGATGGAAAGCCAGAAATTGTGTTTTAATGTTGTCATCGTGACCTGTTTTGCAGGCTGGAGTCAGAGTGATAAAAGTGTCACTTTAGCCTCAGAGCGGACGCCCAGGTGCTCAATAGGGCCTCACTGCCATGACTTTTGTTTTTGTATACACATGACATTATATGTACAGTACAGTTGTGCTCTTAAGTTTACATACTGTACCCTTTGTATAATCTGTAATATGTTTAGCATTTATTTAAATTAGGAGAGATAAATATAATAAAAAAATGTTTTAGTATTGTCCTGATATTTTACCAAACAGGTATTTTAGTATTTATGAACTCCAAGATATCATGTAAAACCTGATGATCATATTTTCCAGCATGATTTGAGATGATCCAAAGAGCATCTTGTGCTCCATTGGATTAAAAAAAAAAAAAATTCACAATAAGTGAAACGAGTTCACATGATCAGAATCACAAATTTACTTCTTTTTTAATTAATTTTTTTCTTTATTTCTAGGTTTATCTTGAATGCAGTATTTTAAAGGGTTAGTTCACCCAAAATGAAAATTATTCACCTTCATGTCGTTCCAAACCCGTAAGAGCTTTGCTCATCTTTGGAACACAAATTAAGATATTTTTGAAATCCAAGAGCTTTCTGACACATGCGTGGTGGTGCTAACGTGAACAGCATTGGAGACCAACAAGGAAGAGAAGAAATTGTTCATGTTTGTTTTGTTATGTGCGCACAAAAAGTATTCTTGTCGCTTCATAATATCACGGTTGAACAGCTGTAATCCCATGGACTATTTTAATGATGTCTTTACTACCTTTCTGGGCATCGAAAGTGGTAAATACGTTGCAGTCTATCGGAGGTCAGAAAGCTCTCGGGTTTCATCAAAAATATCTTAATTTGTATTACAAAGAATAACGAAGGTCTTACGGGTTTGGAACGACATGAGGGTGAGTCATTTTCATTTTGGGAGAACTAACTCTTTAAATATGGGCTCATACTTTTGATTCTTAAATCTGTTATTTCAGATAGTTTCATCAGAGCAGAAGTATTTTTTTTAATAATCATCTCTTATTTTTAAATCAAACATTTTGCAGATTATATAAGGCATATGTAACCCAATGAGAGGAACTGTATATGAAAATATACATGTACACATTGATATAGTCTGTGGGCTTCAGATTGTATCAGATGTTTCAGTGTGACATTCGTCGGAGAGACTTCCTCTTTACGACAGTCTTCTCTCTTCCTCTTTTTCTCTCCGCTCAGGGACGAGCAGCACCAACACGGTGGTGGGAACTGGTCAGAATCAAAACCAACCTCCGGTCTCTCAGTCCCAGAGCTGCAAGGGCATGTTCACAGACGAGCTGCACAAATTGGTGGACAACTGGGCCAGGGATGCTATGAACCTGTCACAGGGCAAGAGAGGCTCCAAGCACCAACAAGTGGCTCCTCAGGGTCACAGCTACGACGTAAGACTTTGTTCTTGAGAAACTTGTACCTCACAGTTGAATTTGAAGTTACATCCTCTGAATAAACTTTTTTCATCTCTCCTCTTCTCAGATGGTCCCTCCTACCAACATGGGCCGTAAGTACTCGGCTCCAGGCCAGCTGTGCCCAAGCATCCCTTCAACTTTGAGTGGCCACCCACCCATGCCCAACACTCCCGCTACCTCTTTGGGGGCCAGGAAAGGCTCCTTGTGTCCCACGCCACAGTACGGCTTCCCCTCTGCACCTTACAGCACCCAGTGGGCTGGCTCAGCCGCGCACACCCAGGCTGGTCTGCTGGCCACCTCACAACCCCTGGGCCAATATCCCCAGGTGCCCACCCCTTTACAGACCTTCCACATCAGCACTTTGCAAAAGTCAGTAAGCCACCCGGGTGGACCCAACCTGAAGACAACGTAGGGCAGGGCCTAGCCGCGCCAGGCCTAAATAACTCTCGAGTTGGGGGTGGGGGCAGTCAGAGGCAAGGGGGACGGACTGAAAGTGGACTTAAGCAAGTATTTGATTGCATTGCAGAGATTCTGTCACAAGAGTTTCCTTTGGGTGATTGAGAAGGATAGACGCCAGAATCGTCCTGCATGCTCACAGATACGCCACAGGGATGATGCACAATGACGCAAGGGATAAGAGAAGATGAAAATAAAACAATGGACACTTTGAGTACAATGTTACGTGGCCAAAGAAGGTGTGACCATTTTTATTGTTAAGGTGTGTGCATCCTTCATCACCTAGCCCCAAACATTTAAGGGGCTTGACTTGTGTTTAGAGGTTTGCTGACCTAAAATGGAATGAATGCCACCTCCACCCGTCCCAGAATCCATCCATCTGTATATCCTCTTGATAGATTCATCAAGCATATCACCAATCAGAGGTCGGGTGGGTGATGGTGAGCGGCAAAGAGACAAACCTAGTGTCCTTGTTCCCCTCTTGCCCTAAACCCTCTGCTGCAATGCCATGGAATAATGCAATAATTACAATGGTAGAAAAAGCCCATTTTAAAACACAGGAAGTGGCCTTCATTAGATAAATCAAAAAAAAAAGATCCATGTACAGATTTCCTTTGTTTTTAAATTGGGTTATAAGGGTTTTGATTCCATTTGCTTGGTTGGTTGGTTGTTTTTTTCCCCTATGCCCTTCAAGCCGGCCTTGTGTAGCAGAGTGTTAGGGACATTTTTTTGTTTTGTCACATGTTCAGAGGCCTTTCATCTGCCCCTAAGGTTTGTACCACCAAGCTCCTACAGCTCCCAGCATGCTTTGCAGCACATTCACACGCTTACAGTCCTTTTTCGGTTCTCTCATTGGGCCACACCACAAGGTGACGTGTAATATAGTGGATACAATCGGTAGGATTGGGGTTTGGATACGAAACTAGGGGTCGCGGGACTGTGTCGTCACACACGTACTGCCTTGGAGGCCCGTGAAGCTTTAAATCTATGACTAATGTAACAGCTTTTCTAATCATGGCAGCATTAGGGGCCTCTTATGATAGTTTGATCGAGACATTCAAATAAGAATTCGTGTTCTGTATGGACCTGTATTTACTCATCAGTTTTTGATGTTGAAACACTGTGATTATTATAAATGTTGTTGGACAACATTAGCTAAAAAGAAAAGTAGACAAAAAACATGAAATTTTCGAGGGTTTTGGATATTAGCGTTCATGAGATGTAAGGCTAGCTATTTCATTATTCACATCTTATTGGAGACACTTTAACCCTTTTTCCCCTTTCTACTTTCTTTATATTATTAGATAAATGTGAATGTAAAATGGATTCAATTAATGTACTTGAAGAAACAAATCTTTCCCTCTTTTCCTATGCCCAATGAGCTTTCTGAAGATTCTAGTGCCTTGCATTATTCTTTTTTTTTTTTTTTTGCTTCGCGGTTTGATATATAAGGCAGTGGAGAGTCTCAAGCGTGCTCTTGGTTTGGAGTGCTGGACTTTTTGACTTCACAGAGGGTGAATATTAATATATTGCGGGATTGAGGTGTCGTTTTGGGTGCCGTTTTGAACTGGCTACGACTGAAACCATTTGATGGCACAGTCCTAGCCTTTAGGCAGAGTTGCAAAAAGCTTCATATATAAGGTGCACAAACACATGATCCAGCCATTATATCACATTCAAAGGCTGTGAAAGTACTTGAGGGTTGAGTTTTAGATACTTTGATCAGTCTAGCTTAGTATGCAAGTGCAAGTGTGCCTATCATCAGTGCACCCTTCCATTTAAACACTGCTTTCGACAACCACAGTGTCTTTGTTTTCCAGATGGATTCTTAAACGGCATGAGCGGTTCTTGTGAAGGTAAGGGTTCGGCTCAGATAGAAACGCAGGATGAGGAAAGTTAGTACGCATGGGACAGTATGTTGTAAGTATTTTAGAACCTGCAATAGTTGAGATGTTTTTGAAACACTGCTTAATTGGTTTTGACACCATCCAGTGTCAAACCCTCTCTGGTGTGTGTAGAGAGGCACGTTTTACTCATTTAGCAACAGAAGTGACAGCAAAAGTGTAACTTCACAAGTGAGAAAAGGACCAGATTGGTTAGAAAAGACAGCAACCCTCACCGACACAAGAGCGCAATGCTCTGCCAAAACAGCACTGTTGAAGAGTAGCCTAATTCTCGCTGATTTCTCATCAACTCGCACTGCCCATATAAGTTCTCACTGTACTGGCAACGGCCTTCGGTTTTATGGCAGATCAGTAGCTTCTTTAGGGGGATCTCTCTCTCTCTTTGTAGCAGTCGGTCAAATCACTCTTGTAAATGCTTTGGTTTGTTCTAAATACTATCAACTGCGTTAGACCTGCAATGTCAGACTACTTTTTAGCATCACGTTTAGCACATTCGACTGTGCAGATGAAAAGAGAACAGATGTACAATGTACAGATCCTTAGAGCATTTTATTTGGGGTACAGAAACATAGTGGAGATGCTCTCGCACCTTAACTACTGAAAGGACTTAGATTACAACTGGTTACATACTGCGTAGTGTGCTTTGTGTGAAACGTGTGAAACAGGAACTTCACTTTAGGTCAACTGTACAGTATAGGTTCTCAACTGGCTCACTATATTTAAAATACAATTGTATTACCTTTTGCTTTGTATACAACGCTTTACCTGTAGACAGCTCGTTTTTACCCACTTTACGTCGTTCGGTTCGTTCAAACTGTGAACACATCAAAAGGTCTTTAACAAAGAGGTCCCACATGCTCAGTGTTCAGACTAATGAAATCTGTGTAATACTACCTTCTGAGTGCCATGTCCCTGTTCCAGATACAACACAAGTGTTAATTTGCTCTCGCTGTAAGAAACAGGTCATCCTGTTTGACTGTAGAGGGCGCTAATGTAACTGCAGTGCAGGACATTTAAATGAGATTCACCTCTGACCTCTGATGTAAATGATAACAGCACCTTGAAAAATACAAAAACCTCTTCCTTTTTTTCTTTATCCTTCACTTTACTTTGAAAAAAATTGCGTTTGTAGCATGCTGATGTTCGAACGAGCCATTCAGTATCGATACACATTGTAATTATATATTTTTTTTTTTGCATGATACTTCAGTTACACAGAAAAAATGCACACAAACTCACTCAAAAAGTATCTTATTGAATGAAACCCTCTTTCTAGTCGCTCTCCTGTGGAAAGAAATACAACAGAACAATGTTTACTTAATGCTACTGACCTGTCATTAAGTTATTTTGTTTTTTTATTTACTACTATCTGATCCGCTTGTTTTGCTGTCTTTTGAGTCTCTAGATTTTCTTCTGGCGACTTTCATTCAGTGTTTTTTTTTTTTTTTTCCTCCGTATGATATTTAACATTGTACAAAATGTTAAAAGAATTCCTTAAAACGAAAACCAAACAAAAACAAGTAGGGAATCATCTGCAATGTTTAACTGTCTGTTTTGCACTAAGTATAGGATGTTCAAGCTTCATATAAAACTGCGCTTTGCGCTCCAATAAAACAGCGTTTGTTACCTTATTTGTAAACTTAATAAAAGTCATTTAAATAAATCAAGCTTGCCTCTGCTTCTCAATTCACACTGGATCCTGGATTAGTTATCATGCAGTTTAGAGCAATAGAGCTGATGAAATTGAATTTTGATACACAAGTGCATTTCATTTCAGCTACTTTAATATATGTCCAATTATTTGTTCATACTAGCCAATCTGCATCTCATGTAGAAAGAGAATGATGAGTTGTTTTACTTGAGTTGAGTTGAATTACTTCTACGTACTAAATCTTCATCTGGCCCTGATCCTATTTAATGAAGGTGAATGACACGCACTCTGTGCCCATGTACTCTGCCCTGTCCTTCCAAATGTGTACATGCACTATGTGTCTTGACCGTTCTTCATATTGGTGGCATGTTGGATTCTGAGTCAGACCAACAATCAATGAATTGAGGCCATTGCAGTTCCATTTTCTTTTTGCCATGTGATTTGAGATTGTCACAAGCCCAAATGACCAAGTAAATATTGTTTTTATAGATGAAAAACTATTTTAACAAAACTTCACTGTTTATTTGAAATTCTTTTGTCCACCAAGTCATATGTGGTCCAACCCAGGCAGTGTTATTTTGAAAGTAAGACGTGTACCGGATCAACATATTTTATTGATCCTGTAACAAAAATTTTGTCCTACCCTTAACATAACCCTTCCCATAACTTAATTTAAACCATAAAATCAGAGGGATATGATTGGTGAATAACACTAAACTAGAAGCACCTAACCCTGCATATAAGCATAAACCTCTCCCTCAAATCTGATTGGCTGATTGGAATGTTGTTCCAGGATCAACAAAGATGTTGATCTTGGAACATGTTGCACATGTTGCACCAACATGTAATAAGTCTCCTAAAATAACAGATCATAAAACTTTTTTTTCAAGGCATTTACATTTCTAAATGTTTACCTTGAAAATTGTTTAAATGTTTTAAATAGATGGTTGCCCCACATGACTTGACACATCAATAACTTGAACTTTTGTCAAAAATAGCATAAACGTTAACCAACATAAATACAAATAATACATTTCTAAGAGTTAGTAAAATTATTTTAATGCACTGCTTTATAGGATAAGATGTTATACACACAAAATGTAAATAAGCCAACACAGATATGCATGAGGTTTAACCACCTGATCACCTTTTGGAAGATGGTACTGGCTTTATAGAGGGGGTGAGGATCAGGAGGCATTCATACTGAATCTAATGTAAGTGAGGTAAGGCATCTTTAACACTGATTCACACTTCAGCTTCTTGACAATTTTAAGACACCGATCTTATTTTTGCATTTCAGTGTTTGTGCTTTACATCTTTATAACTGAACCTGGATTCTTTCTAACAGCCATGGCAGTCTTTTATCATCTTCGGCTGATGTCTCTGGCCGTGCTGATGCTGGCGTCTCAGCTGGATGTTGCCAGCGCTGCAGTTCGGGTGTTTGGCCTGTATGCTAAATACCTCACCGGTGATCCTTTTGGAAATTACCCTGATCCATACATCAAGGTCTGGTGTGGCTCACGTTTTGGAGGGATGACAGAATTTCACAGGGATACTGCTAATCCTTCATGGTCTGCAGAGTTCAACTTCCCAAACTGCAAAGCAAATGAAACCCTGACATTGCAGGTGTGGGACAAAGACCTGAATTTTGATGATCTTTTGGGCACATGTATCAGACTGGTGGGAAATGAATCTTCTACCATTATGTGTAATCTGAGCACAGGAACTCTGTTTTACAGGTATGAGTTAACATAAATCTATCCCAAATCAGCATTGTGTAAAGCTGCTTTGAAACAAACCTCCACTCTAAGTTGCCTGATAGTAGTTGAACAGCATGTTTTGCATTGATATGTTCATCAAAATCAACTGCTGACATACTTTTCTTCTTTAGTGAAATGCTATTCACTATTAAAAAATAAATACTAATAAAAGTCATAAATAAAGGTTGTCTGGAAGCTTGTTTATACCATGCACTGCATAAAAAAGGTAATTGCTAATTTTCTGACTTTTCTCGCAATTGCTCAATTAGGGGAGAGTGGGGTAAGATGACCCCCTTTTTTTTTTTTTTTTACTTATGTGGTCCTCACGATAAGGGAAAATGAGGCAGAAGTACAATGAAAGTATTTAAAGTAATTTCAGGATGTTTCCTATCATTTTAAATGATCAGAACAGTTCTATAACAAAGGGCTCTAAAAATATGGCTTCTTATAAAAAGTGTTCCTGTAGCTCAATTTGCCCCAGGTTTAGGGTAAGTTGAGCCGAGTCAGTAGGTGGTTGTAAACTGACCATCTAACTGAATCTGAATCAAACCCATTTTAAAAGATTACCTCTTTTAAAAGATTACCTCTTTTGAAAACTAATTTAATAATCAAATATCCGTTTACAAATATTTCTATTTCTTTTCTTAAAGCTAAATTAAACAACATAAAACCAACCAAATGAAGTTTAAATTTCAATATCTTTAATTGTTCACATTTCTGAAACAATATGTTGAACACCAAAGTTGTAACCTTCCCAAAAACAGACTAAACAGAGAATTTGAGTAAAATTAAATAAAAACTGAATTAGAATGAATAAATGTTACTGAAACTAATAAATATTTTAGTCAAAATGTTCTTGGTCTGGTAGTTTTTCTGCAATGTTGACCATGTTAGGCCAGTAGGGACTACTGGTGGAAAGATATATATGATGAAACATCTTCTGGTTCATATATCAGAGAAGGATTTGAAAAAAAAAATATAGCTGCAAGCAGCGATGACGGGCCCAAGCCCGGTGGCACTGCCATCCCGGTGGCTTCAGGGCAACTCTGCGTGGCGGGCAATAGGCATTTAAAACGGTTAAACATAAAAGATCTATGTCAAATTCACGCCATATTTACTACAGCAGTTGGTGCCCATAGGATCAAAACCACAACAGCCAAACCCATGAGATCATTTAAATGTAGATGAATTTCATGTCATAGAATGTCATAAGTCAATTTCAAATGAGCGCAGAATACCGTCCTAATCTGCTATGTTTACGTTTTTCTCAGACAACCACTATAAAAATTCCAGAGCAAATTACATACTGTTATTTGCGCAAACTTAACAGTACTCTCAGAAATCTAATCCAGTGTAATGTGAATGTCTGTGACTGTTGATGTTGTATTACCCTAAGACTTCTCCATGTGTTTTTTGACCTCCCTGAGCTGTTGTTTGCGCAATAATTTTATGCACCAAAATCATGCTTTCATTTAATTTCCGTATGGGTGGTATTTGATGTAAAAATAAAAATAATATGAAATTAATAAATAGAGCCAAATAACAGAACTTGCAAAGATGTTTTTAATATCTGTCTAGGGTAAAAGTAAGGTATGTGTCTAGATTTTTCTGCTCACTTATACAGGTTTGTTATAAACAGCCACTTTTATAAAATCATGTGAAATTTATGTGAATATGGGTTTTGAATAAATTAGAATTATATAAATAACTCATTTAAAGACGTGTTCTATGTGATGCTCGCAAACACAGCACGTGACCTTCTGTAATGCCCATGTCTACAAAACACACACTCTCCTTTGTATAAAAAAAAAGAAAGAAAAAAAGTAGTCTTGTCTGAATCAATACGTGAAATCACAGTTGACGGGTAATAAGAATTGTAACTCAAGTGTAATTTAGAAAAGTAGTCCTGCCCAAATAGTGATATAGTGTCATAGTTCAATTTCAAATGAGTGTGAAGTTATCATTAGTGGTGTGTTTTTATATTTTAATTAACCTAATTATCAAACTAATAATATAATACTATGTTGTCAGTGGCCTACAAATAAACTGGCTTGATTAGCTGCTTCAGGTGTGTTTGATTAGGGTTGGCACTTAACTCTGAAGGACAGTGAGTCTGCAAGAAAAGGGTTAAAGAACTGATCAAGGGTGAAACTGAGACATATACACACACACACACCCCCGAGTGAACCTGAGGGAGTAAGGGGGAGGGGAAGGAGAGAGAGAGAGAGACAGACTGAGAAGATCATTTTAAACAAAAAAATAACATCTAAATTGTGACAGAAAGTAGTCTTTGATAAATGTTTAAATATACCTGCACATACAGTATAAAACAAAAAAGAAATTATTGCTCTATCCATCTAAACTATTGCTCTATTGTTTGATTTATCCAACTCTGTTTAAAAATAGGTGTATGCTGCCCTCTAGTAGTTACTCTAAGTATGACATTTATCCATTTTTTAATCAGATATAATTAATCTGCCTATTTTTAACTTACACATGCTTTTAGAATTAAAAAAATGAATAAAATGTGTTTATTTCAAACATTTGTATTATTCTATATATAAATTAATTGTATAGTGTTTTTTCATAGAAAATATGAGTCATTCTGTTTCCCTTTTTTGACATTACTTTAATCTCTCACCATGGCTACACCGTTCGAGATATCCAATATCCGTTCGCAATTTAACATCTTCAATGTCTTAGCACCATGGTAAAAAATGTTTGGTCTGAATCGAATAAACCCCCTAGAAGTAGTAGTTTAAAATTCAGAGCTTGTTTATTCAAAAAATCCACATTCAAACCAAAATATCTGACTTCCTTTTGGTCGGAGCTAATGACTGTAAATTAGAAAGTTGTCCGGCTTAATGAGAACAATATGTGTACCGAGTTTGGTGACTGTAGGTAAAACTAACCCCCCCACTTTTGTCACTTTTGCCCATGTTTACTGGTTGACATCTCTGACGTGTATGTTGAGTTTCACGCAATTTGAAGCACACTAAGTCTCAATAGCATCCAAAACAAATATTAAAGTTTGATGCATTGCCATGGCAACAGTGTTTGTGATATCACAATTCTTTTAACAGGTCTACATTCGCCATGTCTTGACATTATTCTGATGAAGTTTGAAGCAAATCGGATTAAAAAAAAAAAAAAAGGGTGTTCTCAAAGCATTTTGAAAGTGACACACTTCCTGCTGCCAGTTGGTGGCGCTATAACTTTGACTCACAATAGTCACATCCATGTAATCAGCCTCCTATAACGAACACACAGGTGAAGTTTCATAAAAATCGATCAATGTATGCAGATGTTATAACACATTTCCTGTTTCCCTTTTCTCGCCATAAATTTGTTGCCTCGCCACGGCCAAACTGTTCGAGATATCAAAAATCCGCTGGCAATTTTTCATCATCAATGTCTTGACTTCATGCTGACCAAGTTTGGTGGTGATCGGATTAATCGCCTAGGAGGAGTATATCAAATTCCAGAGCATGCGTTTTTCAAACAACCCATAATAGCTGACTTCCTGTTGAGCTGGTGTATAACTTAACTAGCACGAAAGTTGTTAGGTCTGATGAGCTCTATATGTGTACTGAGTTTCATACTAATACATGCAAGTGTGTTTGATATATGGCCAAGTTTTCGGATCCCATTCAAAGGGGCGCTGTCGAGCCCCTGTGCCACGCCCGGGTCCCAGCCCCTAGTGTCCTTGTTCCCCTCTTGCCCTAAACCCTCTGCTGCAATGCCATGGAATAATGCAGTAATTACAATGGTAGAAAAAGCCCATTTTAAAACACAGGAAGTGGCCTTCATTAGATAAATCAAAAAAAAATTTTAAATTGGGTTATAAGGGTTTTGATTCCATTTGCTTGGTTGGTTGGTTGTTTTTTTCCCCTATGCCCTTCAAGCCGGCCTTGTGTAGCAGAGTGTTAGGGACATTTTTTTGTTTTGTCACATGTTCAGAGGCCTTTCATCTGCCCCTAAGGTTTGTACTACCAAGCTCCTACAGCTCCCAGCATGCTTTGCAGCACATTCACATGCTTACAGTCCTTTTCCGGTTCTCTCATTGGGCCACACCACAAGGTGACTTGTAATATAGTGGAAACAATCGGTAGGATTGGGTTTTAGATATGAAACTAGGGGTCGCGGGACTGTGTCGTCACACACGTACTGCCTTGGAGGCCCGTGAAGCTTTAAATCTATGACTAATGTAACAGCTTTTCTAATCATGGCAGCATTAGGGGCCTCTTACGATGGTTTGATCGAGACTTTCAAATAAGAATTCGTTTTCTGTATGGACCTGTATTTACTCATCAGTTTTTGATGTTGAAACACTGTGATTATTATAAATGTTGTTGGACAACATTAGCTAAAAAGAAAAGTAGACAAAAAAATAAAACATGAAATTTTCAAGGGTTTTGGATATTAGCGTTCATGAGATGTAAGGCTAGCTATTTCATTATTCAAATCTTATTGGAGACACTTTAACCCTTTTTCCCCTTTCTACTTTCTTTATATTATTAGATAAATGTGAATGTGAAATGGATTCAATTAATGTACTTGAAGAAACAAATCTTTCCCTCTTTCCCTATGCCCAATGAGCTTTCTGAAGATTCTAGTGCCTTGCATTATTTTTATTTATTTTTTTTTATTTTTGCTTCGCGGTTTGATATATAAGGCAGTGGAGAGTCTCAAGCGTGCTCTTGGTTTGGAGTGCTGGACTTTTTGACTTCACAGAGGGTGAATATTAATATATTGCGGGATTGAGGTGTCGTTTTGGGTGCCGTTTTGAACTGGCTACGACTGAAACCATTTGATGGCACAGTCCTAGCCTTTAGGCAGAGTTGCAAAAAGCTTCATATATAAGGTGCACAAACACATGATCCAGCCATTATATCACATTCAAAGGCTGTGAAAGTACTTGAGGGTTGAGTTTTAGATACTTTGATCAGTCTAGCTTAGTATGCAAGTGCAAGTGTGCCTATCATCAGTGCACCCTTCCATTTAAACACTGCTTTCGACAACCACAGTGTCTTTGTTTTCCAGATGGATTCTTAAACGGCATGAGCGGTTCTTGTGAAGGTAAGGGTTCGGCTCAGATAGAAACACAGGATGAGGAAAGTTAGTACGCATGGGACAGTATGTTGTGAGTATTTTAGAACCTCCAATAGTTGAGATGTTTTTGAAACACTGCTTAATTGGTTTTGACACCATCCAGTGTCAAACCCTCTCTGGTGTGTGTAGAGAGGCATGTTTTACTCATTTAGCAACAGATGTGACAGCAAAAGTGTAACTTCACAAGTGAGAAAAGGACCAGAAAGGTTAGAAAAGACAGCAACCCTCACCGACACAAGAGCGCAATGCTCTGCCAAAACAGCACTGTTGAAGAGTAGCCTAGTTCTCGCTGATTTCTCATCAACTCGCACTGCCCATATAAGTTCTCACTGTACTGGCAACGGCCTTCGGTTTTATGGCAGATCAGTAGCTTCTTTAGGGGGATCTCTCTCTCTCTTTGTAGCAGTCGGTCAAATCACTCTTGTAAATGCTTTGGTTTGTTCTAAATACTATCAACTGCGTTAGACCTGCAATGTCAGACTACTTTTTAGCATCACGTTTAGCACATTCGACTGTGCAGATGAAAAGAGAACAGATGTACAATGTACAGATCCTTAGAGCATTTTATTTGGGGTACAGAAACATAGTGGAGATGCTCGTCACCTTAACTACTGAAAGGATTTAGATTACAA
Organism: Hypophthalmichthys nobilis; assembly: GCA_037950665.1. Taxonomy (NCBI): domain Eukaryota; kingdom Metazoa; phylum Chordata; class Actinopteri; order Cypriniformes; family Xenocyprididae; genus Hypophthalmichthys; species Hypophthalmichthys nobilis. The sequence continues at coordinate 4,822,820 of CM075489.1, forward strand.
CTGGTTACATACTGCGTAGTGTGCTTTGTGCGAAACGTGTGAAACATGAACTTCACTTTAGGTCAACTGTACAGTATAGATTCTCAACTGGCTCACTATATTTAAAATACAATTGTATTACCTTTTGCTTTGTATACAACGCTTTACCTGTAGACAGCTCGTTTTTACCCACTTTACGTCGTTCGGTTCGTTCAAACTGTGAACACATCAAAAGGTCTTTAACAAAGAGGTCCCACATGCTCAGTGTTCAGACTAATGAAATCTGTGTAATACTACCTTCTGAGTGCCATGTCCCTGTTCCAGATACAACACAAGTGTTAATTTGCTCTCGCTGTAAGAAACAGGTCATCCTGTTTGACTGTAGAGGGCGCTAATGTAACTGCAGTGCAGGACATTTAAATGAGATTCACCTCTGACCTCTGATGTAAATGATAACAGCACCTTGAAAAATACAAAAACCTCTTCTTTTTTTCTTTATCCTTCACTTTACTTTGAAAAAAATTGCATTTGTAGCATGCTGATGTTTGAACGAGCCATTCAGTATCGATACACATTGTGATTATAATTTTTTTTTTTTTTTTTGCATGATACTTCAGTTACACAGAAAAAATGCACACAAACTCACTCAAAAAGTATCTTATTGAATGAAACCCTCTTTCTAGTCGCTCTCCTGTGGAAAGAAATACAACAGAACAATGTTTACTTAATGCTACTGACCTGTCATTAAGTTATTTTGTTTTTTATTTACTACTATCTGATCCGCTTGTTTTGCTGTCATTTGAGTCTCTAGCTTTTCTTCTGGCGACTTTCATTCAGTGTTTTTTTTTTTCCTCCGTATGATATTTAACATTGTACAAAATGTTAAAAGAATTCCTTAAAACGAAAACCAAACAAAAACAAGTAGGGAATCATCTGCAATGTTTAACTGTCTGTTTTGCACTAAGTATAGGATGTTCAAGCTTCATATAAAACTGCGCTTTGCGCTCCAATAAAACAGCGTTTGTTACCTTATTTGTAAACTTAATAAAAGTCATTTAAATAAATCAAGCTTGGCTCTGCTTCTCAATTCACACTGGATCCTGGATTAGTTATCATGCACTTTAGAGCAATAGAGCTGATGAAATTTAATTTTGATACACAAGTGTTTTTAATTTCAGCTACTTTATTATGTCACTCATGAGCTACTGCAATCTGTGTTATCTGTGGTTATTTGTGCCCATCTTTAATATATGTCCAATTATTTGTTCATACTAGCCAATCTGCATCTCATGTAGAAAGAGAATGATGAGTTGTTTTACTTGAGTTGAGTTGAATTACTTCTACGTACTAAATCTTCATCTGGCCCTGATCCTATTTAATGAAGGTGAATGACACGCACTCTGTGCCCATGTACTCTGCCCTGTCCTTCCAAATGTGTACATGCACTATGTGTCTTGACCGTTCTTCATATTGGTGGCATGTTGGATTCTGAGTCGGACCAACAATCAATGAATTGAGGCCATTGCAGTTCCATATTCTTTTTGCCATGTGATTTCAGATTGTCACAAGCCCAAATGACCAAGTAAATATTGTTTTTATAGATGAAAAACTCTTTTAACAAAACACTGTTTATTTGAAATTCTTTTGTCCACCAAGTCATATGTGGTCCAACCCAGGCAGTGTTATTTTGAAAGTAAGACATGTTCCCGGATCAACATATTTTATTGATCCTGTAACAAAAATTTTGTCCTACCCTTAACATAACCCTTCCCATAACTTAACTTAAACCATAAAATCAGAGGGATATGATTGGTGAATAACACTAAACTAGAAGCACCTAACCCTGGATATAAGCCTAAACCTCTCCCTCAAATCTGATTGGCTGATTGGAATGTTGTTCCAGGATCAACAAAGATGTTGATCTTGGAACATGTTGCACATGTTGCACCAACATGTAATAAGTCTCCTAAAATAACAGATCATAAAACTTTCTTTCTTTTTTTTTCTTTTTTTTTTTTTTTACAAGGCATTTACGTTTCTAAACGTTTACCTTGAAAATTGTTTAAATATGTTTTAAATAGATGGTTGTCCCACATGACTTGACAAATCAATAACTTGAACTTTTGTTGAAAATAATATAAACGTTAACCAACATAAATACAAATAATACAGTTCTAAGAGTTAGTAAAATTATTTTAATGCACTGCTTTATAGGATAAGATGTTATACACACCAAATGTAAATAAGCCAACACAGATATGCATGAGGTTTAACCACCTGATCACCTTTTGGAAGATGGTACTGGCTTTATAGAGGGGGTGAGGATCAGGAGGCATTCATACTGAATCTAATGTAAGTGAGGTAAGGCATCTTTAACACTGATTCACACTTCAGCTTCTTGACAATTTTAAGACACCGATCTTATTTTTGCATTTCAGTGTTTGTGCTTTACATCTTTATAACTGAACCTGGATTCTTTCTAACAGCCATGGCAGTCTTTTATCATCTTCGGCTGATGTCTCTGGCCGTGCTGATGCTGGCGTCTCAGCTGGATGTTGCCAGCGCTGCAGTTCGGGTGTTTGGCCTGTATGCTAAATACCTCACCGGTGATCCTTTTGGAAATGACCCTGATCCATACGTGAAGGTCTGGTGTGGCTCAAGTTTTGGAGGGATGACAGAATTTCACAGGGATACTGCTAATCCTTCATGGTCTGCAGAGTTCAACTTCCCAAATTGCAAAGCAAATGAAACCCTGACATTGCAGGTGTGGGACAAAGACCTGAATTTTGATGATCACTTGGGCACATGTGTCAGACTGGTGGGAAATGAGTCTTCTACCATTGTTTGTTATCTGAACAAAGGAACTCTGTTTTACAGGTATGAGTTAAAATAAATCTGTTCCAAACCAGCATTGTGTAAAGCTGCTTTGAAACAAACCTCCACTGTAAGTTGCCTGATAGTAGTTGAACAGCATGTTTTGCATTGATATGTTCATCAAAATCAACTGCTGACATATTTTTCTTCTTTAGTGAAATGCTATTCACTATTAAAAAAATACTAATAAAAGTCATAAATAAAGGTTGTCTGGAAGCTTGTTTATACCATGCACTGCATAAAAAAGGTTTCTGACTTTTCTCGCAAATTACATTATAAAGTCTGAATTGCAAGATATAAAGTCACAATTGAGCAAAAAGTCAGAATTGTGAGATAAAAAAGTAACAATTACCTTTTTTATTTTTTATTCTGTGGCACAAACCAGCTTCACAATCAACTAGTGTTTTCACAATATTAAAATTTCAAAGGATGACACACATACAAACACACAAAACAGACGGTTAACACAACAGCTCTCATGTCTATTTGTCCCATAAAGCTGTCATTTGCTTCATAAGACTTAGCATATAGCGAATGTGTTGCATTGGATCCCTTTTTTATGATACTTTTATTGTACACAGTGCACCACAAGATGGCACCAACTCCCTTTAGTGAACCCAAATCAAACTTTTTTATCATGCTTATTAAATAAAGAGCTACAGCTACAGTAAAGGTACTGGATATAGACAGGGTCATAAACACAAAAACAAAACACCATTAGGGTAACATATATCACACTAAAATACTGAATAAATGTTAATATAAAAAGTAACACAAAACACACACACACACACACACACACACATATATATATATATATAAGGTGCACAAACATGATCCAGCCATTATATCATATTTAAAGGCTGTGAAAGTATTTGAGTTGAGTATATAACTCAAAGTAGTTGTTTAAATATATAAAGTTTTAAATATGGATATTTTTCTTACAAAAATGCATCCCTTCGCTTCAAAAGGCCTTTATTAACCCGCGGGAGTCGTATGGATTCATTTTTTTATGGATGGATGCATTTTTTCTGTCTTCGAAATTTGGCCTACCATTCACAACCCTTATAAACCTTGGAGGACTAAAGATATTTTTAAATATATCTCGGATTGTGTTCGTCTGAAAGAAGATAGTCATATACACCTAGGATGGCTTGAGGGTGAGTAAATCATGGAATAATTTTCATTTTTGGGTGAACTATCCCTTTAAGAGATGGCAACCCGTGATGTTCTGACTGGAGCTCTTCATAGTTACTTTATTATGTTTCTTATGAGCTACTAGACCACATTATCTGTGGTCCATGTCAGAGTGTTATTTGAGCCCACCTTTGAAATGTCATATACAACCTGAATTCGGGAAATGTTGGGACGTTTCTTAAATTTGAATAAAATGAAAACTAAAAGACATTCACTAAATAAACTAACCAATTAAACTGGATTATTTGTTTTAATGTTTGTTTGATATTAATTTTAGGATAATTGAACTTAATAGTTTTGGACAAAATTAAGATTGTTAACCTGATTCAATGAAATGGCATTGAATTTACAACCCGAATTCTGGAAATGTTGGGACGTTTTTTAAATTTGAATAAAATGAAAACTAAAAGACTTTCAAATCTCATGAGCCAATATTTTATTCACAATAGAACATAGATATAATAACAAATGTTTAAACGGAAAAAGTTTACAATTTTATGCACAAAATGAGCTCATTTCAAATTTAATGCCTGCTACAGGCCTCAAAATAGTTGGGACGGGGGCATGTTTACCATGGTGTAGCATCTCCTCTTCTTTTCAAAACAGTTTGAAGACGTCTGGGCATCGAGGTTATGAGTTTCTGGAGTTTTGGTGTTGAAATTTGGTCCCATTCTTGCCTGATATAGGTTTCCAGCTGCTGAAGAGTTCATGGTCGTCATTTAATGATGTGCCAAATGTTCTCTATAGGTGAAAGATCTGGACTGCAGGCAGGCCAATTCAGCACCCGGACTCTTCTACGACGAAGCCATGCTGTTGTAATAGCTGCAGTATGTGGTTTTGCATTGTCCTGCTGAAATACACAAGGCCTTCCCTGAAATAGACATTGTCTGGAGGGGAGCATATGTTGCTCTAAAACCTTTATATACCTTTCAGCATTCATAGTGCCTCCCAAAACATGCAAGCTGCCCATACCGTATGCACTTATGCACCCCCATACCATCAGAGATGCTGGCTTTTGAACTGAACGTTGATAACACGCTTGAAGGTCTTCCTCCTCTTTAGCCCGGAGGATCACATCCGTGATTTCCAACAAGAATGTCAAATTTGGACTCGTCTGACCATAGAACACTTTTCCACTTGGAAACAATCCATTTTAAATAAGCCTTGGCCCAAAGGACACGACGGCGCTTCTGGACCATGTTCACATATGGCTTCCTTTTTGCATGATAGAGTTTTAGTTGGCATCTGCAGATGGCACGGCGGATTGTGTTTACCGACAATGGTTTCTGGAAGTATTCCTGGGCCCATTTAGTAATGTCATTGACACAATCATGTCGATGAGTGATGCAGTGTCGTCTAAAGGGCCAGAAGACCACAGGCATCCAATAAAAGGTCTTCGGCCTTTCCCTTACGATTTCTCCAGTTTCTCTGAATGTTTTGATGATGTTATGCACTGTAGATGATAGGATTTGCAAAGCCTTTGCAATTTGATGTTGAGGAACATTGTTTTTAAAGTATTACAAAATCTTTTTACGCACTCTTTAACAGCTCTGCTAACAGATCTTTACTTCTGAGAGACTCTGCCTTTCTAAGACATCCCTTTTATAGCTAATCATGTTACAGACTTGATATCAGTTAACTTGATTATCAATTAGCTTTTTCAGTCATTTGTTGCCCCCATGCCAACTCTTTTGTAACCTGTAACAGACATCAAATTTGAAATGAGCTCATTTAGTGGATAAAAGTGTAAAATTTCTCAATTTAAACATTTGTTATTATATCTATGTTCTATTGTGAATACAATACTGGCTCATGAGATTTGAAAGTCTTTTAGTTTTCATTTTATTCAAATTTAAAAAACGTCCCAACATTTCAGGAATTCGGGTTGTAAATTCAATGCCATTTCGTTGAATCAGGTTAACAATCTTAATTTTGTCCAAAACTATTAAGTTCAAATATCCAGTTTAATTGGTTAGTTTATTTAGTGAATGCATTCAAGAACAAATTTTGCAAATGTTACCTAACAAGAATAGCTTTAAAAAAATCTTTACTCTGTAAAGATTTTTATTGTTAGCCGTTAGCCAGAAGATGGATGGCATGCCCAAAGTAGTTGTTTTTTATTATTAAAACTACTTCAATGGTTGTTAGCAGGTCCTCAGCCCAAACACATGCACTACACTTTACCACAGTGGTAACCCCCAAAAACACTAACATACCTGAATCTCTTTCAAATATAAACATAAAAGAACATTAAACATTAAAAAGTCTCCCAATTTTATCATCTTGATAAAAAAAAAAAAATGCATAAAGTAACATTTTATTTCAACATTTTATTTACTTTCCCTATCCAGCATTGTGCAAAGCATGATGGGAAGGGGAAATCCCGTGTTGGATTAACTTCATTTACGGTACTTAAGTAAATTGCACAAGAATAAAATGTTATTTTTGGCCAGGATCACCAAAGATGTTAACCCAGGAACATGTTGTACTTGGTGAAATCATGTTCACCAGTCTGACCAACATGCAATAGAAATAACAGATCATTAAACTTCTTCCTTTTTTTTTTTTTTTTTTTTTTTACAAGGCATTTACATTTCTAAATGTTTATCTTGAAAATTATGTTTAAAATGTTAGAATACTGTTTTATTTAAAATAGATGGTTGCCCCACATGACTTGACACATCAATAACTTGAACTTTCGTTGAAAATAATATAAACATTAACCAACATAAATGCAAATAGTACATTTCTAAAAAAAAAAAAAAAAAAATTACTAAAATTATTTTAATGCACTGCTTCTATGCTCTCTTAGGCTAAAATGTTATACACACTTGACAACTTGCCAAATGTAAATAAGTCAACACAGATACGCATGAGGTTTAACCACCTGATCACCTTTTGGAAGATGCTACTGGCTTTATAAAGGGGGTGAGGATCAGGAGGCATTCATACTGAATCTAATACAAGCAAGGTAAGGTATCTTTAACATTGATTCACACTTCAGCTCGACAATTTTAAGACACCGATCTTATTTTTTCATTTCAATGTTTGTGCTTTACATCTTTATAACTGAACCTGTATTCTTTCTAACAGCCATGGCAGTCTTTTATCATCTTCGGCTGATGTCTCTGGCCGTGCTGATGCTGGCGTCTCAGCTGGATGTTGCCAGCGCTGCTGTTCAAGTGTATGGCTTATATGCCAAGGACCTCACCGGTGATCCTGCTGGAAATGACCCTGATCCATACGTCAAGGTCTGGTGTGGCTCACGTTTTGGAGGGATGACAGAATTTCACAGGGATACTGCTAATCCTTCATGGTCTGCAGAGTTCAACTTCCCAAATTGCAAAGCAAAAGAAACCCTGAAATTGCAGGTGTGGGACAAAGACCTGAATTTTGATGATCACTTGGGCACATGTGTCAGACAGGTGCAATATGGGTCTTTCACTGGTTCTTGTCATCTGAAGGATGGAACACTTTTTTACTCATATGAGTTAAAATAAATCTGTTCCAAACCAGCATTGTGTAAATCTGCTTTGAAACAAACCTCCACTGTAAGTTGCCTGATAGTAATAATTGAATCAACTGCTTACATGCTTTTCTTCTTTAGTGAAATGCTATTCACTATCAAAAAATACTAATAAAAGTCATATATCAAGTTTGTCTCTGTTTTTCACTTTACCTGATTGGAATATAGTTTATCAGGCTGTTCAAAGTAAAGAACTATGGAAGCCTGTTTATGCCATGCACAGCATAAAAAATGTGACTTTTCTTGCAACTGCACAATTACATTATAAAGTCTGAATTGTGAGATATAAAGTCACAGTTACCTTTTTTATTTTTTATTGTGTGTCGCAAACCAGCTTCACAATCAACTCATTCTCTAGTGTTTTTGCAAATATTAAAATCTCTAAAACGACACACACACACAACAGACGGTTGAGTGACAACTTTAATTTTGGTCTGTTCGTCCCATAAAGCTTTTGTTCCCATTTTCTTCATAAGACTTAGTGAATATGTCATAATGGATCGCTTTTATGATACTTTTAGGCTATTGTGATGTTTCCCCAGCATTTTGGAGCATGACCACGCACAGTCCTCATTCACTTTCATTATATTAACACAAATAACCATTAAAAAAACAAGGCATATGGATTTAGACATGAGGTTGTTTAAATGAGGACAGAATTTTCTTTTTTTAATAAACTACTCCTTTATTTTGCATTTCAAGGCTGAGATTATGTTAGGCTACATACTGCAGGGCTACTTACCCCAAAATAACCCCAAAAGCGGATTACTGTTAGGGCATGTAGCTGAGATTGGGGATAAAACTATTTTGATGACAAAATGTTACTCTTATTCCAATAACATTATCATTATCTAATGCAATATTTACACAGTGACTTCTGAGACAGCGTAACAGTTTAATGATCTACAGCAAAATAGCGCAAGCTTTGGTGAGAACTAAAAATTTTTTATATTACTACAGTAGTAATTTCTCGCTAGAAATGACATCAAAAGTGGAAAATGTTGGTCAAAGACGTACATTTACACGTGACTTTCAGATGCCATCTTTATTTTTATAGCTCAACTGTCATGAATGAAATGCACAGGATTGTGGGATATCATAGGCAGTGAAGGATACATCTATGCTGCCTTCAGAAATCAATCAGATGAAGTATCTCAGGGAGTGAAGCTAACATTGGATTCGGACGTGCCTTGATGCCTTCCTACTTTGAAATGTGTCCTCCAAAGGCCGCATTTTCCAGTTTTCAGATGCAGCCTATGTTTTCCATGTCTCTTCAATCAAACACACCTGATTCGGATCATCAGCTCATTAGTAGAGACTCCAAGACCTGAAATGGGTGTGTCAGACAAAAGGAGAGATACAAAATATACAGTGTTGGGGGGCCTCCAGGAACGTGGTTGGGAACCACTGCTTTATGCAACACTGCACTCTACCAATTCAGGATGTATTGAGTGTTATTTACATCTGTATAAGAGACGCGCATTTAGGACTGAAAATTAGTTTGAAAAATACATTGTTTTTTTTTTTTTTCACGATTCGAGCGTTTAGAAACAAAATTGTGAATGACACCACATGTGTACATGCAATACATGTCTTTTCCTTGAGCAAGACCCTCTTCTCCATATTGGTGGCAAACTGGATTCTGAATCGGACCAGCAATCAATGAAATTAGAACATTGCAGTTCCATATCCTTTTCCCATGTGCTTACTGATTGTCACAAATACACATGGCCAAGTCAGTTTTTTTAATATATGAAAAACTGAAGGAATTGAAAGACTTTTGTCTGCCAAATTAAATGTGGTCCAACTAACAAGTCTTCTAAATTAACAGATCATTTTGTCAAAGCATTTACATTTGTAAACATTTTTTTAAAAAAAACTATTTTTTTTTTTTTTTACTGTATGGTTGCACCACATGACTTTTTTAAGGGTCATTAGAACTTTTCAAGAAAATTGCATAAAAAAAAAAATTAATACAAATAGTTCACATCTAAGAATCCGGCATGTTTAAGCTAGATATTTCAAAGATTATTGATTTTCTTTATAATGGACACTCTTGTATGTCATTGGCTCAGTGTTTTCTGTCTTGGTAGCTAGAATTATATTATTTTAATGCACTGCTTCCATGCTTACTTAAGATAACATTTGTACACTCTTGGCAGCTTAACTAGGTCAATGCAGAAACAACACAGATATGCATGGGATTTAACCACCTGTTAATCACCTTTCGGAAGATTTTTGTGATCGCATAGTTTTATAAAGGGGGTGAGGATCAGGAAGCATTCATACTAAATCTAACACAAGTGAGGTATGGCATCTTTAACACTGCTAACATTTCAATATTTGTGTTATACATCTCTATAAATGAACTTCTATTATTTCAGACAGCCATGGCAGTCTTTTCTGATCTTCGGCTGATGTCTCTGCTTGTGCTGATGCTGGCGTCTCAGCTGGACTTTGCTAGTGCTGTTCGGGTGTTTGGCTTATATGCCAGGGACCTCACCGGTGATGTTTTTGGAAACCCCGATCCATACGTCAAGGTCTGGTGTGGCTCTACTTTTGGGGGACAGACAGAATATCACAAGGACACTGCTCATCCTAGATGGTCTGCAGTGTTCAACTTTGCAAACTGCAATCCATATGAAAACCTGAAGTTGGAGGTGTGGGACAAAGACCTGAATTTTGATGATCACTTGGGCACATGTTACAGACAGGTGGAATTTGGGACTTTTGCCGTTACTTGTCATCTGAGCAAAGGAACTCTGTATTACAAGTATGAGTTGATACAATAAATCTGTTCCAAACAGCTTTAAAACAAACCTCAACTATAACTACCCCGATAGGAATAACGTTGAACAACATGCGCTAACACTTTACAATAAGGTTTTACTACTTTAGTTAACATGAACTAAGAATGAACAATACTTCTACAGCATTTATTAATCTTAGTTAATGTTAATTTCATCATTTACTAATAAATTATTAAAATCAAATGTTGTTAACATTAGTTAATGCACTGTGAACTAACATGAACAAACAATGAACAGTTGGATTTTTATTAACTAACGTTAACAAGGATTAATAAATACAGTAACAAATGTATTGCTCCTTGTTAGTTCATGTTAGTTAATACATTTACTAATGTTAACAAATGAGACCTTTTTGTAAAGTATTACCCAATATGCAATATAACGTGTATGTTTAGCATTGATATATGTTCATTAAAATTTACTGATAACATACTTTTCTTCTATAATAAAAATGCCTTTACTAACAACAACAAAAAAATACTTATGAAAGTCATAAATCAAGGTTGTCTCTGCTTCTCAGTGCACACTGAATCTAGTTTTAAAATGTTTGCACTTCATTACATGGTGGTACCATATAGCCCTGCTTCTCATAGATTGTCACAAGTGATAAATTCCCCATTAAACGGCACATCACGCCACATAACTCGTAAACATGAGTATTTGACACTAGTTTTTATACTACAGAAAGTGTACGTCAAATGTACAACATGTAGTAACTGATAAGCCAGTTACAGTAAAAGGTCTCTTGCTCCTTGGATGATTTTTTTTCTGTGGAATACTAAATGAATAATGCCTGGAATTACAAAGCTGTAAATCGGCAATAAAGCAAACAAATAAAATAAAATATTGAGTGTTGTGAACGAATCATTCATCGCTCATGAATCTTTTAAATGAATCGATCGATCCAGTTCATTTCCAGTGATTTCAGCTCTCTCCTTCAATCTAAAACAGACAGCGACTCTACATAACGATGAATTTAATGTGGAAACATCACAAAAGCAAAACAAAGACATATTATGACATTGGTGATGATGGCATATGTATAATTTACTAAAAATAATATTCTTTTTTATTATTATTTAAAAATAATATTCTTGAATTAGCTGTTGACCTATGTCCAAGATGACTGTGAACAATGCTTTAAAGGTTTGTGCATTTTATTGTACAGTATAGCCTATGATATGATTGTTATTATTAACACAAGACGCGTCACTCGTATTGTTTTGAATGGGAGAAAGTGTAACGCGCAATATGGCGGAATAAGTCCCGCCTTCTAAAATAAGAGCCAATCGCTGATTGGTAAAGTCAAACTGCAGCGGCCGTTGGAAGACGTGCGCCTCCGAAATGAGACGCAAGAGAGGCGCATTTAGGACTGCACATTAGCTTGAAAAATACGTTTGGTTTTTTTTTCACAATTCGAGCGTTTGAAAGCTTCGCAAACAGTTTTGGAGAATTTGATGTTTCCCCATTCAAAGAGATAGCAGCTGCACTTGTATGCCTGAGAGGCATTTCAAAGATGGCCGCAAGTGAAATGACTTGTCTTAAAGGGACTTCACTAGTGCACTTAGTTGCAATATGCTATTAGTGAGCAATTTAAGTAATTTTCTTTTCAATGTTTGTGCCATATTTGCTTTGCTTGTATTGTTGCTCATGCTCACAGATTGTACCAAATGATAAATTCCCCATTAAACCGCACATTACGCCACATAACACTTTTGATAATTGTAAACATGAGTATTTTACACTAGTTTTTATGCTACAGAAAGTGTAGTAGACATTAAATTGTACAACATAAGATAATACATAGGTTAGTCATGAATCAGCTTCCGAGCAGCTGATTGGTTCTCCTAAAGCTGGCTGATTTGACCAGTTGATGATTTTGTTCTATCTACGTGATCTATTTATTTCCGTCCCAAAGTAGCTCAACTCAGTGCAGGGCGCAATGAGAATTTTCCTAGCTCCCCACCTTCCCCAGAACCACCTGCCTAAATCTGCTAAGGGGTTTTCCCTACTTTCCTTTCAGCAGCTCGTATCCTATTCCCTGTATTCATGTGCATGTTTCGGCAGTAGCCTTCACTCATGGCAGCAGCAGCAGCAGCATAGCAGATCTAGTCTGCCAACACAAAGCATATATGTATAATCCTTTCTCATCAATAAAATGTGTAATTCTATTCCGAGAGTTGTCATGATGGAAATGATAACATTCATCTCAAGACTAAGATCATGCAACATACTGCAAAGTTACTTAGCCCAAATAACCTCAAGAGCACATTACTGACATTTTGGGTGCTGTAATTGACCCTATATGCATGGTTACTTCCTGGTTTACGTTAAGCTTGGGCATTTTCGGTGAACTGTCAGCTGTCATTCTGTACTCGCTGTACATCGACAAAAAACCATAAATGGCTGATTTTTTAATGTTGTATTTGTATTTCAATGCAGTTATCACACTTGCCTAATTGGCAGTTTTATTGATTGCAATAAAGATGAAGCTAATGGATAGGTTTAGATAAGAAACACAGTGTCTGTAATTAGACACACACACACAACATTTTTCCAGCACTTCAAATGTTATCTTTAATGTGATGACCAAAAACATTATTTGTTCATCCTACTGGGAGTGTCCCCATTTGTAAAACCGAACATTTCAAGATGTAGGAAATCCAACATTTGATAGAAAACACTTTTATTTAAAAATAAAAAAAGACATTAATTACCACTATAACCTGCCGATGGCAGCAGAGGACCATTTATTGGCTCATATTAGCCATTTCCTGTAATAGTTTTTCCACTCAGTTTCACTTTTGAATAAATATTAATTGTTATAAAATCACTAGGTTTAAAAATACTTTGTGTCAAGGTGAAGTACCCCCTTTAAGATCACAAAACTCTTCTGGTTGTACCTAGGATATCTAAGTCCACTAAAGGAGGGAGAGCGTTTTCACATTTGTCTCCTAAACTCTGGAATAGCCTTCCTGATAATGTACTCAATCTCCCAGTTTAAATCCAGATTAAACACGCATCTCTTTAGCCAAGCGTTCACATAATGCATCCCATATCAGATCAATTGCACACGACTATCTTTGCTTAATGTTATGAACAGCAGCTACGCTAATTATTCTCCATTTGCTTTTCTGGTAACTAGAGACTGCATCAGCTTCAGTTTGGATCCAGCCTCTTATGAAGACTTCAGATGACAAACACCTTTGAAGAAACGGCGCCAACTCCTGCGAGGACTTCAGATGACGCAAACTCTGGATCAACATGCACATTCCCAAATTTCTATATATCCTAATTATTGTTATCATGTAATCATTACTTCCACAAACTCATTGTTTCTACCCTAAATTAGCTAACAGTGATTGTAAATTTAATTATTACATTGTTAGCTAACTGTGTGATTATATATGTGCATTGCTGAAATTACATAATTTGGACAGTCAACTCTGATAACAGATCACTCTAAATTGTAATGTTGACATGCATTCTCTGTAAAGCTGCTTTGAAACGATATGTATTGTGAAAAGAGCTATACAAATAAATGTGAATTGAATTGAACTGAAGTATGAAGTACTCACAAAATCTCATGAAAAACAATAACTTTTCTTGTTTCCCTCCATTCATAATCACTGAAGCTGCCAGTCACTGTGCAAGCTCAATGATTTTGGCACACTTGTGAAAACTCACAATTTATTCAATGAATCTAACTAAAGTGCACAATAAATATTAGTGTGTTCACGTTTTTTTCACACAAAAGTGATAGTCGAATTGAATTTTGCAGAGTAGCAAAATTCAAATCAACACTAAATGAGGAACACTAAATTAATGCTAGGCCTGACTATTTAAGTGACTATATTCTGATTATAAACTATTGATGCAGTTAAAGCTACCTCAGGACACTGAAGATACCAACACACCAACAAGTGACATTTCACTGGAAGTTTTCTTATAGACTATTATTGCAGAAGTTCTTAAGAACGTTCCGTGCATATGGCCAATTCCAATGATATGATCAATTATAATTATTCACAAAGTGTACCACAAGAGATCACCTATGTCCTACTGTCTTGAGTCAAAGATTTAGGCAGGTATTATCATAAAGACACAGTTTAGGTAACTTGCCCTAAATTTAACTTATTAACTATGCTTATGAAACAGGATGAAGAGCTACAAATGCTTTAAGAGAATGTACTAACTTTGTTTCTGTACTTCATGTACTAACATGTGCTTTGTGTCCTGTCCTTGAGCAAGACTGTCTTCTGCATCTGTGATGCTGGACTTTGAGACCATATTCCATATCAGTTTGCCATGTGCTTTCGAAAATGTCAACAGCTCAGCAACAGAAAAAGACAAATGCCCTGACAAAAATAAATGACAATTTATTTTTTCTAAAAAAATATATATGAAAGACAAATCTTCATGTATACGGAAAGCACATCAGTTTCAGCAGCTGGGAAAAAAAATATAATTTGCCAGCTGTTGCTCTTGTTTGCCTTTGCCTACTACCTATAATTGTTACATTCTTATAATAAATAAACACCTTAAATGGCATAAAACAGACGGATGTCATGGCTCTAAAGATGATGTTAAAATGACTAAACTAAAGCACTAGGGTTTGCATGGAGACATGATTCTGTTTTGGATAAGTTTTCCACAACCTTCAAAGTTTGAATTTTTCTGAATATTAAATTGGAGGTAGAAAATGAGTTTTCTGCTTATGATGCTTATGAAAAACCTGCTTTTGTAGCTGGCTCAGGACAGTGAATTATTAAAATAGTTTTTATACACTCTTGCTGACTTGACAAATTTAAATTTGCCAACTTGTTACATGGAAAAAAGTTGTATCCGCAAATCTGATAACAGATTTTCATGGGATTTTAGCCACCTGTTGATTATCAAATAAAAAGATTTTACGATAGCGATTGCATTATAAAGGAGGCTAGAATCAAAAAAACATGCAAACAACTTCTGATACAAGCAAAGTAAGGCATCTTTACCACTACATCACACCTTTAGACATTATTTCTGCATTTCAAATATTGTGTCTAAAACTTCTTTATAATTGAACCTGTATTATTTCGGACAGCCATGGCAGGACCTCACTGGTGATGCTGCTGGAAACCACCCCGATCCATACGTCAAGGTCTGGTGTGGCTCTACTTTTGGGGGGCAGACAGTATATTTCAAGGATACTGCTCATCCTACATGGTCTGAAGAATTCTACTTCCATGATTGCAAAGAAAATGAAAACCTCATGCTGGAGGTGTGGGACAAAGATGTGACTTATGATGATAAATTGGGCACGTGTACCATATATGTGCAATATGGGTCTTTCAACACTGATTGTTATCTAAACAAAGGTACCATGTTTTACAGATATGAAGCGAAATAAACCTGTTTTAAATCAGCAGTTTGTAAAGCTACTTTGAGACAAACATCCTGTGCCTGTTAACAATAAAGTTGAACAGTATTCACTAGTTACTCTGTTTTGCATTGACTGATTGGAGAAGGCTATATTCATTTACTTTTTACTAAAATGTTTTTAATATTTACTAAAAAAAAAAGTGCATTCACAATACAGTAGCCTACTAATAAAGCTATAAATCAAATAAAACTAGATTCAGTGTGAATTGAGAAGCAAAGGCAACTAATACTTCAGTCGGGGTTGATTCATAATCAACTCTCATTCTCAAATGTTTGTGCCATATTAGTCTTGCTCCTCTTCCAGCTCACAGCTTTATTTCCAAGTTTCAGCAAGTGATAAATTCTCCCAAAATCACACATTTTATACTTATATAACATTAGCATTTTGCACTCATTTTGATGCTGCAGACTGGGTAGTGTATACCTGATTGCATCCCTAAATGATAAGCCAACTACTAACTAGAAGGTCTCTTGCTTAAAGGGGACATATCATGAAAATCTGACTTTTTCCATGTTTAAGTGCTATAAACATTGGTAAGCCTTTCTCTGCAAGCATGTGAAAAAAACGAGCCTTTCAGATTTCACTCCCATTGTGAAGTAGGAAGGGGATCTTATTATAATATTACCTCCCCCTGAATCTGTAGGTTTCCACCCATGGTGCCACCATTTTTTTTTCGCAAGCGACAATGGTGTACCAGTAACACTCTCTCACACTCCAGTAAAAGCTCTCAGGAGGTGAAGCTCATCAGTGATTAACGACTTGAATTGCAGTTTGTTTGTCACATAAATCTATCATATGACTTAATAACGATATAAATATAGTGGACGAGTTGTATCAGATCACTACTTTTGTGATGTTTTTTGTCATTTTTAGCGTGACAGCCCCCAGTAGGCTACTCATTCACTTTCATTACATTGACAAGATAAGAGACCATTACATACTTCAGATGTACTTTTTTCTTTCATGGAAGATAACATACAGAATTCGACAGGAAGGTGAGTAAATGACAACAAAATTATCATTTTTGAATGAACAAGTTCTTTAATATGCATTTCAAAGGGCATGTACAATTTACCCAAAATAACATAAAGAGCACATTACTTATAGAGCCCATGTGACAAAGACAATATACATCTTTATAAATTTCAGAAAAGCATTTATTACATTTAGTAGGTGTTAACAGACACACGCAGTTATATTCAAAGTAACAATGCTTATCAAACAGGATAAAGTGCTTTAACAGTTAAACAGATCCAACAAATAAAATTAAGAAAAAACATCTGATGATCTCATTAGATCATTCCCAAACACATTCCTAGAGCCTCCCCAGCACTGCACATTTTGCATGTCTCCTTTGTTTGACACGTCTTGGAACAGGGGTGTCCAAACTCGGTCCTGGAGGGACACTGTCCTGCAGGGTTTAGCTCCAACTTACCACAACACACCTGCCTGGAAGTTTTACTGTATGCCTAAAACCCTTGATTAGCTGGTTCAGGTGTGTTTAATTGGGGTTGGAACTAAACTCTCCAGGACAGTGGCCCTCCAGGAGCAGGATTGCACACCCCTGTCTTGGAGTCTCGACTAATGAGCTGATGATCTGAATCAGGTGTGTTTGATTGAGGAGACATGGAAAACATGCAGTGTTGGAGAGGCTCCAGGAATGTGTTTGGGAACCCCTGATGTAGGGCATTGAGAGTATAATGAAAATATAATTATCCACTAACTGAGACTTCAAGTTTTTAAAACAAATTCTGTCATGACAACTCTTGTAACACAAAAAGTAACACATTACTTTTTCATTTTACAACAAAATATGTAAGTTACTTTTTCAAATAAGTGATGCAAATTACTTTGTTTTCACATTTATTGACTGACAGCTCTCCTGTCCCCATGAGAGAGGTGTTGTGTGCGCTGTGTGAACATGATGGTTAGTGTAGTTCTAGACTAAATGCGGACATGCATTTACTCATCTCACTTGCATGAAAACATTCAGTATTCCTCAAAATGAATAAAAACAGTGAAATACAATCTCAGAATGTTTTTCTGCTGACCTTCAATGATTTAATTCAACCATACCAATAAGCAAAAATGACTTTAGATTAGATTTAGAAATAAGAGTGTTGAACTTCTTTGATTCAAAATGGCAGCACAGTTGCGCCCTCTACTGTATAGGTGTAAATATGCTTTTCCTTCAGCCTGAGGCTTATTCATTTCACTTTTGGTGTGAAAGGGCCTTAACCAGTTGGGGAAAGTTACTTTTAAAAGTAACGCATTACAATAATGTGTTACTCCCTAATAATACACCTGTATTTTTATTAACTAACATTACTAACAATACAGTAACAAATGTATTGCTCATTGTTAGTTCATGGTAGTTAATACATTAGTAGTAAATATTCTGGGACATGTGTCAAAAAATGATTGATGGTGACCTTTGACCTTTGAGCTGCCCTTTGACCTTTGCCCCTCCCCCATGGGACCACCCAAATAGTACCCCATCCCCCCATGGTTGACCGCTGTATGAACTCCATGACCTTGGGGTTATGGAATTTAAATGGTGGTTGCCCTTTGACATGGGCTATGAATATGTCCATTGATTCTCTGCATTTTTGAAATATCTATGGTATTGACCTGTGGGTCAATTGTAGGGTGGAACAAATTGATGATTTTTGAACTTTGACACCATATATTTGAAGTCCTGATGGTGATTTATGAACTTTCAGGGTCAGACACGTGTTGAACAGACATCCGCATTCCGGCTCATCTCTAATCTTCCTGTGTAAGCAACAAAAATAAGATTTTAATGAAGAAACAGCCGGATCAAAATAACAAAAGAATAAACATGGTATATTTTATAAAATAGAATACACAAACGCACACATGCACTCGTACCCATTTCAAAAGTGGAAAACATTCACATCTCCAAAATGTAAAAATACAATTATAACACACTGAATAATAAAAACAGTTACTAAATTTAATGAGACTGATTATTATAGTTAAATAAAAATTAAAAACATGGAAAAAGTTTTCCTCCAGCAATGATGTCCATTGGGTTAACAATTGCTTTTAGTTTGAAATATAAAACACCCAAAATGTAGACATATAAGTAAAGGAATATTTATTTTAACAATGTCAATGCAAAAAGGGAATTTGGACATGTTCAGACATGTTCCATGTAAAACATGCATAAGACATGGATGTTTTTATACTGGATATTCTCTCCCCTAAACACATGTATTGTAGTAAACGTTTTCATTTTTATATTTGCAAAAATATCATTTAGTATAATTTAAAAAGGTGTTTTGCAAATGGGGGATACATTTTGGTAGTTAAATAAAAATATAAAAACATTTTGCTTTTAGTTTATACTGAAATCTAAAAATCTCTCACTGTCTCTCTCTCTCACACACACACACACACACACACACACACACACACACACACATTTCAAAAGTGAAAAACATTCTGTTCTTTGAATGAAGATGGTAATAAATAAAAGTATAACAATGTTAATAATAACAAACAGTTGCTAAGCCAAAATTATATACCAGTTATCACTGTAAAGCTGCTTTGACACAATCTGCATTGTAAAAAGCGTTATATAAATAAAGGTGACTTGACTTAACTTGACTAAATTTACTGAAACCAATTATTATAGTTTTAGTTAAATGAAAATATAAAATTTCTTACTTGTTGATGTCCTTAACATGAAATGGCTTACAAACTATCTCATTGTCTCTCCAAGTGACTTGCAACAATGCATGATAGTCACAGAGACAGAAGGGAGAATGGTGTTCAGCGGGGTGGATGAAACAATATTTTGTTCAAGCTAACTTTTATTTTCAAAGCATAAATGTAAAAGTTTAAATTACAACTTTTAAAATTAAACATTTGTTCAAATTAAATCTTTAAATAAATCAGATCTTTGACATTTTATTTATCACTGTATGTGTAAAAATGTATGGGTCTCACAAGCCACCTCTCACATGGTGTAACATTTTCAATAATTCAATATGAAAATCACCAAGCATTTTCACAGAGAAACAATGATTTCATTCAGACCATGTGATGCCTCAGGTTAGTTCTATAAAAGGAACTTATCTCTATTTTAAATTGAAATGATTCTAAATATAAATAATATAAAATGTTGCTTAAAAATTATTTAAACAATTTAAATATAGGTTAAATTAATATGTAAATTAAAAATAAATATATTTTTAAAAAAAAAAACCTTACATTTTCAGAGAGCCAAAGTAGGTCCTTTTGCAATGATAATAAATAAGTAAAAATAAAACAAAAAGCATTAATAAAATAAAATCATTCATAAAACACCCCCAGATCCTCCCAGGAACAAACTCCAGTGTGAATGAGAGATGGCAGGGTGGAGTCAGACAGATGAGTCTCTGTCACAGTGTATGTTAAGACAGCTAACTCCATTCCAGAGTAAATGTTTTTGTACTAAATTTAAAATTAAAATATTGTTTAAATTAAATCTTTAAAGATTTAATAAAAAATCAGTTAGAAGTCCACAGTATCGGGATAACATCTGATGCCAATGGTAGAAATTATTTTGCTTAAATTTAACCTAAAGTATACTTTTTATTAAACAACATGTGTTCAGAAACCTGTACGTAGTCATCTTAGATCTTATTTCTCAAAGATTCAAGCAGAAGGGTTATGGTTAAGTTTTTGAGAAAACAGCATGTTAAAAACAGCATGTTAACTAGAAATATTTCATTTGAATTGATTTAAAAAAAAAAAAAATCCAAACATGAAGGTATCTGTGTGTTTGACAACTCACGGATGCAACGCGCACGTCCCTGTAAAAACGAGGACTCAACTTTGCTCTTATTTAGCTTAAGTTGCATCTTTAAGAAAATCACCACACATTTTCAGAGGGATCCTCAACAATCATTAATGATGGCCTCAGGATATAGGCTGATGAGGCGATTTACAGATCAGTCACTTCTCTGTGCTGAGCCTGTCTGTTGCCACTTGACCCCAACAATTTTGCATGGGTGTTAAACACCCTACAAGTAGTCATTTATTTCAACTGTGTTATTTACAAAACAGCATTTTTCAATAGAGTGAATCTACACATCTGAGGTCTTTCAGAGACATGACTTCAGGATCAGTGGGTCTCTTGAGAATATTTAATTGTGCTTAAAAACCAAAGATCAGGCCAGATCCCCTACATGACAATGTCCACATCAGACTCTGTACTTGAAAATACCTTTGCTGTTAAATATGTTTAAAAAACCTCACATGTAAACTTACATTTTTTAAGGTGACGCATGTCTCATAGACCTATATGATTTACTTTTCTTATTTCTATAGTTTCAATTCCTAAATAAATAAAGTAAACCAAAAGAATACCTTATTCCAAACAGTTCTTCACACAGTGAAACCATTAAGGAGAGCCAAAGGCTCATGACAATGGGTGAAAACACATTACTATGTAAGATATGTAAGATAGTTTTACCAAAAGAATAATGCTGACAAATATTTTTGCTGCAATGTTTTTAACAATCAGGGATTACCTTAGTCCAAACAGTTCCTCACACACTGAAGCCATTAAGGATAGCCAAAGGTCCAGGACAATGGGTGAAAACATTACATATGTGAGAGAGTTTTACCCAAAATCAAATACTGTATTACACTTTTTCCAAAAGATAATATATATATAAAAATATATACAAAAGTTAAAAGCAAACGTATCTTCATACCATGTGCTCTGACACAATTTTTGTTTTATAAAATTTGCGGTTGTTATTTCTAGGTTCATGCTATCATTATAAGTCTGTTAAATATGAAGTTAATACATGATGAAACAAGAATCATGCTACCAAATTCTTTTGTCACAATGTTTTTAAGAAAAAATTGTTGTTTTTAAAATACAACTAAACCAGATTTCAGACAAAAATTATTTTCCCTAGTTGTGCTGGAATAGGGCTTATTTTAAAGTTTGGGATATGTTACAATCAGGCAATACAAGGATCTAGAATAGATAAAAAAAATATGCCATTTTCACTTGTGAACATGTATTTATACACATTTTCAACATGTATTATACAATATCTGCATACCATTTTTGAAAAGGTTTTAGTAATGCTTTAGATCCGAATCCAGATTTTGGCATCCAACATGACATTAAATAGATGTACAAGTGTACAAGGGTGTCTCAACTGCTTATAACAATCTTCTTAGATTATTATTTTTTACTCAAATAAATAGATATTGAATATAGCTTACTTGCACTGCTTTTCCCCTACAGATCAAAGCCAAACATGTTTTTTGTAGGAATTACTTGAAAACAAAACTCATTGAGAATATATTGTACAGTTGTGATATTTTCAAAAATTCAAATTGATAGTTCTTGTAGTACAATTATCTATCTCTTCGATGTGGGATTGCATGAAGCATCCACACGAAAAGTAAGTCTGTCTGTTTGCACTTGAAGCGATTTCACCTGAAACATATCTAACCATTGCACTGAAAGCCGCGCTACATTAGTTTGAGGACGGTAAACAAAGTTACACACTCTAGTAAAGCGGTAGATACAGCTCAAATATGATCTTTTGTAGGAATTATGTGAGCACAATAAATTCTTTCATCTAAATTCAAGAGGCCTAGTAACTAAGAAAGCAGTGACATTGTGTAAGAAAAGTGTCATATTGCATACAGAAATCCACTCTTTATCTATTGCGAAAGGCATTTTTACCCCCTTCACTCGTCTTAGTCTGTTATCAAGACTATCAAGATCACTGTTAGCATTTTATTTGTCGTCTGTATATGATTTTAGCCGATACTCCTCTCTGGTTGCTGTCAGTGTAAGTTTGTGCAAATCATCACATGTGTGATGACTACGGACCATTCATTTTAGCATCTTTTTAGTTGTATGACTGAACTTTTCTTTTGACAAAACCAATTCTGTTTAACAATTTTCTTTCAACATTCCCACATGGTGTTAAAGAATATGTGTAAATATTATATAATACAGTTTTGTTAGAGTCTATGCAGTGCTGTTGTAATGCATGATTATTTGAGAACTATAACATCGCATACCCCTTTATACAATCTTTATACAGGTATTATAATTACACAATTTACTATGTGTGTGCGACATAAAAAAATACATTGAGCTATAATGTAAACATAATACAGAAATCCTCTCTTCTGATCTGTTGCAAAAATACATTGAGCTATAATGTAAACATAATACAGAAATCCTCTCTTCTGATCTATTGCAAAAGATTTGTGTTTAATTTGTAAATGCCATTTTTCCACTTGCAGATGACGCTGTTTACAATTTTTGTTAGTTTGTTTAAGTACAGTTTTAGATAAAGACTGCTCTCTGAATATGTGGTCAAACATGCAACTACTCATAGGAATTAATGAAAACATGATACTCCTATTACATGAGAGATGTAGTACTGATGTTCTTTTGACATTTTAAAGCTGATGTCGTCTTTCTGGTCTGTCTGTGGTCACAAGACACATAATGCATCAACACGAAAAAAAAGGAGTCTTGCCGTTTTCTGGTACATTCTGTTACAGACTATTACACTTAGTTACAGCATGTTACAGTTATGAAAAAATATTTCAATTGTACTCTAAACAGGACTTGAATAAAAAGTAAACTTGATAAGTAGTTATTTTAAGTGAAAGGTTAGTTGATACAGGCCATTTTATTTTGTCCGCACCATCTTTTAGGAGGCTCCCTTTTAGGTTTTTATCCAGGAAACATTTACAACTACGTCAATGTGTTGTCACGTTTGTCTCAATAATTTATTCTTCTTTTAGAAAGCCATTATGGTAAGTGGTTTTTATCCCTGATCCGCATGCGATCAAAATTGTTTAACATCTTTTACAATTTTAAATATTTCCCCCCGCTTAAATATTAGTTTTATTCATTTACAAAGGTGTCAGGTAGAGGAGATGATTAGGTTGGCACTCAAGACGTCCTCTGTGTTGACTTTAATAAAACATTTCAGCATCATTAAGACAACCTCAGTAACTGTATTCATAAATACGCTGAAATAGCTGTAACCATACAAATATCGGCTATGAATAACTAAAACAAAGAAAAAACAACATACACAAATGATTCTAACTCTTTCACGACCCAGACTGACCCCAGGTAAGTATACCTCAAATACTCACAATAGTTAGATATCTTGACTATCCGTATGTTTAGGGACGCGACCGTTCTTGTCCTCATAAATTTTATGTTTCTTTGATTTTATTCACATTTTTTTGAAACACAGCGTTTTACGCGGCTTCATTTTTAACATCTCCATTCTTCTTTCATCTGTAATTGTAATTTTGAGCGTATTTGTTTTCCTTTATCATTTTACCCATTTCATTTTGTCCGAAAAACTATGTTTCCTATACATTTAGGTGTAATGTGACGTTGAAATAGCGCTCTCGCTGTTCTCGCATCTCGTTGTTTGTAGCATTTGGTTGATTTAATAAAATGATGGTTTAACCATACTCTTGAGTCATTTTACATACTATTTTATATTTTACGGTATAGAATGCTGAGCACACTTTTTATCTGGACAGCCGATTGGGGTCCACCCTCACCCGCCGCATGGCGGTTGCCATCAGGAAGTCATAAACAAGTGAAGTAGAGAAGTCGCCAGTTTATTATTTTATTTTACATTTTGATTAAAAAGTTACGAGGTCAAAAACAAACAAAAATCAAAACAAAAAAAAATCACTTATGAATTGTTCACAATAAGATCCATAACATGTAGAAATAGGATGGAACTTCTTTTTGTGCAGACATTTGAATTTTACTAAAGAGTTAAGATTAAGATATTAAAAGACTTTAATAGTAATACTAAAGTAATACTAAATTGAAGACTTTTATTGACACCATTGTATTAAATTATCTCAAGCAAATTTTAAACATAATGAACATATTGTATATAACACTTCACATCAATGAGGTCTTATTTTAATTTTTTCAAAATATGCAGATTCTTAGAGGTGAGGAAATTTGGATCCAATCAGTTTATTAAACAAAACCAATTACACATATAGCAAGTAACACAAAACAGAAGCAAGGGCACGATACATTACAATATCATTGTACAATTCAGGTTTTGCTATATCACGTTACCATTTAATACATATTAAGGCACATCACCATGACTGATTAAACATTTAGCAATGCTTCAAATGAATTCAGCTCGAATTAAACAACTTGTCTATTGTTAAAAAGACGGTATGTAACGCAGGTATGTCGCTCCACTCAAAATATAGACTGTCTGTAGACCTGCAGCATTCGAAGGGGTCGTCCTCTGGAACTGGCCAGTCACGGTTCCACTCAGACTCAGAACTATCACTGCTTTGAGACCAAAAGTCCATTTCGGATTCCTCACGGGGTTTCATCAACTTAATGAGGTTTTGGTCATGAAGCGACTTGTTCCAACAGGTTGATATGGTTACATTATCACAAGGCTTTATCACCTTGTACCGTACATTTGGGGCAACTCCATCGCACACGTTCATGTAAAAGCGTTTACCAGCGATCCCATTCAGATTGGTCCAGATACGATTGTAGAAAAATGACCAGTCCTTGGCGGGCAAATGCTTAGCGTAGAGTTTGACCGTGCGTGATGCTTTGTTAAAAAGAAAGCCGCCCACATAAACATCGGCTATCAGAAATTCCTGTTTCACAAAATTTTCATCTTCATGAAGAAACTTGGTCAAACGAATCCTGTGTTTTTTCTGCCGTGCATAAGGAAGATTTTCTTCCGTTTTAACATAACTTTCAACAGAAGTTTCAGGAACTTGTGGAGTAGCCATTGAAGCTTTGCAGACTGTTTCCTAAAGCTTATTCAGTGAGTAGGTCCTGTAGGTTTTAACTAGAAAGAATGCGACGCCTTCAAAAGTCATAAAACACCCGCTGCTTAACCTCTAACCCCCGTATAATTGGGCGGTAAAAACCTCTAACCCCTGGAGGGTAAAACGCCTATATAACATTTGAAGTCATTTTAATGTTTTACAATCTACAATGTTTCAAAGATCTTTGCTCAGCATTCTATACCGTAAAATATAAAATAGTATGTAAAATGACTCAAGAGTATGGTTAAACCATCATTTTATTAAATCAACCAAATGCTACAAACAACGAGATGCCGAGAACAGCGAGAGCGCTATTTCAACGTCACATTACACCTAAATGTATAGGAAACATAGTTTTTCGGACAAAATGAAATGGGTAAAATGATAAAGGAAAACAAATACGCTCAAAATTACAATTACAGATGAAAGAAGAATGGAGATGTTAAAAAAATGAAGCCGCGGTAAAACGCTGTGTTTCAAAAAAATGTGAATAAAATCAAAGAAACATAAAATTTATGAGGACAAGAACGGTCGCGTCCCTAAACATACGGATAGTCAAGATATCTAACTATTGTGAGTATTTGAGGTATACTTACCTGGGGTCAGTCTGGGTCGTGAAAGAGTTAGAATCATTTGTGTATGTTGTTTTTTCTTTGTTTTAGTTATTCATAGCCGATATTTGTATGGTTACAGCTATTTCAGCGTATTTATGAATACAGTTACTGAGGTTGTCTTAATGATGCTGAAATGTTTTATTAAAGTCAACACAGAGGACGTCTTGAGTGCCAACCTAATCATCTCCTCTACCTGACACCTTTGTAAATGAATAAAACTAATATTTAAGCGGGAAATATTTAAAATTGTAAAAGATGTTAAACAATTTTGATCGCATGCGGATCAGGATAAAAACCACTTACCATAATGGCTTTCTAAAAGAAGAATAAATTATTGAGACAAACGTGACAACACATTGACGTAGTTGTAAATGTTTCCTGGATAAAAACCTAAAAGGGAGCCTCCTAAAAGATGGTGCGGACAAAATAAAATGGCCTGTATCAACTAACCTTTCACTTAAAATAACTACTTATCAAGTTTACTTTTTATTCAAGTCCTGTTTAGAGTACAATTGAAATATTTTTTCATAACTGTAACATGCTGTAACTAAGTGTAATAGTCTGTAACAGAATGTACCAGAAAAACGGCAAGACTCCTTTTTTTCGTGTTGATGCATTATGTGTCTTGTGACCACAGACAGACCAGAAAGACGACATCAGCTTTAAAATGTCAAAAAGAACATCAGTACTACATCTCTCATGTAATAGGAGTATCATGTTTTCATTAATTCCTATGAGTAGTTGCATGTTTGACCACATATTCAGAGAGCAGTCTTTATCTAAAACTGTACTTAAACAAACTAACAAAAATTGTAAACAGCGTCATCTGCAAGTGGAAAAATGGCATTTACAAATTAAACACAAATCTTTTGCAATAGATCAGAAGAGAGGATTTCTGTATTATGTTTACATTATAGCTCAATGTATTTTTGCAACAGATCAGAAGAGAGGATTTCTGTATTATGTTTACATTATAGCTCAATGTATTTTTATGTCGCACACACATAGTAAATTGTGTAACGTATAATACCTGTATAAAGATTGTATAAAGGGGTATGCGATGTTATAGTTCTCAAATAATCATGCATTACAACAGCACTGCATAGACTCTAACAAAACTGTATTATATAATATTTACACATATTCTTTAACACCATGTGGGAATGTTGAAAGAAAATTGTTAAACAGAATTGGTTTTGTCAAAAGAAAAGTTCAGTCATACAACTAAAAAGATGCTAAAATGAATGGTCCGTAGTCATCACACATGTGATGATTTGCACAAACTTACACTGACAGCAACCAGAGAGGAGTATCGGCTAAAATCATATACAGACGACAAATAAAATGCTAACAGTGATCTTGATAGTCTTGATAACGCGACTAAGACGAGTGAAGGGGGGTAAAAATGCCTTTCGCAATAGATAAAGAGTGGATTTCTGTATGCAATATGACACTTTTCTTACACAATGTCACTGCTTTCTTAGTTACTAGGCCTCTTGAATTTAGATGAAAGAATTTATTGTGCTCACATAATTCCTACAAAAGATCATATTTGAGCTGTATCTACCGCTTTACTAGAGTGTGTAACTTTGTTTACCGTCCTCAAACTAATGTAGCGCGGCTTTCAGTGCAATGGTTAGATATGTTTCAGGTGAAATCGCTTCAAGTGCAAACAGACAGACTTACTTTTCGTGTGGATGCTTCATGCAATCCCACATCGAAGAGATAGATAATTGTACTACAAGAACTATCAATTTGAATTTTTGAAAATATCACAACTGTACAATATATTCTCAATGAGTTTTGTTTTCAAGTAATTCCTACAAAAAACATGTTTGGCTTTGATCTGTAGGGAAAAGCAGTGCAAGTAAGCTATATTCAATATCTATTTATTTGAGTAAAAATAATAATCTAAGAAGATTGTTATAAGCAGTTGAGACACCCTTGTACACTTGTACATCTATTTAATGTCATGTTGGATGCCAAAATCTGGATTCGGATCTAAAGCATTACTAAAACCTTTTCAAAAATGGTATGCAGATATTGTATAATACATGTTGAAAATGTGTATAAATACATGTTCACAAGTGAAAATGGCATATTTTTATCTATTCTAGATCCTTGTATTGCCTGATTGTAACATATCCCAAACTTTAAAATAAGCCCTATTCCAGCACAACTAGGGAAAATAATTTTTGTCTGAAATCTGGTTTAGTTGTATTTTAAAAACAACAATTTTTCTTAAAAACATTGTGACAAAAGAATTTGGTAGCATGATTCTTGTTTCATCATGTATTAACTTCATATTTAACAGACTTATAATGATAGCATGAACCTAGAAATAACAACCAAAATTTTATAAAACAAAAATTGTGTCAGAGCACATGGTATGAAGATACGTTTGCTTTTAACTTTTGTATATATTTTTTATATATATATTATCTTTTGGAAAAAGTGTAATACAGTATTTGATTTTGGGTAAAACTCTCTCACATATGTAATGTTTTCACCCATTGTCCTGGACCTTTGGCTATCCTTAATGGCTTCAGTGTGTGAGGAACTGTTTGGACTAAGGTAATCCCTGATTGTTAAAAACATTGCAGCAAAAATATTTGTCAGCATTATTCTTTTGGTAAAACTATCTTACATATCTTACATAGTAATGTGTTTTCACCCATTGTCATGAGCCTTTGGCTCTCCTTAATGGTTTCACTGTGTGAAGAACTGTTTGGAATAAGGTATTCTTTTGGTTTACTTTATTTATTTAGGAATTGAAACTATAGAAATAAGAAAAGTAAATCATATAGGTCTATGAGACATGCGTCACCTTAAAAAAATGTAAGTTTACATGTGAGGTTTTTTTAAACATATTTAACAGCAAAGGTATTTTCAAGTACAGAGTCTGATGTGGACATTGTCATGTAGGGGATCTGGCCTGATCTTTGGTTTTTAAGCACAATTAAATATTCTCAAGAGACCCACTGATCCTGAAGTCATGTCTCTGAAAGACCTCAGATGTGTAGATTCACTCTATTGAAAAATGCTGTTTTGTAAATAACACAGTTGAAATAAATGACTACTTGTAGGGTGTTTAACACCCATGCAAAATTGTTGGGGGTCAAGTGGCAACAGACAGGCTCAGCACAGAGAAGTGACTGATCTGTAAATCGCCTCATCAGCCTATATCCTGAGGCCATCATTAATGATTGTTGAGGATCCCTCTGAAAATGTGTGGTGATTTTCTTAAAGATGCAACTTAAGCTAAATAAGAGCAAAGTTGAGTCCTCGTTTTTACAGGGACGTGCGCGTTGCATCCGTGAGTTGTCAAACACACAGATACCTTCATGTTTGGATTTTTTTTTTTTTTAAATCAATTCAAATGAAATATTTCTAGTTAACATGCTGTTTTTAACATGCTGTTTTCTCAAAAACTTAACCATAACCCTTCTGCTTGAATCTTTGAGAAATAAGATCTAAGATGACTACGTACAGGTTTCTGAACACATGTTGTTTAATAAAAAGTATACTTTAGGTTAAATTTAAGCAAAATAATTTCTACCATTGGCATCAGATGTTATCCCGATACTGTGGACTTCTAACTGATTTTTTATTAAATCTTTAAAGATTTAATTTAAACAATATTTTAATTTTAAATTTAGTACAAAAACATTTACTCTGGAATGGAGTTAGCTGTCTTAACATACACTGTGACAGAGACTCATCTGTCTGACTCCACCCTGCCATCTCTCATTCACACTGGAGTTTGTTCCTGGGAGGATCTGGGGTGTTTTATGAATGATTTTATTTTATTAATGCTTTTTGTTTTATTTTTACTTATTTATTATCATTGCAAAAGGACCTACTTTGGCTCTCTGAAAATGTAAGGTTTTTTTTTTTTTAAAAATATATTTATTTTTAATTTACATATTAATTTAACCTATATTTAAATTGTTTAAATAATTTTTAAGCAACATTTTATATTATTTATATTTAGAATCATTTCAATTTAAAATAGAGATAAGTTCCTTTTATAGAACTAACCTGAGGCATCACATGGTCTGAATGAAATCATTGTTTCTCTGTGAAAATGCTTGGTGATTTTCATATTGAATTATTGAAAATGTTACACCATGTGAGAGGTGGCTTGTGAGACCCATACATTTTTACACATACAGTGATAAATAAAATGTCAAAGATCTGATTTATTTAAAGATTTAATTTGAACAAATGTTTAATTTTAAAAGTTGTAATTTAAACTTTTACATTTATGCTTTGAAAATAAAAGTTAGCTTGAACAAAATATTGTTTCATCCACCCCGCTGAACACCATTCTCCCCTTCTGTCTCTGTGACTATCATGCATTGTTGCAAGTCACTTGGAGAGACAATGAGATAGTTTGTGTCCATTTCATGTTAAGGACATCAACAAGTAAGAAATTTTATATTTTCATTTAACTAAAACTATAATAATTGGTTTCAGTAAATTTAGTCAAGTTAAGTCAAGTCACCTTTATTTATATAACGCTTTACAATGCAGATTGTGTCAAAGCAGCTTTACAGTGATAACTGGTATATAATTTTGGCTTAGCAACTGTTTGTTATTATTAACATTGTTATACTTTTATTTATTACCATCTTCATTCAAAGAACAGAATGTTTTTCACTTTTGAAATGTGTGTGTGTGTGTGTGTGTGTGTGTGTGTGTGTGTGAGAGAGAGAGAGACAGTGAGAGATTTTTAGATTTCAGTATAAACTAAAAGCAAAATGTTTTTATATTTTTTTATTTAACTACCAAAATGTATCCCCCATTTGCAAAACACCTTTTTAAATTATACTAAATGATATTTTTGCAAATATAAAAATGAAAACGTTTACTACAATACATGTGTTTAGGGGAGAGAATATCCAGTATAAAAACATCCATGTCTTATGCATGTTTTACATGGAACATGTCTGAACATGTCCAAATTCCCTTTTTGCATTGACATTGTTAAAATAAATATTCCTTTACTTATATGTCTACATTTTGGGTGTTTTATATTTCAAACTAAAAGCAATTGTTAACCCAATGGACATCATTGCTGGAGGAAAACTTTTTCCATGTTTTTAATTTTTATTTAACTATAATAATCAGTCTCATTAAATTTAGTAACTGTTTTTTATTATTCAGTGTGTTATAATTGTATTTTTACATTTTTGGAGATGTGAATGTTTTCCACTTTTTGAAATGGGTACGAGTGCATGTGTGCGTTTGTGTATTCTATTTTATAAAATATACCATGTTTATTCTTTTGTTATTTTGATCCGGCTGTTTCTTCATTAAAATCTTATTTTTGTTGCTTACACAGGAAGATTAGAGATGAGCCGGAATGCGGATGTCTGTTCAACACGTGTCTGACCCTGAAAGTTCATAAATCACCATCAGGACTTCAAATATATGGTGTCAAAGTTCAAAAATCATCAATTTGTTCCACCCTACAATTGACCCACAGGTCAATACCATAGATATTTCAAAAATGCAGAGAATCAATGGACATATTCATAGCCCATGTCAAAGGGCAACCACCATTTAAATTCCATAACCCCAAGGTCATGGAGTTCATACAGCGGTCAACCATGGGGGGATGGGGTACTATTTGGGTGGTCCCATGGGGGAGGGGCAAAGGTCAAAGGGCAGCTCAAAGGTCAAAGGTCACCATCAATCATTTTTTGACACATGTCCCAGAATATTTACTACTTACATTAACTAATGTTAACAAATGAGACATTATTTTAAAGTGTTACCCAATGTTCATTAACCCCTTAATGGTCAAAGATCGTCGACGGCCCCAGATTATTGTTGTTCAACATTCACTGCATGTTAAAACATCTACTGCTTACATACTTTCCTTCTATGATTAAAATGCTCAATGCTTGTATTAAATCAGACAAAAAACGATTTAAATGATATCATCATATTACACAAACTATGCATTGTTTTGAAAATATGAACTGTTGCAGATACTGGATTTTGACTGGTTGGACCACATTACTTTTTTGTCATTAAATTTAACTTTTCTTGAAAATGGTATAAAAGTTTTGATTTAAAAAAATAAAAATGAATACATATAGTACATTTGAACTAGGTATTTAAAAGTTTTTCTGTTCTTTATAATGACACTCTTATATGTCATTGACCCAGTGCCGTAGTTTTTCATCAGGATGGAGTGGAAATCAGACCTGACAGCACAAACAAATCCAATTGTGCAAAAAACATTTTCATTTTCATTTCTATACACACCCAAACACAAAAATAGATGCATCAATTAAAAACACAAAGAAACCTGCTCCACAAGTTATCATCACATTTTTGGTCTTAAGTGTTAATCGTGGGATCAAAAAATGTGTTGAGAAAAAGATGTCAAGAATTGGGGTTAACGTCACTACAGTTCAAACCTCACACTAGATTTAGAAGGGGGAAGAATAGAGTTGTGGGATACAGAATTCCACACAGTATTTATTTTCATATGTATGCTGCACATTTCGGCGAATGAGATGGTCATCTTGTGTAGCATGTCATGGGAAAAATGTTTCAAAATCAGCGCATAATTAATTTGTGTGTTTAACTTCATTAATGAGAGTAGCATATATTCTATTTAATCTAAATGCTTGTAAATGACTAGGAGAATTACTTCAATCTTATACTTGTGTAGTTTATTTTATTTATAAATCCAGATATATGTGTGAGTGCAGTTGCATTTTGTGTTACATATGTTTATTAATTTATGACGGATTGGAGATGTTTTTTCTTTTGTTACATATGCTTTCAACAAGCTATTTTTTCAGTGGTTTTCAAAAAGTGGTGGCGACTAAACATGCACACAACACCTAATCCAAGCAAGGTAAGCCATCTTTACCACTACATCACACCTTTAGACATTATTCCTGTGTTTTGATATTTGTGTGTATTAAACCTTTATAATTGAACATCTGTTCTTTCGGACAGCCATGGCAGTCTTTTATCATCTTCAGCCGATGTCTCTGGCCGTGCTGATGCTGGTGTCTCACCGGTAATCCTCTTGGAAACAAACCCGATCCATACATCAAGGTCTGGTGTGGCTCTACTTTTGGGGGTCACAACGATACTGCTCATCCTAGATGGTCTGCAGAGTTCAACTTCCTCTACTGCAAATGTGGTGAAAACCTGAAGCTGGAGGTGTGGGACAAAGACATGACATTTGATGATCTTCTGGGCACGTGTACCAAACTGGTGCAATATGGGTCTTTCACCCGTTACTTGTTATCTGAACAAAGGAACCCTGTTTTACAAGTATGAAGCAAAATAAACCTGTTCTAAATCAGCAGTTTGTAAAGCTACTTTGAAACAAACATCCTGTACCTGATTCTCTAGTTACTCTGTTTTGCATTGACTAATTGAAATAGACTATATTCGTTTACTTTTTACTAAAATGCTTTTAATCTGTTTACTAAAAAAAACTAACAAAGTGCATTCACAATAAAATATTAATGAAGCCATAAACCATAACCATAATGTATGTCTGCAAAATGTAGTTACTCACCAAAAACACCTAATTTCTGTGTCAGTAAATTGGCCAATGCCACCAAAATAAAAAGTGCAATCAATATACCATGTACACATTACGTAAAATGTGTAAACAGTAAGACGGATGTCATGGCTCTAAAGATGATGTTAAAATGACTAAACTAAAGCACTAGGGTTTGCATGGAGACATGATTCTGTTTTGGATAAGTTTTCAACAAACTTAAATGATTGAATTTTTCGGATTTTTTCTGCAGTTGCAGAGAGTATTAAATTGGAGGTAGAAAATGAGTTTTCTGCTTATGATGCTTATGAAAAACCTGCTTTTGTAGCTGGCTCAGGACAGTGAATTATTAAAATAGTTTTTATACATTCTAAAAAAAATCTGTAAAAATAGGGCATAATGTACTGTATTAATTCAACAGAATTTTCCATATATATATATATATATATATTTTTTTTTTTTTTACTGGTGTACCTGTATTTTGAATTCTACACTTCATTGAGTTGTGTTTATTTAGGGTTTATGGAAATGACTGTAAAATTACTGGATGAGTTGCTGCCAGTACTTTTTCTGTTATTTTACACATTAATTTTTTACGTACAGTCTTGCTGACTGGACAAATTTAAATTTGTCAACTTGTTACATGGAAAAAGTTGTATCAGCAATTCTGATAACAGATATTCATGGGATTTTAACCACCTGTTGATCACCTATTGAAAGAATTTTGCGTTGGCGATTGCATTATAAAGCAGGCTAGAATCAAGAAACATGCACAAAACACCTGATACAAGCAAGGTAAGCCATCTTTACCACTACATCACACCTTTAGACATTATTTCTGCATTTCAAATATTGTGTGTAAACCTTCTTTATAATTGAACCTGATGGTTCTGACAGCTGCCATGGGAGTCTTTAATGATCTTCGGCTGATGTCTCTGGCCGTGCTGATGCTGGCGTCTCAGCTGGACTTTGCCAGCGCTGCTGTTCGAGTGTATGGCTTAAATGCCAGGGACCTCACTGGTGATCCGGCTGGAAACAAACCTGATCCATATGTCAAGGTCTGGTGTGGCTCTACTTTTGGGGGGCAGACAGAATATATCAAGGATACTGCTCATCCTACATGGTCTGCAGAGTTCAACTTCCCAAATTGCAAAGGAAATGAAAACCTCAAGCTGGAGGTGTGGGACAAAGACCTGAATTTTGATGATAGATTGGGCACATGTACCACACAGGTGCAATATGGATCTTTCAGCATGAATTGTTATCTGAGCAAAGGTACCGTGTTTTACAAGTATGAAGCAAAATAAACCTGTTCTAAATCAGCAGTTTGTAAAGCTGTTTTGAGACAACAAACATCCTTTATAAGAAGCTCAGTAAAGTACAACAGAACGTTGTGCATGTTTTACCTTGATATGTTGATATATGACATTGCTTTTTAACAAAATGTTTTAGTCTATTTGCTGAAATAAAAAGTAGGCTATCTGTGCACTCGCAATACATACTAGTGTCCACAATTTAGCCTTGGATAGGAAATAAAACTTACGATTGAGAATCACAGTGCAGTGAAAGGTGGGTGATGAAAGATAGCTGAATTTTCAGCATCATTACTCCAGTCTTCACATGATCCTTCATAAATCATTCTATGCTGAACAAATGTTTGGTACATGAGAACTATGCAACCTTTCGTTTTCATTCAGCAGGGTCATTTACAGCGTGCTCAAAATGTACAGCAAAACCAATGACAAGAGTTTGGGCTGGGACCACATGTTTGTCATTAAATGTTCAATTCAGTTTGGTGGCGCTAAAGATGCAGAAATTCCATGTCACCTTTAGAGATTAATGCTTTGTCTGAAATCACTCACTCATTCACTAATAACACATGGCAACTGTGCACTATGAAGTGAGTGAATTTGGGCACTAACGTGTTGTGCGTAGGAGAAATTAACTTTTATCTTAAATGGGCTACTTTACTATAAAAATATTAATAATAACAATCAAAGTTGTATTGACATGCTTAATTTGTGTTCACAATAGTTAAATAGTTATAATAATAACAATTCACACCACAAGAGGGCACCAACTCACTACTTGAGCTTTTGATATATGAGAATATCCTGCAAGAACTGAAAACTTCTTTGTTAGTCCAATAAACGCTTTTATTGACACCAGACCAGCGAAAGACTAATCCTGGAATGTGCCTATCTATGACAGATAGGTGAAACGCCGCCTCCGCAGAAGAAATCACTGCCTACTTCATTGCAAGGTTAGCCACGCCCACTGGCGTGTTAGTGAGGAGGAGAGAAGAGTGATACAGGACAAAAATAACATTACCTTTCAAAGGATCTTAATGCTAGGTTATTTATTTTCAACAATGTGAATGTCTCAGTTGAACTTTATTCGGTATTTCACTGTGGATTCTTTGGTAAATCAATCACATTTCTAAGCAGGCTTTGCAAACAGACTTTTATGATATGGACTTGACAGTAATGCAACAACATGTAAGTAACTGTGTTAATTCTAATGCCTGGTCTGATATGTAATGATTCATGTACAGTCAGATGTTCTTTGTCTATGTGTCAGTAAATCAAACCAGCGACTAAACGGTCAACTCTACATTGTTTCTCTTAGTGGGATGAAAATAATCTGTTAATTAAACAGTGATTAAATTATATAAAGAAAGCGAACAAAGAACGCTCCCTTTACAATCGCTAGAGCTGTCAATCAAACAGCACAAGTTTATCAGTGACTGAGTTCTGGGCTCGCGCCAAAACTCCCTTTTTATTCAACGAATCTCTTAGTTACATCACATTTACACTGTTATGATGAAAGCATTCGTTAGTGTGCAGAAATTAAGTTGCAATGATGAAATCACTGCTTTCATGCGCTCAACAACATGTCTGTGATTGGCTACAATGTTCATCACTGCAACCTTTCATGCCACCATGTAAATATAATGCCATGGATTTAAGTGTACTGCTATAATAAACACTTCTCACGATTAGTTAACCTTGAGAGCTGTAATAGTAAAAACGTGCTAAAAGTTTACGAGAGAGTAATATTTAGCTATTTCATATGCAAAGATGTTAGCCAATCACAGCAGTGGGCGTTTACACTGAAGTCTCACAGTAGACGCGCCTCTTAAAACAGAGCGTTCAAATAAGAGGGCTAAAATCAGGGTAGGAAAAATGCCTTTTATTTCTAAATTATGACTTTTTTTTTTTTTATGTAAAAAGCATACTAACATTATAAGTGCACCCCAGGAAACATTATAAAACAACGCAGTTCATGACCCTTTTAACATACAGACACAGTTAAAGTAACTTGCCCCAAATCTAACTTATAAACTATGCTTATCAAACATGATAAAGAGCTACAAATGCTTTAAGAGAATGTACTAACTCTGCTTCTGTACTCTGTGTCCCGTCCTTGAGCAAGACTGTCTTCTGCATCTGTGAATACAGGTGATAACAGATACGCATGGGATTTTAACCACCTGTTAATCACCAAAGAAAGAATTTTGCGTTGGCGATTGCATTATAAAGGAGGCTAGGGTCAAAAAAACATGCACACAACACCTAATACAAGCAAGGTAAGCCATCTTTACCACTACATCACACCTTTAGACATTATTCCTGCGTTTTGATATTTGTGTGTATTTATAATTGGACATTGTTCTTTTGGACAGCCATGGCTGTCTTTTATGATCTTCGGCTGATGTCTCTGGCTGTGCTGATGCTGGTGTCTCAGCTGGACTTTGCCAGCGCTGCTGTTCGAGTGTTTGGCTTAAATGCCAAGGGCCTCGACGGTGATTTTATTGGAAGATCCGATGCCTACGTCAAGGTCTGGTGTGGCTCTACTTATGGGGGGGAGACAGAACATCACAGTAACGCTAATCCTACATGGTCTAAAGAGTTCAACTTCAGAAACTGCCATACAAATGATAACCTGAAGCTGGAAGTGTGGGACAAAGACCTAGCTTTTGATGATCTTTTGGGCACATGTGGCAGACCGGTGCAATATGGGTCTTTCACCGTTACTTGTTATCTGAACAAAGGAACCCTGTTTTACAGTTATGAAGCGAAATAAACCTGTTTTAAATCAGCAGTTAGTAAAGCTACTTTGAGACATAAATCCTGTGCCTGATAACAATAAAGTTGAACAGTATTCACTAGTTACTCTGTGTGTTTTGCATTGACTGATTGAAGGCGCTATATTCATTTACTTTTTAATATAATGCTTTTAATGTATTTACTAAAAAAATTGTATTGCATTAATAAACTACTAATAAAGCCATAAATCAAATAAAACTAGATTTAGTGTGAACTGAAAAGCAGAGGCTACTTGATTCATAACAAAGACTATAGAATAACTTTGTTCATAATCACCTCTCATTCTCAAATGTTTGTGCCATATTAGCCACGCTCCTCTTCCTGCACATGGATTTATTTCCCACTTGCAGCAAGTGATAAATTCCCTCATTAAAGTGCAAATCACACATTTTATACTTGTAAATATTAGCATTTTGCACTCGTTTTTATACTACAGAACGGGTAGCGTACCCCTAAATGATAAGCCAAATACTTAAAAGGTCTCTTGGTTAAAGCAAAAATGTGAATGAGGACTGTCAAGCTCCAAAAACACAATAAAAATGTGTCAGTAGCTACTATATAATACTATATTTTAAGGATTCTGAAGCCATACTGTGTGAGTCATGGCGCTACTTCGCACGTTCATGAGAATCGCGGCGATGTCATGAATGAATCGTTCGAATGATTCGTGATGAGTCGAATCGTTTTGAATGATTCACTCACGATTCGGACAGCAGCGGTTAAAAGCTCTCAGGAGTTGAAGCTCATCAGTGATTAACGACTTTAATTGAGGTTTGTTCGTAACATAAATCTATAATATGACTTAATAACGATATTAATATAGCGGACGAACCGTATTAGATCACTTTTATGGTGTTTTTGTCATTTTTAGGTGACAGCCCCCAGTAGGCTACTACTCATTCACTTTCATTACATCGACAAGAAGACCATTATATACTTAAAACATATACTTTTGTCTTTAACGGAAGGTAACCATACGCATTTCGACAGGAAGGTGAGTAAATGACAGCAAAATGATCATTTTTGATTGAACAAGTCCTTTAATATGCATTTCAACGCTGATTAATATGCAACGTACTGCAGGGCCGCACTATTTATCCAAAATAACATCAAGAGCACATTACTGATAAAGCCCATGTGACATAGACAATATACATCTTCATGAATTCAGAAAAGCATTTATTAGATTTAGGTAGGTGTTAACAGACACACACAGTTCTATTCAGAGTAACCCTAAATCTCACTAACCATGCGTATCAAACAGGATAAAGTGCTTTAACAGTTTAACAGATCCAACAAATAATAATAAAAAAAACATTATCTGTTGATCTCTGCCTGTATAATGTTGGGCATTGAGAGTATAATAAAAATATAATTAACCACTAACTAACTGAGACTTCAAGTCTTTAAAATAAATGATTCTCTCATGAACATTTAAAGTTAATCTCAAACAAAAATATTTTTGCAATGCATAATGTATTTAGTCCACAACAGATTAATATATTTTTGTGTAATATATGCCACATTGATTGCCCACCTGCAACATAATATACTTTTTCTTAATAGCTGACATAGATAAATTGTCCTAAAGCAGCTTAAATGAATGTTTCTGTTATATATGGCATATTTAGATTAAATCCAATCAGTCAGAACCAAAGCTACACATTAAGTCCTCACCCTTGACCATTAACATCTATTGATCTGAAACCATCCACACTGATAACGTACAGTATATTTAGGATGCAGGGTTTATTGACCTGTGTTATTGAAGCATTATGGTGCTTGAAGTTAAAGCTATCAAACCACTCATTCACATATAGGGGGGATCTGGTATGGTTATTAGGCAACAGGCTCAGATGATGCAATCCATGATGTGGATCTGTAGAGAGTCCAAGTCAGGTAGGACTTCCCCACATTTGGGACAAGCATGTTCTGGAATATTCTGCTGCTGCCAATCACCTGAGGAAGATAGAGGTCTATGTAAATTGTCCTCTCGCTGTCCAGTTTTAAAAGGTACAATAGCACAGAAGTCTACAATATGGACTCTTTAAGGTAAGTGACTACTTCTACCTCCTTGCAGATGGTGTGGAGATGCGGGGCCTTGTGGATTGGCCCCACGTGGCACATGTCTTCTTTGCATCTCACTCATGGAATGCCTGAAGCATGAAAAAAAATCTTGTTTCAGTTTATACAGATGTCACATGTAAGAGGGTAAGTGTTTGAAGTTTATGACGTACCTGCCAAGTGATTCCATCTCCTCCTGAAGTTGGCTGTTCTGTTTCTTCACATACTCCAGCTGAGTGGCCAAACGCTCTTTCTCCTCGTGAATCTTCTCCCGAGCTGCTCTTTCTGCGTAGAAGTCAGAGGAATATATCTCTGCCTGTATGTGTACACAAAAAAAACCATAATAATTACTTTAAAAAATAATGATACAGATTGCAAAGAGTGAAAGGACACAGTTTTTCTTTAATATTCATGATGTGACGTGATATTCGGCCAGTCAGCCATGTCACCGTACAATCGTTTGTACCTGAGCCTGGAAAACAGAGATTGTTTCTAGTTCCTTTTCCTTCTGGAAGATTTCCATCTTCATCTCATCAATCTTCAGCTGTTTGTCTGCCAGCGCCTTTTCAGCCGTAGCAAACCTGGTTTGGAGGTCATCGTACTCTTCCCGTGATACACTACCCTGATCACACACACATACACAATGAGATAAGAAAGATGAATCACCAATACACTCAGAATACAAAATGAACTGCCTTAAAGCTAATTGTATTTAGATAAAAATATTTTGCTGTAAGCAAAGTTACTTAATACCAAAAATGATATATTTGTAGTTAACAGTTAAACCTAAATAATAGCATCTGGTCAAATGTGAAAATGAATGTAAGACTGAAATTTTTTTTAGTAAATGGGAGCTGCTGCAAAAGTCTCCATTACAGAGTGAGTTCAACTAATGATGATTTCATCAATTTGTACCTCTTTCTTCTTCTTTTCCTCTTGAAGCTCATTGTAGTCTTCAAACAGCTTGGTGTAGGCATCTTTCAGCTGGTTTAGGTTGTTCCTGGCCAAGAAAGATAAGAGGATAAGTGATTATTATGAAAACATCTAGATAACACCTGCAATTGACTTGGGGATATATTTCCCCTGTGCAAATCAGTTAAAAAATGCACTCACTTCTCATCCTGAGTTTTCTTCTGTTCCAGTTTAATAGCAGCCTGGAGACTTTCCATCTGAACCTTCAGACAGTCGTTCTCAGCCTGGACCTTCTGTTTCTCTCCGAGCTGAGTCTTTAAGGTGCCCAGATCTTGCTCCAAATCCTTACACCTACAGAGAGAGCAGGAGATTGCAGAGATAAGAAACACTGTAGACCTTGTAAAGCTTCAAGTTTAAGCTACAAGAAAAAAATGTGCCCCCAAAAACTATTACTGATAATATGTGCTTTGTGATTCTAGGTTAAATTAAATTACTGGATAAATATAATCCTCTTGAGCCATTTTGTTGTTAACATACTCTTTGGGAGCTTTGGGTCATTGTCTTGTTGCATATAACAACAGGCTATTAAACTTTAGATGACCTTACATATGCTTAATACTTAGGAAAAAATATACTTATCAAAAAATAAACATATTGTGATTGTTTTAATCAAAAAAGATGCATATAACATTAACAACTGACCTGTCCTGTAGGTTTCTTTTCATGTTCTCAGCATCATCTAGTTTGATCTGAGCCTGTTTCAATTCATTACAGAGCTTCAACAACTGATCCTCCAGATTCTTCATCTCAGCGCTTGACTGACAAAAACAAACATACACAAAATTGGTTGCTTCCTCAAATTAAATGTAAACTTAAAGTTGTTGCCACATTTCAAACAAGACTGTGCTCAAAGACCACAGCCACGTGGATGTAGCATTTACTTCAAAAATGCTATATGGATTGCTATAAAAGCCTGATTATCCTACATTGATTTCAGTTGTACAGGGGAGAGACGTCTGTGCGCTGCTGTCAGCGTGATCCAGTCTTTTCTCTAACTCTGCAATTCTGCAAATACACACATGTGGCCATACAGTAAAGGAAGCTGAAACACCTTAAGTTCTGTTTCTGAGAGGGTATGTGAAATTGTGGCCTACCTCCCATGTGCCTCTTGGAGCGCTAGCTGCAGTCTCTCCTTCGCATCAGTCTCTGCTCTGAGGGAGTGAAGCAGCTGCCTCACTGTCTGTTCCTCTGACTCAGCCTTTGGCCTGTTTATGCACATATATGTGCATAGTTATCAAAATGAGGAACTACTATATGCTTCTATTGTGTTTATATAATTAATCCAGACTAGATATGACCCACCCTCTTTCCTTAAAGGGCTAGTTCACCCAAAACTGAAAATTCTGTCAATTACTCACCCTCATGTCTTTCCTAACCCGTAAGACTTTCGTTCATCTTTGGAACACAAATGAAGATTTTTTAAATTAAATCTGTGAGCTTTTTGTCCCTCCACTGACAGTCCACGCAACTACCACTTTCAAGGCCCAGAAAGGTGGTAAAGACATCATTGAAGTAATCCACGTGTTTGCACAGAAAACAATTTACCACTTTATTTACAAAATATTAATCTCCAACTCACATTCTCGCATCAACACTACAAGCATGAGTCATGGTGCTTTCGTGAACGTGCATTGGAGATTAATAATTTGAAAATGAAGTGATAAATTATGTTTTTTTTGTGCAAACAAAGCACTTGCGTTGCTTCATAAAATTGAGGTTAAACCACTGGTGTCGCATGGATTACTTTAATAATGTCTTTACTACTTTTCTGGGCCTTGAAAGTGATAGCTGCATAAGCAGTCAATGGAGGGACAGAAAGCTCTCAGATTTCATTAAAAAGATCTTCATTTGTGTTCTGAAGAAGAACTAAAGTCTTACAGGTCTGGAATGACATCAGGGTGAGTAATTAATAACAGAATTCTCATTTTTGGGTGAACTAACCCTTTAACCCTTAAAGAAATTTGAACATGTTTAAAGTAAGTATTTGTTTTCTTTATGAATCAGATTTCCAGTTTAAGATGGAATGTCACCAAAAGAGGTTTTGTCAGATCTAGCTCACAAACTATAGCTTAAAATTTTTTTTTGAAACAGGAGCAATTAAATGAAAATCACAGTATGATTTCCATTTCGCAGTGCTTACATGCAGAAAGCAGATGGGTCCATTTGTGTATCGGGCAAATCTCTGGTCACTTTTAAATCATCTTCCTGTGCAAGAAAGTACAGACAGTGACAAACTGAGCAACATGCTGTCCCTTCATTGTGTTTGTGTGTGTATGTGCATACTTACAGCTATCCTAATCTCAATGAAGGAGTCTCTAGGTGAACCTTGTCCCATTTTGAGCTGGAGTTCAGAG
The DNA here is from genome assembly GCA_037950665.1 of Hypophthalmichthys nobilis. Lineage (NCBI taxonomy): Eukaryota > Metazoa > Chordata > Actinopteri > Cypriniformes > Xenocyprididae > Hypophthalmichthys > Hypophthalmichthys nobilis. The sequence goes on from CM075489.1 coordinate 4,866,145, forward strand.
TTCAATGCTACCAGATCATTCTTCTCAGCCTGAAGACGACCAATCTGTCCCCTCAGTGCCTCCAGTTCAGTGTGTAAACACTATGGCAGATATTTAACTTTAATCTATTTAAATTGATTATATACTTCTGGGTGGTGTTAATTTTGAATCTTAGCTCACCTCAGCTCCACTTTTTTCCAGCTCTTCCACTCGTTTCTTCAGCATCTCGTTCTCTGTATCCACAGTAGTCAGTCTGGTTTTGGCCTCCTCTAATCGTTGCTCCAGGAAGTCTCTCTCCTCCTTTTGCTTCTCCTTCCATGCCGACAGACCCTCAAATCTCTCCTTCATGGACAAGTTTGTCTGTTTCAGGGCCTCTATTGATGCACATAATGACATTGGATTGTTGTGCATGACGGAGCGTGTTTATGTATTGTGATTATGACTGAAAGAGGAGACACTGCTGTTTAAATCAGTGTTTCCCAACCCTGTTCCTGGAGGCACACCAACAGTACACATTTTTGAACTCTTCCTAATCAATCACACCTGATTCAACTCAATTAGCGAGAACCCAAGACCAGAAATAGATGGGTCAGATAAGGGAAACATTCAAAATGTGTACTCCAGGAAGAGGGGGTTTAAATCTCACCTTTCAGCTCTCTGTTCTCTTTGATCAGGGTGTTCATTTGCTGGAGGGTCTCCTCTAAACTGCCCACATTCCCCGGGCCGGACCCGCGTGGGTGACTGATGTCCCCGTTCATCATCGATGAACCAGATGCCATGTTTTCGGTGTCCGTTAGTCTAGAGTGTGCTGTGTTATTAAATACCACAACATAACTTAGTCATAAGAATGGTACTCAAATATGCAATCATCAGCACAGAATGAAAAGTGAAACTTAGGCTGAACTAGTCTCAGCCTCAGACGTCATGGACTGTTGCCTGAACGTCTGATGCATATGATGCATACTTATTCCTGGCGAGAATATGCTTTAGCATAACTATAAAAAGGAAACATGATTAAAGTGTAAAAATAAAAAGTGAAAAATGTAATACATTTCATATGCACCAAACTATTTTTTTTAATCACAAATCTTTTTTCTTTCAACAACTAATAGGACAATATATAATGCACAGTCCTTGTATTCATTCCTTGTATGAATGATCTGGTGAAAAATGTTGTGCAGTGTCTTAAAAAAAAAACATGCAATATAAATACTTTGTATTTAATATACTACACAATGTATATGCAATGATTTAATGACTATTTTACAATTTATGTGTCATTACTAGTATGCTCAAAATACAACTAGTTCAACAAAAAATGAAAAGTCATATCTTATCAGTTGATCCAAATGACAAAAACCTGAACTATTCGATGACGAATCGAACTAATAATAATAATAAAGTTCTCGAGTCTGATTCAGTCATAACGTTTCACTTGTTCGGAATATTGTCTGTGAGTGATGGTTTCAATTTCGTTCTGTACCATCAGAAAGCTATCGTATGGCTTCAAACGACTTTATTCGAGATTTAAATGACATGAGTATGAGTAGATTATGACAGTCATTTCTGGCAGATCTTCAACATCTCACTGCATGAACTTGTGAAAAACACACATTATGTATGAATGGTAAACTGGTTTTACTTTGGTTCCCACATAGGATTGGACGCTAATCTAAATGCAGACTGTTCTCATCAGAGACGTTTCACAAGACGATAAAAACGAAAGTTAACGAGGACATTTGCAGTAGAAATGAACCAACACGCGTTAATCTCCGCCCTAATATGTTTCATAAGTGCGCAACACATTAATACACTTTTTGAAGATGTAAAGTGTTAAATAACTCGCTATATTTCAGAGCATTATGATACTCACCAAGCGTTGACTTCTTGTGTGCACCAACTTGTTATGAGAAACGCTGCGTTTCCTGATGCAGACGTCAGTGTAGCGCGATGAGCGCACAGATCTGTGATCCAGCAGGATTGGTCTGTATATAGTAAGCGTTATAAAGGTCCGTGTCTATCCAATGTCATAAGGCTCTACTCTGTAAGACTGCCTCCATTCACAGCACTGAACCAGCTGACGGTGATGTCAGGACGCGGCCCGGGATTTCCCTGCGTTTGTCCTGCTGAGGTCATATGACGCACTCCGAACTGGGGCAAACGGAGGGGCTTTTCGACACCCTTATTATGATTCGAGTATGAGTAATAATTTCCTTTTTGTATGATGACAATAAATGTCGTAGGCGAAGAAACAGACCCTTTTTCTTTCCATATACTGCAGGTTATTTATGGGTTTGGCATAAAACAATTTAATATAGCAATAACAACAGCAACAGCTGCAATAATAGGCTACACATCATCAGAATTATCATTATAATTAAGAGTTGAGTTACCTGTAATGTAAGGACTTTTTTGAAACACTAGATGGAGCCAGTGAGACAGAGATAGACAACATCTAAGTAATGTGGGCTACATGCGTTAAAACTAAAGGCATCTTTACACAGCTGAGTTAAGGCTGCTCTGTGCCTGCTCAAAATTCTGTGCAAAGATGCAATGCAGCATAAAAGCCAGACTAAATTATGCCTGTTCTGACCCACCTCAGCCCATAGTATAATAATATGCAGGAAAAATTGTTGTGTAAATGGGTCATTGATGAAAAAGGTTTTTAAAAGTGTAAAAAAACATAATGGAGATATAATTTATTTTTTAAGTTTTATTAAGTGTTAACAATGAGATTGTGATTTTTATTATCAATTAACACTGCTTTTGTCATTTTTTACAAGATTTGTCACCAAAAAAGTCATTCGGTTTAACCAAAATTTCGGTTTTACCAAATGACACTTTTGGTTATACCGTATGATGATATTTTCAAACAATGCTAACAGGCTGATGTCTAGCTAGCTTGCAAAAGGACAATCAAACATTTTACAAGTACAAGTTTTTAAAATATTAAAACATTTTCCATGTTTTATAGCAGTTGTACCGAATGACCTGATGTTTCGGGACATATGTATGAGCAAGTAAAAACATGATATTTTCAAATAGTTAAGAAAGAGTTAGTTTGCTTCATGACCACATGGTCCTTTGCAGATATCTGAATGATGTCACATCCTGTCATATTATATTGACCGCATGACTTGATCCAAAATGGTCCCTTTATATTGGTTACTCCAAATGACATCAATGAAATTCATTTTTCCAGACATTCTTTCTTATAACAAAGCAACGACTTCTACACATAATTTTAATACCATGTTGATATATGATGTTATAAAATCATGCCAGAATAAAAAAATATATACATTTATTACATTTTAAGATATTTTAATCACAAATGAAATGGCTGTATCGGCCTTTGCACTTCAAAATCTTTAATACCTTTATATGTAGCAAAATATAATTAAAACCTTTTGGATTTTAAGATCTAGTTTTACTACCTTACATACTTTGGATGTCATATCTTTGTTTTTTATTATTATTAAGGACTTTGGACAAAAAAAATGACCCATTATGCATTTATGCCACCTCTGAGCAGCATTAAACAGTCTGTGTAAAGACACCTAATTTCCACTTCAGAAGCGCTTCTGTGCCGCCTTTGGAGTGTAAATTTGGCAAAATTTTGCGTTTTGAGCAGTGTATGATTTTAACACCTTTATTAGGCTATTTGTGGGGAAAAATCTAAAGAGAAACACAATTTTAAACAAGATTTTCAGTTTCAAAGATAGTTCTAAAGGCATTTTTACACGACAAGTTAAGGCTGCTCTGTACCTGCTCAAAATTCAGTGTAAAGATGCATAAATAAAATGCATAATAAAATAAACCTTTTCATGACTGAAAAGTCAAGGGCCCATAAACGTACACTAATCTATAAAATGTATTTTTCTTCAGAGCAGTTTTGGTGAAAGTGAATTCTCATTGGCAGTGGTCTGTCTATGTCTGTGTATAATCAATAAAGACAACAAAATGAGTCCAAATACTGTCCAGGAATGTAGCAGTGAGGCTGGTGGATGCAGCGCGTCTATTGGCTGGTTAAACTCCAGCGCGTCCGATTGGCCTGAGACGAACTTTGGGGTGATGATGGATCGAGGAGGAGCAGGACGTGGGAATTCTTACGTGTGAACCTACAGCAGTCTGAACAGGTCGGGACTATGTGAACTGTCCCCGGGCCGCTGCATGGGTGCCTTCACTGCATTGCCTATCCACTGAACCAGTGAACGAGCAATTTTTACGCGTGGGTATATTTACTGGCACGGGAAGCATGCACCTTGCGCTTCTGCTAACGCTGGGTTTCGGGTTCGCGTTTGCATGCCAACTACCCAGCGAGTGGCGACCCCTGAGCGAGGGCTGTCGGGCTGAACTCGCCGAGATCATCGTGTACGCCAAAGTATTGGCTATCCACGAGGAGCCGTACGCGTCCAGTCTGTACAACTACCTGCCGTACCAGAAGCACGAGCGCGCAGAGGACGCGCTTTTGTACGCGGCGGAGGTGGAGTTGCTATGCGACCAGGCGTGGGGCAGCATGCTGGAGGTGCCCGCGGGCTCGCGCCTTAACCTCACGGGACTCGGGTACTTCAGCTGTCAGTCACACACCGTGATGGAAAACAACTCCTACATATTCTTCCTCAGGTGGGTTCACTTATATTTGGAAACAAAGAACTAGTTATTATTCTGAACTTAAGTTGGAAAAAAGAACAATTGCCGCTATCGATTCTCGAACGTGTATTCTTCCACCTAAAATACTTTGTTAATATTTGATTTTCTGAACTAGCGATCAGCACAGTACTGCAACTGAATGGCTCTCATGAGCCGGTTCTTTTAGTGAATCAAAATATACAGCGCGACCAGTGTATTTGAAACGAATGACTCTTATGAACCGGTTCTTTTAGTGAATCAAAATATACAGCGTGACCAGTGTAGTCGAAACGAATGACTCTTAAGAGCCGGTTCTTTTAGTGAATCAAATACGACGCGACCACAATGTAGTCCAAACGGACGATTCTTATGAGCCGGTTCTTTTTAATTAATCAGAAACATACAGCGTAGTCCGATTCCCGAACGATTGACTCGAACAGGTTCTACTTAAGAATCGGGCCGGTTATTGAATCATTCAACTCACATACTCAACTGCAAGTTCTTTTATTCCGACTTGAACTGTTAAAATTACCTATTATATATGATATTTAAATAAATAAATTTAATGTAGAGATTTTTTTCAGTTTGTTTTAGTATTTGAATTTTTTTTGTCATTTTAATATATTTAAAAAAGAAATAATTTTAAAGGCAATCTAGCAATAAGTCATCATCACAAGTACAGATTATGCAAACAAACATTTGTGTGTATCTTATACAGAATGGATGAAAACTACAACATCCTCCCTCATGGAGTTAACTTCCAGGATGCCATATTCCCTGACACGCTGGATAACAGACGACTGTTTTCCAGCCTCTTCCAGTTCTCAAATTGCTCTGGCGGACAGACGGTGCACAACTTTAATAGTGATTGGGAAAGCCAGGAAGACAGCAGGGTACGACACCAATAAACACACACACACAGATGGGCTCAATATGCATTAGAGTGGCAGAGATAAAGCAAGCACTGAAAGATGTAGAATTAACATTGGCATGCGGAAAACTGCATATCTTGTCAAGACAAGAGAATTGAAAGCCATAAATCTGCTAAAGGTGAACATCAGTATGTTTACGTGAGCTTTGCATCATTACAGGCAGACGTTCAGGGTGTGTTCTGTTTTGAAACGACTGTTGTAAATTCAAGACGCTCGTAAATGGCCTTTTTTGAAGACAGGAGTGTCTGCGTGCACAACTGCATTATTTTTTACCTGGGCTTCAACAGTAAAACAGCAGCCAATTTCCATTCCAAGTACTACATGTTCCTGGATCATCATCTTTGTTGATCCTGCAACAACATTTAAGTCAACCAATCAGATTTGAGGGACAAGTTTACAGTTTATGTCAAGTTTAAGCATACAACCAGGGTTAGGTGCTTCTAAATCAGTGTTATTCACCTAATTTCCCTCTGATTTTAGGGATATCTTATCAGTAGGGTTAGGTTTAGGAGTAGGGATAGGGTTCAAATAAAATTTTTGGACAGCAGTGTTGTTCCAGGATCAACAAAATATGTTGAGCACAGAACAAGTCTCACGGCTACTTACACTAACGTTTGAAGACAACACAACTGCTGCAATAACGAATCGAGGAATCTGGTTGGCTGCTGCCAAAAACTTGTGACACAGGAAGTGAGAATAATATGAAAGTAACATGTTCAGGTTCTCATGGGTAAATGGTTCATACGCCACATACTTAGCCACACAAGTCCCTTTCTTTGGTGGTCTTTGTATTGAAGACTGTGACTGTTCATCACGGTAGGAGGCTGAGGTAATTCAAGAGTTCATTCGGCTCGATAGAGGCCGGATTAAAGACCTCCCAGCTAGAGCTGCCCTACCTTACACACATACACACACACACTCACAGACAGCCTATCCTACCTAAACACACATCTGGCACTGAAAATAAAGCTGAGATAGAAAATAAAAAGATGGAGAAAGAGTGAGGGGGACGTCAGCTGGACATGTGGACATCCTCTTGGGGAAACGGCGGTGGGTTTTGAAAGGAAAAATAAATTGTGTTTGATGTGGACGGTTCGATGCAGAATGGGAGGAATGTCATGGGTCCTCAGAGGTTGTGTGGATGTAACACACACACAGAGTATCAAGTGGTGGCAAATATGTTTGCCTTGATGAGATTAGCCTGTTGTACATTCAAATACATCAAACACACAGCCGCTCATTAGTCGAACGGTGGTCTGCTGTCTAGAGAGAAGGGTTTATATTCAGACAAACACAATGAGCTGCCTGAATGTACAGATAAATAGTCAGTTCAACTAACCGAAAACAGTCATCAGGTCAGGGTTGACAGTTTTAGATTTATTGAGTGTAATATACCAACAGAGAAAATGAACAAGTAAACCAGTGGGAATCTGCCTTTCTCCTTTTACTCCTTTACCGTGAACGTGGAAAGACACGTTCGGCGAGTCATGTGGACTTTTATTTTCAAATTCTCAAATCGCTTGCACATGCGCTGTTGTACATGAACCGTCTGTGTGGGCTGCGTCCAAAATCGCATACTCTCTTGAGTAAGTTCTTATTTTGAATAAGCAACTACTTCACAACCGCTAAAAAAAAGTGTGTTCTATATAGTATTAGTGTGTGTAGCATCTTCTATATAGTATTAGTGTGTGTAGCATGTGTGTAGCAATGTAATCTGGACGTACTACATTCACCATGTTGTCAATATCATGTGACCTACCAGCGTCAGTTGCGTCGCTTCACTGTCATTCATAAATCCTCTCTTGTGTCCACGTGGGATAGTAAAGTGTCCATCGAATACACACTTCAGAATCTCGCCAGAAGTATATGGGTATCTGGGTACCTTTTATCTACTCTTTTATGAGCACTGTGAATTTAGACATACTGCTTTTGTCACATACTGTTTTTCGCCATCTATCCGCCTGATGGCGTAAATTACGTCGTGTGGAACACGAACGGCTGAAGTGTACTTTGGGCTTACACGTAGACGAAGATCAGTGTACAGTGCACTTGACGTGAATTTCAACTTGTACGCACAGGTCGCACATGCACATTTGATTTTTTTGCAATAATTAGTTTATCCACAAGGTGGCAACCGTGCCCTGGGGGCGTCAATTCACAAGGTAGTCAAAAACTGCATAAACAGAACAGACCGGAACGCATGCAAGCTACAGCGACGATTGAGGCCTTGTGCGAAGAGGTTAGAAAGTACCCTCATTTGTACAACTCTACCATGAAAGAATACAAAGATATTACATAGGTTGTAACTCGTGGTGAGAGATTGCTCAAAACTGTGCATGCGCCAAATGCCTGTGTATGTCTACGAGTCAAATGAAGTATACTTCGCAAGGCTGTGCATTCGACTGAAGAATACCCAGGGCTTAAGTGTGTTCATGCATGTCTATGTTAGAGGCAGTGACCTGAGGAGGTGCAGAGTTCCTCTAACAGGTGTCCACTGTGCTAAACAGATGTGACAGTCGGTCTGTCTATATGCAATAAAGGAATATTTGTGTTCGAAACAATTTAATTTCTATTAACTGCATCTTTTCTGAACCCTAAACGGTTTTTTTTTTTAAATACTGTTACATTTATTCAAGTATTACAGATCATAGAAGACAAACAGGGACACTTCACTAATCACATCTGTATAGAAAGAGACAGACCGATGCGTAGACACAGCGGTGAGAAAAGATAAAGATAATGATGGTGTGTGCTGCAGGAACAGGTGGGGGTGATTATCAGGCCCGGGAACCTCAGAAAGATAATGAGAGCTGTTTTACACAGGAGCTTTCCTGTGGGAAAAGGATTGAGGCTGCCTGAGGGACTTTGTGCTCTTGTGACTGTAGCCAGAATGGTGTCTGTTAGTTATGTCACCCTCTGCTTCCTGTACCATCCATCTTAAACACCCATTATACTCATTAAACTCTAATCTGATTCACACAAATGCAAACAACACCATTGCATTTGTTATGCAGTACAATGTCTGAATGCATAATGTATTTCATCAAATATCATGTATGGATTCTGAAGAGCTTGGGTAAAACTTGCTCAACTTCATCCATGCTTTAATAATGAGAAGCTTTTGACTGAAAGAACATCTAACAGGAGGTCTCATGCTGTGCTGATGTAGTGTTTACGCAGTATGTCTATCTATCTATCTATCTATCTATCTATCTATCTATCTATCTATCTATCTATCTATCTGTCTGTCTGTCTGTCTGTCTGTCATGTCTGTCTCATGGTGTCCCTCAGGGTTCAGTGCTTAGACCACTGTTTTTTATCATCTACAGCAGGGGTGGGGAACATTGATCCTGGAGGGCCATTGTCCTGCAGAGTTTAGCTCCAACCCTGAAAAAAACACTCATCTGCCTGTAACTTCAGTAATCCTGAAGAGCTTGATTAGCTTCAGGTGTGTTTAATTAGGGCTGGAGTTAAACTCTCCAGGACAATGGCCCTCCAGGATCAGAGTTCCCCACCCCTGATCTACATACCCCTTGGCAACATTTTCCGTCATTTTGGGATCAATTTTCATTGTTACGCCGACAATACCCAACTTTATCTCTCCACAAAACCAAATACCCCCTTCTGCCCTTACCTCCTGTATACAAGCTATTAGTAACTGGATGTCATTCAATCATCTCAAACTCAATGGAAAGAAAAGCAAGGTTCTCCTCATTGGTTCAAAGGCCACACTCTCCAAAACCCAACCATTCACTATATCAGTTGATGGCTTTCTGATTCAGGTCCTGATTCATTCATACATTGGCCACATTGACTATTGCAACACCCTCCTCATTGGCATCCCAAATAAACTTCTCCATCACCTCCAATCCATTCAGAATTCTCCAGCTTGGATTGTCACTCGTACCAGATCAATGGACCACATCACACCCCTTCTCACTCAGTTCCACTGGCTTCCTGTTCCCTACTGGATCAATTACAAAATGCTTTTGTTAATTTTCAAAGCCTATATGTCTAAACCCAAATGTTTGCCCAAACTCTCTCCATTTCTTCATTCTTCTCTCATTGTGTTTGTCTGCATTCTTGTCTCATTTTCTTTACTAAAAACACTCTCTATTGTTATAGTTGACTCACTGACCACCACATCTGGGTCTAGTTTGGGTCTGAAAGGAAAGCAGGCTATGTTTGGCTCTTGCGGTTGTAATTACACATTAAGAAGAAATCTTATATAAAATTGCATTGTTAAATAGCTGTTTACATAGTTTTACAAGAAAAAGAACAAACATAAGGTCTTGTAATGAGTAGAGATGTTTATTTTAGCATGTGTGTTGTTTTAGGTGTGTTGGTGTCCACCTGTCGGTCTCTGGGTGTCATGTAGTTTGGAGGAGCTGTCGTTTAGATAGTGCTGTTGTTGTTACAGCAGTGGGTGTTTTGTTTGGACAGTAGGACACAACAACAGTCATTCCCATCATGCCTTATTTCTCTGCATGCTCTTCTGTCCAGGATAGCTTTTTAAAAGTGCACAAACATATTATATAAACTTATACACTACAGTTCAAAAGTTTTGGAGTTGGGGGTGGGGGGGGGTTAATTAATACTTTTATTCAGCAAGGATAAATTAAATTTATCAAAAGTGACAGTAAAGACATTCATAATGTTACAAAAGATTTCAATTAAATGCTGTTCTTTTGACTTTCTATTGATAAAAAAATCCTGAAAAAAAAAATGCTGCCTGTTTTCAGCATTGGTAATAATAAGAAATATTTCTTGAGCAGCAAATATTAGAGTGATTTCTGAAGGATCACGTGACACTGAAGGCTGGAGTAATGATGCTGAAAATTCAGCTTTGCCATCAGACGAACAAATTACTTTTTAAAATGCATTGTCATAGCTTGAACAGACTGAAAGTCATTATTCAGCATCTGTCTCCATTCACTTTCATAATAATTTGTGTTCACAGTCAGCATCATTTTTTTGTGCAATTAACTCATGTGGCGACCTCTGACATCATGTAACACTCAGATTTGGCTCTTTACAATAGGGATTTAGACCTTTCCGCTGTTCAGGGAGAAAAGAAAGGCAGAGCTCAACAGAAAATAATAATAAGCCTGACTGAGGCTGGAAATGATGTCATGTTGTATGTTGACCTTGATTCCACTGGGTCAGGTTATCAATGCATGGACAGACCCCCCGAGTGACCGTCTCTCTCTTATTTTCTTTCAGCTGCTGTGTTCCTCCATGCAGAAGGTGTTGTTTGAGGAGGAGGAGCGGGTTGGACAGCTCCAAGAGCGTGTGGCTGAGCTGGAGAGGAAGAATGGACAGTTAAAAGAACGAGTGGGGAAACTGAGGCATTCTCTGAGGAAAGCCCGGAGGATGTCCCGCCGCGCAGAGCGGGAACGCCAGGAGCTCCAAGAGCTCCTGAAGACGGCAGAGAGACGTGCAGGACATCACCTCAATGCCATTCCACCCCAACACAGCCCTTCACGCCATAGATACACACATGGACTGTGAGCTCCAACACACAAACACCTTTACACACTGCAAATAGTGATTTTCTTACTCTGTTTTTTTTTTGTCTTGTTTTCCAGTACAAATATCTTTACTTAAAAAGCAAGATGACATTGAACAATTATTCTTGTTTTCTGATACATTTATCAAAATAAAAGTGATTTATGCTAAAACTGAGAAAAATATCTACTGGAGAAAACAAGACAAATACACTGAGTAAGAAAATCACTTTTTGCAGTGCATTGACTCATACAGACTGCAGGGCAGTCTTCAAATCCCTTATATTTGAATTTTTTGTTCTCTCCACGGCAATTAATTCAGCTCCAAATGCTTGATGTAAACTAAAAATGTTTTGTACATAATTTTCATGTTGACACTGATCAAGTAAGCTTAAACTTGATATGCTTTTTAAAGAAATTTAAGATTAAAAAAAGAACAGCTATTTCTGAACTGTCTCTTAAAAATGACTTGTTAGTGTAACCTGATGTATTTGGGCTAATTCTGTCATATAAAAAATATTTGTGACATTTATTTTGAATTAAACCAACTAATTTAGATGTTACCACATGTAGCACATTTAAACATGCTTTACAGTGTATTACTTTAAAAATCCCCATTGACATACACTGACACTCATAATAACATTAGCTGGTTCATACGCATTTTTTTCATTCTACTGCGCTACTTTCCATTGTTTTTTTATGTAAACACGCGACAGACAAACCTGTTTGACCGTTGAGTTTGCGTCTTTTTTAGCATGTCGTGCATGACGCGCGTTGTAAAAACACGACAGTCAAGACGTCAAGTTCAAATTTTTATAAAACGTGCCTCTAGACCTTGCGTTTTTTTCTCGCTTTACTAATATGGAAGGCCAAAAGGTTCAAAAACGTGCATTTTAACACGTCAACAACATGTTTAACATGTATTTCATGCGTTAAATACGTGTTTTGTTAAATATTTAACATGTAAAATATGCATATTTCACATATTGTTGACGTGTTAAAATTGTTGTTAAATGTGTTTTTGAACCTTTTGACCTTCCATACACTGACCTGCGTCTCGCGTTTTAATCGCATTCTGTAATGGCCCCTTATGATGTAAGAAATGTAAGATACAAGTTGAAAATTGTTACATTATTCAGTGTTCGAGATGTAACAGGCAGCAGCGATGTCATCATAATATTTGCATATTGAATTGTGATTGGTCTGTCTTTATTTTTAGTTTGTTTTTAATTTCACTGTACATCTTAAAACTCAAGTTTTAGCACAAAAAAATGCAATTAGCTCATACTTCTGTGAAGTCTGAGACAGCTGATATTAGGTTGTGCAGATGGATGGACAGAATGAGTAAACCTGAGTATAAAACAAGTGTGTTTAGAGGGGGGCGGAGCTCATTTGCCCCCTTAAAGAAACATTGGTGATTTTGATGCATTTACAATTATTCAATTAAACTTTTGAAAAATTATTTGTTTTAAAGTCAAGATCAAAATCAAACACTTTTTATCAAATCAAAATTTAAATCATACATCTAAAGTTAGACAGACTCTCATTTCCAAATTAGCTTAGGGCATATTCCATTGTAAAACAAACAAACAAAAAATGCTAAAAGAGCAAATATAGAAGACCCATATGGATACATCACTCCACACACACACACACACTTCACAGAGTTACATCAGAGGTAACTGTGAGGACACACACACGATCAGATACTGTGATTCCACTGAATTACATTACATCTGATTCTTCCTTTCTGGAGTAGCTGATAGTAATGCATCACAGCTTCAGTTATCAAGCAGACGATCCAGTGACAGCTTTTCAGCAAATCCTCACTCATTGTCTCCTTTCATCTGCTGAGCAGATTGAGATAGAGCGTGGAGGAAGGGGAGAGAGAATGTGTTTAACATGTGTCTGTCTGAGTCCAATTCTGAGAAACTTTCTGCATTTTCACATTTTCACTTAGTATGATTTATAAGCTGTTTTCCTCATGGGGACCAAAAAAATGACTTAACCCTCAAACCTTTAAAGGGGTCTCAGTAAGTGAGAAAATGTCCTCAATTTACTCTCTTTGTCCATACTCCCATGGTCGAAAACTCAAACCGGTCCTCACCGATAGTTGCACAAGTGTACACACACACACACTCTCACATCATGAGATTTCATATATACACCCCCAATTCTTCTAGTAATGAAACTCTGCATGCATCATGCAGTTGAAAGAAATGTTAAAAACATCCCAAATCTTGATAAAAATGTTCTCTTATTCCATATTACAGAGACCCAGCGGAGTCATATCTCATGTGGAGGCGTTAGAGAGTGTGCATCCTCTCTTTTGAACACACATTAAGGAGACGGTAGCTTTCATTTCAGCGGTTCTTGAATCTAGATAGCTGTAGGCTCTCTAAATCAACAAAAATGACTCATTGTGAACTAATATTGAACTTTGCAGGACTCTTTCAACTGCTGCTACACAAAACATTACCACAACAGCGTATCAGCATGCTGACAGTGGCGAATGCATAGATCTAAGACGGTTCAATCTCACTCCAACCCAAGCAAACATTATCCAGTCCTCTCGTAAACATTAACCCCAGCTGATCCCAATACAAAACATACCCAGACAGACGTTTGTCCACTTTAAACACAGTCTGAGTCTGTAATCAAAGTCTTTGAGCTGCAGATGTGATCAAATAGCAGGAACTAAGAGGCTAAAGGTTGATAGCAGGAGCTGGTGATTGATGGTGACTGTGAAGTTAAGAACCAGAGAAATAGACTAACTAAATAGACAATGTTAAGGCTTTGGTCACTTGATAGCGTCTCTACATTAGATCACACTGTGTTGCAAAATGGCAGTGTCAATTCTTTTTAAGAAGAAAAAATTCCACAAACTAGACTTGTTTTAGGCTACCATCCTTATAAAGAACTCAGAAATTGTGTTTTACAAGAAGTAACTTTTCTCATTTGCACAGCATGGGAAATGGAGGACGCCATGCATGTGCAACAAATCAGCAACTATTTTTGAGCCAAATTGTAAATGCTAAAAAAATGATTTTTTTTATACTGCTGTCAGATTGTATTTCTTATTTGACATATGCTTGGCCAATTGTTTTGGACATTTCAGATAGATAGCAGGTAGCAGCTACAAAATAATGAACGTTGGGGGTGTTTCCAAGATGGCCACCGAGTGATTTCGTTTAAACGCCCTGGTCATGCTTTCAATTGAAACTGAATTCATTCATTGACTGGCAGATATGAAAAATGACTGCACAAAAGAGAGACTCTCTTCATTTCAAGTGAACTTCATTGGTGAGTCAAGATGATTTCATAATATATTGTGTTTTTGATTTGACTCTGATCACAGTTTGCATAATAGTTCCTTTCGGTTGATTAGTTTTGTTATACTTTTCATGTGAGCTGTTTGAGATAAACTGCACTGCAAGCCAATTGATTTGGACAGTTTTGCATGACTAGGCAGGTGTGCGTGTGCTCCTCATAGTGAGGTAAACAACTGATTGTTTGTGCTTAACCTCAAACAAAGAGCCAGAGATGCCATGTAATGGCTCAGGGTTTTATTTGTAATGACCTGCTGTGAAATACAAATATGTTTTCTGTTATGTGTGCCATTATTCTGGGAAAGTTACTTCATTTGTACCCCAGCATCCGCTGGAATGCCACTCATGCCCATTCAGCATGTTTCAAACTAAAAGACGAACATTTATGTGGCTTACTAAACTATTAGCATGACTCATAATTTCCCACTGTTAGGTTTGTTTGTTATAGTGCAGATCACATGTTGCTGAGCACGCAGACGTGGGCTCTTGGGGCGATGCAGTTAGAAGTCATTTATTTTAAGAGGATAATGACAGGGAAACTCTGCTGGTCCCTGCAGCGGCGTGAGGGGAAAAACAATGTGTGCTCTCCTCCAGGGAAATCACAGCATCTATTTTAAGATGTTTCTGATGTCGGTGTGTAAAAATGAAAGTTGGTTTCTGCACTGTCAGGTCTGCAGAAGAAGTCAGTTTGGAGAAGACAGTTTCCATATCAACAGTGACAGCTGACTGATTGGCATTGGATTGGAATTATAAATGCAAAAAAGAAAATTAGGAAAAACCCAAACTCAATATCTTGTCCATAAATCACATGAGATAGATAGAAATGCATAAACTAACTGCTCATTAAGTAGTAAAGGGGTCTGGGGTCAGAATTTAGCTGGTTAGCATGTTAGCCCCTGCTGGTAGATGTCGTACTACACACTAGTTAAAAAAACCCGTATATTCTGATTTTTTTTTTTTTCAATAAATGTTAGATACAGTATATCGCTTATATCTAATTATTAAGCTAATATAACAGCGGCAATTATATAAAATCTAGTCGCCATTGCCAACAGTCGGTAAACAATCGCGAGGTGGCGATAGCGTGTGCCAATTCTTCCTGCAAAGAACATGAACACGAAAAAGTCAGATTCTCAAACTAATGACTCTTATGAACCGGTTCTTAATCCAAAGTGATTCATTAGTCTAAATGATTCACAAAGAGCTGTTTGAATCAAATTCGCGCTCAGTCAGTGAAGAGAATATATACAAAACTGTAAAACACAGTGAAGTTTATTTTATCTCTCTCTTATCCAGTTGTTTTTGGGTCAATGACATGTGGGGTCATTTTTTTTTTTTTTTTGTCTTAATAAAAGGCCTTAATAATAATAAAAAACAAAGAAATGACATCCAAAGTATGTAAGGTAGTTCAACTTGATCTCTTTTATTGAATCCAAAAGGTTTTAATTATATTTTGCTACATATAAAGGTAATTTAAAGATTTTGAAGTGTCAAAAAGTCATTTGGTTTAACTGTCCAATACAGCCATTTCATTTGTGATTTAAATATATCTTAAAATGTAATAAATGTATGTATTTTTTATTCTGGCATGATTTTATAACATCATATATCAACATAGTGCAAAATGGTTTTAAATTATGTGTAGAAGCCGTTGCTTTGTTATGAGAAAGAATGTCCGGAAAAATGAATTTCATTGATGTCATTCGGAGTAACCAATATTAAGGGACCATTTTGGATCAAGTCATGTGGTCAATATCATGTGACAGGATGTGACATCATTCAGACACCTGCAAAGGACCACACGGTTATGAGGCAAAGTAACTCTCTTTGAACTATTTGAAAATATCATGTTTTGACTTGCTCATACATATGTCCCGAAACATCAGGTCATTCTGTACTACCGCTATAAAACATGAAAAATTTTGTAATATTTTAAAAACTTGTTAAAAAACATGTTTAATTGTCCTTTTGCTAGCTAGCTAGCTAGAAACCAGCCTGTTAGCATTGTTTAAAAATATCGTCATTCGTATAACCAAAAGTTTTGTTAAACCAAATGACTTTTTTTGGTGACAAATTTTGTCCAGCTTGTAATAAATTGTAATAAAAAAACCACAATCTCATTGTTAACACATTTAATAAAACTTCAAAATTTATTATATATCTCCATTATATTTTTTGACACTTTTAAAAACCTTATTCGTCAATGACCCTTTTATTGAATAGTGCAGTACCAGTGCCCTATCTATCTATCTATCTATCATAGATTTTTTTTTTTTTTAATTCATGCCTGCAAAGCTGGCAGACAACCTGTAGCCTACTTTCTGAATATCGAGTAGCTTGGCAAGCTTCATTTTCAGTGTGGCCTCCTTGACACAGCTAATGTCTAACATGTTGGCCAGACACATGCACAGATGCCTGGGGTCGTAAGCGGTCATGCATGGCTGGATGATATTCACATGGTCTCTTTCCAGTCTGTTTTGAGTGAGTAGCAGGAGGCACCGCCTGAAGCTCTGTGCTGGTGGGAGACCGGCCACGTCCAGCCTGATTGACCGCTAATGAAAGACAACTCACATGGGATCCAAACCAAACTAATGACAGAAAACACAGTGTTCAAAAGCTGAATGTAGATATGCAGGTCCTTGAATCTTATTGAGCCATAAAAGACAAATCATGATCATTCAGGATTTATTTAAGGAAAAAGGAAAGAAAAAAGAAAGAAAAAAGAAAAAAACAATCATTCATTCCCCATTGCTTTACAGCATGGAATATAAACTCTGATATGTGCAGATGATTGTCAAAGGCATTGGATATACAAGCCCCATATCAACAGAAGATCACGTCACAGTAAAGTTAGTATTCGTATGCCACTCCCAAAATATGATCATCATTGTCACATGCATATGAGTATATAATTCACATTTCACTGGGCAACTTTATTTCGGACAGGTTGTGTCAGAGATGCAGAGATCACAAGGCCTGCATTGCCAGAGTTGCATTTTTTTTAAATATATATTCATATAGATACAGACATATTTCTTCATACATATAGTTACATGGCGAGGACTTTTGAAAATACGCAAACAATCGGTTGAATCGAAAAGCGCATTTAACATGCTTGCAATTCTTTATAAAATCATTCGATGCAGTTGCAAGGTATTTTCTTTCTTAGTTTGCAAATAAGTCGACATTCAAGGGACAAGTTTAAAACTGCACAGTCACTGGGTAGCACAGACACTTGTCAGTCACAGCTTTTTCATCGTAAGAGGCAAAAGTGACGCCTGAGTTGGTAAAAAAAAAGAAAGAAAGAAACTAGAACGTTGGGAAAAGATTGCATCACAACCGATCATCGTTAAATATTTACCACGTTGCTCGTGTGAAGTGCACAGACGGAAGTTTGTACAATAGAAATGTGATTTTATCGGAACGTACAACATAGAGACACAAGTTTGTGAATATACATCTGTGTGTTACAGTCAGTGTGTGGCCGACAACTGCAGAGAAAGGCAGTGTTTAGAGAACGAGATGAGAGACAGAACGCGCACACACTAACATCTCCTCAGGGACAACATGATAGACACGTCACAATCACAGTCTATTTACAAAGCCTTTGGACACACGGAGTGATTTGCTCTGGACACAGACAGACGACAGCGATGCTATAATCGAATTGAACTGAAACGTCGCTAACACAGATCGTGTTTGACTTCCTTTCTGTCCTTCATTGCACTCACTGATTGATCAGGATGTGTGTGTGTGTGAGCCATGGCACATGTGTGTGCATGTATTTACTGAATTTAATGTTAAAATGAATTCATACAGCTAATTGTTATATTATATTTAAATACATTTATGTTTGGCTTGGAGTGGCAGTAATTGTATATATTTATCTTCATTCAAAACACCCCAACGTTTTGGTCTGTACTTTTTCTGCATATCCAACTGAGGGTTTAACCAGCATATCAGACAAATTTCCTGCATTTTACACCCATAAATACACACAGAAGAAGGTGACACTCACAAACACAGAGTACATGCACACTTAGACCAAAAATGTTCCAGGTTCAACTCAAAACAAGACCTTTTACCACAGAAAATAATTTCTTATTGTCCCTCAGTTTATAGAAATGAGCGAAAATGACATTCACAGTAATGTACCTACAATAAAAAAGTCTACAAGCGCAAGAAATTGCACCAAAATAAATGTTTTTAGAGAACAGCAATATCATTTTTAAGACTAGTCAAACAAAAATTGCTTACTAGCCTTGGATGAACAAAGTTACATCCAATTTCAACTCCTAAATATGGTAAATTTCATACAAAATGCACTAAGACACTAACAAGGTACTGTTTACATGACACAAGTCAGTAAATATGAACTACACTGTAAAAAAGAATTGTTGGTTTAACTTAAAAGTAAGTTACCTGGTTGCCTTAATTTTGAGTTCATTGAAATTAAAAATTTGAGTTAATACAATGAAGGCGATTGGTTTAATCAACAGAAACTCAATATATTGTGTTATTTGAACCACATTAATTATTGAAGTTGATTTCAACAAAAGAAAAAATGTTGTGATAACAAATCAGAAGCCTGGAACATTCATCCCACTACTAAAATCTCAAATAACACATTTGTACAGAAAAATTAATAGAAATGCTTGAACTAAAATATAAGCTTCACGTTTCGGCTTTTAAACCCTCTGTAAAGCCTTTCCATAGACTTTTACTAAGGGACAAATTGAAATTATTTCCTGTGGTAATCGACATTATCCCACAGATACTATCAAAAGAGCTTAAATAACAGTTGTTTAAACAACTGTTATTTATCAAACACCTCATGCTTAGATCGTAAATGGCTGAATGTTTTAACAGAAATGTGCAGTATGGTTCACTCTTAACATGACCTCAAAGAAAACAGCTTTTGTGACATACAAAAACATCGCCCCAGTTATTTTGTGAAAAAGCTTCTCTGTTATGAGATTACAAGCTTCTCTCGAGTGTGAAAATGAAGACAAAATGGTGCATGCATGACCTGACTGAAAAATAAAGCCATTAGCTCAAACCCCTCACGGTGAGGTGCCGCCCACACTGAAACAAACATTCAGGACAAAACTAATGGGAAATGCATGAAGATATTCAATGGCACTTTGGAAAATGTCACACACTCCTAAATCTTGTCCGTAGACGAGGTTCCCTCCTGTGATATTAACAAACCATAAAGGGCAAAGAAGACATCAGTCACTTTAAAAACCCGACAGGACATAATAGCAGAGCTGTTCGGGGACAGAAGACCAGTCACCCATCAATAAGGAAGTGTAAAAACCTTAACTTAGCCCTTAAACCAATACTAGAAATTCAGCCACTTTGAGTCGCACTGAAAAGATGTTTACAGTCACTAAAAGTCCTTAGTTATGCTGCGTTCATTTGGTCTCAGAATTAACAATCCAAAAATGATCATAACGCCAAATGGATATATGCTTGATTACGACTGCAAAATACTTCATAGCCACATTAATTCACCTCTTGTGAATTCAGGAAGAGCAAAGAAAATACACCATGATATGCTGTCTATAATAAAATTACATTAAATAGAAATATTAGCAGTATCTATACAAAAGTGAAGTTTCTACACCACTAGCATTACAAAACATTGGAAAAATAATGACAGGTTTCAAAGCGGTTTGCTAAACACTCCCCTGTCTGTCACTGGTTGGACAAAACAGTCAGTCCCGCCTTTAACTTGTTTCCAGTGTGTAATAGAGTGCAACAGTGCATGCCCACCTTTTCATTTTTTCCACAGGGATTTTCCCAAGGTCTTCATTAAATAGTTATAAGCCATGAACCAAACCAACGAGCTACAAGGTCAATCACAACATTACAAACTTACAAACAATTGAAAATCGGAAAAAAACAACTACTTTTCTCAGGGAAAGAACTACAAATCCCATGAAGCATTGCAAATGACAATACAATTAAAAACAATAGATAAATATAAAATTATTGATCTGAAGATGTTGATTGTGTATAAAGAAACAACATATTTTACGTTTATTGCAAAATATGCATATAAGTATTGTCAGGGTATGTAATTTACAGTGCTTTATGGGAGTGTAGTTTTTTAGGATCATGGGTAATGTAGTCCTTCACCAGGGATTCCGCTGTTAAACACGATTATTTAAAAAATAAGTAGAAATATAATAAAGGCTGAAGGCTTTGACAAAAGCCTATAGCATTAATGAACAACCTTGTAGCTCACATTAGGTCTTTAAAGGCTTTAAAGGTTTGTTAGTTATCATTAAAAATCTATTGGCCTATGGAGAAAATCAATGGCATTTCTATTTCCGGTACCCGACTGTCACACTCTATTAGGAATTTGAAAATGTTTTAATTGTGGTAGGCTAATTCTGATACGACATGAACGTAGCATAACGTCAGTTTTACCGCATGGTCAAATTGTCGTACAATCGTTTGTTAGAGTTAAACAGCTGTCTATCATCCTAATCTACATTTCTGGCATTATTCTGGCTGGATGAGACAATCTCAAACCATGGAGGCGTTAGTATAGATAGCATCACTATGGTGCCCAGTGCAGCTGCGGAATTCCCTGAGAACTCGTACACTGGGCGTAGAAAGACGCTGCCATGGCTTTTCGGGAGATTTGTGTGTGTCTGTGTGTTGAGTAACAGTTATACTATATTCAGTAACTAACACTTACTGTCTGTGTGTGTTTAAAAGTCACGTTTCAAGCAGAGAGTAACAGGAACAAGCGTTGTCAAACTGCTTTTTCTCTGCGTTTTCAAAAAAAAAAGTCCAGTAAAGTAAGATAACAATCAAACATATTGCATGTTTTAACCGATATCTTGAACTTTGTGATGCTAAAACCCAACTGTGAGGTCTCAATTCAATAATCTCCCATCTTCGAGTTTGTAAAAACACTGTAAAACGCCAGTAAATGTTCTCTCTTATGTGCAAACAGAAGTCTCGGCTCAGAAAATGTCGCAAAACAGTCTAGCGTGATTATTAAAAGCACTTCTGCAGGTCAGCATGACACATCAGTGAAAAACCCCGAAAGATCAAAATGGTAGCTAACAAGAAATACAATAAATCGTGAGTAGATAGAGAAAGTAAACAGGGAAAACGGGGCAGAGGGAAAGAGGGAAGAGCTAGACATGTTACGATATAGAGAGAAGAATCATTTGACATTGGCGCCGTCCTCTTATAAGGGCGGACACAATCATGCACACATTTTCGCACCTAAACCTCTGCGCTCTTCTTGACTCGTTCGTTTTTTCCCAAAGGTAACATGGCTGGCGAGGTTCGTAGCACATTCATAGCAAAGACATCACAGTTCTGTCCAGCCGCACGAATTCACTTCTCAAAATGGAAGCCATCTGCTGGAAATCTCCGTCTCCTGCCGCTGCATGCATTGCACCCTCTAGTGGCCTGGAGGTTAAATGGCAGGAGTGCATTAGGTGCGCGCAGTGTTTTTAGCCTCTCAGTGGCGATGCTATGGCGATGGGTCAGTCCTCTGCCTTACTTTCGACGGCAGGGCGGGGAGTGGGCTGAGGGGCGTGGCTCACAGGGCGGTGGCCTCCCAGCTCTCTCCCCGCAAAACCTGGCGTCACTTAGTCCCAGTTAGCACTGTGCTCACCGACGCAACTGAGGGAGGAAGTGGCCTGCAAGGCTCCGCCCCTGAGGCAGAGGAGGAAGCAGCTGATGCTAGAGAACAGGAAGTGTGGGGAGGGGCAGTACCTACAAATGCAAATTCACTGGTTAGAAGTGCATGGATAGAAACTGATACTTGTTGGATAGAGCTAGGGCTAGGTAATTATAGCTAAAAATTAGGACTGTCAAATCGATTAATTGCGATCAATTGCATCTAACATAAAAGTTTGTGTTTATATGTGTGTGTGTGTGTATATATATATATTTTATATTCATACTATATATATATATATATATATATATATACACTTTTATGTTAGATGCGATTAATCGTGATCAATCAATTTGATGGCACTACTAAAATATATGTAGTTCAGCTTTTCTAAATGTTATTCTATATCTTAATTCTTACATATGTCTTAAATGCCTTGAACGTGGTGTTGTTGTTTTTGTATTTAAGTTTTGACTGCCATTGTTGAAGTGCAAAAAGGTAAATGCATTTAAAATTAGTTAGTATTTTTTTCCACAAAATAAAAAATTAATCAAAATGCATAGAAATAAACAATAATTTTCCACAGATTTTGTATAGTATTTTTCCTTTTTATTAAAACATACCATGCTATTCATCCTTCAACATTTTTGAGTGGTATCATGAACAGGGTTTTTATTGTTAACTAAAACTAAAACTTAAACTATTAAAAGCTTTTTTGTATAATAAATAAAGCTGAAATATATTAAAATTGTTGCCTGGGCAACTAAATAAGTTTAAGTTGAAGCATTAAAATCATTGCAATGTTAAATACTTTTATATATATATAAAAAATATATAAATTAGTGCTCTCAAATCAATTAATCGCATCTAAATATGAAGGCTTATACACACACACACACACACAAACTTTGTTAGATGCGATTAATCGTTTAATTGATTAATCGCAATTAATCGATTTGACAGCACCAACGGTTTTGAAAACGAATGATCGATGAAATCGATTAATTGCGACTAATTGCTTTCAACAAAGGCTTATATACACAAACTTTTATGTTAGATGCGATTACCGAATTAGTGCTATCAAATTGATTAATCATGATTAATCGCGTCTAACATAAAAGTTTACGTGTGTGTGTGTGTAATCCTTTATGTTAGATGTGATTAGTCGCGATTAATCGATTTGACAGCACTAATTTAAATGTGTAAAAACTTATACTTACAGTCTTTGCGTGGTATAGAGGTGGTTCCTGTGGTCATATCATTAATAAGAACAGCATTTGGGTTGGGAGCAGGTTTGTGGTTTTGGGTAAGTGCCGGAGTGGAGTTTGGTGTTGTGTTTGGTGTGGTGTTGGGCGGTACAGTTGTAGTCTGGCTCGCGTTCAGTATGCGGTTCTGGTTGGCGGAGCTGGATTGGTCCATGCTGCTCCCCATGCTACTGCCCAACTGCAGTCTCCTCATGTGGCGAACCACGGCCGTGGCATTGAAGGCTTGCTGTTATATGTAGAGACGAGAAGTCATGGACAGTGAGAAGTGAAACAGACAATTCTCACAGACTGACTCTAGGGCCCAAAATGTACAGAACTCTAGTCTAAGCAAACACTTCTACTGTAGCTACACAATATGTGTTCAGACTATACTTAACGTGTGTTTCTGGTCTTATTCACAAGGTCACTTGTACTCACTCTCCATTTGCTTTTTGCAAAGTTTTTGCGCATTTGTCGACTGACGGACTCATGGATGTTCTTGCAGAGAGCGGTGTCTCCTGCGATCCTGGAAAGTAAAATGAAGAAGTCAAAACTTTGCAACTTTCTTCACGTACATTGATGTCCTCTCCTCTCCTCTCATCTCTCCTCTTCTCTCAAGAAGCACTTCGATTTACTCCAAAGTGTGTCAATTCCCTTTGGTTTACAATCCTTCTGTTTTCCAATTTTTTTCAAACTCCTGTGTTCGGTAAAGGCTTGTTAAAGGTGCCTGTAGAGGATGTGCTAATTGCCGATTAGTGCTTCGGAATAAATAATGTGAGATTAGGTGCTGCGTCTTAATTGGCTAGCGTTTATTCAGTAGCTTTCCTCGTGCCCTTGAGAGAGATCTTGGTGCATGATAATAGAGAGACCAAATTCAGCCTGATACTCAGAACACACATGCAATCCCCGGCTGACGCAGATAGTGTGTCCACCTAATACGAATGAAACGTTACACTAATAAAGTGAAATAAAACTCAGTCTCTAAATGTTGTTTATGAGGTCACAGTTTAATTGTTCTGGTACAGCTTAAGTGTCTTAGAGGACCTGAATGACAGTCCAACAAAATAAATCATAAAGAACAATGATCTGCAGAGTTCTACTAGTTACTGTTACAAAATTATCTTTATTAAATGCATCATTTAGACAATTTCACCTACAGTTAGGTTAATGTTTTGTATTATTTGCCAGAAGAACTGGTTTTATCAATAATAACAAATTAATTCAATTTAAAATTGTTGCTTTATTATAACAAAAATAAAAATAATAAATAAAAATAATAAAATTATTATTATTATTATTATTAACAAATTAATTTTAAATTATTGCTTTATTTTAATACTTTATTTCAATTATTAAATTATGTAATGATTGAATTTATCGAAATTATTACTAAATTACTGATAGTTTCACTCTATTTTTATTAACAAATTAATTAATTATTTCTTATTTTATTAATATTTTATGAATTATTGCTTTATTTTAATAATTTATTTAAATTATTAAAATTTGAAATAAAATAATAAATTTGACTATTTAAATTATTAAATTATTTAATGAAATTATTTATTGAAATTACTAAATTACTGATAGTTTCACTATAAATTATTTTTTATTATTATTTAATTTAATTTAAAAGTATTTCTTCATTATAAAAAGTACAGTAACATAATAATAATAATAATAATAACAAATTAATTTAAAATTATTTCTATAATATAAAAAGCAGTTTCAACTTTAAAATATGATTATTAATTATTTAATAATAATATTAATAATAATAACAATAATTTATTATTATTATTAATATTATTATTACTAATTTATGTTTAGGAATTACAATATCCCTACCATATATACTGTATAAAAATAGATCCAGGACTCCAGGACAGCACTAGACTCACCAGGGATGTCGAAGAGCCTGATCACATGTGTATCGCTTTGAGGGGTCCTTTTCCATCAAACAACTGATGAAGTCTTTTGCTGTACATTAAACATAAAAAATATAAAAGTTAAACATTAAAAACTTACATAACATACATACACAGCAGCTTAGAACCATTAAACCAACTGACATGTCAAGGCATCAGAAATTGTCTCATGTAGTGACCCTACAGTATGCCACATTCATCCTCTTGGTGAGATAAAACTGAGACTTTGAGTTTATCAGTGGAAACACTGACAACAACATTTGGATTCATTCACTGTTCCCTGATTTGTAGGTTGGAAGAATTTCATAGAGCTAGTGCCCGTAGTGTTTACCGAATTCCAGAGTTTCCTGTAAAACATTTTTCCACTCTTCCTGGCAGAATGTAGGGTTACTGATGGATGAGTAAGTGAGTGTGTTATAGATTAAACACCTATAAACCAGACCATGAGCATGATGTGGTTCTTTTCTACACATCTCAGAGTGAATATACCTGAATCAGAAATATCATCCCAGTACGGGGCATCAAACTCATAGTCCGCTTTCAGGATCTGCTCAAAAAGTTTGGAGTCATTCTCGTCATAAAAGGGAGGGTAACCACACAGTCTGTAAGAAAACACATGAGTTCACTACATCATTTCCAGGTATACATTTTAATTACGTTTTTATTATGATAGGACAGTATGCAAAATGGGACAGAGAGGGGGAATGGGATAGGGAAAGGTTTGTGAGCCAGGACTCGAACTCGGGTCACCCGAAGCGCAACATCACTATATGTCAGTGCTGCCCACTAGGCTATCGGCGCCGTCACAAGGTATACATTTAACCCAGTTGATCTCAACCTTTTTGACTTCAGTTACCCCTTCCCCCATTTTCCACAACAATATTTGAAGCAGAAGTCATAAGGCCTACATTTATAGTACTCATTTTGTAATGCTGGCAATTAGCCCTAGCTCCGAGTAAACTTTTAGGTGAACAATCCCTTTAAATTATCACTGTAATCTTCTAAAACACATCAGCGGACACCTTGATTTAACAGTAAACATTATGCTCAATAAATAAGCGTAAATAAACCCCATCTGGAAATCGAAAAAGAAAGACAGCTGATTAAACCTGAGCAACGTAAATCAAATCTCTTGGAATGTTTTTCTCCTCCCATCATCAAAGCCATTAAAATACCTTTCCTCATGGGGAACAGAGGCAGTGGGGGAGAAAAGGAAGGTAATTTTCTGCCTGATTTTGAGCCCATTAGCTTTGTGTTTTTCTCTCTTCTCGTTGGGTTAGCTAATCAGACGCTAAGAGAATTAGCTACGGTTTCGGCCGGTTGTCACTGCAATAATCACACCTGAGAGGAGGCCAACCATCCATAAGATCTGACTCCAAGCTCTAGCGGTCAACCGGCTCGGAGGAAGAGCTGGGCATAGGCCCTTATCAGTAAACACACCAGTGTTATTTTTAGTAGTATTTATACACTCTCAGAAAAAAAAGGTACAAAAGCTGTCACTGGGGCACTGGGGCAGCAAAAGTTACAACTTTGTGCCTAAAGAGTGCATATTAGTACCTTAAATGCACATATGGGTACCAAAAGTGTATATATTAGTACCTAAATTGAACATAGTAGAACATTTTTAAAGGGTACCATCCTAGTGGCAGCTTTTGTACCTTTTTTTTCTGAGATTGTATAGTTTTATAGTATTAATTGATTTTATTTGTATCAATTCAGCTTCCATTTTAGTATTTGTTATGTGATTTTTGTCAGTTTTATTATACAATTTACATAAGTTGGCAGGTAGTTGCAGAGTTACTTATAGTCAGTAGAATGTTTGTTTGGGGAGCATAAAATAAAGTGTTAGCAGATATTAAACAGACAGTCTACTAATACTCTACTGAGAGCTAGTTGATATGTAATTGTAAATGTTTTTTATAGTTAGTAGATTGTCTAAAGAGGACCATCGAAATAAATTGTTACCAATGTGAATACTTCGGATCAGGACAGATGTGAGTGGGAGTGATGGGAACCGCAATCTGAATGACAGTTTGTTGACAGACAGTGTGAGTGTTTGTGTTGGCACAGGAGTCGCCCCAAAGCAGCCGGGATCGAAAGACCAAAACAAAACAATTGACTCAGATGTACATGGAGATCTGTACCAGACTAAGATGAGAGAAGGTGATGCGAAGCTTGTTTCTATGTTGGTTTGTCTCCACTCAGACCCAGTGAAATGATAATACACAGAAGCACAGATGGCCACAGCTCATGTGAAATGTACAGCTTTTATGACACATTCTCAGTATCCTTATGAACATTGTCACGTTAAAAATGGAAGAAAACATACTGAGAGAGAAAAAGATGAAGATACCACAGAGGAATCGGCATGATTTTTTAGGGGCGGAATGTACTTTTAGTGTAGGGAATTTTCAAATAATAGGCTATTGAATAGTCATACTATATTCACGATGATTTTGCTGGCAATATAAAATTAAGCAATATCATGAATATTTAAATTATTTAATGAGCTTTTTATTTGGCCATAAGGTTTCCTAAAGATTTGTGACTCTTAAGTTAGAGCCAGCAAGTTTGATTTGTTTTCCTGAATCAGTTCAAACTGTCTGTTCTAGTGAATCGATTCAAAACTCTGATTCTGGGAGTGCGTCATCGCTCAAAAATGTTCATTGAAGTCCACATGCTATTTTTTTTTAGATATTAAAATGTTTTAGAGAAAATATAGGTATAGGTTTGTTCATCACTGTTGTTACACTGCTTCATATAAATGAAAATGATTGTTGTTCATTTGGTAAAAAAATAAATAAATAAATAAATAAATATGCTGTATAAATATATGACATACAAAAATCCCGTAGCAGATCTAGGCAGGTGGAGCTGGGGGAGGTGGAGGGTTTCAGAGAAACTCTGAGTGCTGTAGGACTAGCTTACAGCAAACACTGAACCAGACTATTTAAAGGTTAAGCAAGCAATCTCATTGGCTGCAGGATCAGCAGAGGCCAATCAGCTTGTGCCATGTGGTAATGATGTGATTGCTTGCAGATTGCATGTAAAGGACCATGAAAAGTGCGTGAAAAGTTTCATGACTGAACGAAATCTACATATACACTAGTTTTGTCAAAAGTATCGACTTTGGTACCAAGTCGGTACTGAAATTTAAAAAATGTGAGATACCAGCATTTCCCCATAGCATTTTGAGCGCTGTTGAGCAGATTCTTACACCTCTGATTGGACATTGTGTTCACATACTAAATAGATCTGTGTCTGTGATTGGCTACAATGATCAACGCTTCAAAAACATGTTGTAAATGGACATCTTTGATGCTCTTCACTGAGAACTTGCACAGATTCACACAGGAACGTTTGAAAGCAGGCGTCTATCATCGGATCTGTCTATCAGGTGATATATTAGGGATCCGCTGATAGATGCCTGCTTTCAAACGCTCCCGTTTGTATCTGTGTAAGCGCTCAGTGAAGAGCATCAAAGATGTCTATTTACAACATGTTTTTGAAGTGTTGATCATTGTAGCCAATCACAGACTTGTCTGTTGAGTGCGTGAACATAATGACCAATCAGAGGTGTTTAAGAATCCGCTCAACAGAGCTCAAAATGCTCACATTTTTAAAATTTCGACTTGGTACCAAAGTCAGTACTTCTGACAACACTAATATACACACACATATACATTTCAAACACTTGATTGCTATTTTTTAGATATTAAAATGTGTTAGAAAAATATTGGTAAGTAAAAATGGTTGTTTATCACTAATGTTTTATTGCTTCAAATAAGTTAAAATGATTGTTGTGTTCATTTGGCAAAAAACTATATATATAATTTTATACTTTTTTTTTTTACCAAATCACCCTGCCTGCCCTACATGTAAATACCAATGACTACGAGTTTGTGAATCCTTCATAATATATCAGTGCCATGGCATTAGCATCTCATAAATCACTGTAACACTGTACCAGCACAGTATTTATTGGAAAGATAGAGTTTCCATAAAACATCTGCTAAAACCACAGAAAATACAGAAATCTTCCATTAATCAGCATCTCAAATATTTGTGAGACACAAGCTCTCTCTTTTCTGCTGTAATCAAACCGCACCATAAAAGGAGTCTGAGTAAAGTGGGGCACAACATCTGTAGCTGATCAGTAGAGATGGGTCACTTACTCATTTGTCAAAACATTTTCTTCCGGTCTTGTTTTTGTATGAAAGTCTCATTCAGACCTTAGCTGAATGATTCCCCAGCTTATAAATGAAAGGAGTGTGGCGTTCTGGGTACTCACAGGATGTAGGCAATGACTCCGATAGACCAGCAGTCCACAGCTTTACTGTACGGCTTCTGAGCGAGAACTTCTGGAGCTGAGAAGAGAGAAAGAAACCGAACAGATTGAGACAAACAAATCACTGCATTCCTGTCTTGTTAGTCAGTCTTGCAACTATATAAAATCTCAGGTGTTTAACAATTTTAACATGTTTTAGTTGTTCTATTTAAAATGAAATAACAGTAAATAAAGATGTTTATAGCTTTTTATAAGAGAATATACAGGTATACTGCATGTGCGTGCATGTGTTAGAAAGCAGACAACCATAGAAATCATGAAGGGCACTCAATTTACTATCAGGACAAATAACTTTTTGAGACTGAGCAACACACACTCGCATACTCATAATCCTGTTATTCTCCACAGGAGGTTGAGGCTCCTGAGTCCTTCTAAATTTATTCTTTTATTCTGCCTCTAGTGATTTTCTTCCTCCCTTCAGGAAACAAGCTTTCACTCACGACACAAAAGCTTTGGTTCTATGGTTTAGGGCTTCAGCTTGTCCTAGAGTCACCTATTGTGTGTGCGTCCTGGACTAGTCTGTTACTTATGAAAGCCGCTTTCTGTAAAGCTCTTAAAATGAAATAGGCACATTTCCATCAGAAATGATAGAAACTCTATAACCTTTAAACAACAGCTCCCAAAAACACACAGATAGCAGCATTGAGGAAGATGCTTTTAAACCGTAGCTTGCCGAGGTACAAGTGATGCATAATTCATAAAGCACTTCAACTAAAGTGAAGCTACTCTTTTGGAAAACATTGAAGCCATTTATGAAGGCAATATCTTTTAGATAATTGTCAGATTATATAATTAAACAGAAATTCTGAAACTAAGTATCACAATTAGGGTTGTTTTGTATTAAATCATCACAATATATTTACAGTTATTTTGCTGGCCTTATATAATTGAGCTACACTTTGAATTTCACTTTTTATTTGGTCATTAACTCAGCTTGAATATGAGTGTTACGATATAAATTTCAGTAATTCAGCAGACTTGTTACCACAACTTAAATAAATGCATGGTTGCAAGTTAATAATTCTAATCAATTGTTTTAATTAAGTTGCAAACATTATTTTGTAGAGTTCTGTTGACATAATAATGTTGATCATTACATCAACTTAATATTGTCTGTAATTTAAACTCAAATTTCTGCGTTAACTGGCTTTTTTTTTTTTTTTTAATTAGGTTGTAGTAACTTAATGAAATTTTCTTAATAACTTCGGAAATTAGGCAGTGGATTTCTAGTTCCCAGTATGCTTTGCATCGGACTGATTGAGAATAATTGTTGAAATTAAGTGCTAATTTATTTGTTTTTAGTGAAGGGAAAGACTTGTTTGTGTTAAATACTGTTATGTTTGACATATAAAAGAGTTTCTGTAATGTTGAAGTTTTTGTGGTTACCATTGTGCTGAAGAGTAGATACATGAAGGTAAACACAATATAAGCAATGACTGCGCCAATGCCAGTGACAAATAATATCTTACTTGTTCATTAAATATACATGTTAAATAAGTTATGTTAGCATGTTAGCTATGATAGCTGTTGATTTGAACTGAAATAGATCAGATTGGTTCCAGGGTTACAACTCTGGTAGTTGGAGCGACTTAATTTTTTTGAGTAATCAACTTAAAAATTTGTGTTTATGCTACAAATTATTAAGTTCCGCTAACTCAGTGTCGCTTGTTGATTGAACGTAAATTCACTCAAAGTTGTCATAACTCAAAAAATTTGATGAAAACTTTATTTTGTTGTTGTTGTTGTTGAGTCAACACATTGTTTTTGAGTGTAGCAAAAATTATGTCAGAGATGGCGGGTTTAATTCAGTTCAGTTTCACTGAATCAAAACTCTGATTCAAAATGTCCACTGTGTGGCCTTTTTATATACTTTTTCAAACAGCAGTTCTTACATGAAGCATACTTAAAATACTTGGCAACAATAACTGTTTAGTTTCATTGAGTTTTAGCAACTTTAGAGTAAATACATAAACACTGAGCTATATATCTAATGCCATTGAAAGTATCTCAATCGGTAACACTATTTTAAGGAGACATAGTACGTTATCTTACTACATGTACTTACTATAGTAATAACAGTAAATTATGCATAATTACAAGTAACTAACCCTAAACCAAACCCTAACCGTAACTCTATAATAAGTACATGTATATTACTCAATACTTATTTGAGTAAGTACAATGTAACTACGTCACCTTAAAATAAAGTGTAACCCCAAAAATCTCAAACACATAATGATAAAATAATATTTTAATACACTTAAGAAACAAAAAACATAGTGATAAACAGAAATATTTAACTGAGAATTAATTTTGCTACAAAAAAGCACAACTAAAATGAGGTACAGACTTTGAATCAGTGACTAATGAATCAGCTAATCTTTTTTTTTTTCCGGTTCATTGAAATAAACCATCTAAACAAATGCTTTACTAAAACAAATCTGACCAATTCACTTCTCAGTGATGCTCACTCAGTTGCAAGGCTGTGCAAAACTATGAGGAACAACAGTAATTAAACCACTACTTTTTGGAAAAAGTAGTTTGTATTGGTAAAAGTTTGCTACTTTGAACAGCTCAGGTACCGTCAGTATAATTAGATAGTATCGTGGATACACTCCCCAACACTGCTAAGTACACAAACACATACATACTGCATTAGGTCATACGGGCTTCTTTTGCAGTTTAATTGAGTATGTGCAAACAAAACCTGCTTGAATTCATCTCCCGATGAAAACTAAACAGTTCATTCCTGTCTTAGGACTGCAGGAATGGATGTTTTCCAAGACAGACTATTTTGAGGCTATGATCAATATAATCCCATCATCACATTTGAAGTATCTACTAAAGAAGTGTGTGTGAGAGAGAGAGACAAAACAAAAATAGAGAGAAAGATGAGGAGCTAAAGGATAGAAAATGATGACGGCGGCAGATCCCTAAATTTGATTCGGAGAGCTTGGTGTGAGACCGTTACCATTTAAAGACAAAAAGAGGGCATGCCAGAGACACACTCATACAAACACACACAGAATGCATGCCTGCGTGCTGCTCTCATTCAGGCTGGAGTCTAGTGTTTCCATTGAAGAGAAAGCTCACACACAGCAGCGTCCGACCCTAACCCAGGATGCAACTGGTTGAAGCGTTGTTTATAGCCACCACAGCGCCATTTAAACACTGTTACCATGGAAACTTGCACGTAAAGACTGTCTTAAACACACATGCATGAAGAGGCATGTAGGAAACTCAACACTACCATGAAAACCATATGCAAATAAACGCTGGTGACCTTAGTCTGGTTTAGTTATGGACTAGTGGAGCCAAAAAATAATTGATAAATTAATCGATTAATCGGGGGGGAAATCATTAGATTAATCAATCATGAAAATCGTTTGTTACAGCCGTAAATACAAGAATGTGTGCTTTGGCTCTTTTGACTCAGTGCCATTCAGGCTTTCTCAAGCCAACATCAAAGTTTGTTTACAAACTTGAGCTTCTTTAATGTTAGAATATTAATGCATTTCTGCCATTTGTTTGATTTGTTTATTGGGTAACTCTTTGCACTGAGGTTCAATTAATTAACATTAGTTATCGCATTGGGAAACAATGAACAATTCTTGGTTACACTTTATTTTGAGGTGTCTTTGTTACAGCGTAACTATACATTTAAGTACTGAGTTTAATTAATTAATAACGTACTTATAGGGTTGTGATTTGGATTAGGGTTAGTTGCATGTAATTCAGTGTTTGATGTAATTAATTACTGTAATTTAATGAATTTTCCCTTGAAAAAGTAAAGTAATGGATTACTCTTAATTTTTCTGTAATTTAATTACAGTTACTTCTGATGTATTTGAATTAAATACTTTAATACTAATGTTAAAATGTATGTTTTTAATGCAACCTACTCCCTTTAAATACTTTGGTCAGTTGAAGAATAATTTGTGCAATTTTATATTATTTATTAAAAAGAATAGTTTCACGAGCAGTTTCACGTCTATCCTTGTATTGTTCAACTGGTGGAGGTTGATATGGGATTTAGAAAGTAATTAGTAATAAAGTAATGCAATACTTTTTAGACAGAGTAATTAGTACAGTAATCTAATTACACTGTTGAAGATGTAATTAGTAGCTAGTAATTAATTACTTTATTTAGAGTAACTTACCCAAACACTGATGTAATTATGAATCATTTATAGTTATTACTACACTAACTACATGTAATGTGTAACAAATAAAGTGTCACCGATTCTTTTACAGCATTTCTTAATCATGGTTAATGTTTATTTCTACATAATTTCTTTAATTTTTCAACATTTCACTAAATGAACACAGTTGATGTATTATGAACAAACATGGATTCTATTAACTATAAGAAATTGTATTTATAAACTGTATACAATTTAACCTGATTAATAAATGCTGTAAAAATAGTTGTTAGTTAGTTAATTAATTATATCCTTATTGTACTGATATTTATTTTTAATCTGATGTTATGTTTGTTTTTTTTGTGGACATTTACCTTGGAGTACCATGTGAATCCACCCAGTGTTATTTTAGTATTTATATACTAATTATAGTATTTAATAATATTTTAAATGAGCTTTTTCCAGTTTATTTTTCAGTTTTCAGTTTTATTTTAATTTTATTTTGTTTTATTAAATTTATTATGTGGTTTTGTCATTTGTTTGCCATTATTTTTTATTATTTGTTTTCTATTGAGCTTTTTTTTTTTTTTTTTCAGTTTTAGTTCTAGTAATTTTAATTTCTAAACTTATTTTATAAGGCAACATTTCTAAAGTCATAAAAATTTTTATTTTTTCATCTATTATTTATATTTTATTTTAGCTTCTATTTCAATTAACAAATGCTCTTTTTAATAGCAACATTCCTGACCAGATACTATAAAAGTTTATTTTCTAATTCAATATTTTGTGTTTGTACCCAGCAAGTGTGTGTGTTTATTTCATATGCAGCATCACATACAGCCATGTTGGCTCAAAGTGCTGCGGTTGCTCTAATCACAGGGGAAAAGCAGGCGACTATAGGGCAGTTCTGTCAGTCTGAGATAAGAATAAGCTTCAAGTGCAGGTACAGGCTGCACACAAATGAACCAAAACATGCAGTCACTTTCCAATAGCTAAAATCTATATACACACATTTGTATGCACAGTATATTAACATGCACATCTACAACAGACAAAATCATTCATGTTTTTTCAAATACATAACCCATAGCGAAGCAAAATCATCTCCACCTTTCTTTCATGTCTAAACTCTTACCCACGTATCCCGGCGTTCCACAGGCTGTTGACATGACATCACCCGTCCCTTCCATCTTAGACAGGCCGAAATCACTGATCATGATCTTTGAGCCGTCTTGAGGGTTGAAATAGAGCAAATTCTCTGGCTGAACACAAAACACACACATTAAAATCAAACACATTAAACCAGAGCAATAAGTGTGAATGTGGGTGTGGGTCTTTCACCTTGAGATCTCGGTGTACGATGCCCATAGTGTGAAGGTAGTTAACAGCATCTAGTACTTGTCTAATGAGTGTACTGGCATCTTTTTCAGTGTAGAAACCTTTCTCCACAATCCGGTCAAACAACTCACCTCCAGATACACTGGAAAGAAAGAGACAATGAGAGAGAGACCACAACTAAGAGCTGAGAGACCACTAAAAACAATATATATATATAAATATGTGAACTGCCCTGTAGGGGGTGCTGCATGTGAACTGAAGAACTGATCTGAGTTCAAGGGAAAATGACTATCTCGTCACTGTAAGTTCAAAGACCAAGACGTCACACAAAGGAGCCTCGGCAAAGAACTCAATGACGTTTGCCTTCTTGATCTCATACGCCTGCATTAAGACAGTCATTCTTATATAAATTCAAAGTCTTCCTCATACAATTAGGCAAATTTAACCTCAAAGCTGGAGACATTAGTGCAGATGTGCATTAGTGCAGTTCTGGGTTTTCAGAGCACACTGATGCTTATTGAATGTCTTAGGCTGGACTTGGTGTGGTTTCAGCAGGGGTGGTTTTCAAACTATTAAGACTATAGTGCCCCCTTCTGGAAGGACAGACATTTATAATGCATGCACTTTTTCCACCTCTTTCTTTCCCCCTTAGGGTGCTTAGCAGGAGGTCGACTCCCTTTAGTTTATAGTCTTTGGTGACTGGCTCAAAAACTGTCTTGAAACTGAAAGTCTTTCGAGGCACTGTGCAACTAACAACAACAACAACAAAAATTAAACACTCCTAAGATCTGTTTAAAATAACTTTTGACCATAAGATCAAAGCCAGCTTGTGATGTTTCTGGCCTACTAATTCATCTTTTGTTTTGATCTATATGTAGGCCACATGAAGTAAACTAACATTTATGTGTAAAATTGCCCACATAAACAATTTTTTGTTAAAAAATTAAGTAGATCTAGCCATTAGAAATTTCTCCTTAAGGTAGCAAATGCACATATGCACTTTTTCAAGTGTATACTGGACAAAGCAGCAGTTCTAGAGAGACTATTTTAACTATGTTTACAAAGTAAACATCTGCAAAATCTGGAAAGTTACAATACATATTCCTCCAATGCACATTGCTTATTTCATTTCCAAGCATAGGCAAAGCAGGTGTAAGGCTGGTGAAGGCTTCCCCTGGCTACAAACTTGAGACTAGTATGGAAATTTCTCACTCAAACTGATGCCTACTACTGCTTCTGATTGCTTTTGGAGGGAAAAGCTGTCCATAACTGCTGGTCTAGGATCATTTTTCTCCATCATAATAGCATATTGGCGAAAGATCCAGAGAGTATCTGTGTTTGCACTCTGGAGAACGTCAAAGGTTTCTATTTACATTTTTTTTTTTTTTCTTGAACACAATGGCCAATCAGAGGTGTTTAAGTTAGCACTGAACAAAAACTTGAGCAGTGAGTGGATTCTGAGTTTTGCACGCTCGCAAATCCTCTCATTATAACAAAGTGTAGACATTATGTAAATAGGAGATTCATTGATTATAACAGAACTTTGTGAGATCGCGATGAACTAAGATGTGTGACAGCTTTTTAGTGATAATAAAGGGAGTGCTCTTTGCATGCTTTCTGCTATGACAAATCCCGTATACAGTATGCTTGCTTTGTTGTTAAAGTAGACGCTTTAATAACAAATCATTTATCTGGAGCATTTATGCTGGGATGTGTAGGTTGTGCGGCGACACGTAACTTGAAACTATTTCAAGGAAATCTATTTAAATGTGTTTTTAAAGGGGAAGCGCATCCCTTAGCCTTATCCTGGAGTTGGTTCACACTCCGCCTATGTTTCCAAGCCTTATTGACTCCTGACTATATGGATGACTCTAAGGATCTTTGCAGGGAAGGAAACTGTAGAGACCTTTTGGACTTTAATTGAACACTGCCGCTCTACGTCCTTGTGATGCACCATCTCCATTGTAATCAATGGATTTGCAGCACTCTCTGACGCAGTGTGCAGATGCCCTTAGTCTGTCCCTTTCTCTCTGCCCTCATCTAGTCCTCTTTCCACTGCCGTAAATCATGCCATACGGTGCAGAAAAGCCTGAGGGTCCAACATACATGAAGAAAACAGTCTTTAATCACACGTGCACACACACCTACATGCGGAGTGAATTATGGAAAGAGTTTCTAAACTGCATCTGTGAGATCATACAGAAAGCAGATTGGTACTGTTTAAATATTCATCTCAACACCATATGCCAAAATGTTCTTCATGTTTCTCTCTAACACACACACACACACACACACACACACTTGGCGCAACCTATTAACAGGGAAAAGAGGGGCAGGCTCCCGGCCAACTATCAAATTAACACTGTGGAATTTAAATTCTAATGCGGTTTCCAGGGGGTGAAATGAGGACGGAAAATAAATGTTTGTTTTCTCTAATCCTCCTAACTTCTCTCTCGTCTCCAAATCATCAGCATTCAAAGTTGAAATGAAATCAGAATTGACCCTGTTTATGCTTCGTAATCTCTCATCAAAATGTAATGAACGTCCTTTCTCCCTAAACCGAATTTCCTTTTCGACTGATGTCGGCAACCCCTCGCCTCCAACGACCTGTCATAGAGACCACTTTACACCATCAAGTCAATTCCCAACCAATAAAGTAGCTCATGCACTCTCTTTTCTTATCTACACATGTGCACCTAAATATAGACACAATCATTCGAAAAGTTTTCGAATACATAATCCATGGAGAAGCAACATCATAAAATGACATTATTCCGAGTTCAGTACAATTTAAGCTCAAATGGCAGCACTTATGGCATAATGTTGATTACCACAAACAATAATTTGGACTAAAATCTGTGTTACAGTGAGGCACTTAAAAGGAAGTAAATGGGGCAAATCCATTAACGTATAAATACTCACTTCTTCAATAGTAGAGTCACAAGATGCAACCAATAAGCATGTTAACATGGTTTTAGTGTAACATGTTTTTGCCATGACAATGTGATGGCAAAGCTGAATTTGCAGCACTAGTCTTCAGTGTCACATGATCCTTCTAGAAATCATTAGAAATCATTCTAATACGCTCATTTGGTCAAGAAATATTTAATATTAACAATGTTGAAAAATCTTTTGTAACATTATACAAGTCTTTACTGTGACTTTTGATCAATTTAAAGCATCCTTGCTGTATAAAAGTATTAATTTCTTTCTTAATGACCCCAATTTTGTGAACAGTACAGTGTGTCACATTATAATAGCAAAATTGGTTGTGAATACCATTTCACCGCTAAACACAGGCCACGTTCACACAGCAACAGAATACGGTTGTCAGTCCTGTATTCGAGTCCTTTATCTGGTTAGGTTCACACACAGTTCAGTTATTTAAGGAAGTGACAACCGCATTCTATAACCGAACTCGCATTTGTAAGTTTTCAGGACTCGCATCTGCATTCTCGAAAAACTCATGCTGTGACTGAACCGGACTGGACAACTAGTTGTCTGTCACTCATACAGTGCAAGAGAGCCGCTCTGCGCTGCATAAACTCTGCGGCTCAAATGGACTCTTGTAGTATCAAAAGTGATAAGACTTTTCAGTTTTACGGACTTGATGGCGATCTTTGATATTACTTTGATCACTGTTGCTTACTGATAAGAGAATATGGACTTGAAAGCAGTTGCTCGTTCATACTGTAAATTGCATTTTGAATAGGAGATTTCGAGACACTGTAAGTAAATGTGGCTGTCAATCCCCAAAACTGACAGTGTGAAGCCATAGACATTGCTAATAACAACACACACTGCTCTGATGCAGTAAAGCATGTTTCTCCTGTTGAATAGTGAGAGAGGTCTGATTTAAATCAGTGCATGCAAGACAAGCAACACACTCCCTTTGCATTAAGGTGTGTGTGATTGCGGAGCTGGAACGACATAGACATTCTGCTACCCATCACCAGCGTTACACAACGCTTTTACGTCAGCATAGAGCATCTCTCAGCCAACTCACCAGACTGCCACCCTCTCTCTTCCTTTCTCTCCAGATCTACATTCTCCATCTTCCAGTTCACCATGATCTGGGTTGCAGCCAACAAACGCCATGCCATCTTTTTTTCTTATCACTACAGTTTCATTTTTTGTGTATTCATGTGTCAGAACATTAAACTGAAGTGAAGGACGGTACAGAAGTCACTTTAATACTTGTGTAAGAGGTCAGACTGTCAACTGCTGTTTAATCAAAGAGTAAAAACACAAAAATGTCTGAGGATTACATAAAGATGAGCATCCGAGCTGTTAAAAGTGTTTTGAATGTCTTCTGCTTATATTCTTGCACTTTTATTGCTCTTATAAATGTCTGTCAAGGTTTCTAGATTTATATTTAGTTAGTCCACCCTCTCTTCAATATGTAAATGACCTCTGTGGCTAACCTCTTCACATGTGAAATAAGACGACCCCGCTAGGTTCCTGAATACTGATTAGGAGATGATGATGTGGGCAGTAATATGTTAAAGTCATAGTTCACTCAATTCTGAACTGACTGAAAATCATAGACCCTCAGATGCCAAATTTGATTTGTGATGTACAGCAGAGTTGAAGATTATCAGTGAATGATTCTATTCCTGCAACATGGTGATATGACACCAGAAAGGACAAATTAAATTGACAAAATGGACCGTTTTTGAACAAATCATTTCAATGAATGATTCAATGACAAATACATTATTTTAACAGTCACTTGTCGCCACCTGGTGGCGTAACAATGTAATTGATACAATCGTAATTTGAAGCGCCACGTTACTTTCAAAAGGTGATGCTCTATTTTGATAACTTCCATAGACATCAGTGTTTATATCCAAACTATAAACATGTTTGAATGGTAGTGTACATACATATAAACAGATAACTGGATATTTGCTTGTTAAAATGTGAACGGAATGAACAGAAATGAGCACAATGCATTCTGGGTAATTGTGTATGCGCTGAACATACTCACAGTTGCATTATAAGGTAGAGGTGATTGGAGCTTTCATAGATGTCTTCCAGTGCCACTATGTTCTCATGCTTAATTCTGCAAAACAAAACACGTGAAGCTCATTTAAATGCACAATTTGACAAATTAACTTTATTAACTATTATTAAATATTCATGTTTCTGAAGCTGAAAATAAAGAATTATTTTAGACGAATATGCTTACATTATGGAAGCTTGTTTCCACCATGAAATAATATAAAAAAGGTAATTGCTACTTTTTATCTCACAATCCTGACTTTTTTTCTCACAATTTACTTGCAATCACGAGTTATAAAGTCCAGTTGTGAGGGGAAAAAAGACTGACGTTTATATCTCACAATTCTGACTTCATAACTCGCAATTGCATGTTATAAAGTCAGAATTGCGAGATATAAACACAATTCTGAGGAAAAAAGTCAGAATTATGAGTAAAAAAGTCAGAATTACCATTTTTATTTTTTTATTTAGTGGCGGAAACAAGCTTCCATATTGCACTCTGTCACTGACTAGATAGATTTAAAATTTTGTATTACGATATATTGTGACACGATATATTGTTACACCCCTATTGTATTTATATCTGAGACAGAGAAATTCCACTGATAATTCTCAATATGTTTATATTTTCATCTGAATGCAAATACAACATTTGAAAGCTAAAAACTGTAAAACTTTTTCAGTTTCAGCTGCTGCAAGAGAGACAAATTTGTATCGAATTTTTACATTTCTCAAATTGCAATTTTAAAAACATGCATTTAAGGATGTGTTTTGTGTGTGTGTCTGCTGCAGTCTGGCTCGCTTTGCCTCCGGGTTTGTTTGGGAAGTGAATTTCAGAGAGTGGAACATTCCGGATCTGCTCATAAGCATATGAATCCTTCAGTGGCGCACATTTCCATGAGCCCATAAAATGTACAATAAACATTGCAATGTTTTATACCATGAAGTTGCATACACTAGTGTAAATGCTTTTGTCACTGAAATTAACATTCAGCACACATATATTTTTACATGCATTTCAGTTTAAGGTAATTAAAAACATTTTAATTTGATGTAAAATTGCATGTATATATATTTTCATATGCCAAAAACAAAAAGTTTATGAAGCATTTAGATGCTGTTAGGGTGCTTTAAAAAGCGGCTTTTCATATCTGTCATATCAACTGGCAATATTTTTTTGTTTTGTTTTTCTTCTCCTCTCCTTCTCCTCTCCATCCCTGCAGTTAACATCTCTCTCTCTCTCCTCTAGTCATGGTAACGCAGTCACGGCGGCTGTGTGTATACACATTAGCATTGCATTTTAAGTGAATTCTGATCAGCGAGTCCAACTGGCACATGATAACAGGCCGGGCAATGACGCAAGTGAGCGGACAATAACAAGACGCACGCGCGCACACACACGCAGATAATGGACATCGGTGAGTGCAGATAATACATCTGTCCCCCCCTCCACCTCAGTTTCCTATAATTAACTCTCTTTGTTCATCCATATGTTCAGAAAAGGTTGATCCTCACAGGTAAGGGGCAATCATCCCAGAAACGTCCCTTTCATTGCTGCTCACTGCTATCTGAGCCCAGATAAAACAGAAAAAGGTTTCAGTTCAGGGAAACACAGAATAAAAGACTGCAGTAAAACGCCTCAGAGCAGCCGGCAGGCATTTGTTTTTATCGGAAATGCTTCTCACCTTGTAGTTTAATATATAGAAGAGTTACTGAGGTATGGACAAATATGAAAGAGAGTGATTCATTGAGAAGATGGTTTTGTATTGATTCACCATTCAGTGAACTGGGAGTCACCTCTGATGCAGCATATTAAAACGTTAGCTCTGGAAACAAATGAATAAACAACAAATGATGTGCCCTGTTTTTCTTTAAACAAAACCTGGATGTCGA
Source organism: Hypophthalmichthys nobilis (assembly GCA_037950665.1). Lineage (NCBI taxonomy): Eukaryota > Metazoa > Chordata > Actinopteri > Cypriniformes > Xenocyprididae > Hypophthalmichthys > Hypophthalmichthys nobilis. The sequence goes on from CM075489.1 coordinate 4,908,078, forward strand.
TTTGCCCTTTGACATATTGATTTTTCAAAACTGATTATGGAAAACTTGTCTGGCAGAGGATTACAAAGCCATTCACTGGTTTAATATCCCTCTTTCATGCATTCACTTCTTTCCTCTGTCTCCCTCTTTCTCTCTCTCTCCTTTAGCAGTGAGTGGGCAGAAGCTGTAGCACGACTCATTCGCTGCCTCTGAAACCATCTTCTCTTTTGATTCAAGAGGAAAAAGCACTAAGGAATAGGGTGAAAGCAGAACGAGGAACAAAAAACACTCTCGATTCCATTATTTCACAAAAAAACACTACTGAGTGTCGATAAAAAGAAATCATTTAACAATAAAACGTGTGGAATAAATACTATTTACCTCTGAAAGCTGAGATTCACTTTCTTTTATGCAAATCTATGGATTTCCTGCTACCAGGTGCTTTTAAGTAATAGCTGATTCACTTCAGAAGCGTTCACATTATCTGATGTGGAGTGAGTCTCATTGTCATTGAAGAAAAAAGCACAGAAGAGATGTATTTAAGGCCTGATACACCTGGTATTAAGATCACAAGTGGATGATGCTAAATACAGGAGTAAATGAGGTCTAAAACGTTTTGAACTTGTCCACTTCTGACCACTTCCAGAGTTAGTCGAAAATGCATTCGACCAGATTGCTTTTCGTAGTGTAAACTCTCATGTGGTCGAATGTGTTCAGACAGCCACAAAAGACCGCCTACTCTCCGCCAACTGACCTAACGCGTAAACATTATGGCAACCGCGCTAGCCAGACAGGATTTAAACTTTGTCAGCTGAAGATCCAAGTTTGGTTTGAAGACAAAAAATGTACCAAGCACAATGTTCTCTCACCATTCCTGTTTCTAACACACACTCACAGTGTTGGACGTGTTCCTGCGGCTATCAGAGCAGAAATTAAAATTGCCTTTGAGCAATAAAATTTCCCCTCTGGGTTACCAAGTCCCATGTCAGGATAAATTGAATTGACTTAAGTATTTAAACATAGCATTAGTCAGTCAGGCAGCATCACTTTGAGGCATGCTGGGAGTGTACGTTTGGGATTCTCTGCGGGTATTGTTAAGATTAAACTATAACCTATGAGGGCATCTCATTATCTCATTTGTAGATGCGAAGGAAATATCTTCTGCTCTTTCTCTATATCGTTCTGTCATACATATGCAGGCAGACAGACAATGAACACGCTCTCGTTTTCTTGTGCGTGCGTGCGCTCACTCGATCTAATTACAGGCCTATGGCATCACCCAGGAGATGGCAGACAAGCTGTCAATCATTTGGTTGCTATGATATGAGATGAGGGAGACAGAGACTTGAAGGACAAAGCTGTGTGTCCAATCTCCAGGGTACGATCGCTGTGACAACAGAAGCCCATGTCAGAATCAGAGGCGGCCTTTTCTGATGAGTCTCATGGGAAACACCCGTCACACGACCATATGTCAGACACACCAAGCACACCTGCTTCCATTTGCACCGACAGTGAGAAAATACCTGCGAAACAACATGTTCAGCTGAGAGGCTTTCTTTCAGACAGAGTGGGCACATTAACACAGAGAAATCTTTGTGAGTTATGTAATTAAGAAATACATTAATGATGAGAGTGAAGAACACCAAACACTCAGGCCCCGTTTACACCTGGTATTAAGATGCGTTTTGGTCGATCGGATCTAAATACAGGTGTAAACTGGGTCTAAAACGTTTTGAGCTTATCCACTTTTGACTACTTCCAGAGGTAGTCGAAAATGCATTGGACCAGATTGCTTTCGTAGTGGAAACACTCATGCGGTCGAATGTGTTTGAACAGCCGCAAAGAACACCTACTCTCCACCTACTGACCTACTGTATCTTTTAAAAATAAAAGGGATCATATAGTATATACTGTGCGTGCAGTATGCAGTAAGCATTCGCTTATTTTCCATTCCAAACACAGCCAAAGCCTCTGTCTTCACTCACGGACACAGTCCGCACGCGTGCCACTTCATGGAGAGAGAGAGAACATCTGCGGGAGCTTCCCTGCTGTAATTGGACGAGGGCACCGGAGTTACCACGGTAACTGGAGGTCAAACCTCAGGCAAACAAGCTCCTATCAACTGGCAAACTGAGGGAATGAGTGTGGAAGAGAGAGGTGATGTTGTTGCCATGGGTACAGGTGTGGTGCGGGAAATGGAACTCACTTGCGTAGAACGGCAATCTCGTTCTCGATGCTGCTCTCCTTCCCCTTCAGCGCTTTTTTAGGGATGCACTTCACAGCGAACATCTTTCCCGTGGACCTCTCCTCCGCCAGGACCACCTCTGAGAACGCACCCCTTTAAAAGAGAGAGATAGCTTCATTTATGATTGCAGAGCTGGGAAATATAGACGTGTTACAACATGGCCATGATTTTAAAAACCCAATAGATATAATGCACCTGAGCGTTATATTAAAAACCTAAGATAACAAGGTGATTGGTTCATGTAACGTAAAGGTGGGACTGAGTCGTACACCTGCCATATTAACCGCTGTGATTCCTCCCATCTTCTCCCCCTTATACCATCTCTGATAGAAGTCCCATTAATAATGCACCTGGAGCTTGAATATTGTGCTTAGTGTTTACTGAGAATGAGATCAGTATGAGGTTACCAACCTTTACTTTTTCATTTAAACTAAAGCATGTCCATCAGATCTCAGAGTTCAGCTGAATTAAGTAATGATCAGCAGTGTGTGTGTGTGTGTGTGTGTGCATGTATGTAGAGGGGTAGCCTGAGATTTGAGAATACCCATTTGCTGATGAGGTCCCTGAGAAAATCTGCCATCTGCCACCACAGTAAAAGCTTTTAAAAACACTGTGCAAAGAATTAGGGGAATATTTGCTTAGGCAATCGCAGACTGTTGCTATGCTGCTGCATACACAACACACTCTTCAGCCTGACTGGACACGTGGACACAGATGCTTTCTGTTACCAAGTCACACATACAAAACACTTTTTTGCTGTTTCTGTGTATGTAAAGCCCATCTTTCTGTTTGTGACACCTTCTATCTTTGTGGTTCTTGGGATAATCTCATAAAGTTTGCCCGGGTCATATTTCATCCCAAAAAATGGCTGGACAGATGGAAAGATAGATAGAATGACAGATAGACAGAATGACAGATAGATAGATGGATGGATAGATGGATGGAAAGATAGATAGAACAACAGACAGAATGACAGATAGACGGACGGATGGATGGATGGATGGAAAGATAGATAGAAGGACAGGCAGAATGACAGATGGATGGATGTATGGATGGATGGATGGACAGATGGAAAGATAGATAGAATGACATAGAATGACAGATGGATGGATGGATGGATGGATGGAAAGATAGAACAACAGACAGAATGACAGATGGATGGATGGATGGAACGACGTAGATAGAATGACAGATAGATGGACGGATGGATGGATGGAAAGATAGATAGAACGACAGAGACTGAATGACAGATTGATGGATGGATGGATGGATGGATGGACAGATGGAAAGAGAACGACAGATAGACAGACGATGCATGGATGGATGGATGGATGAATGACAGATGGACAGAATGACAGATAGATAGACGGATGGATGGATGGATGGAAAGACAGATAGAACGACAGAGTAAATGACAGATTGATGGATGGATGGATGGATGGACAGATGGAAAGAGAACGACAGATAGACAGACGATGGATGGATGGATGGATGAATGACAGATAGACAGAATGACAGATAGATAGACGGATGGATGGATGGAAAGACAGATAGAACGACAGAGTAAATGACAGATTGATGGATGGATGGATGGATGGACAGATGGAAAGATAGATAGAATGACAGATAGACGATGGATGACAGATGGACAGAATGACAGATAGATAGACGGACAGACGGACGGATAGATAGATTATTTTAAATTAATTAGAATGAAATTGGGGTGAGGGTAGGATTAGGATGCAGAACATCTTAATCGTCAAAAAATGTCTGATTTTTCTGTAAGATAATTTTATCCTTATCTTTAAAATCCGTTTTTCCTTTTGTTTTTCATGTTAAACAAAAGCCATCTTTTGTGAGATTCACTTTCTTAGAGTTTCCTTGCTTGTGTGTGTTTAAAGAAAGAATATTCTCAGACAGGATTAAAATATACAGAAATGAGTATAGAAATAGTCTTCGCCACAACCATCCACAACATACACACACCCTGCTGAATTTTTCCCTGATTAAGTCTGTCATATTTTTTCAGCTCTGTTCAATGCAACATGAACATGAATCATAAGATGAATACAGGCTGGATTGGTAACAAGCATGCAACTCCAGAGCCAAAATGAATTCCTCTAAGCTCCCCAGCAACTGACACCTCTGTACTGCCAGTCACACAGCAAGGAAAGGAGTAGAACAAGGGAAAAGAGAGCAATTAACAGAGACAAAAAACGATAAGGACAACATGCTGTAATTATACTGGTAAAGAAACAGTGGGGGAACATTTGGTGCCACAATGCAAAGGTGCTCTAGTTGGTAAAAAAGCACCCACCTCCAAGTCTTTAAGCTATTCTGGTCTCTATATATTGTTCAGGTCAGAAAAAGTTTGATTCTTGCCAATACTAGTCAATATTTTACGATTACTGACATCAGCAATAACTGTGCCCCATTAACAGAAGTTAAGAAAATTTTGATTAAATATTGAATAAAATACATGTTCATTTAAATTCAGCAATTGTACATATTGTAATTATTTTTACACAGCCAAGTTAAGACTCATTCATCCAGTAATGAAACAAGTGAAGTATTTATGAGTGAGTCATTGAATCATTCATTCAAACTGTTACAAAAATTAATTCAGATTAATTAAACATTTTTAAGGGTTAGTTCACCCAAAAATGAAAATTCTGTCATTAATTACTCACTCTCATGTCGTTCCAAAGCCGTAAGACTTTCGTTTATCTTCAGAACACAAATTAAGATCTTTTTGATGAAATCTGAGAGCTTTCTGTCCCTCCATAGACAGCTATGAAACTTTGACGCTTCAAAAAGTTCATAAAGAGATTGTAAAACTAATCCATATGAATTGAGTGGTTTAGTCCAAATTTTCTAGAGACTCGATCGCTTTTTATGATGTACAGATTTAATTTAGCCTTTTATACACATATAAACATTGATCAGCGTACATAAACAAAAGCTCAACAGAACCTGCTTCACGCACAAGAACAAACCTCTTGACAAAAAACATGCTAATTTAAAAGAATCTATCTATCTATCCATCCATCCATCCATCCGTCTGTCCGTCTACCTGTCATTCTGTCTATCTGTCATTCTATCTATCTTTCTTTCCATCTAACCAAAATGTCCGTCCGTCCATCCGTCTATCTGTCATTCTGTCCATCCATCCATCCATCCATCCATCATCTATCTGTCATTCTATTTATCTCTTGCTGAAGCTCTTGCTGAAGCTCAAACGTAAGAATGAATCTCATTGGTTGATGAATGTTGAATCAGTGTTGCCAAGCTGAATTGGGATACTTTAACAGTGTTGCCGCAGGTTGTTTTTCATGTCCGTAGGTTGAAGCGACCCCAATAATGTGATATTTAGCCCCTGGAATGCTAATTTTACCAAAAAATGCAGATTTTACCGCATGGGACACGATTAGGCTAGTTTTGAGTAGCAATTAGGCAGGTTTTGTTGTGAAAACCTGGCAACCCTGATGTGAATTTAAGCCTAAATTCAATCTGTTTCAATCTGTCATATAAAGGGTTCAAGTCTCTTCAGAAAATTTCATATGGATTAGTTTTACGTTCTCTTTATGAACTTTTTGAAGCGTCAAAGTGTCAAAAATATCTTGATTTGTGTTCCGCAGATGAACAAAAGTCTTACGGATTTGGAATGACATGAGGGTGAGTAATTAATGACAGAATTTTCATTTTTGTGTGAACTATCCCTTTAAGAATCATGCAACTCTAAGCAGCATCACACACTCTGTGCAAAGACACTTAAATCCCACTTCAGAAGTGCTTCTGGCAAACCTTTGCAGTCATAAAAATTGCAGTTTATACTGTAAAACAGTTATTTTAGTATCATTGAGTTACTATTATAGTTTTTATTCATATTTTGAATTAATATTTTTATTTCAAGTAGCTATAATGTTTTTTATTATAATGTACATCACCCACCTTGTTCTCTATATTTTGGCATCAACCACCAATTATGTGTATTCAACACAATAGTAATAGTGATGCAGTGCCTTTGCAAAGCAACATTAATGAAACGGTCATGAAAATTACATCTCATATTTAATGAAAATGGAAAAGAGATGAAGACAGGAAGCCTGGGAGGAAGGGAGGGGTGAGACGACAGGGAGCACGGCACGTAGCAGGAGAGAAAATCATGATGAATGAACGGTGAAGAGAAAATGTGAATGAAGCCGCCAACACTTTGCCACTGCAGCAATACACACTCACCCACACATCTACACACACATGCACTCAATACATTTCAGGCCACAGGTGAGAGAGCGACGCGTGGTAGATTTATATGATATGTGAGAGCCTCTACCTGTCAGATGTAATCAAGCGTGTGTTTTTTAGTGTGTGTGCGCATGGCAGGCATGTTGGGCCAGACTCGCAAAATCGTAATCAAACTAGATACAGCTAAACCGGCAAGACCACAAGCAAACATACACACACACACACACGTATAAAACACCGGGCATATCATTTCTGCATCCACAAGTGCAGCTGCAGATAGGAGCCCCAGCTGCGCTTGTGATGTAACATCTATGTGAGGGAGAGAGCAGCAAACAAGCAAGAAGAAAAATGAGTTTCGAAGGAGAGATCGTGTTTGTAAATGTGCTTCAATTTGTGCTTCTAAAGCGAGGGCAGCGGCCCGCGAGGCACCGCTGAGTTTTTCCACCCTTGTTCCGAATGACTGGAAGTTTGTCAGCAAGGCAGTGATTTGCGCAGAAATAATGCATTGGAGTTTCCTGATGCTATTTGTGTGTGTGTGTGTGTGTATGTGAGCTAGACCACTGCTGAGGAAACTATGTCAATATGCATCGACAAGTGCTCATACGGGAGGGAACGGAGCGGCGGTGATTGTCAGTCAATGACTCATGCGTACGCAAACACACACCCTCACTGGAAGGGCTTCTGTGCTGCTGTGTTCTCCTCTAGGGAACGGTTCACAAATTATACACATAGCATCCACTTATTACTGTCTAAACTGGAGAGAGGAATAGACAGACAATGAGAGCTGGTTTAAAGAGGATAGGATTGAGTTACGATTAACGTGGCCTCAATGAATTACACAATGCATCTGAAAAAATAATGAAATCATGTTAAAATATTAAGCTTAAGAGAAAAGCCCAGATGACAGACATATAATGCAAAAAGGGAACCATCTGTATTGGCTTTCACTGAAATGATATCAAGGAAAGTCTAAGGCCCAACGTGGTCCGCCAAATCTACTCTACTTATTGCATACTGTGCAACACTGTATACTGTGAACTGTATGTGAAATAGTACACAAATTTTAGTCCAACTATATGTTAAAATATCTTAACTCTTGAAATATGATGGACAATATTGCTTCCGGTTCATCTGTCACTCTGGACATGACAGGTTAAACTGAATGTGATGCACTGTGGGACAGTACTGCACTTTTTTTTTTTTTTTCAAATGTAGTAGGTGATACATATTGTATGCATACAAAAAGTTTATATATACAATGCACATTTTATACGACAGAAAAAAGGGAATTTTGTTAGTATGCTATTCTGAGCATTGCTGACATCAAAAAATGCAAAGAGTTGTGGATTATCAGAGTGATTGGGTGAGAATAGAAGTGGCAAATGAAATTCTGCACTGTGGAGGGTACTACAAGTCGATTATGAAATTTAAAGTTTTTTATTTAAATGGGCTTTCAAAACAACTTGGCTGCCTATGTGGTAGAAAGGCAAAAAAAAATTGAAATCAGTGCCACCTGACTAGAGAAAACAGAGAAAAGGAGCTGTTGTCTTCCCTTTTGCCAAATAGGTAGGAAAACTTCAACACCCATTATGCACTGGGTATGTTGCCATCCAAGGCCACTCCCACCAGTCTGCTATCGATACACTTTCCAGAGTCAAATACTATGGAGCCCTGCACATGACATGCAGGGAAAAAAAGTAATTTGTTCCCTCGATTTAATAAGTCGTGCCCATGATTTACTATTCGTTCCCTCGATTTGCTAAATCATGCGCACGATTTACTAATTCGTTCCCTTGGTTTATAAATCATGCACATGATTTAACAAATCGAGGGAACAAATTAGTAAATCATGCGCACGATTTACCCTACTTTTTTTCCTGCATGTCGTGTGGGGCTCTGTAAAATACCACCTTGCTTTAGTAGGAAATACTTCTTAGCAAACTTTTAGTCATAATGATGTCGACTATTGTTCCCAGGTGCAAGAATTCAAATAGTAAACATGAAGTGCGGAAGTGAGTAATTTTCGGTTTCCAGTCAAGGAACCGGCGTGTTGTAGGCAGTGGCTAAAGGGTGCAAAGAATCGTAAATATGGAGAGAACACAGCGACAGAAAATCGGAAAATTCGCCATGTTTGTAGTCAACATTTCAAATGAATGGATGAACACGAACACAGTTTTAGGCCAAACGGAGGGGGGAAAACTGGAAGAAACTGCTGAACAGTCAGTTCCACCCTACCCCCCGAAGCAAAACGCTGTGGCGTACAGGTAAGAGAGCTGTTACCATAGTGTTCAGTTTTAACCATAATACTGTTTAAAGAGTAGACAAACTACAACATAATAATCAGTGGTAAACCTGCCTTTATAACTGTTCTGCTAACAACCCTCTGTTGATCCGACAGTCTGTGGGCAGGGATACAAAGATACAGAAGTACAATCTGTAGTTTTCACGAAAGCCCTGGAGCTGTTGTGTTTTGTGTCATCTGGTGGACTTTTGCTAACAAAAAAAAAAAACAGGAATTTCTCTGTCCAAGTAACACGGAGAAAGAGTAAACATAGTTCATTTACATATACTACCGACACTGTAACAACACAAAGCGGGTTGCAAATCAGCGAACACTTCAACTGAGGAACCCCCTAAATCAACCAAATTACATAAAAGAAGAAATATTTCAACAATATGATCAAAAATGCTTCCCCAAAGTATTCAATGTGTAAATGTGCTAACAAGTGCAATTTCGAGTAGTATAATCGCTATATGCAGTAAAGTCTCAATTTAAGATATAGGTGAATAATGTGCGTAGCTCTCTGATGACGTCCTTCCATGTGAAATATTTCCATTTCAGCACTTTCCCTGTCACTCATTAACCTGATGTCAATAAATGTTTTTGGTTATTCATGCATCTTAGACACTTCCCTTTGTCTGACCCTTCACTCCAAATCCGTTTTGTTACAGCAGTCTAAAGGAGGGTACATGGAGAGACTGATGATGTAATCAACTAGCAACTACTCAAGTGAACATAAAAAGCCTTAGAAATGAGAATCCAAGGGTATAAAAACTGTCCTCATTCTCCAAGGGCTGTGTCATTTTGCAAATTAAAAAATGCTTTGCAAATCACTATTGGAGACACAATGGATCGTTTCAATTATTTTCTGCTTTAAGTATTTGTAAGCGTTTTTCCGCAACAAATCAGCATTCCTTTTGATGTTGAAGAATCTCTCCCTCTGCCAGAGGAAATTAAAACAAGAGCAGAAATCCATAATTCTCAATGTCTTGTTTAGAGCTGTCCGATTTCCTATTAAAGCACAGGTGCAAACACACAACTTTGCATTAAGGAGAGGTTGTTTGTGCTCAGCATCCTTTGAGTTTGAATGCCACTTTGATACACTGGCTCCATAAAACCAACAGCTGCATATCGCCCTGAAAATACTTGTGAACGTGATTACAGTATGCGTATGCGCAAGGGTTGGTTTGGATGTGGTTCCAAAGTCTCACACACAGAGACAGAAAGATAATGCTCCGCTTCTCATGTTAAAAATAAAAGTTACATCCCTACTAGATTAGGTGCACTTGCTGAGATAATCTCAGCACAGCTCCAAACCACTTCCTTTTCTGTTTGACCCCCACTCAGATTAACAGATCAAGAGCTGAACCTGACAGAAACAATTTACTAGAAGTTTTTCTGGTTAAGTAGACAGGAGCAGGAGGAAATCGGAAGGTCATTGTGTAGTATGCACTATGGATATACAATATATTAATACGTACCAATAGTAGCATTTTAAATGTTTGCTATTATCCTAATTTGACTGATATTTGAAGTAGATTTTTGATTTTAAAAAAGTATGAATCTTTAATAACATATTATGAAAGTATTAAACTGTCATGTATCTTTTCCTTCAGCAATTAAAATGTTTCAAAAATTTTACTAAGTAAATTTTACAGATATAAGATGGAGATTTGGAACAAAAATTAATGTTAAATATATGTATAATTCAACGATAAACATTTCAAGTTCATGCCAATATGATGTAGTCACATGACCTCTTGAAATACAAGTTTAATACAAAAAGCGTCTTTTAGATACAACAAAATTAATAAACAATTAAAATGTTTCAATTATAAATTAAACTAGGATGTGTGTTTTACATACAAATAGAAATTCCAAATCTTCATCTTGGAATTTTTACATGTAAAGTTCACTTTCTTAGTGAAATTGACTGATTGAAATTTTTATTTTTATTTATTTTTAATTAATTTTATTGAAACATTTGAACTATTTCCCAGCCAGCAGCAGCATTTTTTTAAAATCATTTTTTTAACATTTGAATGTGGGTAATGTTTCATAAAAAAAGCAACATTTTGAACAAAAAGCGGAGAAAATCATGTTTTTGTCAAATATTATGTCCGGATAAGATCGCTTCCAACAACACCTCCAAAGCAGCACAGCCCTGTTCCTGGGTTTGACATTTCATTCGGTAACATTAAGCAGTTTTCATTTATATGCTGTTTAATGTTTGATGACCATATTATTTTGCATAAACAATGCTTCTATCGCTTGTTTCTGCTTCTTCTTCGCCTGTGTTTTGATCCAGAAATTCTGTACTTTTTCAGAAGATGCGTAATTGCAGTTCTTACTGTATAACAGTGTAATCGTGGATTGCCAGAAAATTTCGTCAATGGCTGGGAAAGAGTTAAGTGTTGATGAAAAAGATAAATGACAGCTTAATATTTTGGATGGAGATATCATTGTGAATTGCTTTTTTTTTAACAAAAGACAAGCCAAAAAAATTATAATATTATAACTTTGCTTATCAAATTGGCATCAAAACAGTTGCTTTGCTAAAAATTTGCACCTTGTGCATCCATTGTATGTTTTATAGAGCTACTAAAGTGAAGCACATGAGTGACACAATTGATTCCAAAAGTTTGACGTTAACATTTTGCTAAGCTAAATATTTAATACACTTGCAAACAATCAAATGCTTAGTGAACACAAATAATATATAATAAATAAAATACATATTTGTAATTGGATTGAACTATTTTAATTTTGGAACATAAATATTTTCCAGATTTTCCCTGTTTTGTGTTTTAGGACTCTTATTTTGATATGTATTTACTGTTCCCATTATTCCTGTGCTTCTCTTCATGTTTGTCGCTATAGTGATTAATTACCCTCACCTGTCCCTTGTCAGCCCCTTGTTATCTTGTGTATTTAAACCCTTGTGTAGGTTTTTTTTCAATTAGTGCAATTCAACATTTTTTTGTTTCAAAGACATTTGTCATTACTTTACTTCCATAGTAGTACTCTGTAGTATACATTTCTAATACTTCAAAAATGTATTGCCACAAATATCCACTATAAGAAGAATATATTACCATATACTGAAAATATATGTTACTAGAAAGTATCAATATCTTAGTCTGCAGTGACAAGGTGCGGGACGGGTTAATTTTCCTAATTAGGGACCAGACAGATGATCATGTGAATTAGTGAATGGACTCCTGCACGATTTCCCCCAGGAGTGCATGAACTTCCTACACAGAAGATGAGATGTAGCTGCTGTTGAGATCATGTGATCACACGACAGGTAGTAAATATTAAATATATAGTTTAATCTGCGCAGAAGGTTATGCTGACGCAGGATCTGTGAAGATTTAGAGTCAATGATCCCGTGAATGTGTACAAGCACACATACTCACACTTGAAGATTAGATGAACAGTTACATCATCTCAAAGACATATATGCTCACCCATCATGAATTTAATAGTGCTGTTGCCATGGCAGCAATCACAGCCTGGGTTGGAAATATATAGTAAAAACTATTACACATACTGTGTGGTGCTGAATTCCCAGATGCCGAAAAACAAATAAATCCAGGGAAGATATGATTTAAAACAACATAACCTGCAGGAAAATGCTGAGTTTTGAGGGTACAGAAGCTATGTCTTAGTTTGAAACCATTTAAGTTGTCTAACCCAACGATTTATCAACCTAACACAGAACCCATTATTTATTAACTTCCGACAATTAATCGTTGCAATTGGTTTCTTTGCCTGCAGCGATCAATAGTCTGCACTGCAAAAATAAATGATCTGTTGAAAGCGTCAACAGCTTTGGTGTATATGTTCAACAATTCAACCACTGATGCATTCTAATTTAGACATTTGTGAATGCATAGTTGATATTAATTAGTTGTTCTGATATCCACTGAAAACATGTTTTTGGAATGTTTTCAAAACATTTCAAATATTCAAAAACATTTGGAATGTTCGGATCAGATCAAACTACCCTTCACGGTTGTTGCTAGGAAACCTTGCAGCAGTAGCAGTGAGATGCTTTATTGATCTAACTGTCCAAAATAATGTATCGCCCCTTCCTTTGGTAATGGCAGGGGATTTGACATCCATCTGATCATAGCTAAAGAGAAAGAGCCATATACAGTGTTTAATGAGAAAGCCTTTCTGCATACTGTATTCCATGCTCCCTGAGAAACTATGGCATATCAATGATATCATTCCTTGATTTAATCACAGTGAGTGCATTGAAATATGAGACTGGAGCTCTGATGCAAAACCTAGTGCACTGCCATGCTGCCTACACAAGCAGCATATTAACTCCACTGAAAAAAGTGACATGCAGGAAAAAAAAAAAATGTATATCATAGCCACAAATTAACAAATCGTTCCCATGACTTACTAATATGTCAGAATGTTTCACTAATTCGTTCCCTCGTTTTAAGTAAATCGTGCATATGATGTAATAATTAGTTTCCCCGATTTACTAAATCGTGGCCACATTGTAATAATTTGTTCCCTTGTTTTAGTTAAATCAAACGAGGGAACAAATTAGTTCAACGTGGCCACAATTTACTAAAACAAGGGAGCGTATTCTTAATTCGAGGCCACAGTTTAACTAAAATGAGTGAATGAATTAGTAAATCGTGGACATCTTGCTGCAAGATGTATTCTGGGATTGCCTTCTCTCTAAAGAATATATGTGATGGCACCTTATATCATGTCCTAATGAGAAGACATTTAATGTTTAATCTGCAGTCATATGAAGCAGGATTTTGAACTGTGGGGCAGAGCTACCTGTTCCACCGCTAATGAAATACCAAACTATCTAAAAAAAAAATGTCCTGTCGCTTGTTGTTTGTCGCTATTCAAGACAACATCTCAGATTTACAGGAAAAAGATAGCTTTATCTCTTTGTGTCACGCATTGGCAAAACAAGGTATCTTAAAAAGTAGTGCTGTCAAACCTATTAATCGTGATTAATCGCATCTAACAAAAGTTTGTGCAGGTATATACAGTGTGTATATATATATATATATATATACACACACCGATCAGGCATAACATTATGACCAGTGACAGGTAAAGTGAATAACACTAATTATCTCTTCATCACGGCACCTGTTAGTGGGTGGGATATATTAGGCAGCTAGTGAACATTTTGTCCTCAAAGTTGATGTGTTTTCGAAGCAGGAAAAATGGGCAAGCATAAGGATTTGAGGGAGTTTGACAAGGGCCAAATTGTGATGGCTAGACGACTGGGTCAGAACATCTCCAAAACTGCAGCTCTTGTGGGGTGTTCCCGGTCTGCAGTGGTCAGTATCTATCAAAAGTGGTCCAAGGAAGGAACAGTGGTGAACCGGCGACAGGGTCATGGGCGGCCAAGGCTCATTGATGCACGTGGGGAGCGAAGGCTGGCCCGTGTGGTCTGATCCAACAGACGAGCTGCTATAGCTCACATTGCTCAAGAAGTTAATGCTGGTTCTGATAGAAAGGTGTCAGAATACACAGTGCATCGCAGTTTGTTGCGTATGGGGCTGCATAGCTGCAGACCAGTCAGAGTGCCCATGCTGACCCCTGTCCACTGCCGAAAGCGCCAACAGTGGACACGTGAACATCAGAACTGGACCACGGAGCAATGGAAGAAGGTGGCCTGGTCTGATGAATCACATTTTCTTTTACACCACGAGGATGGCCGGGTGCGGGTGCGTCGCTTACCTGGGGAACACATGGCACCAGGATGTACTATGGGAAGAAGGCAAGATGGCAGAGGCAGTGTGATGCTTTGGGCATTGTTCTGCTGGGAAACCTTGGGTCCTGCCATCCATGTGGATGTTACTTTGACTCGTACCACCTACCTAAGCATTGTTGCAGACCATGTACACCCTCTCATGGAAACGGTATTCCCTGGTGGCTGTGGTGTGAGGAGCACAACAATGAGTTTGAGGTGTTGACTTGGCCTCCAAATTCCCCAGATTTCAACACAATATTAGGAAGGTGGTCATAATGTTATGCATATCCTTGTATATATATATATCATGATTAATCGATTTGACAGCACTATTAAAAAGATATCTCAGCTTTTGAAGCAGACTTTACCTATGATGCCTTAAAAGTGCTGTTTAGGTTGGCAGCTCACTAGGTATCAGAAATTAGTTTTTGTGTGAGCGCATGCATATTGATCATCCTCACGCTTTAAATAAGTTTTATTGTTGTGTGACACAGTAACAGTGAAAAAGTTTATAATGGTGTGTGATTCATGCTGACACTCATCTATGGCCATTGGCACGAATACAAGTGTGTGGGTGCGATTGACGAGGTGTGATCAGGGATGTGTGTGTTTGTGTCTATGTCTCCCTGAGGTCGTGACTCATATGACGACCAGTGGGCTGCAGAAGCCTGTAATTTCAGTAAAAAGCCCTGAGTCATAGAGCTGCACAAACACACACACACAGAGCAAGATGAAAATTTGGATTGTTCTATAAATCACTGAAATCTGATCGAGCACATTCGCACTCTATGCCCACCTGTGTTAATTGAACTTTTGTAAGGCAAGAGGATCATGGGTAATCACTAAAGCCAAGGTGTCATATTCCCTTAACTACATTGGCTTTGGAGCATCCATTTGGCATTACCATGGTTACGAAGAGATGATCAGCCTATTGACAGCAAGTGTACAGAAGAGACAGCCGTGACACAGACAGATCTGTGAGGGCCGGGAAGACAAGAGGACACTCAGGGCACATGTGGGATGAGGGATGGAGCTAGATCTGCACAAAATAGCATGGTAAAAGCGCTCATTCTGGCATTGCTCTCTGAGATATTATCCAGGGCAGGCCCAAAGGACCATGGGTAATTACACGTCTTATTATCTTCTCATTCTGACTGTGCGCTCCCTCCAATTCATCACTGCAAAATCCTACTTTTCTCTTTCCTACTGCCTCTTGCTCTAAAATTAACGCCATGCAACTTCTTATTTTAAGTGACTATCAGGTTCTCACTGTATGCGGCACCAGTAGAACTATGGAAAAGGGAAGATATTCTGCTAAAATTGTATAAAATGACTAGAAAAAGCCAAACTGTGTAAAATAATATATTCAAATGTATGTGCCGATATACGGTAATACGATATATCACAATAATGAACATGCACGGTAATGTTATCAAACTATATAGGGCCTTAAAAATGAATTTTCCAAAAGAAAAGTTTATTAAGAATGAAAATCTAGAAGGATATTAAGATATCTTGAATACTTTTAGAGTTACAGGCATGCAAACTTCGGAAAAGGACTATTTATGGGAGACAGGTATGTTGTATGCAATTGAGCTGATAGGAAAAAATGAGATACATTTCTAGTTTTAACATTATTTGTTCTTTAGATATTTCTTTTTTTTTTTTAAAAAAGTGACCCACATTTGGTTTTTGACCACTGAAAATGTGTACAATTTACCAATTTACTCATGGAGCCGCATTAAGATCTCCATATCTCTGGGACTGAACCATTGAGGGCCTTTAAAATGAAGATACCAAAAGGAAAGTTTGTTAAGAACCAAAATCTAAAAGGATATTAAGATATCTTTAATACTTCTTGAGTTACATGCATGCAAACTTGAGGCGAAAAACACACGGTCACTGTTCAAAAATCTGTGTACATCCGTGACATTTAATATTTTGGCTTTCATCACTATTTATGTTTGTCTTTCTACAGAAAAAATATTAATAAAATCAAAAGTTTGAGCCGGGGACCTCTGGTTGAGTTGACACGGAATGACCCACTAGCATTTGAACACCCTAGCAGCCACCCAAACCACTCATAACACTTTAGCATCATGGTTGCGACTTATAAAAAACACATTTTATAAAAAAAAAATGCTTATCTTTTGAGTTTACTTAATCTCAACTTTAAAAGCCCACATATGCAGTGAAACAATTTCTTTTCATTTTCTTTTTACAGTTAAGTGAAAGATGACAGAATGTGACCCGTGTGCAGGGCCACAAACATGTGTGATGAATTAAGAGGGTCAGTTTTGGGTCACCACATTGGATGAAGCAACGCTAATACACTTATCTGTAGAAGCCCAGCACCCTGAGCCCTCAAAACACACAATTTTCTCATAGAATAACATGGCTGAGATCTCACCCTCTTTCTAAAAGCCTCTATTATCAAACATCTGTTATGAAAACCTTTCAGATGCGACTTTTCATTGAGCAACATTAATTCAGCGGATTGTGTATGTGCATGCGAGTTTATTTGTGTGCTTTTGCACTGTGAATGGAGTAACAGCGCGCACGGTACAAACCACAGGAAGCCTGCATATTCTCTCTGTAGCTGCACCTGCAAACAGCAAGACAGAGACAGACAGTGCATGCAAGGGCACTGTAGGGGAACACAGATGAAGCTCCATGGTAACTCTATTAAGATATGTGATCAAATCACATCACAGGCAGAGTCGGATCTGAGCGTTCCTAATGCTTTGAGCACGAGACACGTACCAGCTAGACTCCTGTTTCTGCTGCTAACAAACTAGAGAGGATACAGCTATCACAACCTCTCTTACCTGATTCTTTTATTATCATTTTTTTTCACAAGATAAATTTGCTTTGTCTGTGTCAAGAGAGCAGACAACCCCTTAAGCACATAAAACTCGACAACCACACACATTATCCTGTTCTGTTCTATTGTTCCCAATGATCTGATAATACTGATCTGATACCTAACCAGGAAATACGGGGGAGGAGGTGATGCACATCAGGAATCACGCACACACACACACACACACATACACACACACACACACAAGCTAAACCCAATGCTATCCTCTCATAGTGCAGAAAGCCAGTGAGAATGCAACACAAAAAAAGCACCATAAAGGACAATAAGTCTTGTAAAGCCAATTAATTTGAGTTTTCACATTAAAACTTGAAAACTTAAAATTGCATTGTACCAAATTTGCAATCACTGACAACAAACAGCAGTAGTTGCTGTTGTATATACTGAATGCGGTGTGTACATTACATTTTATGTAAAGTCAGAATTGCGATATAAAGTCAGAATTGCGAGATATAAAGTCAGAATTGCATGATATAAAGTCAGAATTGTGATATGAAGTCAGAATTGTGTGAGTAAATGACGACAGAATTTTAATTCCTTTAGGCTGAGACATGCAAAACATTATCCATTATCTTTTCCTCTGACTGTCACGTGTACACATGCAACAATAAGTCAAAGAAAGGCCAGACATATGTTAACAGGAGCAATAGCAGAGCATGCACAGGATTATACAAGCCAGTATTATCAGGGCTTTGTCAGTAAATTACAAACTCATTTAAATAATCATACATATTAAGGGAGATTGTAGGCACAGGATTCGAGTAAGTGAACTTTGGCTGGCTTCCGTTTCCTCTTAATAAAAGCAACCTGCTTCCATTAATGGAAGATCCTTTACAAAGAACTGAACATTTATGAGGCAAACATAACCTTTAAAAAAAACAAGAGAAATTACCATTTGTGACAAACACATTTTCAAAAAAAGAAACGTGCTTTATGTGATTACATAAAATCTTAACTGTTTTTCAAAAAAAAAAAAAAAGATTATGATAGATGCAACCTCATTACTTAAGGTAACACTGATTAAATTAATTTTTAAGGTCAAATCAGGTAGAAATAGCTTTTAATCTAACAACTGAGCAGTCCATCACTACCGATCAGGTAAACACACACATGCACTGATTGGTCCACTGACACACACCTCTTTTTTTTACAGAAATGACTCCACACGAGAGTTTGCGCATCAAAGGAGGGACTGCACTTGAATGTTCTGTTCCATAAACTACAACAAAGAGCTTTCAATTAAACAGACATGATGAGCACTCTTGTACAACAACCGCAGGCCATTATGCAAATACCGCAATTACAGATCGCGTTACGGGAAAGGGGGCTAAACTAGTACAGTAACAGCCACAAACAGGAAAAGACCCTCCTGTAGTGGGCCGTCGCCTGCAGGCTGTGATAAGGAGATCAGTTGCTCTGCAGTTTTGCAAGAACTACAGAGTATAACTGTGTTCTAAAACCTAGTGAGCTGTCTACATAGGCAGCTACCCTTTGAAGGCATGGTCGCATTAGCAAAAAAAAAGGTCCATTGCCTTATGTCAACAGTGTAGAGATGAACAGGTCACTTTCAAACCAAGTTGGTCAGTGCAGAAAATTTGTATGATCAACTTTATAAGCAAAATCTGCAGGGAACTTTTTTCAACATCCAAAAACTTGAATCAACATCCAAAGTATGTTGAAAGAAACAGTTCAACTTACTGAAATGTATCATGTCTCATGTAATCGCTCAATCAGTGTTTCAACTGCGGAAAGACCTCAATAAAACAGCTTGCGAACAATGTAACGTAACCTTACATTACCTCAGAAAAGCCATTTATATTGTCCATAAACTATCATTATCGTGAAAAATGTACTGTAGAGAGAAGCATTATGCAAAAAAAAGCACTATATTACATATTCATTATATTTTTACTCTTATATAATTAAAAAAAATATTATGGTAACACTTTAGTATAGGGAACATGTATTCACTATTAACTACGACTTTTCCCTCAATAAACTCCTAATTTACTGCTTATTAATAGTTAGTAAGTTAGTTGTTAAGTTTAGGTATTGGGTAGGATTAAGAATGTAGAATAAGGCATTAATATGTGCTTAATAATTACTAATAAACAGCCAATATTCTAGTAATATGCATGCTAATAAGCAACTAGTTAAAAGACCCTAAAATAAAGGCAGCATAACGTTCCTGCCTATCTTTTGGTTTAGTTTTCATGCCTATGATGCCTTAATATGTTGACTAAATAGGCAGCTCACTAGGTTTTAGGACAGAGGGTGTATGAGTGAAAGAGTGATACCTGAATGTATCTCAAGTTATCCTCTTCATGCCTCATATTTCATGGCACAGTAGAGAGATAGAAGCTTTATCTGATGAACGTGAACAATAGAGACAAAGAAGGAAATCAGTCAGCGTAATAGCCTGTCCGGGCGCACGTACACCCCTTCATGAGAGAGAGAGAGCGAACCAGACTAAGGTACCCCAGAGAAATCACACAGAGAGCATGCTGGGATATTGTGTGGATGAATCAACTTTGTTGTTGTCGGCGGTTTGAGCAGAGCAGCTGCAATGCCAATGCACAAATTCTCTCTATGCTGTTCACACTTATTTTGTTCAAACTTTGGATTACAGATTTAAACAACCGCCTATATACAAGTATTACACAGACAGAATTGGCATAACGCTGAGATTGTGAGAGAGGGAGTGTAAGAAAGTGGTGAGAGAGTGCGTTATACTTGACCTCACTGCAGTCCAAGACCAACATTAAGACCAGCACAACTCAAGGACAACAACCCACTGCTGTTCCGGCTGCACAAATGGGACACGCACATACAAGACACTTACATTAAAAGTCACTTTATTTAGATCCCTTCTGAGGGGACAACCTGTAATGGAACTTTTCCAAAGTAGGTCTCTCATGAAACATGGCCAGAGAGAGAGAGAGAAGTGAAGTGGAAAGAGAAGCTTAATGAAAAAGAAACCTTTGAAAGGACTGAGGCAAACTCTAGAGATGGGCTGGGTGTCATTTCTCAGAAAACAAACATTCACATATAAAATCAGTTTGAAACTAGTCTTTAGCTGACATTTGCTATTCCTAGTTGGAGATTTCATACTCATTAACTAAAAAACTTTATAACTCGCTCTATCATTAATTATTAACTGTTCATTACAATTATTAGACCATTCTTCATCGGTTCTGGGAACATGGCCCTCCAGTTAGAAATTAGAGTGTTTCCTGGTAGAATACTGAGAACATTTGTATCTAGTAACTCAAAAAAGTATTTGGAGACTTAAAGTCCCCATGAAATCAAAATTATAGTTTTTTTGGCTTTTAGTATGAATATATTAGCTTATCTATAAGCTAAAGTGCTCCAAAACAATGACAAAATTCACATTTAGAAGATATACGCCTTCAAAACTTACAGTCTCTCATTTCCGCCAATATGGATCAACGATTTTGATGACATCACTCTGCACTTCAGCTTCTCATCAGATTTTCTGTCCAATCAAATGCTCTCTAGAATCTAAAGCCCCCACATTATAAATACACGCTGAAGCTGAAGCTGTGGCTGAAATTGGTCACTTGTTCACACAATTAGTATTTGTGGGACATAATGCACTATATAGGGGATAGGGAATGATTCAAACAGTGTAAATATGCTTTCCATTCGGCCGAATGAAGTCTGCTTTCACATAAGTGTCAAGCGAACCACTGCAGCACGCGTACAGTCTGCTCCGGTCTAGAGACACGATAGCACAGAGTCGCTGAAGAGCACAAAACATATCAGACCCATTTGAATTCTGTACAGAATGCTGTAAAGCGATATGGACGAGATTAGGAGGAGAAACGGTTAAAAATTAGGAGGAAACTCAGGCTTTACCAAGCTCAACAGCTCTGGCAGATATAAACAAAACGCTATTGGCTATTTTAAAAAAGGGGAGGAGCTGTTTAATATGTCCCACCCTCTCTTCCTGTTTCAGTGGAAATTAAGTCAATACACTGAATAATGCTGCGCATTCCAAGGCACTTCAGTTGGCCTTTAAGCCACATTTAAAAATGTATGGATGTCACTGCATTAGATAGCACAATATCAAACCAGGTGGCATATAATATATTAGATTATGAGGACAAGTAAAGAAATCTGTCAAGATATGATTATGAAATATGAACAGAATTGTATGCAGGTGTGAGATAATGATTATGAATAGAATTGTTTGCCGTTTTGGGTAGTTTATGACAGCTACAGTGTTGTTTAGTGGTGGCAAGTGCTATGATGTGTAGACCAACTGGCATTTAGCACTGGGGGTAATGACTGAGCTTTCAGATATCTGGGGTCGGTCTCCCCTGGGGACATGCTGACATCCCTCTCGCTCAGCAGGTCAGCTTGTGTTCTGACTGAAGCTGGCATGCTTGTTATACAAGAGAACGAATACAAAATGTTGCAGAACGCTTGTGAACTCTGGCAGTGTTTCCTTGTGGGAGGGCGTGGTGGGTGTTGAACACAATGAAGAAAATGAGAACTATGGCAAACAATGACCACAAAACCAACCAACCCACACAAGGCCACTCAGGCATTTGCGTTCGAGCACCACACAATTTGCATCAATCATTGAAGTTTCAAATGTTCATATATGGTTTTGTGGCGTGCCTTGCTATTTTTGACTGTTGTGGCACTTCTAATAATCACTAAGTAGTTAGATGCATTACTAGACACAATGACCAATTTTAGCTTCACTTAAAGGGATAGTTCACCCAAAAATGAAAATTCTGTCATGTTTTTCCAAACCTGTATGAGTTTCTTTCTTCTGTTGAGCACAAAAGAAGATATTTTGAAGAATGTTGGTAACCTGACAGTTGGGGGGAAAAATACTAAAAAACCATCAACTGTTTGGTTACCAACATTCTTCAAAATATCTTCTTTCATATTCAACAGAAGAAAGAAACTCATACATGTTTGGAACGACATGAGGGTGAGTAAATGATGACAGAGTTTTCATTTTTGGGTTAACTATCCCTTTAATAGACGTTTGTCACCACTAAGTTGCCACTAATGCCACTTTAAGTAGTGAATGCATTATTCAATTCAAAACCTTAGTCTATATTTGCTTCTGTATAATGTTATGTTTGTAATGGCAAGCTGCTTTGCTAGAGATGACTCTGCTGCAGTGTTGCTGTGATGTTAAGGAGGATGCCCGTCAAATGTTCTGCCTTGTTCTCTGGGTTTCCACGTGGATCGGGTCACGCTCACAGTGGGGTTCCTGCAATGGGCTCGAGTCTTATAAAAGAGCAGGGAGAATGAGAATCAGTTATGACAGACCAATAAAGAGTGAGAGTGAGGACAGCTGAGAATCCTGGGAACACATAAAGTCACCATGAAATCAAAACTGACAAATCTTATTTTTTATGGAATATTGCAGTATTATAAATGATTTATTTTTAAAAAATTCATGTGCCCTCATAAACTTTAATCAAAATAACTCTCCTCTTGCAGCGACATCTTTTCTCTACTCTGATGACGTTTCTCGGCACTAGTGCGGGACAACCTGTCACTCACATGAGATCCACCAATAGCAAACCACAACCGTCCAATCGATTCCCATTGGACAAAATCAAGTCCCGCCCTACATTTTTTCTTGTTTGAGAAGCTCACTTTAAGTCATAATATATGGAAGCTTGTTTCCGCCATGAAATAAAAAATAAAAGTAAAGTAATTGTGATGTTTTATCTCACAATTCTGACTTTTTTTTTCTCGCAATTGCTAGTTTATATCTCACAATGCTGATATTTTTTCTCAGAATTGCACGATATAAACTCACAATTGCGAGTAAAGTCAGAGTTGCGTTATATACAGCCAGAATTGTGAGGGGGAAAAAAGGGGGGACATTTTTTTTCTCACAATTTTGACTTTATAACTCACAATTGCATGTTATGAAGTCAGAATTGTGAAATATAAAATTGATATTTCGCAATTCTGACTTTATAAGAGGCAATTGCGAGTTTATATCACAAAATTCTGACTTTATATCTCACAATTCTGGCTTTTTCTCAGAATTGAGATAAACTCGCAATTGCATCTTCTAAAGTCTTTTTTCTCAGAATTGAGACTTTATATCACGCAATTCTGACTTTATAACTCACAATTGCATGATATGAAGTCAGAATTGTGAAATATAAAGTTGATATTTTGCAATTCTGACTTTATAAGAGGCAATTGCGAGTTTATATCACAAAATTCTGACTTTATATCTCACAATTCTGGCTTTTTCTCAGAATTGAGATAAACTCGCAATTGCATCTTCTAAAGAGAAGTCACAATTACCTTTTTTATTTTAAATAAAAAAAACTCAAAACTAAAATCAATTGTGCAAAATGCTAAAATGGATTTTAAGCATTACAAAATATACAGTATGAAATTAATATTTAACAACTATTCATCTATCAAACTATTAACAATTCTATAATCATGTTTAACTTTTAACGTTGAATGATACTTGATCATAATATCAACTTGGTACCTTTTAAACATTATTTGGTTTCCTAGCTTGCTATTTTATCAGGTACTTTTCTGTTTTGTGTGCAATAGATGGTCCATGAAGTTGAAACTACTCTAATCCCCCTTTTCTACTCTTGTAAGGATGCATTCAGAATTAGTGCAGGTCTTCAGTTGAAGGCCAAACAGATAATGAACAGGCTGTTCCAAAACAGTCTTTTTTTATTTAGCCTAGTTTACTTCCAGTGCCCTTTCCAATACACTTCACACTAAGCTTCACCACTATCCTCTACACAGACGGTCTGTTCCCTCACAAGTGGTTCCAAATGATGACTTTATCCCATTCCTTCAATCACACTGCAGGCCAGTCCTGGCTTAGCAGAGATAGTGATCGAGGAAACAACTTGACGCTCGTGAAAGAACTTAAGGTCGACGTTGATACAGATTAATGTGGCTAACGTAATAGACTTAAATTGCTGCACTATTTGTCAGCAGGACTCACAGTGAATGCCAAAGTCCTGAGCCGCTAGGCTAAATGAAGAGCTGTATTCCCGACTGGGTGGAAAACCTGGTCACTATTTATAAACGGAGGTTGATCCTACAATAATGTGTCTCAGTTCTATGTTTATGAGTACGTGACAAGTGGAAGATTGTAGATAATCGCAGTAATGTACGCTAAAAGCTAATGCAGGGAAAGAATCTTTATTCTATCTCTTTATTTTTGGCATCAAGTATTCTGAAAGAGACACATCGAAATGGGAGGAGGAGCTTCACAGTACAAGAACTCATTCACTAGCATGGAAGCAACAATAACAGCTATGCGCTATACACACATATGGTGCACCTTGCAGGGCTGCCCACATGCAAATAAAACAAAAATACACCTTTCACACATCAATAAATCAAGTAGTTAATGCATGTAACTGTAATTTAGTGAACTGAAAATTCTGTCATGTGGAAATCTAATTGATAATCTTTTTTATAAGTAACTTGAAAGCACTGAATAATCAGTGGAACAAATGACAGTGGTCAAGAAATGGGACATAAAACATGTCTGTGCTGACTGAATACCAACTATTTTATTAAAACTCATGTGAAATAGTTTGCAGTATGTAACAAACATTTTAAACAACACATGACCTCAACTTGCATGCTTAATTCAGCAAGTAGAGTCCAGTTATCATCTTATCATCTGCATTTTTATTTGAATTGTATGTCCAAAGAAGAAAAAAAATGAGTGAAAAAAGAATTAGAAATGGAAGGTCAAGTCGATGCACTGCATTGTAGGATACAATATCTCATGCAACATGGAGTGGATTTTAAATACGTACAAAGAAATTTGCATTCTGCACAGTGCAGAAATAGTATGAGTAGTATAGTAGTAGTCAAAACATACATACATACATACATAGTAGTCTAAAAAATGCTGGGTTAAAAACAACCCAAGTTGGTTTGAAAATGGTCAAACCCAGCGATTGGGTTGTTTTAACCCAGCGGTTGGGGTAAATGTTTGCCCAACGTGCTGGGCAGTTTTATTTAACCCAACTTTTGTTTAAAAATTACTGTATGGCTGGCTTAAAATTAACCCAAAATCATTCAAAACCCACCTCAAAAGGTGAACATTTATTAATAAGCAATTTAATAAATGTTTATTGTTTAATTATTATTAATTAAACATATTAATAAATGTTCATTTCTAACATACTTTGGGTTCAATACAGTCATTTTTAAACAATAGCTGAGTTAAATAAAACTACCCAGCAGGTTGGGCAAACACTTAAACCAACCGTTGGGTTAAAACAACCCAATTGCTGAGTTTGTCCATGTTCAACCTAACTTGGGTTGTTTTTAAACCAGCATTGTGTAACGGTAAAACTGACTGTACAATATACAATATAAATAAGAGAACTGCCTCTACAATATTTTAAATGGCAGTCTAAAGCGACAGCCTTGCCCATGCTATCCTATTACAGTTGAACATGACCAGGACAAATAGTCCCTGAAGAGGAAAACAATTTAACATGTGGTTTTATTTTTGGTTGGTGATGGTACACTAGTGACATTCATTTAGCCTGCACAGCTTTACTCTTTTAAATACTCAAATTCATTCATGTGGAAGACAATAACTGCACTAGTTGAAACGATGTGTATATGACTGCATCTTCACAAGTTTAAAACACTGTTGGAAACCACACTCTGAAAGCATTGTTACTAATGAGTAGACTATCAAACAGGAAGAATAGTATATGTCAATCTACCGCAATACGTCACAATTTCACAAACAAGCATTTCCACCATTGGCTGCAATGGCTGTTAATTGCACTCTCAATCCAACATTAGTGAGCTATGCTGAAATACAGGTCTTTATGAAGACATCAAGTGAAACGCTTGCTGAGATGTAATACAAACCCACTAATCACAGCCATAATATACCTGCTATACAACAAGCAGGGCATAATTAATGACTCACATATGTTTAAAGGGGCTGCAAAATGTCAATAAAAACATTGCTAGGCAAATGCTTTCCTGCCTAATGGACTTGAAAGGAGTGTCAGTGAGTCTAATCCTACTTGAAACGAGCGGTGTGATGTGCTGTGTGCATGGGCAGGTTTTGCTTTCCTTGTGGGCGCACAATAGTGTGGGGACGTCCCATAAAGTAGAATGGGGTTTTTCATTAAAAGGTCATTTAAGGGACTATTTTAGCGGCCAGAAATATTCTTGCGATTTCAGGAAACAAACGTTTAAAACATGACCTTATCTTGCATGCTTATTTAAGCAGGTAGAGTCCAGTTATCATATTGAACATTAACATTAATTTGCCATCATTTACTCACTCTCATGTCATTCCAAACCTGTATGATGTTCTTTCTCATACACAAAAGAAGATATTTTGAAAGGTTTTTTCTTTTCATACAATACAAGTCAATTGGGTGCAATGCTGTTTTGGACCCCATTGACTTTCACAAATATTCTTCAAAATGTCTTCTTTTGTGTTCCACAGAAGAACAAACAACATGATGGTGAATAAATTGATTGTGATTAAACTTTACCTCATGTAAACACAATACAAATCGAAGTGATTAATCTCATAATTTAGGGATGCACCAATATGAAAATTTTGGCCGATACAGATAATTCTTTATATTTGAATGCCAATAACTGATATATTGGCCGATAAATCTAAATCAAAATTTTACATAATTTTTGAGAGCCTGATTACAAAAACAAAAGTCTCACCATTAAAAGCCATGTCCCAAGCACACAGTTCTCATTATAATTTTAATGTAGCCTGTATGAAAGACTTGCGCTGTATGTTGCACTTAACTGTATTTTC
The DNA here is from genome assembly GCA_037950665.1 of Hypophthalmichthys nobilis. Classification (NCBI taxonomy): domain Eukaryota; kingdom Metazoa; phylum Chordata; class Actinopteri; order Cypriniformes; family Xenocyprididae; genus Hypophthalmichthys; species Hypophthalmichthys nobilis. The sequence goes on from CM075489.1 coordinate 4,935,278, forward strand.
CTTTATGAAGTTATTTAAATCCATATTTCAAGCAATTCAAAACCATAATGGTGGACAGTGCACATCTGAAGTGTTTCAGCTAAAGGAAATAATCTGTTATTTATCGGCTTTAATATACCAACCAAATTTTCTCATCGGGCCGATAACAATAACTTTAAAAATTATATATTGGCCGATACCGATATGGTGGCCGAAATATTGTGCATCCCTATCATAAATCATAGCAACAATAATTGTAGTAAAAAGTGCACGTGCAGATTCGGGGTGCTGAAGAAACTGAGTTCATGTTCATTAATATAAATCGAAATGATATTTTAGGCACGTCACAGAAAAATGACTGAGGCTGGATACCATATCATGCTGTCTGTGTGTGAGTTCATCATTTGTGCTGTGCATTGGGGTGAATAATGGCGATAAAAATGACCACAACTGGAAATAAACACATTATTGGTGCAGTCAATGATGACAGAATCTTCATTTTTGGGTGAAGTATCCCTTTAAAAACACTCAGGAGTTATTTATTTACTGATGGCTCAAAACAGAGAATAAGGAAAACTGTACAACCCAGATCATCAAAATGACTGATAATGAGTATCTGTAGTTGCACAGTTGCATTATAGTGCAACAAAGACAAGTTGAAGTCTGTAAAAACACATAAGACTGTTTGTGGGTGGCGTGTTGTTGTGCCCATGTTGTCAGCAGCAGATGGGATTTGGGCATAATCTCATTCAGATTCTGCCCGCTCTTGTTAAGTGAACAAGCTTTGCTGATAAACATTGGTGACACGGGTGCAGACGGTCGTCCCCTTGGCTGAAAGCGATGGCAGGAACCAGACCGTACACTCGGATGAACAGAACAGCAAGCAAGCGAGCCAAAGAAAGCAGAGCTTGAGGAAGGGAGAGGATAATCACCAGACGGGCTTCCTCCACCGTGAAGCCCATTTGCTTTGATCAGGCCAGATTAATCCAGCTCATGACCCCAAAGCCAAACAACTTAGTGAGTTACTGTGTAACTCCCTGCAAACCACATCCTGTCAACATGTATTGGATGAGGCGACTTTTATGAGGATCTTACAAGATCCTATCATGTAGTTTCTCCATGTTATTACCTGATGTCGACGTCACACAGCAGATGGTTGTGTGAGCTGTGCACATGGGGGGATCAATTAGAGCGGTCACAAGATGTTTGCATCAGAGGAAACTTGCAAAACTGCGCGTGCTTTTGTTCTCCAAAACAGATTGTGCCACAGGGGCCCAGTTATGAGAGAAGGGATTTCTTGCAAAGCTGTCAACTTCTTCAGAATCGAACTCAACAACACACTTTTTTGAACAGTTTGAATTTACCAAAATGTGATGTTAAAGGCCTGTTCACACCAAAAACGATAAAGTGTCCACACCAGCGGACATTATCATTCTGTTTATTCGAAGCGTGTGCTGCAGTTTTGTCATCTGCCTCTTTAAAAGCTCGAGCTCTTTAAAGCAGGATGGATTCTGATTGGCTGTCAATGTTTTTATCGTTCATCAGCTTAAAAAAAAAAAGGTTCTGAAAGTGATTTCAAAGATATCCTTTCTCTGTGGCATTATTGTTATAATTGTGGTGGTGTGAACTCTGCTATTCTTTTATATTTAGAACGATTTTTAGAACAATATCTTTATCAATGTAGTTATCGTCCTTGGTGTGAACGGGCCTTTAAAAGTGTTTAATATCTGCATTTTTATTAATGGTACATCTCCACATTTTACAATGTATTATCTAAAATACATTAAAAAAAATAAAGTAAAATGTACTTTTGGTTGGTGAGCATAAGATTTCTTTCAAAAACTTTAAAAAATCTTATTGACAGAACTTATAAATGGTAGTGCATGTACTTACATTATGGAATCTTGTTAAAAAATAAAAAAGGTAATTGCGACTTTTTATTTCACAATTCTGAATTTTTTTCTCAGAATTGCGAGATATAAACTCACAATTGCGAGTTATAATGTCAGAATTACGTTATATAAAGTCAAATTTGTGAGTTATAAATTAGATTTAAACTCGCAATTGCGTGTCAGCAACCTTGCTGCCGCATTTTTATCTCTCTGAAGACATGACAGCGAAGATACAGATCTGGGTGTCATCAGCATAAAAGTGATACGAAATGCTATATTTCTTACAAATAGAACCAAGAGGAAGTATATAAAATGAAAATAACACTGGCCCCAAAACGGAACCTTGAGGAACCCCATGTGTGATAGAAGCTATTGATGAGGAAAAGTTTCCAATGTTAACAGAAAAGGTTCTATTTTGAAGATAAGAGGCAAACCAGCTTTGAGCAGTTCCTTGGATGCCCACGATCTAGCAAAACTAAGGCAACACTGCTACCAGAGTCAGTCTTTACTAAAAGGTCATTAGCTACCCTAAGAAGAGCAGACTCTGTGCTATGACCTGATCTAAAACCATCTAAAAAATCTTGCAATTCTGAGAAATAAAGTCAGAATTGTGAGACGCAAACTCACAATTGCGAGAATAAGTCAGAATTGTGAGATAAAAAGTCATAATTACCTTTTTTATTTTTTATTTTGTAGTAGAAACAAGCTTCCATAGTGCAAAAAGTGTTTTCAGAGAAATCTATGAAAACATGAAAAACAAAACAATACCTTTAAAAAAAAAAAAAAAACTAATTTTCCATTTGAAATTATTTACTTTTTAAATCCGTTTTGCAATTAGTATCTTAAAATTAGTAAATGTATCTTGTTTAAAGAATGTTTATGTAAAGAAAAAAGACAAAGGATCTCTTGCAAAGCTGTCAACTCCTTCAGACTTGAACTCAACAACACACTTTTCTCAAGAGTTTGAATTTACCCAAATGGGCTGTTAAAGGTTATGAGTGTAATATCTGCACTTTTATTTATGGCACATCTCTCTGCGAACTAGGATTGGAGGATGTAATTACGATTGAAAAAATGAGACACTTCACCTTTAAGCAATTTGTGATATTTTCTGTCAGAGTAAGCATAACTTTCCCCCTGTGTCTGAACACAGACAGCGCTGAAGCTAAAGATTACACCTCGGACAGCTGACTCAGTATCCGAAGCTTACCACATCAGTGAACAGCCGTTGGGAACACTCCAAAAGACAGGAAGACACTCTCTACCGCAATAACAAAACCTTTCTGTTTCAGCGCTGCAAAAAAAAAAAAAAAAAAATCTTTCTTTGTATTTTTGTTCTTGTTTTCCAGGACAAGTATCTCAACATGTTTGTAACAATACACTACTGTTTAAAGGTTTGGGGTCAGAAAGATTTTTTTTTTTTTTTGGAAATTAATACTAGATTAATATTAGATTGATCAAAAGTGAGAGTAAAGACTTTTAAATTGTTACCAAAAAAAAAAAAAAAAAAAAGTTATTCCAAATAAATGCTGTTCTTTCATGAAATTAATCATGGTTTCCACAAAATTATTAAGCAAGCACAACTGTTTTCAACATTGATAATAACAATAAATGTTTGCTTAAGCAGCAAATCAGCATATTACAATGACTGGAGTAATGGCTGCTGAAAATTCATCACAGGAATAAATTACAATATCTCAAAAAGACCTCAAAAAACAGATTTGCCCTTTGAATTGAGTTTATTTTTTTATTTTTTTTATCCGTTTTGCAAATAGTATCTTAAAATCAGTACATGTATCTTATTTAAAGGATGTTTACACAAAGAAAAAATACAAATAATAATCATTTATTGCAGTAAAAACTAAAAAATTATATTCAAAATTCAAACTTTTCTTGCTGCACCTGCCAACAGCTAAAAGAAATGTTTCCAGCCTTAAATATTTTTACTACCTATTAAACTGCATTTTGTATTATTTACACAACTGAAATACTTGCAGAGGCCAAAAAAATGTTAGTAAATTTCACAAAGAGCCCTTTGTATGACAACAACCATGACATATGTCCAATGTGACAGCAATTTTTGGTAATATAATAAAAGTACAATTCAAGCGGACAAAAATGATTTAGTGTATTTTTAAGAGACTTTCAAAACAACAACTCAGGCTTCCCTCATTTATAACAGAGCACAGCGAGTACCTGTGACATGGATTTTATAATAGAATCTCATTTTGAACTCTGGCTCGCCCTGTAAAAGTCACTTTAATAAAGTACAGAGGGATATGATAGAGAGAGAGAGTGAGAGAGAGATTCTCAAATAGAGGACAAAGCCAGGAGCACAGGCCTGAAAATGGAGCAGGCAATTAAGGGCTTCATGGCCTCAATGTTTCCTCTCTCTTTTTTTATCTCTCCTCTGCCTTTCCTTTCTCTCCTCTCGAGTCACCTCACCTGGCTACGATATGTGTGTGTTTTAGACTGTGGCTTTGAGAGTTTTCTAACAGTAGCATCATGTACACATACCTGGCGCACACGCACCTGTTGAGTGATCACATGACCTCCTGCGGCCTCTGGGCGCTTCACATACTGAATAATTCAGTTCAGAGAACAACACTGGAGGTGTTCACACACACAGATGAAACACGACACTGAATTCTCATGTCCCTAACGGTTACTAGGCACTGTAGGCAGAGTAGACATACTGTGCGGGTGATAATATTGTTATTAGTGGTGCTTGTTAAGGTAAGCATCACTATTACCGATGCTTCAAAGGTTATGGATTTGAACAAATTCTTTACTCCAAGTATTAAACTTCAGTGCATAATTTGTAACAGACATAAACGATACGTCTAATCATACTTATATTAAAAAGTTAAACAGTACCTATACACTGCCAAGCCAAAAAAAAAGGTCGTTGATTTTAATAGGCAAATACTTAAGAATCTATGAATGGATCATTATTACAGTGATTATTATGTTTCTAGCATGTTATATGTTTGGCAACGGTTCTTTTAACCATAATTGACGGAGTGTGTAGCTTTTAATTTCTTAAACAACCATGTAGGAAGTTGTATCATGCCATATTCCAGGATGACAATGTCAAGATTTATCAGGCTCAAATTGTGAAAAAATGGTTGGGAGGGAGCATGAAGAATCATTTTCACACACAAACTGGCATCTCTGAGTTCAGACCTTAAATTCTTTGAAAGTCTTTGGGATGTGCTGGAGGAGACTTTACAGAGTGCTCACCTCTTGTATTGTCAACACAAGATATTGACCAAAAATGGATGCACTTCTTGATGGAAATAGCATCACAACATTTATTTCCATCAAGAGGTGCATCAGTTTGTGGTCAAGATCTTGTATTGACGATGCAAGAGGTAAGCACTACTTAAAGCAACTACATACATTTATCCACTAACCATTCAGAAACGTCCAGTTTCATTCTAAAAGATGTAACTTCTTCCTAAGTGTCTCCATCAGTGTCCGACTCCGGTTTAAACAATGTAAGGCTGAACGCCGTTACTGACAATTGTCATTTTGGCTGCGTGAGATTCTCCAGCTTTGTTGTTGTTGAGCAGTGTATAATACTATATTACACTTAGAAGGAGGTGGTCTTATGCCAACAAGCTTTAACAAAACGCTTACTAAACTTACAGTACACAAGCCACCTCCAACCCACCATAACAGATAAAGTGAAGTGAAGAACAAGAGCTTATATTGCTTCTGTTTATGCACCTGGCCCCCAAAATTTACATCTCATGAAGAAACAGGATGGCTTACACAAGGTTTAAACGGATGGTCTGAGAGATCAGGAAATGATCTTGCAGTTGCATACACAAAGTGAGTGCGAGAAAGCTAGAAAAAGAAAGTGAAGTCAGTCTTGTGTGGTCATTCAGGGCCAAATAAGCTAGAACTGAATGATTCATGTGACTCCAAGTGTGAGCTGGTTCGGAGAGGATGTGAAATAGCTGAGGTCTCTGAGCAAAAACCGTTTCGTTTCTAAAAACATACGGTTTTAGAAAGCTGCCCCTGCAGAGCCCAACTGTTGAATTTGACACATCCGTCAAGAATATGGGCAGAAATACCCTCCGCACTGCCGGAAACGTCAACACAGCTGTCGTTCTTCGGGAAAAGCCCTGGATAGAGTGAACTAACAGGGTTATAAGTATTCTGCAGCTTTTTCTTGCCATTTTAGACCAAATCAATAGTCAATACTTCCAAAGGAAATGATAACACTAAACTGTGAACACAGTAAAGATCAGGCATGCTGTGTACTGGTTTATAATGGCCAGTTGGATGTCTGTGGGTGGTTCAATAAAATCTGCGTGTGCCTGAGCGTGGGCGAAGAGAACCGTACGACGCCAGCAGCGTTTTTTTATATGAGGGGGGGAAATGAAGATTGGTGAGACCCTCTTAATGGTGTGCTTGAACGGGCCAGTCAGAGTTGCCATGACTCCTGTCTCTTGGGTTGCTATGACGGCAGCGTCTTCACATAGAGCTCGGATCCACCTAATCATAGGTTTAATAGGTGTGTGCTCACAGACGGAGCTCTTCGATTACAAAACACTTGTCCAACTGAACAATCATGGTTTACTTACATAAGTGTAATCTTGTGACACCTTTTTTAGTGATACTGTAATTATAATAACATGCAATATGTGTAAGTATCACCATGATCTTTAAAGGGGTAAATCACCGCTGGCAAAATGGGCTTTCAATAAAACTTGGCTGTGGTAGAAAGGCAAAAAATGCACTGGGTATGTTGGAGTCCAAAGCCACTCCCAGTCTGATCCTATTGGATAGGCTTGACTAGAATCAAATACCGCCTTGCTTCACTGTAAACCTTAACGCTCAAAATAATTAATTGGTTTGAGTAGGGCAAACTCAAATTAAACAAATTAGTTTAATCAAATTAACTTTTATGAGTATTTAGAATTTTTCTTTTGAGTTCAAGAAGCTGACACATTTTAAGTAATCTGAATAGTTTCATTGTTTTGAGTTTTATGAACTTGTTTCTTTTCATTTACCTGAAACTGGGCTGGGATTTCAATTTCCCAGCATGCTTGGCCATGACACTTGAAAGGGAGAATAAATGCTCAAATCAAATGTTATATAATGTTTTTTGTGCAAGATTAATGATAAGTGGTGGATTTAGTAGTTTAATGCTTCCCAATTTAGAAGAGTTTCTGTTATGTGGGGTTCTTTGGGAGGGTTACCATCATGGTGATGAGTGGAGCATAAGTTAAATTTATGAATTAACTTACTCCAAAATTTCAAGTTGAGCAATTAAAATGTACGAGTCTGCCAGTTCTGCTTACTTAAACTTTAAATTTCTAACTGTAACTGATTATCTCAAATTTTTTGAGTTTTGCCAACTTATTCGGGTTTACAGTGTTGAGTAGGAAATACTTCTTAGCAAACTTTTAGTCAGAATGGTGTCAACTTTTTCCGAGGTGCAAGAATTCAAATAGTAAACGTTTAGCTGGAGAGAGTTATTTTCGGTTTCTAGTGAAGGATCCAATGCGTCAAATGAATTAAAAAGCTGTCGCTTACAGTTAAGAAATCTGTTGCATAAGTGTTCCATTTTTACCATAATGCTGTTTAAAGAGTAGACAAAGTATGATACAATTATAACTCATACAGTGATAAACCTACCCTTACAATAACTGTTCTGTGAACAACCCTCTGTTGATCTGACTGTCCGTGGACGGGGATACAAAAATGCAGAAGTACAATGTTTAGTTTTCACGAAAGCCCTGGAGCTGTCAAAAGTCTGCCGAATGATGCATTTTGTGTCATTCGCCGGACTTTTGTTGACGAATAAATGTGAATTTCTCTGACCAGGTAACAGGGAGAAGTAAACATTGCTCATATTCTACCAACATTGATTGTACCAATACAAAGCAGGTTGAAAATCGGCAAACTTACACTTTAAGTAAACCTCTCAGGCGCGCATTATGAAATTTGGACGCAATCTATTCAAGGACTGTTTTCCTCCAGTGCAATAATCCAACCTGGTTAATCCGACTCTCCCCTGGTTAGCACACAGAGATTAAATTACTGCAGTCAAAGCAACCGGGCGACCCGCCGCAGTACGTATAAACACTATACAGGTCTGCAAGGGTGCACAACAAAAACGGTGCATCGGTGCACCTATTACTATGTAGTTAAGACATGGTAGATGCACATAGGTTCATCTTTATAGGTCCAGGAGGGATTGAATATCAGATAACACACCTGAGAGTAAATCACTATTCTCTGGTGGATGAAAACATGCATGCATGGCAATGCAAGTGGCTACAGACTGCAAAACAGTCCCATTGTTTATCATCAAACACACGTGCATGACCACAACCGCTGCAAAAGCAATGCATGCAGACTAACGGAAACCATCATGTCCCTTTATGCATCAAACAAACACCTTTTAATGAGATTCTTTTCAATACAAGCCAAAAAACAGCTCCACCAAAACACCTTCAGGATGCAAAAAATACTATTTCTACAGTGCATTCTGACTTTCTGCTTTTAGATGAGGAGTGAATAATAATAAAACCATGATCAGAACATCATTGCTCCTCTTTTGTGTTGCTACAACAAAATGTTCATGCTTGGAAAACCCAGTTTAAGATGGTAGCCAGTTTCTAGCTGGTCCAAAACCAGTCTAACCACCTTAAATGGGCCTTTGTTGCTGGTCTGCCAGCTAATGATCATATTGGACCATTTTAGGGTGGATTTTCCAGCAGAGTTGTTTGTTATTGTTTATAATTTATTGTCTAAAAGTGCAATGACCTTTTTTTAACTGTATTAAACTTGTTTTTAAAACTTATTGGCACCACCAATCAAAATAAATAAATAAAGAAACAAAGTAAAAGAAATATCCTGAAGCTGTTTGAAAGTGATCACAAATTAATAGCTTGATTTTACAGTAGTCATAGTGCTGAAACCAGCATCTTAAACAAGCCTAAGATGGTTTATTGGTTTTAATTGGTTTCAGAAGGTCTCCTAGGCTGGTTTTGGTTCAGCTAGTCTCCGAGGGTGTCCAGCCAGTAAGTACCCCAAACATCTGTAAAACCAGCAAACCAGACCGAACTAAGAGACCAGCATTCACACTTTGGTTGGTTTAAGATAAAGCGGAAATAATAACTGCATTAACTACTGTGTTTAAGGGAAACTATGATTACCAAGGTGAATTTTCATAAGTGGGTTCGGTTAGAGTCGCATGTCGAAGCCAAAAACAAAGTTACTCACGTCCCGAGCACCTCTTTGAATTCAAACATCTCCTTGATATCATCGACTTGCTTCTTCCACGAGCAATCCCCGCCGGCCTCTCCGTTCTCCCGAGCCATGGCGAAAAAAAAAAAAAAAAAAACCGAGGAGGACCGTAGATGGAGAAGTGAGCGCTGGAGATCCCCGGAGATTTTCCCCGCTTTCCCACGCTGCACTTCCTGCTCTTTCTTCTCTCGCCTTCCCCGGTTGAACCGCTACCAAATAACCCTGCTGAGGATCTCCCGAGTGCGCTCGTCTCCCTGTAGCAGCTTAAACGGTTTGACGTAAATAGTTCAGTGAGGCGCGTGCGTGCGTGTTTCACCTTTGCGGTGTCTTAACGGCACCGGTGCGGGTTTATTCCGCCCCGCGCGGCTGCTGAATGTTGATCCCGCGCGGACTGATGCGCTGCATCCGTTGTTATGGCAATGAGGAGAGAGAGAGAGTGAGTGAATGAGGAGGAGGAAGATGCTGTGCTCCTCACCGCGCGACCTGACAAAGAGCAAATGCATGAGAAATATGGCAAGCTGTTTTAACATTCAACTAATAAGCATCTTTTTTTGTTGTTACGAGTAATTTAACAAACAAGTAAGAAAACATTTATTTGTTACTGGTTAACCAGCAGGCCTATTTCAATTGCTATTCTACACTCTAAACAATGCTGGGTTAAAAGCAACCCAAGTTGGGTTGAAAATGGACAAACCCAGCAACTTGGTTGTTTTAACCCAGCAGTTGGGTTAAATGTTTGACGCAACCTGCTGGGTAGTTTCATTTAACTCAACTATTATTTTAAAATTACTGTATTGCTTGCTTAAAATGAACCCAAAATATGTTGGAAATTGACATGTATTAATATGTTTAATAAATGAACATTTATTTCCAACCTATTTTGGGTTCATTTTAAGCCAGCCATATAGTAATTTTTTAAACAAAACTGCCCAGCAGGTTGGTCAAACATTTAACCCAATCACTGGGTTTGTCCATTTTCAACCCAACTTGGGTTGTTCTTACCCCAGCATTTTTTAGAGTGTATTTCTTAGTTATCTATTCTGGCTTTACTAGTTTCTTTTAAGACAATAGTATTAATCTTAATTGTTACTAGTACCTTTTTTTTTATCTGACTAGTTACTGTTTTCCTTGTCACATGTAATGACTTTATAGTTCAATTAAAAATCTTACTAGTAAAACTGAAAAATATTACTAGTAATAAGTGGATAACACACTATTGTTTAATAGGCACTAGTGTCTAGCATCACTAGTGTCTAGCAGTTTAATGGGCACCAGTGTCTATTAAATCTTTACTAGGAAATAGAATAGATACTATACTATTGCATTACAAGTAACTAAAGAATAAGTATTAGATCCAGTGAACAGCTGGAACAGTTAGTAGGTGTGAACCACAGATCCCCAAGAATTCAATGGCGAAAAAAAAAAAGCTACCATTAACAATAGAACAGTTGTGATAATGGCTAGTCGCAAAGGAGTGAAATAGTTATTTCTTTGTGGAAAGAACTATAAAATTGACTTGAATAGAGACTAGTCACTATTAAAATAAGTACTGGTTTTGGTGCGCTACCCACGAGGCTATCAGCGCCAACACCCGTACTTATTTCAATAGTGACTAGTCTCTGTTCAAGTCAATTTTAATTTTTTTTCCACAAAACTTATAGAGCCGTTGAGCTTGGGGCACTCCGCTCTCATAATAAAGGCAAAAACGCCCAAAATAAATATTTTTTTTTTTAAAGAAAAAGTACTGGTATCTAATGAATAATTAAATTTAAAAAGATAGTTTCTATTGGAATACTTCCTAGTATTTACAAATACGTTCTTTTAACATAAAAAATATTAGTTTTATGGAATAAATGTTAAAATGGCTTGCCATATGAGAGAGGAGAGGAGGAGGAGAGATCGTGTGCCTGTGTGGATTGTTCGCATTGCACCAAAAGCATGCTCAAGTCCAACTGAAAAAAGCATGCATCCGTTCAGATCAATTGTTTTAATAAAGTCTAAATTCTTAGTGTGCCCTGTAGGAAATAAAACAGTGGCCACATTAATATAGATGCATTATGGCACGTGCAAGATGGATGATATTAATCACTGTTAATAGTTACTGCATTTTAAAAGCAACAAAGTCAATATGTTAGGCAAAATAGTTTAGGCAAAGTCAAGGTAAAACAATACTTTGGCTACATCTGGTGGCACACATTAGCAGGCTGATGAGGTTGCTTCAGAGTTACACATGCCTGTGTTTAGCAATAAACTGTTAAGCTTTAAAAGTGCAGGAAATGCTTAAAATTAATTTATTGCTATTATCCAACACACCAGGACTTAATTGTAACACAACTATACTGTAAAAAATAATATTTACCTTGAGGTTGGTGGCTTTGTCACAGCAAGTTGCCTCGTGACTTTCAGATAAAGATGGTGAGAGGATGCCAGAGCTTTTATGAGTCACTTGAATAATGTATTTACAGTGACAACCTTTTCAATATTTTTTTTCCCCAAAACTAGGCTCGCTCACTTACTGTCCCTCCCCCCATGAGCTCAAATGTGTGTATCACTCATAATACAACAACATTAAAAAGCATGTTTGAGACCAGGCCATAAAAGTAGCACTGAAGCTTGCTTGACACATGTCTGCTGTGGATGTCAGATTGGCTGCAGACTGTTCACTTGTATCAGTAGTACAGTCAGCAGCGAGGACAGAATGAGGGTGTGTGTGTGTGTGTGTATCAGTCAGCTTCTCTGCTGTAGTCTCCCGCTCATGAGTATTCCAGCTGCAAACCACTGCAGTTTCTCGGCTCTGGAAAATCTGTCCCTCCCTTTGCATTCTGTCTCTCTTTACCAGCTCTGAGTCAGCAAATCTAAGCAGTTTGATCTGACAGTCACCACCCCCTCCCTCCTCTAAGATATTTCTCCTCCGAATCCTGTGTCCACTTGTTCATTTGGTTTGTCAGTCATTACGAAACAAATCATGCTACCCAGGAACCGCAGACAAAAAGTGCTAATAAAGACACCTTCGCTGATAGTTATTCATATATGTTAGTTAAATTCAAATTAAAATCTAATTCGAATGGACTTGTTCATCCTATTAAATATACTAAAATAAGAGAACTTTTTGGGGGAGAAGGAACATTGCATGACACTTCACAATAAGGTTTAACTGATTAACAATAGGTATCACACAAGGCAGCAAATATTTTAACATCAGTTATTCATTTAGGTTAATGTTAATTTAATATATAAATATACTATTGTTTATTGTTAAATTTATTTTTGTTCATGATCTAACATAGATTAACCAATCAATATGAGGAAAATATTTTAAATAAGATGGACGAACAAAGCACTAAATTTGGCTAAGGTTTTTATCTGACAAAATTAATAGGCAAAACTACTGGTTTTATTTTACTATGCAAAAAAATGTGTAGGAAAATAAAAAGCCCACAGGAACATTTTTTTTTTTTTTACATGTGTTCATAATTTCTTTGTATGAATCCAAACACGTTATGCAATATGCTTACAAAATCTCTAATATATTATTTATTATATATGAATAAAGGGTATTCATTTTCCTAGGCTGGTCATCACTTTTGGACACTACTGTAATGCACTAATGTTAAAAATAAATTAGTATGTATAAATTAACATTAACCTGCATGCTACATCAGTTTTGTTCATTATTTCGTAAGCTTTAGCAATTCCATCAACTAATGTTAGCGTATAGAATTAGCATTATAGAACGTATGTAATTACAGCTTCTTCCTGCACACCAGTTATTTGGTATTTGGCGCCCCCACGTGGATACCATAAAAAAAAAGTCTAGAACAAAATTCCAGTTTGGTATCGAACTGTAAATTTTATGAACACAGAAACTTTTTTTTTTATTATTATACATTTTTTATTACTTCATAACAGTTTTAAAACTATTGCACTTTAAATGTGTAACGTGTGTGCCAGCACTATTGCAGATAGAAAGCATAAAAATGTCTTCTGCGATGCAGAAGCGTCTAAATCTGTTAAGCATTTGACAGGGACTTTCCAGATCAGCACCCATCACATTATTTACAGTAATGAGACCTTCCTACAAAGTTTGGAGCCTCAATTTAATCTTAAGCCTGAAGTAGCCAATCAAAATCTTCCAGTTCACTTGAAAAATACAGACAGGTCTATTCAAGCAGAGTTGGAAGTAAACTGCAGGAAGGCAGCACTGACACCCAGCTCCTCCGGTTTACTACGGAGGCCCCTCCCCTTCTGCATCAGACTCCTCTTCCTCCTCCTGCTGACCCCTCTTCTGTAAATACAGAGGAAGGAAAGAAACACAAGAGTAAAATCAGACCACATTCTGCTGCATGAATGAAGCCAATGTGATATTTCTCTCTCTTTTTCTACAGAGGTCCTTGTGTTTATCTTCATCTCACTCACCAGCTTAAGAAAATCAATGAGTTTATAGGCATCTTCCCCTGTGGTCAGGTCCATGAAGTCTCGTGGGATTCTGTAGGACAGACATGGGCTGGGCTGCACCGTGACCTCACTGGTGGTTTGTCGAAATGCAGGACCATCCTAATAAAATATGGTATGCATGCTATTAATATAACAGCACATTGTCTTTTAAAATAGTGACACTGAAATACATTTAAATGGGGTTTGATGTATAATGTGCACCATTTTCATGTATAAACTACCTGCTGTGTTGTGTCCTCTTGCGTCTGATTGGCTGTGAGATTTTTGCCACATGTTAGCTCCTCCCATGTGAAAAGCAAAGAGTCTGTGACTTCACCAAACGGGTTGAAGTCAATCAACCACACGCGTCCCTTTAGAAAAACAAACTTTATGCTATTTTTCAAGAAAGCTGAACATGTACAAAAAGCATAATAGGTCCTCTTTAACAAATAACTGGCTTCTATGGAAGCTTGTTTCTGACTTTATATCACACAATTCTGAGAAAAAAAGTCAGAATTGTGAGATAAAAAGTCACAATTACCTTTTTATTTTTTTATTTCATAGCAGAAACAAGCTTACATAGGCTTGCATTGGAATTACATTTAAGAAACCATTTATTTTTTAAAATTCTGATAACATTTTTTCCACTGGATTGATAAATGCTGATTAACACTAAACTTCAGAGTAAAATCATACATTGCTATACAGTAAATTACACATTTTATTGTAAAATTTGCATTCATAAAAACCTTACTGAGCTGTCTCTGTAAACATCCAGGACAACTGAAAAAAAGAGAATATTGTTTAATGCACATATGTACAGTAACTTTAAAAAAATAATATATTTTCTCCTCCACATTGACACACTTACAGTCCTCATCTGGGAACTGGTATTGGATGTGGTCTCTGAAGAACTGCAGTATAGAGGAAGAGATGCTGGCCTCTTGTTTGGCAATGTGCTGATAATGTTGTGTGTAATCTCTCTGACAGATCGCTAAAAAACAAACCTGATCTCAGTATGAAGATTATCACATGCTACATTATACAGTACATTCAATTAAAAGCATTACATTTAAAACAGAATATTCACATATTAGTTTAATAAATGCAGAATGTTCATACCAATTAGTTTATTTTCTTTCACAAAGCAACGGAATTCTCCTCCTGGAATGAGCTCGCTCCATTTTCTCAACACCAACTGCACAAAATGAGCCCCACATGAAAATTATTTATTATTTAGTAATGTTTATTTAAAAGATATTTAAGGGTTATTCATCTGGTTTCATTATAATATAATATAACATAACATAATATAACAAAACATATTATAATATAGCATAATATAATATAATATAATTGTGTGCTATGGAACAAAAATATCTGAATAGTGCATATTGAAAAAAGTATGTTTGGCTGCTTTATTGTGTTTTCTGTACCTCATAGTTTATGGTTGGGTCTGGAGAATCATCACTACAATGGAGGAATCTGCCAACGAAGATACAAAATTATTACTTCAACCAACCAGCTTTCTTAAATTTCTTGAGAAGAAAAATCAAATCACATGGAGCTTGATGGAACCGGGAATACCAGCCTTTATGAAACTGTGTGAGACACTTACGGCTGTGTGAGGTCATGCGTGATGAAATCTGAACTTTTGAAAAGGAGGAAGATGTCGCTTAGACTCTGACACTGCAAGGAACTGTTCAGGGCAATCCAGTTAGCATCCTGAGAGGAAGACAGAAAGATGAAGAGTATTGTGAGTATAATACATTCATGTGTATGAAATGCAATTGGGATTAAAATCATCTCACCCGTGGGGCGCTCCAGTTCAGTTTTGGGAAGACGCATCCACCCAGAACATTTATTGCCTCTTGCACCTTTATATTGAACTCTGGGAATTCTGGGGCCTGTGGAAGATTCCCACAATTTAGTAATTGCACAAATATATCAGATCAGCTCGGCTTTTACTGGCTGAGAGGAATGAGACTCACCGTAACTGTTGTTGTAGTTTCATCGTCAGTCCACTGGAAAACAAAAGCACAAGATCAGGAGTTGTATAAGAGATATCTAAATGTACTTCACACAGCCACACACTTACCTGAATGTCCTCCTCATCCGAGTCACTGTTGTTGGCGGCCTGCGTTTGCAAATTGTTGTTCTCACTATAAATAGAGACAATGAGACATTCTTTAACCAGGCAAGAACAGAAACTGTCACAACAGTTTGTTCAATACCAAACCGTTGCCCAAATCTCACCTGCCAGAAACCACAAGTGTCCCGTCATCTAATAAGTAATCGATTACATTTTGAGGTATAGGCAGAATCAAGCTGGAAAAGAGAAAATAACCAGCATTAGCTACTTAATTACAACAGCACATTAACCAAAAACATTAGTATATAAACTCAAAGGTCCAACATTATTTTAAGCTTTGTTATTGTACATTATTTACACACACACACACACACACACACACACACACACACACAGACACAGAGAGAGAGAGAGAGAGAGAGAGAGAGAGAGAGAGTACAGCTTTGGCAATATTCATTCATGCAAATAAAGCAATTTTGAATTGAATTTAAAAAAAAAAAGAAATGAGTACAGTAATGGAATCTACTATGTTATTTTGATATAATTTCATGTTCAAAAACAATGGTAGTTGTAAAATGCATATCCAAAAATATCGTCCAAAAACATGGTAGCACCATGGTAAATGTCCATGGCTGCATCATAGTACCATAATTTGCTATAGTACTTTTTACTACAACGCACGACGTTTGGACTCTTTCTGAGTTTCCCGGTGAGCCCCGATCATTATATATCACACACTGTAAATAACTGTCTTACCTCTTAATAGTGTGTTTCTTGAATAAAGGATACCAAACAGAAAACTGACAGTTTACAACCTGCTCCTTCTTCATGCTGCCTGAAACTGCACTGATAATCTGCGCAACCTCAAAAACATTCCGGCATAACGATAGTTCTAGTAACTACAGTTCCGCAGTTAAAACCGTGCTTTGTTTTGTAACGATTCTGTATTTTTAATACTTTAAGGGACGTTTTATGTTCAGTTATATTTGTAGTTTTTGACTATCAGTGGCCAGGTTGATAACATAATGTATACAACGATAACATGATGCAATGTACAAGAGGAGGAACTGTTTTATCTGCACACACGTAGGCAGATGTTCACTGAACACGTGACTATATGTAAGAAAACTAACTAAACATCCCTCACTTTCTCGGGCTAGATCACTGTGATCTATTTGACATACTCTCGGATTTTTCTGGTACGTTCCCCGTTAATTCAAACGACTTAAACAGATCTCTCGTTACCTTTTAACTAGTTGAAATAGACTGTGTGGTCATTATGACAACATCATGCGACCTGTAACTTAATTTCTGTTGCACGTGCAGAATTACTGTAGCTGTTCCAAACATCACTGATCGCCTCCTGCACAAGATGAGCTCTCCACAGAAAGCCACTACTGAACCTCATGTAATCAAAGAGGAGGTAAGAGTCTGTCTGAAATGCATAGTAAAATAAACATGTTACATTTTGTCATCATGTAAACATCCACTTTTTGTTACAAAGTGCTCTTTAACATTAAAATATGTGTTCTTGTTAGCTGATAGCTAGTGGAAAGTGGGTGAAGCTTGAGAAGACCACATATGTGGATCCCTCTGGAAGCACCAGGTATTGATCTGTGACTGTGTGTAAATGATGTGTGACCTCTGGACTGAGTGGACATGATGATACTCTCACTGATTATTTACAGTTAGATAGATAGGTATCATAATTGTCTCTCCGTCTGTCTGTCTATCCATCCGACTATCTGTCTGTCTGTCTATCCATCCATCCGACTGTCTGCCTGTCTATCCATCCGACTGTCTGTCTGTCTCTCCGTCCGTCTGTCTGTCTATCCGACTGCCTGTCTGTCTGTCTATCCATCCGACTATCTGTCTGTCTGTCTATCCATCTGACTGTCTGTCTGTCTGTCTGTCTATCCATCTGACTGTCTGTCTGTCTATCCATCTGACTGTCTGTCTGTCTGTTTGTCTATCCATCCGACTGTCTGTCTGTCTGTCCATCCGACTGTCTGTCTGTCTATTCGACTGTCTGTTTATCCATTCGACTGTCTGTCTGTCTGTCCATTCGACTGTCTGTCTATCCATCCGACTATCTGTCTGTCTGTCTGTCTATCCATCTGACTGTCTGTCTATCCATCTGACTGTCTGTCTGTCTGTTTGTCTATCCATCCGACTGTCTGTCTGTCTGTCTGTCCATCCGACTGTCTGTCTGTCTATTCGACTGTCTGTTTATCCATCTGACTGTCTGTCTGTCTATCCATCTGACTGTCTGTCTGTCTGTTTGTCTATCCATCCGACTGTCTGTCTGTCTGTCTGTCCATCCGACTGTCTGTCTGTCTATTCGACTGTCTGTTTATCCATCCGACTGTCTGTCTGTCTGTCTGTCTATCCATCCATCCATCCATCCGACTATCTGTCTGTCTATCTATTTATCTGACCGTCTGTCTGTCTGTCTATCCACCCGACTATTTGTCTGTCTATCCATCTGACTATCTATCTATCTATCTATCTACCCATCCGACTATCTATCTATCTATCTACCCATCCGACTATCTATCTATCTATCTATCTGTCTGTCTGTCTGTCTGTCTGTCTGTCTATCCATCCGACTATCTGTCTGTCTGTCTGTCTATCAATCTATCTGTCCATCTGTCTGTCTATCTATCCATTCGACTATCTATCTATCTATCTGTCTGTCTGTCTGTCTGTCTTTCTTTCTGTCTGCCTGTAAATGAATGTTTCTGTCTGTCAGTCTATCTATCTATCCGTCTGTATATCTTTCTGTCTGTATATCTTATATATCTTTAATATAAATAAACAGATAGATAGATAGACATATGGACAGATAGATAGATAGATAGATAGACAGACAGATGGATGGACAGATAGACAGACAGACAGAATTTCTAGACACTTAACTGGAATATCTTTTGTGGATCTTTGTCCCCTCAGAACGTGGGAAACCGCAAAGAGAACAACCCGAGTAGCCGACAGTGCAGCTGATGGTGTGTGTGCTTCCAAACTCTCACACACTTTTATTTGGAACTTTGTTCATGCTTTAATGCTCTATTAATATTAATAAGATTGAACTGATCTTAAGGTGTGGGAATCATAGCCCTTCTGAAGCGGACCCTACATAAAGACTGTGTTGTCATGGTGAAGCAGTTTCGACCACCCTTGGGATGCAACGTACTGGAGTTTCCTGCAGGTCTGATGATGCCAGTCAGCTTTAGGCTTGTACAACATATAATAGTTTATATAAAATAAAATATCCATTGATTATTTGCTCTGTGTGAATATTTCAGGCCTGATAGATGACAATGAGAATGCTGAAACGGCTGCTTTGAGAGAACTAAAGGAGGAAACTGGTTACAAAGGGGAGGTAGTGGGCATCACCCCAGGTACAACTGCTGTAATGTGTCTGTATACTTGACAAAATATTTATAACTTACATATTTTATAATCTCATCCCATTTTCTGTGTTTTAGTCACATGTTTAGACCCGGGCTTGTCTAACTGCACCACACAGATAGTGATGGTACATATTAACGGAGATGACATTGAAAATATAAACCCCACTCAGCAGCTGGGTGAGTGACGGATCATTTACTATGATTTCAACATAGTGTGTTTTAAATGAATGCAGAACAATTCATGCTTTCTTTTTGTCTCCAACAGGTGATGGAGGTATGTGTTTGTTTTCCAGTAAAAATAAGTCACCATTATATTGACAATGTTTTGATTTTTTTTTCTTTTTCCTGAAACCGTATTTTGTCTCTCAGAATTTGTGGAGGTTATTCTTCTACCTCTGGATGAATTTCAGCAAAAAATCGATGGTGAGTGGATTTCTTGCTGATGAGAAATGCATAAATCTTAAGTTTATAATTATCTCCATTGGTTATAAATAACTGTATTGCTAAATAAGAAGTTTATACTCACACTGACGGTCAGAATTTTGCAATAATTATGATTTTCTGATGGTTTTTTTTTTTGGTTTTTTTTATAAAGAAGTCTCTTATGCTCAGTAAGAATCATCAGAAATACAGTAAAAACAGTAATATTGCAAAATATTATTACAATTTAAAATAACAGTTTTCTTTTTGAATATATTTTAAAATTGTATTTATTCCTGTGATGATTTCTGAAGGATCATGTGACACTGAAGACTGGAGTAATGATGCTAATAATAAATTATATTTCAAAATATATTGAAATAGAAAAGTTATTTTCAAATGTAATAATATTACTATTTTACTGTATTTTTGATCAATGGCGAACATAAGAGCGCTATTTAAAATAAATCTTATTCCAAACTTTAGACCAGCAGTGTAAATGACCTATTCATTCAGTATTCATTTTGTATGATTTCCACTCAGTTTGTTAGGTTTTGCTTTGATGTACTAAACCTTCATTGTTGTTGTCGTTTTTTTTTTTTTTTTTAATAGATTTACTGCAAAAAGAGAAAATCATTGTAGACTCCAAGGTGTACATCTATGCTATGGGGATGTCCCAGGCCTTCTTTAAGCCCAGAGAGTTGCCTGTGCTGAAGCAGTGAGAATGACTGCACAAATCTCTCCTCTGGAACACACTACAGGCCGACAGCAGTCACAGCTTCTGTGCTGATAGATACGGTTGTGAGCTCATCAGTACTTGACTATGGCCTTAGAGTTTTACCACGATTGCCTGAACATTCCTAATATACTAACAGTACTTATTTAACAGGTATTCAGTGTTTGCACTGTTTTACAATTCCAAATTAAATAGGATTTGACCAAATTGAACTAAAAGTTCTGGCAGCTAGAACTGTGAATTTTTTCAGTACACCCTGTAATAACACAAGAAAACCATAAAACAAAATAATAAAGTTATATTTATAGGTCATACAGTAAGTGTCATAGAAAGACTCCTTAAGGTACTATCATATTCAGATCTTAGCATAAATCTCATAAAACTGACCCCAAAATTTGATGTACTGTATTTATGTTTTCATATAATGTCAGTAGCATTAAATATTGTGTATACAATTGTCTACAGGCCTGTATTGATTGTAAATCATTCTAAAACATTACAGTTTGTACTGGAAGATGCATATGCAATGCTGTGTACATTGATAACTGTATTAAATTTTATCTAATAAATTTGCCAGTTTAGATTTTGCATATGTGTGTGGTTTTATGTCTTTAATTTGTTATTCTTTATTATTCTTCCTATATGTGTTTGTGCACATATTAACTGAGAGTTTAATTCAAATAAGTTGTCAAACCCAGCTCTTGCGTATTATTTTGATTTTATTACATAATTTATTTGTAAATTGCTCATCTTACACAGGGCTACAGCTTGACACTGAATGCCTGTATATTTATATACATTTACAATTGACATGACTAATGAATAAGGAATCCATTCAATATAGTTATGTAAATCATAAACTGACTGTGTAATGTATTATACAATTATTATAACTTTTTGCAATATTAATCATTCGAAATTTTAAGTCTATCAAAAAATCGAAACCTAAACGTAATTAATTATTTTCTCTTTTTTTCTTTCTTTTTTTTTTATTTATCAAAAACAGAGCTCAGTACCAGCCAATATTTTCGGCTGGAGCACATTAAGCGTGATTTAATTTTTTTTTTTTTTTTTTTAATCTGAAAATGTAAATATAACCACATGACGATACAGTAAACATTTAGTTTTATTGTATTCTTTTTATTTTTTTAACATTTCAATTTTTTTTTTTACAAAAACGTAGGGTTATTGTGATGTTTTTGTACAACTTTTATGCTTTTGTTAGACAGAATTTAAGTTTTATTTACTATTATTATTATGTTATGGACAGGCACGAAGTTCTCCCAGAAAGTGACGTAGTTCCGGGGTCCTGAATATTAAACATTTTTCGCGCCAACATTGAAACAACAGTGTCTACGTCTGATCCAGCGGGGAGTTAAATAGCTTTCATTTAAACACAAAGAAAGGAAAAGCGATCAAAATCAAAATGGCAGGTATGTCCAGCAGTATATTAGTACAAATGTTAGGCCACTTTATAACTTGATTGAATAAACCATACTTAAATTAGATGAGAAAAGCAAATTCCTGCAGTTCCCGAAATCTCTTAGGCTGATTTTCACTAAATACTATATGTATATTATCATATTATTAGTATGTTATAATATTTTGATAGATTTGTTTAGTCGTGACTTCGTCAGTAAGTATTTTGTATGCTGTTATTGCTCATTTAACGTACAATTATGGCTATAATATATTCCTGTACTTTATTCGATCATATATTTTTTTATATAGTGCATGTGTTTATGTAGTATTTTACACATAACATTCATATTACAACATTTTTAATCAGATAAATTTAATCAATGTGTAATTCCCTGATTTATATAACATTTATATATTATATATGGTCCTTATAAAATGTTATGTGAAATAAATGTAGTATTTACTGAATGTACAGTATTATATAGTACATGTATTTATATAATATACTATTTTGTAACTGTTATATTTAATGAATGAGCAATATACTGTACAGTGTAATTATGTTACATCATGTGTCTGACATCAGAGGAGGAGAACCTGGACATGTTGCTGTCTTTATTTGCGGAGAGTGAGAGCCAGAATCTGGAGACTCCCGCTGCTGGAGAGGGCGCTGATAATCTGGACGACCTCTTCGATGAGGATGATGATGGTGATCAGTATATCGAACCGGAGGAGGATGAGGAAGATGATGTGGCACCTGGGAAGTCCAGCTCGGCTGAAGGGGGCAGTGACTTGAATAAGTCAAAGGAAGATCTGGAGGGTAATGCTCAAGTTAATCTAGGCATGTTTAGAGATGAGCAGGTTATACAGGGACTGTTGTGAGGTGATCATGACTGTATTTGTCTTCCAGCCGAACTGAAATTAATGCAGCAGAAGATGCAAAAGCTACAACAGCAGCTGCAGGCCTCACAGAAACCCACACAGCCTGAAAACAAACCCTCCGTCCAGAGACAGGCGAGCACCAAACCCTTAACACCACCTCAGGGGGTTTTAAAAACTACCCCACCAACACGACGAGACAGCGATGCTTCTCCCCTGTCAGGTGTCACAGCAAAACAGAAAAACAAGCAGAGGTCGGCCCACCAACCCAAAGCAGGTGTCCCAGTGTTTTTGGTTCTTTTTGCTTTCAAAAAGGATTATGGAAATATATGAATGTCATATGTGCTTTAAATAATTTTTTTTTTTTTTTATATATATATAAATTAGCATCCTCTGACAGGCAGACTCCTATTGACCAGACTATGAACAGCTGCCAATCTCAGCCAATGAGAGGCAGCATGTTGAAGTCACTGCCCCCTCTTAAGTCTCCTCCCACTGTCCGTCAGGCAACACCACGCCCATCTGTCAATCAAGAGGTTGCTGTGGAGAAATTCTCAGGTCTCAGACTCAGGTCAGTGTACAATTACTTTGGCTTGTTGAAATGATTAAAGATGTCCTATTATGCTTTTTATACATTTTCAACTTTCTTTAGTGTGTAAAGTTGCTGTTTGAGCATTAAAAAGTTACTGTTATTCTCTATATCAGTGCGCACTCCCTGAAACACCTCCATTGTTGTCTTTAGTTTTCTTCCGTGAATGCACGCATCACAATATTCCTCATTTAAATAATTTATGTCCAAGGCATACCAAAAATAAAAAGGCGAGGCCTGGTTGATTTGCTTTAGTAGTGTGTTGAAACTTGAAACTCGTGTTCCGAAACAAGCTAAAAGCGGTTGATCAATCACAAAAGAAGGAGGGGAGGCTTCAGAGAGACAGGAACTAAACAGTGTTACTGACAGACTGGGAAGAGAGGAGCTGGAACAATGTCAAAATAATGTGTTTTGAACATTCAAGCATGAAAACCTGTTCTAGTAGACCCAAAAACAAAATTAAGACTTTGAAAAAGGGCATAATATGGCCTCTTCAATGTTGCTTTAATTGGTTTTATAACATAGAAAATGAATCAATTAAGTTTTTCATTTAATGAGGATAAGATCTATAAATAACTATCTTACCTTGACCTTAATTTCACATAATTATGTATTTCAGATTTTCTTTCTTACAATTAAAATCACGATGTATTTTTTTTCTCTGTAGGAAACCACGTCTTTCTTCCATAGACATTGAGCAAAAAATGGCCAGCCGCAAACTGATCAAGCTCTCTCAGTTGCCCGATCGACTGGCCAGGGACAATTTAGAGGACAGTGATTGGGTGACTTTCGCAGTGGTGATAAATAAGATCACCCCACAGAGCAAAAACAATGTAAGAGGCAGGTGTTTTTCTGACATCTTGTATATGGGTTACAGATTGCATGTTTGATTATACCCTTGTTTATTTTGTAGGGGAAAACCTTCAGCATCTGGAAGCTGAATGACCTTCATAATCTGGAAGTGAATGTATCTCTCTTCCTGTTTGGGTCTGTTCACGCAGATTTGTGGAAGACTGACACTGGGACAGTGATTGGCATTCTCAATCCAAACCCAATGAAGAACAAAGAGGGTTCTAATGAGGTTTGTGTACATAAAAACCTCAAAAACAATGTGAGTAATGTGGTAATGTGAGTTCAGAATGGACTCTTTGCTTCTTTAAAGGGGCTGTTTGTAAGAATATTCATGTCTTAATCACTTTTTTTGCCAATGTGTGAACAGCTTGCAACAAAACCTAAAGAGACCTTGCCCAACTTGCTAGGTTGTCTATGAAAGCCTGTAGACTGATTTTTATGTGAAATATAATATATATGTGCTCCTGAGAGTCTCTCTTCTGTTCAGTAGATAACAGATGAAATGAATGCTTATACAATGTTCAGGATAATGCCGAAAGTTCCTTTCTGCATTGTAATGTCAATATCATGCAAAGAAAAGGGATTAATTCAAACTATAGTCTCAGATCTATATATTATCCAGTCTCAAATATACATTTATAATCAAACTATCATAAGTGTAATTGTAATTACCTCATCTGTTGACATGATGCGGTGAATCACAGAGCTTGTGTACACATATCCACAGGCTAATTAAAAATATTAATAATGTAAATAATACTACTAACTAATGCCTTACCTAAATACTAAAATAACACTTATTTCCAAAATATGTCAGATTATGGAAGTAAAACAAGTTGCGTATAATGTTTCATGTGGTGTGTGTCTCTCTCCAGCTCAGCCTGACAGTAGACCACCCACAGAAGGTCCTTATAATGGGAGAAGCCATGGACTTCGGCACCTGCAAGGCCAAAAAAAAGAACGGGGACTCTTGCACTCAGCTAGTCAACTTGGTACGCCTCCATGTTCAAACATCATCCTTTTCAGAAATATTTCATGATCAGCAAATTCATTACTCCTGTTTGCTTTAACAGTATGAATGCCAGTACTGCCAGTACCACGTTAAAGCCCAGTATAAGAAAATGAGTGCGAAGAGGGCGGAGCTTCAGTCCAGCTTCACAGGCCCTGCCCCTGGTAAAGGAAAGGGGCGTGGCAGTTTGAAGGAGCGCCTGTGCCAATCTAACTTCCACTATGGGGCATGTCCTCACTCGCCTGTGCACCCTCGATGTGAGTTCACTGCCTGTTTTTATGACTGTCACCTCCTTTTTAAATTCACACAAACCCTAAAATTATCTTTTATTTTGGCAGGTCTGCCCCACAGCCAAAGAAACAACCCACTATGCAGTCTATTTTGGCATCCATCCCAACTAAGAAACTTGGTAAACTTTCTGTTTAGTACACTTTTTTTTCTCTCTATCCAAATGGCTGCCTTTTTTGTGCTTGTTCATGATTTCTAATCAAGTGTTCCTTCCTGTAGCTCTGAATTCGGGTGAGGTTTCGGGCTGTTCGAATGACTTCAAAGGCTTGATGTCTATGCCGACGCCTGGTGCACTAAATATAAAGAGACATTTAGGACAAGTCAAGAGTACAGGTAATTTAAAGGGATAGTTCATCCAAAATTAAACTTCTATGAGTATTTACTCACTCTCATGTCTCATGCAAATCTCATTTACGCTTGTGCATATTCAAACAATGCACCTAAAGGGCCACCATGCCAGATTTCACATCAAACACTGTTGGTTTTCGTGCATTTTAAAGGGCACCTATTATGCCCCTTTTTCACAAGATGTAAAATAAGTCTCTGGTGTCCCCAGAATGTGTCTGTGAAGTTTCAGCTCAAAATACCCCACAGATCATTTATTATAGCTTGTGAAATTTGCCCCTATTTGGGTGTGAACAAAATCACGCTATTTTTTTGTGTGTCCCTTTAAATGCAAATGAGCTGCTGCTCCCAGCCGATTTCCAAAACAGGGCAGAGCTTTAACAGCTCACGCTTCGGTTGCTCAACAACAACAGAGCTGGAGAATCTCACACAGCCAAAATGTTGATTACGCTTGCATAGTTCAAACCGGAGTCAGACACTGATGGAGAGACTCAGGAAGAAGTTACAACTTTTAGAAAAAACTTTTAGTCCTTAAAAAGCGATTTCTGTAAAAGAAAATATCTCCCTTTGCATTGAACTTTAAAGCGTTGTAACTTTGCAGATGTTGTTTATGCTCAAACAGCAACATTACACACTAACTAAAGTTAAAAAAGTGAAATCACAATCAAGGATCCCTTTAAGCAATTTGAGAGTTACTAGTTGCACTATTAATAATAATTATGAATGTTCTCTGATGCTGCATTACTGTTTTGGGCCAGCAGATGTCTGTGGAATGCCACCCCACAATTGGGATGCAATGAAACATACCAAAAGCTCGCACATTTGTCACTGGAATACCATGCAAATTTCATCTCTTACTTGCCTTATTTTTTTGTTTGCCCATGTTTTAGATATGACGGGATCTTCAGTTCAGTCTATATCTGCATCTGACCTTCTCAAACAGCAGAAAGAAGAGCACCAGCAGAGAATGCTTGCTCGAAAGAAGAGGGCGGAAGAGATTCAAAAGAGGTGAGGGGTGTTTTTTTTTTTTTTCCTCCATGTTTTTGGTTAATATTGCTTAACATTACATTTGAAAGCAGACACATTTAGTATTTCCATATTGAGTTTTTGGAGAGGTTATGCTCTTGATCAAGATCCATAAACTGTGCTTATAGTAGTTTTTTTTTTTTTTTTTTTTTTTTTTCTTTCTCTACCCAGGGTGCTTGGTCAGAATAGTGGGGGTCCTGTTGCTCCCTCGCGGCCCAGTATAAGCAGGGGTCCCCTGCTCTCCCCAAAAGCAGCCTCAGAGGTTCCGAAAGGGTCGTCTGGCCCTGCGTCCCGTCTCTCAGGCCCTCCTGTTCCCACGCTGGGCCGTGGCTTTTCAGAAGGAGAGGACATCCTCCTAGATCTGTCTCCACCTTCATCAAAGAGCCTCTCAGCTGCAAAGGTACTGCCCCGGGAAAGTGCTCCATCATTTGTTCAAGGGTTTTTTAATACCAGAATGTTGTGTTGCTGTGAATCTTTTTTTCTGGTTTTAAAGTGCTGTTAAATGCAAAAACTTGGAGAGAAACATTTTCAGTTGAATTTGATATAATTTTTTAAAAATTATTATTACTGCAAAAAAAATTGAGGTTTATATTATACTTTATGTAATAACTAACTTTTTAATAATAATGAGAAATAATTATGATTAATAATAATAAAATAAGTAGTAATTTAAAAATATTAATTATTAATATATTAACAAATATAATAACAAAGATATTTGTACTTTATAAAATAATTATTAATAATTTAGTCAATGTTTGTTTCTGAATCCGATCCAGATGTAGTCTTTGGGAAAAAAACAAAAAAAAAAACATGATTTTTCTCAGCTTTTCTTTTCAAAGTCTTGCTTTTTTTTAAATGAAACTTACCCACATTCAAGTGTTGATTAAAAAAAAAAGATTACATAAAGCTTGAACAAAAATTTAATTTAAATGTATTTCTTATTGTTGTTTATTGATAAAAGAATTTAAAAGTGTGCTCTAATGCATCTTTTTATTTTTTAAAAAACAAAAGCTGTCAGTAGAATAAAATAATCACATTAATCTTATGATTTCCATCCTCATAACATCCTCTATAACATTTCTTAAGTAAATTTATTTATTTTTATTCTCTCAAATTTTCCACGGACCACCAGCAGCCCCTTCTGGGTCCCTGGTTTGAAAACCCTTGATTTAACCCTTGGTTTCTTTCAAGATGATTTTCCAACTGCATTTATAATAGCTGTTTTTGTTTATTTTTGTTTATTAGTTGTTGGCAGTGAGGAAACTCCAAGCCAAAGGTTCAGTTATTGTTAAAGACGACCCAAATGCTGTAAAACGCAAGCGATCCAACAGTGATGACATCGCAAATCGAGTGGAGCGTAATGTCTCCACACCTAAAGGTATAGCCGTTCACATACGAGTTTTATGATTGACTCTTTGCTCTTCTCTAAGGGACTTATTTTTCTACATATCTATCTGCAGTAACAGATGAAAATTCAACTGGTGAGGAGGAGGAGCCAGCTCAGAAAAAGAGGCGGGAACAGCTAGAGTACATTCAATCGGAGGAGTTTCAGCGTATCCTCAATGCCAAGTCCTCGAACTCGTGGATGATGGGAGAGGTGTGTATCTTGGCTGAACAGCAGCGCCTGTATGTTTTGATAAGAATGTCAATGCTTTGATATGTGATGATGTCACAGTGGGTGGGCGGAGCTTGCGGTACAGCAAGCGTTCAGCGTGATCTGAGTTTATTTGCTTTGGATGCTGTAGTGTTTTCCACCATGTGTGATATGAAATGATTGTTCAAGTCATGCCCTGGTGGAATTTTCTTGGATGTTTGACTAAATGTTATACGTCTAGATCGAGGAGCGGGCCATGCAGGAGTATTTTGAGCCACTGGTGCAAAAAGAGAAGATGGAGGAGAAGATGAAGAGCATCAGGGAGATGAAGTGTCGGGCCGTCACCTGCAAAACCGTGAGTCAACAAATTTGCTACTAAAGAGACACAGCATCTGTCCTAAATGCTGAGTAAGCCATAAATTGCATAACGTTTTTCCAGTGTAAAATTAGGGTAAAAAAAAGTGGTCCAATTTCATTTGGTCCACTTGAAAATCCTCTAGGAATAATAACACATTTATTGCTGCTTGTCTCATTCAGGTCCTTCCAAAAAAAGTGATTTTTCTCCTCCATTATCAGTAGCAAATTAGTATTTATTCACAGCAAGTCTTAATGACGAACCAATCTTGAATATAATATGTGACTTAATCCCTCTATGAATGTTGTTCAAGAGGAACGGAAGGCAAACAAACCTCTTAAAGATGCTAATTAGACAATTATGGACTGATTACACCTGTAAATCACAGATTGTTTATGCAGTTTAGTTTATGAGCCCCTCTCATCCACAGTGTAAATACACCCACTTTAAACCAGCGGACCGCTGTGTGGAAGAGAAACATGATTACCACTGGCACGACGCCGTCAAGCGCTTCTTTAAATGTCCCTGCGGGCAGAGAAAGATCTGCCTGGGACGGATGCCACACGGAGCCTGCAGGTGAGTGATGCAGCAGGACTTTCAGTATTCATGGGTTATATTTTATATAAGATATTTGATAAGATACTGACATTTTAATACTTCAATGTCAGTTGATGAGTTGAAGTAACTGCATGTTGTAATAACTTAAATTTCACTTTTCCATTTTAGCCATTGTGGCCTCTTCAAGTGGGAGAGAGATGGCATGTTAAAGGTACAGTTTCAATTCTTTACTACTATTATTATTAGGGGCCAATCACCGAAGGTGTGATGGCACCTGTTGTATCCGTTAACGTTCTTATTATTATTCTTCTGCTCTGGGAGTCTATGGCAGCCCATAGAACCTCTTGTGGGAAAGTTATGAAATTTGGCACACTGATAGAGGACAGTCCCAACATTAACTACAGCAAATTTGGTGTCTCTAGATCAAACTTTCTAGTGCCGCCATTTGTCCAAAGTTTCACTAATGTTTACGCTTATAACTTTTGAACCATAAGGGTTAGAAACAAAATTTTCCGTCATTAAACTTTTCCGCCAAAAACCTACTTTTTCTAACTCCTCCTAACTATTTTTGCTTATAACTTCCAAACGGTTTGGCCAAAAAATGGTCTTGCAGCATGCCGAGTTGAATGATATCCAGTTTAACCATATCGGCCATTTTGGGCATCAGCCATTTTGTAGCAAAATGCTGTATTTTTTAACGCATTAGTGTGTCATTTTGAAACTCGCTATGTGTCATCAGCACAGTGCCCTGAAGGAGCCTGAGAAGTTTCAACACAGCGCCACCTAGTGGTGAAATCAAATATTCATATGCTCTTAACTTTTGATCTGGTTGACTTATTTTCATAGGAGTCATATCCTTAGATTCTTGAATCCTTGCCGAGTCCAAAGATACCTAAAATGCTAGGTTTTGCCTTATGGTTTGTGCAACATTGCGATTTAGCGTTAAAACGGCATTTGCGGATATCTTTGAAACCTTTAGTCCAATTGAGACAACCACCGTAGGAAATTCGGAAACGGGTTGTTGGCTATATGTCAAAGACCAAATGCCAAAATTTTGATAGTACGTGGCAAAAAAAATGCAGTCAATGTCGTGCATGGGTCATTTTTTTATGTACTCACACATATACATGTCTGTATCTCCTAAACGAAATGAGGTATTTCCACCAAATTTGACACATTTATGGGCACACTCTGAGGACACACAAAAAAAGTCATGGGATTGCACCTGTTGGTGGTGCTATAACTGAACAAAATATTAAATTGCCACTAACTTAATAAATTATATGAAATAAAATGCTATATTTTACTTCTTGCTTGCTGCTTTGTGCTTGGCCCCTTAATGCCTGCTTACAGCTATATTTATTATTTTACTTATTGTTATTCCTTTAATTGTGACTCCTTGATTCTGATTGCTTGACAGAAGTTACAGTAGAATAATTAATATTATTTAATGTTCTATAACTGCACAGCTGTGCAGTGTTATTTCAGTATTATTTATATACTATTATAGTATTTTTAAATAAATAGAATTGGGTTATATTTTTCAGTGGTACTTCAGCAATTTAATCATATATAAGCATGTAACTCGCTCTGTATTTCACTTCCACAGGAGAAAAAGGGACCCAAAATTGGAGGGGAGTTACTGTTGCCACGCGGAGAGGAACAGGCCAAATTCCTCAACAGTTTAAAGTAGAGTCAGCTGTCCTGTGCGGCCGGAGCCCAGTCTCCATCCAGCCTAATCTGAGGAATCTAAACATACAAATGAGGCGGCTTGGATCATGTTCTTATAACCAGAAAGTGCAACTGAAGTGAAGGCATCAGCGTTACATTTAAGTTGGTCAATGTTAAATGTGATTTTTAGTGATTTTTGTTTGTCTGTTATCTATATATTTGTTGTTTTAAGATAAGCTGTCAAGCCTTTTTAAATGTAAATATGTACTGTTATTATTTTAATTCTGAACTTTTATATCAACTGTGCCAAGTGGCACACCTGAATTAAACAATATACTAAGTGAACGTTCTCATATTGATTTGACTGGAGGGGATGGCACACATGTTAAATCTTGTTCGTCTCACATCATGCAGTTATATTTTAAGGCTTTATTACTCCTCTGTGCTCTTCCTTAAGCAGTAGGAGTGGCAGTAAGTCATTCTTCTGTCAATCGGGTGCGTGTGAGATTCAGGTAACGGCACAGAGGCTCAGGAAGGTCAATAAATCTTTCTTTCTCCCTCCTTTTCCCATCTGTCTAAGCTCTCAGCACAGGAATGTCACTGCGTTGCCAGCAAATACTGCCTTGGAATTATCCCATCTGTAGATGCACAAACCTGAGCTTTTTTTTTTTTTTTTTTTTTTTTTTTTTAATACACACGCACACACACATTAGATGATGTTGCAATAATAGCAAAACTCTTATTTTACACTTGTTTTTTACTTTCCTTTTTTTAATCATTCTGATTGATGCGTTTTATATCAAATCCTCACTAATGTGGAAAATGAGAAAAAAGTCATTCAGATGACAGCTGAATGTAATTACTGAAGAAGGAAATAAGCAGTTGCTCTTGGGGGGGGAGAAAGCTTAAATTCATGAACTACTCATGAATGTTTTGATTCCAATAAAGAACATTTTAGATTCAAGATAAGTGATTATAACAGAGAAAAACACCTGCCAAACAAACCCTGTTATTATAGCCTGTTTGTATTATACGGAGCCCCTAATGTGGAGGTGGAAAAAATAAAAAGTTTTATAATGTTGATACATTATAATATCACTATTGATAGTATTGATTTATAATGTAATATATAAAAAATAATACAAGTTTTCCTTGCAAAACTTTGCGGGAGTATGCAAAAGCATTAACACAACTTTTCCTCATCTCATTTCATGTTTGTTTTTTTTGTTTTTGTTTTTTTTAATCAACATGTTCATTTAGGGGCTCTGTACTAAAGGGAAATGTGGTGGAAACAATGTATTTTAAAGCTTTTGCATTCTTTCGCAAAACTTGTGCGTTCCCCCAAGAATCTGCGTTCGCTTGCAAAACATTTGCGTTCTCCTGAGAAACTTTGCGCTTCCTCGTAAAACATTTTGCGAGCGAATGAAGTTTCTTAGGGGAATGCAAACATTTTGAGCAGACGCAAAGTTTCTTGGGTGAACGCAAACATTTTGTGAGCGAATACATTTTCTCCGGTGAATATAAACATTTTGTGAGCGAACAAAAAGTTTCTTGCAGGGGGAGCGCTAACATTTTGCAAACGAGCGTAAAGTTTCTCCGGTGAATGCAAATGTTTTAAGAGCAAACGCGTTTCCTGGGGGAATGCAGACATTTTGCAAGGGAACGCAAAGTTTCTTGGGAAAAGCATTCAAGCATTAACATATTTTTCCTCCCATTTCCCTTTAGGGGCTCCATAGCATTAAGAGCTTTAAGTCTATAAGTGCATATATGTTTTGAATAATAGTTATATAATGTCATGAAAGTATTCCTCAACTGAAGATCCAATTTCGAGGCATTGCATGTGCTCATATGTGCTCAAACGTATGGCCGGTGGTGAGGGTATCGTGGGTATTGCCCATCATAGTGGAATTCTCTCCACTGTTCGTTCTTCTCTCTGGTCCTCTCGTTCTGTTCTGTTGATACAAAGACAAACAGCAGCTAGAACTGGATTCTAAGACCATTTCTCAAAGACTTTCTATATCTTAAATAATAAAATAAAAATAACTCTAAGTCTTAAAGATTTCACCAATTTACATGGTGTTTAGCCATGATTATCTTAATCAAAATATTCATTATGTAGTGTAACTGGTATTTTGTTTGGAGCTAGGGTTTTCATGGTATTTATAACTGAAATCACTAATCTGTTCTTGGAACATTCAAATGTTCAATTTAACTGTCATCTACTGTGCCAAATTTACTGTTTACTTTCAAATCAGTGCAGGAATCTAGAGTTCTGGATTATAATTCCTAATCATTGGTCCAGTGTTTCTGAGAGCCACAGCTGTCATCAGCCTCTTATTAGTCTTGCAGCCCTGTCTGCGATCTTTATCCCGTCAAGTTTTTACACAGCATGTTTCTCTTTTCTGGAAGCCAAGATAATCAAACGGAGATCAGTCTCACCGTTGCGCTGCTCCTCTAAATAGTCCTCGTATTCATTGCTTTGTTCCTCATAGTGCTCCCTCCTTCGCTCGTTTGCAGCCATCTTCACCCTTTGCTCGGCTAAAATGAGTGAAAAGACACATTCCAGCATTATTTTAAATGTGCATTCATTGACTAAGCTGTCAGTGGAGTTTAGAAATGACATGCCAATGCTGATAATCTCAAAATGGCCAAATATAGGTTGATATACATCACTAGGCAAAGGGTAAATTTTTTTCGCTTGCCCTCATCTCTAGAGTCTCAGAATCCTCAAAAACTCCAGACTGTATAAAATAAACAGGTTTAAGGGTAATACACATTCCCATAAACCAACTGCCAGCAGTTCACAGATATTAGCAAATTGGGTGCCAAAAATAATCTAGGTTTCGCTCTCTTTCTCCATAGTGAGGGAGGATAGTTTAGCTCATGTCTGCACATTCCACTCTCGGGCCCCAACTGCTTTAACTCCTCCAACCTGCAGTGTCTGCTCCTGCACCATCACACACACATTGCTGACAACTTGAAATACACTTCAGTAAAACTTTTCCATGCTTTCATTGCTGCAATCGTAGACTAGCAGGCTAAGGGACGGCCTGATGGCGTTTGGGCGAGTGTCAGTATGTGTGTGTAGGAGAGAGAGAGAAAGAACGACTCCATATTGTCCAGTTGGTCCTTCTAGCCCAGTGGTTCTCAGTTTTTGACCAAATTTATTCACCAAGCAAAAATAATAATATCTTGGACAATGGGAGGCCTTTCCCATTGTCCAAGAATTTTATTATTTTTGCTTGGTAAATAAATTCAGATAGTTGTCCAAGATTAAATTCTTGAAGAACTGTCACTCTAAAAAATAGCTATTAAAAAACGAAACAAATGTACACAGTAAAACCGTTTTCCATTGAAATGTATACCGTAAAAACAATGCATTCTGGGTAATATTTAGGCTACTTTCTCAAACGACAAATATTACCCAGAATTCAATGTAATATACAGAAGTAATATACCATAAAACAATGCATTCTGGGTAATATTTTTCGAGAAAGTAGCCTATAGGAACGATTTGAGAGAAAACGAGAAGTAATATTACCCAGAATGCATTGTTTTTACGGCATATATTACTGTTTCAATGGAAAACGGAATTTTACTTGTTTCATTTTTTTTTACAGATATTTTTAGTGTATGTTCAATAGTTGTGAAGTGGGCTTTAGAAGTGTAATGTAGGTTGATTTTTAGCATTTTATTGCATTGTATTTGCTAGTTTTATTATTTTATTTTACATATGTTTTCAACTCAAGCCCTGTCACATTTGCATATTGTATTGTGTTAAGCAGTGTTAGGGAAAGTTACTTTTAAAAGTAATGCGATACAACATTGTGTTAACTGTACTTCCTTAAAAAGTAACTAATTGCATTACTTAGTTACTTTTAATGGAAAGTAATGGGCTGGGCTTGCTTGTTTGTTTTTTAATAACAAAAATTCATTTTTGGCAAAATGTAAAAGCCCTTTCAAACCAAAAGTGAAATGAATAAACCTCAGGCTTATAGAAATGCAAATTCACATTCACATTTGGGAAAACAAAGTAACTTATGTTTCTTATTTGAAAAAGTAACTGTCTGTTAAAAGTAATGCGTTACTTTACTCGTTACTAATCTGATTATATAACTCGAGTTATTTGTAATGCGTTACCCCCCCCAACAGTGGTGTTACGGAATGCTTATTGGCTCTTTAAGCCGCATATTTAAGTAAGTAGACCTGGATACAGAATGAGAAATGTAAATAGTTTTTAAATAAATGTTTTATTTACAGTTCTGGTAAGGTTTATCTATGGTGTTACCTATTATATTAAACTGTGGTGTTTTATTTGAAATCACCATCATAGTGTTTAAAGGGTATAAGTTTCCAAAAGGGAGTTTTCACAGTGATGCCATAGAGGAACCATTTTTGGTTGCCCAAAGAAACTTTAAGTGAACCTTTTGTTTTCTTAGTGTGAAGAACATTTTTAAAAAAAATCAAAAGAACTTTTTTTCACTATAAAGTTCTTTTTGTGCAGTGGAAAGATTCCATGGATGTTAAAGGTTCTTCATGGAATGCCAGTAAAGAACCTTTATTTTGAAGAGTGTATGTTAATTTGCTCATAGTGAACAGATATAAGAGCACATTTAGTGTCTCTCTTCTACTATGTGAGAGAATGAAGTTGTAGAAGGCTATTAATTCATTTCTTCACATATACATCCTATTGCAGTGTACATTAGCATTAATTAAACATGAATACATTTTGATGGGAGATTACTTAAAGTTGACTTTAAGCTCTTTAATTGTTGAATTACATATTACAAGTGTAATATACGAGTGTAAATGTAACCAGAACTGACATTAGGAGAATTTTACTGCCCTTACCATAGTACTCTTCATAAGTTCTTGGGGACCTGCGACCACGGCGTTTGAAGAAGTTTGAGGCATCAGTTGCTGGCATGAAAACTCGTTTAGATGCGCCTGCAAAAGCAATGGAGTAAGAGGAGAGATCATGTGGGATGTGTGTGTGTGGTCCTGGTAAACCTATGTTGTGGGGACCAAATTTTTTTTGGAGGAAAAAAGCTTATAAAACATACAAAATGATGTTATTTATATATATATATATATATATATATATATATATATATATATAATGTATGTGTGTATGTAAAAATGCAGAACGTTTTCTGTGAGGGGTTGTGTTTAGGGGATAGAATATATAGTTTGTACAGGATAAAAATCATAGAAAGTCCACATAAAAGTGTGTGTGTGTGTGTGTGTGTTGAACTCACCTTTAGCTTCACTGTCTTTTCCATCTTTAACGGCTGCACTTTCAACCCCTGCCAGCACTAAAGAGAGAGAGTGTTTTCTTTTCACAGTTTTTCTGATCAGAAAATTCTTCTAATACAATATTTTTAGACATGGTTCAGTGCTTTTCAAAGGAGATTATCCATTTAATTTAGATCATATATTAAAAAACTTAACTTTAAGCACCTAAATGAGGACATGTCATATGGTTTTAATGTATTTATAAATACTGTTCACTTACGCTAAGCCTTCCCTAAAAGAAAACATTTCACATTTTTTAATTTAATGGGGTTACTCACCTATCAAAATGAGGACGGTGGGCAGCAGTGTGAGCAGGACAGTGTGTTTCCAGGCCATCCTTAAGAAAACGAGTGTCTTACTCAGAATGATGAGTGTCAAAACCACAGCAGAGAGTCCTGAGACCTGAGAGAGAGCATGTGTGTGTGACAGAGAGAGAGAAAAGGCAAGGCAAGGAAAGAAGGGGGAGCTGGAATTTCACTCACCCGGGGGAAGCAGGAGGAGCGAGAGAGGGAGACACGGAGCCGCACACACCCGTTGATCAGACCCTCTGTGTGTATAAAAGCCCTTATCATCATTGACTGTTTCTGTCCAAACGTCTGTATCTGGCAGATTGACAGTTTAGCATCAGGTTTCCACTCTAATAAAACAAATGAACAGCAGATCAAGTGTGTGATGATTCCTCAAGCAGCTCATCAGGATTAAACGATCAACTCAATATCAGCACTATCACCTGTCATCAGAAATAACACTCCCTGCATTCCCCTGAGATCAGACTCTATCTGTCTGTCTATCTATCTACTCTTTCTTTCTTTCTTTTCTCTTTCCATCCATCCCTCCATCTATCATCATTCTATCTATCTATTGGTCATTAGTTTTTTTTTGTTTATTCTATCTCTCATTCATTCTATCGTTTGTTTGTTCTTTCCATCCATCCATCCATCCATCCATCTTTTATCTATCAATCTATCGGTCATTTGTTTGTTTCATCTATCGTTCGTTCTATCTATCATTTGTTTGTTCTTTCCATCCATCATTCTATCTATTGTTTGTTTGTTCTTTCTTTCCATCCATCCATCATTCTATCTATCGTTTGTTTGTTCTTTTTCTATCCATCCATCCATCCATCCATCCATCCATCCATCCATCATTCTATCTTTTGTTTGTTCTTTCTTTCTTTCTAGCTATCCATCCATCCATCATTCTGTCTATCGTTTCTTTGTTCTTTCTTTCTATTCATCCATCCATCATTCTATCTATCGTTTCTTTGTTCTTTCTTTCCATCCATCCATCCATCATTCTATCGTTTGTTTGTTCTTTCTTTCTATCCATCCATCCATCATTCTATCGTTTCTTTGTTCTTTCTTTCTTTCCATCCATCATTCTATCGTTTGTTTCTTTCTTTCTATCCATCCATCCATCCATCATTCTATCTATCGTTTCTTTGTTCTTTCTTTCTATTCATCCATTATTCTATCATTTGTTTCTTCTTTCCATCCATCCTTTATCTATCAATCTATCAGTCATTCGTTTGTTTGTTTCATCTATTGTTCGTTCTATCTATCATTTGTTTGTTCTTTTCATCCATCATTCTGTCTATCGTTTGTTTGTTCTCTTTCTTTCCATCCATCCATCATTCTGTCTATCATTTGTTTGTCCATCCATCCATCCATCCATCCATCCATCCAAACTGTGAGCTGAGCAGCTCTTTTCATCTCCATCCATCCATATCACCTGTGTTCAGCAGTAGTCTCTGTATAAATCATTTTTGTGTAAAAATATGTTCCAAAACTTTCCAGGGTACAATGCTTATGCAGTAGATGTAATAATAACCAGGTCATTGTTTTATGTGTGACTGTGTGCCACACATGGCATTCTTCACCAAGAGTGTCAGAAATGACTTTCTTGCTCCAAAGCCAGCACGAGTTTTGTGTGTGAAAGACAAATCCTGTCACAAAAATATGTATTCTTCACCACTAAATAGAAACATCTGGTCATATGGCGGATGTAGTATTTATACTATGGATCTTGATATTATTATACACAAGAATGATCAGTTATTCTCCATATATTCTGTATCTAAATGTGAAACTGACAGAGAATTAGAGTAACAACTAGCAGACAGAAAATGTCAGGAAATAAGAAACAGGCACGCTGAGTGTTTAAAGAAAGAGATTAGAGTGAAGCTATACATTGCTCCATCTCTGAATGCTTATCAAAATATAATAATGTCTATAAGTGAAAACCTGCATATTGTATCAATGATTTGCCCTTTCTGGTTTGGCTATAGGGTGTGCATGTGCATTTATGAGGCATTTTTCCATGCTGTGTAAATGGATTCCTGGATGTCTGGATGCCATCCAGGTATTTTCTTCAGTTCCAAGTCTCCATAAGGCAGACAGTAGCGACCCCAGCCATTCTCCATTCCCCATAATACACACAGACATAGACAGCATTTGAAATACTACTCCAGGCATGACTTTTTCAAAAAGGTTCCTCCATTAAAAACAGCCTCTCTGCTCTGGAGAATCACTTGTTTTCCCAAGAAGACACCCATTGAGTATATGTTTCCCTCTCAAAGAAACTGCTCACCCAAACACTGTTTACTAACCTTCATGTCATTCCAAATCCATACTGTCTTCTGTGTAACACAAAAGAATAGAATGATACACTCAAATCTCATTTGCACTTGTGTACATTCAAATCTGGTTTGTTTTGGGCCACCATGTATCACTTTCATCATGCTTTTTTGGTAATTATTGTAGCTTGACAGCCCATTTCTTAATGTATGGAAAACAGCAGCATGAAGATTGTGCTAAACGTCTTCATACAAGTTTGGAATGACATGAGGGAGGTGAATAAACAATGACGAAATTTTAATTTTTGGGTGAACTATCCCTTTAAGCTAGGAAATCAGCCTGGGCTGCATTTCTCAAAAGCATTGTAAGCCTAAGTAGATTGTAGAACCATCGACACAAATTGTCTCTATGATCAATTTAGCGCACAATGTTTTCTCAAATGTGAACAAGCTGAACCAAACTCACTGCCCCATCTTACTGTTGGTTTCTATGGACGGTTGTTGATAGGGTGTGGTTTGAATTGGTCTAAAGGAGTTTGTACCATGGACCTCTTTAAATAGCATTGAGTGCACTTACCTTTTTAGCTACAAGCAATTTGATTTATAAAGGAGACTGCAGTCTGGGCAGGCATGGTATTTATTATATGCATGTATGCAGAGAAACAAGCAAGCATTCATGGCTGCTCTTATTCTGCCCACTTATTCTGCTTTTAATCAGCATGATCAAAAATTTGGACTGCAGTTAGCTGGTAAATATATAAAAAGATTGTGTATTTTGCTCACATCTGCAAAATCGAGGTCAAATGGTGGCTGCTATTGCGCTGCGTGCGCACAAAACACTTACGCATGAGAACGACAAAATTTAAATTTACATTGAAAACCTTCATCTGTTCATGCATTACCATTTATCTATAGGCCTAGCTAGTTTTCCCCTCTGCATGCAAAAGTTTTTTCATGTAGACACACGTCCTGAGTTTTCCGAGTTAAGGCCCATTCACACCAAGAACGATAACTATAACGATAACTATATTTGCACGAACGAACGATAACGGCCTGTTTATTTTAAGCTCACACGCTGCGGTTTCAAAGTGTGTACATGTTTTTACAACATAATTTTATGCCTGGCATAATGATCTCATCTCTGTTAATACTTCTCACCATTTATTCTGAGGGTAAGACGGATTGTTTTCCATATATCCATTCTCTTTAAAGTATCCTTGAAAAGGGGGTTTGACTTATCAAACAGTGGTGGCTTCTTCTGGACCATGACGACGTCTGCCATTTTAAATGCACAAGCCCTAAATTAGAACGGATTCTGATTGGCTGTCAGTTTTTTATCGTCCAACAGCTGGGAAAAAAATCATTCTGAAAGTGATCCCGAAGATATTGTTTCTCTATATCGTTATAGCTGTGGTGTGGACAGTGCTATTGTTTTATATTTAGAACAATTTTAGAACTATATCTTTATCATTATCTTCATAGTTATCGTTCTTGGTGTGAACGTTCCTGGGTCAACATATTTTGTTGATCCTGGAGCAACATTCCTGTCTGAAAATTTAGTCCTACCCCTAAACCTAACCCTACCCATAAGTTATCCCTAAAATCAGAGGGAAATGATAGGTGAATAACACTGATGTAGAAGCACCTAACCCTGGTTGTAAGTCTAAACTTGACATATACTGTAAACTTGTCCTTCAAATCTGATTGGTTGAATAGAATGTTGTTCCAGGATCAACAAAGATGTATGGTGAAATCAGGTTCTGCCACGTAGACGCTTCTTGAAAATATTCTCATGCGTAGGCGAAAGTCTCAACGGTGTTTTTTTTTTGTGTGTGTGTGTGAATGTCACTTTTAAAACAGTATGCATTTATTGTAGTAAAACATTGGCATTCACATTATTAAAAATAAACATTCATTTTATTTTAATTAAACAATTATACGGTAGAAACTTTTTCTCAGTTAGATCACAAGTCTAAAAGCTGTTATTATCAAGGAAAAGTTACTATTACTGTAGTGTTAAAGTTTTATAGGTATGTTTAGACCTGATCTAAAGTTGATCAAATGTATTAATCCTTTTAATATTTCAGAATAGTAAAAATATTTGCTTTATCTCCGATTTCCATCAGCAAAAAGCTGGATCTTAGACATTTCAAATGAAGGCAGATTAAACGAGCTGCTGTACTCAATTATACCTTCCCAAGTACCTGCTGTGAACTCGAATTCTGATCAAAGTACTACTAATAAGCAACAACCTCACTAATAATTACTTGCAGGAAACAAACTCACAAACAGCTGACGTATTAATCCAAGACAATGATTTCCCAATGTTCTTACATTGCTTAAGGAAAAAGCCAAACCAAGATCCGTTTATGCTAATTTTACAATGTCTGGCTTTCATTATTATTCAATCGGTATCAGGACTGATCGCCCCAGGCACAGATGGCAATTCAGTGTGTGTGATCTGTGATTTACTCCCTACAGTGCCACCTGATGGTGAAAGCTGTACTTAAAGCATTATTATCAGTTTTAAGGAAATTGTCGAATTAACAAACAGCTGTGTGCTGTTAATGAATCCAATTGTGAAGCCGTCCTCTCTCTAAGTCAGACAGATCTGGCAGGTCACATTGATGTTCTTTGTCCTTGGACCAGACGCCCCCGCAAAGCCCAAGTGTCCTGAATGCAGAGCAAAAACATGCATGTTGAACCCGACTGCAAAAATAAGCCACAAAAATAAGCGAAACTTTGCATTTGAAGCTGGAAACACACCTGAAAGGAGACTGTATCATCAACACCATACTTCTTGGCTGCAAGTTCCTTCACTTCATTGCTGATGTTTTCCTGAGTTGTTCCTTTCACATCAATGTAAAAGCAGTCAGAGCTGGCGTAGTGACAGGAAATGGCCTGAAATAAACAAACACTGATTCAAATTTACATCTAATAGTCTTGGATTTTGTGACTACATACAGCACTTACTAAGTTGGTAAGCACAAGTAATTCAGGGGACTTGTTACCACTTAAATAAATGCAAACATTATTTTGTACATTTTATTTTTTCTGTTGACATAATAATGTTGATCATTACATCAACTTAATACTGTCTGTAACTCAAATTTCTGTGTTAAAGGTGGGACGGATACCCCACCTTTTCAACTACACTGTTTGGAAGTTAGTTGGGCCGATACCAACAACAAACGTCTAACCAATCAGCATTAGGGGGCGTATGACGATCGAGGAGACAGAACGAGCAAGAGGGAGATTTGGAAAAAAAAGAAGAAAAAAAAACGCAGAAAGAGAGATGATGAGACACAATACAAAAGAGCTCAAAAGAATATCACTGGAATGAAGGTTTATGACTGGGCAAGTGCTTTCGGACCTGTGTTAATTTAAGAAAAGCTTTCCAGCGCTGGAGAGAGCTAAGCGAGAAGGCCTGAAAACAGACGCGGAGGCTGTTTGATTCCTTATCATGTAAGTAACACTGGGTTTTGATTGTCTGGAGCTCTTGTTTGTATTTACTCTTGTGTAATGTACATTCATTTTTTGTGCTTCCTTGGCGTTCGTTCATCAACTGCGCTTTATTTTTCGTGAAGCATTTTGTTGAGCGTCAGCTGTAATAAACAGACATTCACTCTCGTATTGCTTGTGTAACAGTGTCTAGCTAGTGAGAGGTGTGCAGGTGAAGCACTGCACACTGACGATCGTTAGAGAATGTGGTGTTTAGCGTCATTGGTAGTGCATTTGTCTAGCATGTCAGCAGCGATCAGGCCGGGGTTTGAGACCGACTCGGAGCAGGATGGTTAAGATTGGAGCGTGAGTTTTGGAGGCGGAGCAATGAAGAGACGGGTGGGTTTGTTTGGGTTGATTTCAAATATCAACAATGTCCAACAGCATAGTTGATAAAATGGATACTCCACCTTTAATTGGCATTTTTTAACAATTAGGTTGTAATAACTTTGTAATAACTTCGGAAATTAGGTGGTGGATTTCTATTTCCCAGCATGCTTTGCATTAGGACTGGAAAATGTTGAAATTATGTCTTCATTTATTTGTTTTTAGTGAAGGGAAAGACCTGTCATGCTAGTGTTTAATTCTCTTATGTTTGACATTTAAAAGAGTTTCTGAAATGAAGAAGAGATACATGAAGGTAAACACTAAATTGACTCTATAAGCAATGACTGCGCTAATGCCAGTGACAATCAGTGACATATCTTACTTGTTCATTAAATATACATATTAAGTAAGTTATGTTAGCATGTGCTATGATAGCTGTTGATTTGAACTGAAATAGATAAGATTAATTGGGCTACAACTAGATTTTTTTTGAGTAATCAACTTAAAAATTTGAGGTGATGCTAAAATTAAGGTAATTAAATTACAGTAATTCAATTACTTAGTAATCCATTGCACCCAATACTGTTGATGAAGCACAAAAAGTATATATGTAATTGAACACTTTTCCAAATTTCAGATTGGTCATACAGATTTGAGTTTAAAACTTGTTTTATTGAAATATCATGTTGCATCAGTAGGATATGTATGATAGTAGCTATATTTCCATATTTAATTAAATATTCCACTAAATTGGAATATTGCATAAAACTTTTCACCCCCATGTGTTCAAAGGAGTCACTTTCTGGGAAATTGGCACAAAATATCTAATAAACATGGAATTTGCTTCAATTGGGTAAGCCACTTTGGCTCTATTTTCGTACATCATAAAATACTTGTGCCTCAGAGAGTGCAGACGAAATGCAATAAACATAATATTATCTTGCGTTCGGATGCCTGGTGTTTGGGAATGCAATCATGTGAGACTGTTCTGGGAGGGAATTAAACCAAATCATTCTGATGAAAGACTTTGGCTAAGGCATTTCAGAATGATCAAACCAGCATTTGAGATGCTGTGAAATAAAATTGGTCCGCTGGTGAGTCCAATTATCCAATCAAATCCAATTTGTCATATCCCAAAATTCGCTTAAAAATGGTGGATGGAAAAATATCTAGTGTTAATACTACAAATGCAATGTGGCCATATGCATCCCTAACCACCTCTGAATGTGTTTTGAAGTTGAGAAAATTGTGCGTTGGTTCCAATTTACACGTCTCTGTCAACTTGGTCTTGATGTTGCTACCAAGTGAAAATAGGACCGAAGAGGGAAATGTCTTAAGTACTAGAGTAAAAGCTCCATTTTTATGCATGCAAGTTCCACCTACCTTTCGAAATCCCTTGGTTTGGTTCATTCCTGAGCCGTGGATCAGCAAAGGATGGAAAAACACTGTATCTCCTTTCTCCATCTCTAAATGCACTCTGGGGTGGTCTGGGTTGTAGTTACGCACCCCGTGGTACATCTTATTTATTCCACCCTGGAAGGAAACAAAGAGGCAAAGTCAGACTGACTGATGTAGACCATCTGCGTAATCATCCTCACTTCCTGTGTCTCTCTCACCTCCCATTCTGGGTAGTCATGTTCCTGCAGAGTGCCATGGTGTGAGCCGGGCAGGACAACAAGGCAGCCGTTTTGCCGGTGCACTTTCTCCATGGCGGTCCATGAACACACAATGCGATCTGCAGGTCGGAAGGGGAAGTAGTGTAGATCCTGGTGCATGGGATGGCGAGAGGTCTTCTTACCTAGGAAGTGTGAATCAAGTGCGCATTTAGGGACTTCGATGCAAACCTCTGCATCACACATTTCGTGTTTTGGATGTATCTTCCATGACATACTGGAAACCTTTTGATGAATATAAATGCATAAAAATGCACAGTTAATCCAGATGTTATTTAATAATACTTTCTGCTTAATCCGATCACCAGACCCACACAGAGGCTGCATCCGAAATCTCATACTTCCCTACTATATAGTAGGTGAAAAACAGTACGGGACAAAAGAATTATGTCTAAATTCACAGTACTCATAAAAGAAAATCATGTTAAGCGTATCTATACCTGTGTCAGGTGGTTTGTTGATGAGCATGGTGTGCATGGCCATGATGTTGGGTCCGCTGAAACACTCCACATACTTCAGGATCTGAGAAACAAGCATTCAAATTCAAGTATATTCG
Source organism: Hypophthalmichthys nobilis (assembly GCA_037950665.1). Classification (NCBI taxonomy): domain Eukaryota; kingdom Metazoa; phylum Chordata; class Actinopteri; order Cypriniformes; family Xenocyprididae; genus Hypophthalmichthys; species Hypophthalmichthys nobilis. Next base: position 4,980,031 of record CM075489.1, read on the forward strand.
AAATAGATTTTGTTGTTGCTTTAGAGAGTGTATTTTTTGCATAATACTCTGTGCTTGTGTCTACCTGGGGCAAAGCGCAGTAGCGGAAAAGTTCTGGATCTTCCTGGAAGTCCTGAAGTTTGGTCACAGCCTTCTCACCTTCAACAAACTCGGATTTAGCAATGGATACATCTTTCATTACCAACAAACCAGGCACCTTCACTTCTTTCCTACAGATGCGCTCAAACTCTTTCCTGTGAAACACACACACTCAGTTATGTACAGACTTTGTGCGCTGATCTCTTTAAACTTCTGTTCAGAGTTTCTGTTAATGATCTACTCTGAAATAACTCGACTTTTACATGTAGCCTAATAATCTCCTTTTAATCCCACTGAGCAGAATTTGTCATTAATTGAAAGTGGCGGAGTTGCATATTTAAAATAATGCATTAAATATTAGAATAATTGCAATGTAGACCTCTGATTGTGATTACATTCACAATTAGATTCAAAAATACCTTTTGTGGATACATAGAACAGTGCATTACTTTTACAGAATAAATATCAATGTGTGCTCCCCAAATTAAGACAATTCAAGACATTATATTATTGTGGCAGATGAAACGTTAAAGAGACATTTAGTCAATATATTGTTTGCTGTATTCTCATTTCATTAGATAAGATTATCACTGGCTTAAAGTCCATAGTCTGTCAAAGTCTGTTCAACTGTCTATGGTAGATTGTAGTCTGCAACATTTTAAATGAAAGAAGTTAGCTTTCCTGGCATATTTTTTAAGTTATGTTTTATAGGCAAATACCAGATACAAACTAAATTAATGTAAGTTTAATGCATTTAAAAAATGTGTTGATCAGTCTTGCCTGAATCTGTCAATATCCTCATCCGACACCAAGTTTCGGATGAGGATGAAACCATCCTTTTCATAGGCGATTCTCTGTTCTGGAGTCAGGACATCCGTGTCAAAAGTGTATCTGCAGAGAAGCCAGAACATACTTTACAGCAACACTAAAAACCAACTATCTAGACATAACTGATTTGATTATTCATTAAAAATGAATTAAAGTCTATTTAATGGAATTTCAGTGATATTTAAAGACTAAAACAATTATAAAATCCATTTAATATGTTTCAAAAACAGGATGAATTGTGTTGCATCTGTCATGTACATTATGATAACCACAAGAAAATACATTGAAAGATCAGCTGACTAACTGAAAGGCTTGAGGATGATGATGATAGGACACATGTTGAGCAGAAGTGAAGGATGCTCGCTGAATAATACAGGTTAAAGTTCATAACATATACATGTAAACACACTGTCACTTTACAAAACAAATGTAACGCAAACGCCTTTATTTGGTGTATTTATCATAGCAAGACAGTTGTTATTATTATTAAAATATGATTAAATGTTGTTAAAAATATATATTTCCATCAATAAAAAGTACTCGACAACAAACAAGGCCTGTTCGTAATGCCTCGGCTTATACTGAATCTGAGATCCCGGAACAGCCGCCAAGTGTGAGGCAGAATGCTGCACAGCAAGCGCGCGACTTCAGCTTCCTCCATCAGCTCTAGTTCATCGCGCCGCTACACCAGAAAAACGTCTCTAAAAGGATACGACAGCACCGTGGGACCGATCCAGATGATTCAAAACCACTTTTAATCTGTCTGCGGCCCGGGACATCTTTAATCCACTACCGAGTAGACGAGGTGAAGTGAACTGAACTGCAGTGCGTTTGACTCTGTGTATGTGTTTATATAACTGGGGTAAAGTGCACTCAACATTTGTCCTGCATACGGTATCATAAAAACTCAGAGGACATTTGATTTACATTACTCATTAACTCTCTCTCAAATATATTTAAAAACCTATGAAACTAATTAAATATTTAAAAAAAAATAATGATAAATATTACAAATAATTGATAAGGAAGCAGTTATATATATATATATATATATATATATATATATATATATATTTTTTTTTTTAAATATGTTTAACAAATGGGCATTTGATAAACATTCAGATACTATGAGATAACATCAATTGCCACAATTCAGCATTAGCTAATAAACTGTCATGATAAAACAAGTGGTTCACTGTAGAAATAACAGTTTGATTTACAGATAAGAGCTAAAATCTATATGTTATTGTACACACACACACACACACACACACACAGGGGATCTGGAGGGGATATTTGTTTTTAATGACCCTACAAGTTAGATTAAACCTTCAAAATATGAGGAAAATATTTTATATTAATTATTTTAAATATGAAAAAAAAGAACAAAACACTTGGTTAAAGCATTTATCTGACAAAATTATTTGGCAAAAAAGGCAAACTAAGCATACATTGACTACAGCATAATCAGTTCTTAATATTTCATTGGTTCTCTCTTGTTTTTGCATGTGTTCATAATTTCTTTGTATGACAGCCTGGACAAAAATTATGTCTGCACAATTGGCATGTATAAAACAATTGACTCCAAGCAGAACTATGCAATATGCTTACAAAATCATAATCATAATATTAATGAAGATGTCAGTTTTCCTCGGCCACTACTGTACACACACACACTACTTTCCATTGTAACCATATAACACCATAAATGGAATATATTTATATATATATATATATATATTTAGATTTAACAAAAGTAATGTGAGCTGTCAGACATAGATGATAGTTCATTAGCTCTTAATGATTATTAAAGGTTAATGAACTGTTGGGTAATATAACAGACATTAAATATTCAGACAAAATGTAAAAGAATTGTATTGTTTTTTACTATTGTTTTTATTATTGTTTGTAAGCTCAAAAAAAAATGTGGTTGATTAATGATTAAATTAATGATTAATCATTAAAAAACTTGGTAGAATATTAATAAATTATTTTGAAATTATTATAGGCATAATCTTAAAAAAAAAAGCCATCGAATGCATCAATCAGTATTAGGAAAATAATTGCAAATACTTTTTTCATGAAAAGTTGAATTGTTCAGACAGCGTTTGCAATTAACCAGTCATCAACCACTCAAGATGAGGAGAAGAAATCATGCTCATTCTGCATCTGTGCATGGAATATAGTATTAGCCTTGGCCACTTTTTCAGGTGTGTTCAGATACTTGTTCAGCAGAGCTCTGTAGTGTTTCTCAGGATGCATATTCTCCACCTTCCATTTGTAGTAGGCATTGGTTGGAGGTATGCTGAGATTATCACCCAGCCACACCCAGAGTCTGGAGCAGGGCAGGAGACCCACAGCAAAGTACAGCGGATCTTCTTTTTCCAGCAGGTTTCTGTAGAACGCCAGATACTTCCTCATAGCTGGAGTTGGCTGGATGGGAGGTGCACTCTGTAGAAATGAGAATATAAAGCATCCTTATGGATTCAGAAGCAAAGTTTGAAGTTTGAAAGTTGGTTTTGTTCTTACCTTAAAAAAATATTGATTAAGCAGTATGTCTGCAAAACTTTTGTAGCTTGAGTATCTGCCTTTCATGAAGTCCCTGAGGTCATCGGGTTGAGTTACTTTTACACTAATTTCCGCATTCCGCATCAGCATTTCCATCACGTTCAGTACGTAGTTGATGTCCTGTAAGGTGAAGTTGACGTATCGCTCTGCCTGTAGGCTGCCATTCTGCATTTTTATCAGGAAGTCTCCCCGGATTGTCTCATAAGCAATGTCGATATTTTTCTCCCATAAAAATTCATAAACATCCTCCACAGATTTAATTTCCAAACTGTTACTGGGACAGTTACCAAGTGTGTACCTGTTTTACACACAAACCAATATTAAACTGAATTCATAGACAAGAAGATTACAATTTGTTACTGGTCAGTACAACCTCTCATGTATTTGTGATTAGCAAAAAGCCAGAGAACAGCCATTATATTATAAGATCCTCATTTATTATAGAAATGAAAAGTGTTTTTAGATAGTTATGTCCAATTTATGAGTGTAAAAACAACATTCAGTAATCATGCCAAAGACCTTACCTATATAAGAAACAAAAATAGAGAAAAGCCACCGTCTTCATGTTTTTTTGCGTCTTGATGTCCACTTGTCTTCAACTTCCTCAATCTCCAATCCAAGCAATACAGTTTCTACGAACAGTGACTTTCACATACAGTATGCAGAATTACGCAAGCCTACTGTTTGCAGGCTAAATTCTGAGGTCAACTTTTAAGGAACTTGTACAGTCATGGAGTAGATAAGTCTGCTCCCTTGTCCAAAGAGGTGGAACCAGAAATACAGAATGTGATTCACCACTGATTCCATCGAAAAACATTTTAGTGCTTTGTAATAGGGAGAGCGGGGCACAACCTAACACTTTTTGAGTGTATCTAAATCTATAAATCTTATGTAAATCTACTTAGGGTTCAGAGTTTTTTTTTTTTTCGACATTAATTTCACACGTCTGATACAAATATTTGGCTTTGTTTCATTAACACAGTGTATACTTTTTTCTTTATTTACCCCAAAAGAAGGAAAGTGAAATGTGACAACATGCCCCATAGGTGGGGCACATTGTAAAAAATCTCAAAGAAAGGCAAAGAAGAGCCAGTACAAATGCTGTAAATTTCTTGAAATAATATTTTCTGAATGGTCAGGTTCTTCCTCTCAGTCTTTATTCATCTTTTTTTCATGGTTTCTCAATAAGATTGTATCCGTAACTGTATAGAACAGCATAGCGGGCCACATTGTAACGCAGCGTTACAACGAACCCTATCTGTGCAACTGGAATTTAAACCTGGTTAGTGTCTTCTGCTAGTTAGTGAAGCATTAAACAACTATCTTAACTGCTAAATAACTGATCTGAGATTAAACTAATATCAGATTTGTCTAATTTTAAATAAACACAAAATACAGATGAAAAATTTACTTCAGTAAGAAATTTACTGTTGCTGGTTAAATAAATGTTCAGTGATATCTTCCAAAGATTTCTGAATTTTGGCTCAATTGTTTCTCTATATATTGTCGATATGGCAACTAGTAAATACACTAAGTTTCATCATGCTGTGTGGAAGTATTTAAACTATGTGTGTTACAGCTAACCCCGTGTTAGTTTGCGCCCCGCTCCCCCCTAGCTTTGGTTAAATTCATTAAATACATTGGTTGGATTTTTTCCTTGGCAAAAAACTAATAGATCTAATGGAACATTTAATGTAATTTTACAGTAAAATATCTAGTTCAGTCATGAAACTCTAGAGGGTGCAATTAGCAGGCAATCACATCATAACTGCATGGCACAAGCTGATTGGCACTTGGCTTCTGCTGATCCTGCAGCCAATGAGATTGCTTGCTTAACATTTAAATAGTCTGGTTCAGTGTTTGCTGTAAGCTGGTCCTGCGGCAGTTACTCTGAAACCCTCCAGCTCCACCTGCTCCACCTGCCTAGATATGCTACAGGATTCATGTATGTCTATTTATGCAGCAGTAGCATGTCTGTGAATCTATTACCAGTAGTAAGTCCATAGTTGCTCTGCAGCAGCAGCGTAACAGATCTAGTCCACCAAGATCAAATACATTAACATTGCCATATTCAGTTGCCGCCGATAGCCTTGTGGGCAGAGGCTCCCGTCCCCTTCTTTCTTTCCCACCTTGCTTCCTGTTCAGTCTATACTATCCTATCACAATAAAGGCAAAAATAAAACTTAAATAATACAATTAAAAAAACATTGCCAGATTCAATAACATGCTAAAACTATGCTGAGAGTTGTCATGATTGAAATACTGTTAATTGAACAGTTTTTTGGAAGTGAAACAGTGACAAACTGTAAATTCACATTCCCAGAATTCCCTGTGTGACACTTCACATCTTTTTTATTTAAATAATTATATTTCTTCTTATTTTTTGCTTTGTACATTAAGGTCTTATGTTGTTAAAATATTGTTTATTGCATTATTTCAGGATTCTTTCTTTGTTTCTTTCTTTCTTTAATAATAAAAAAAACATTGAAAATGAGTAACATATATAACACCATAAATGTTTTTCAGAATTTAAGACAGATTCTCTAAAGTAATGTGACATATCAGACATATTAGATATTATATATTTATATATTTTTTATTGTTGTTGGGTGACACTGAATATTCAGACACAATATTTTTGTTTAAATTGGCTGCGAACATGCAGATTTTCATGCTTACATTAGACTTGCTTAAAATATGAAATAATTATTTTAAGACATTTTCATTACATAATATTAAAAGGCAATAAAAAAAATATTCAATCAATATTTTGAAAGCATTTCAAATTATTTTTTTCATAAATTTTGACAGTATTTCTTTTCTAACAACCAGTCATCAACCACTCAAGATGAGGAGAAGAAATCATGCTCATTCTGCATCTGTGCACGGAATATAGTATTAGCCTTGGCCACTTTTTCAGGTGTGTTCAGATACTTGTTCAGCAGAGCTCTGTAGTGTTTCTCAGGATGGCCGCCCATATTCTCCACCTTCCATTTGTAGTAGGCATTGGTTGGAGGTATGCTGAGATTATCACCCAGCCACACCCAGAGTCTGGAGCAGGGCAGGAGACCCACAGCAAAGTACAGCGGATCTTCTTTTTCCAGCAGGTTTCTGTAGAACGCCAGATACTTCCTCATAGCTGGAGTTGGCTGGATGAGAGGCTCACCCTGTAGAAATGAGAATATAAAGCATCCTTAGTGGATTCAGAAATAGCGTGAAAGTTTAAAGTTTAAAGTGTTTCTGTTCTTACCTTGAAAAAATATTGTTTGATCATGAAGTCTGCAAAGCTTTTATAGCTTGAGTATCTGCCTTTCATGAAGTCCCTGAGGTCATTGGGCTGAGTTACTTTTACACTCATTCTCTTCAACATCTTGGTCACTTTCAGTAGATAGCCGATGTCCTGGATGGTGAAGTTGATGAATCGCTCCACCTGCAGGCTGCCGTTCTGCATTTGTATCAAGAAGTCAGTCCCGAGTGTTGTACTGGCGATGTCTTTATTCTTCTCCCACAGATATTCGTACACATCCTCCACAGAGCTGGCTGCCAAACTGTAACTAAAACCAGATATGCACAAGTCATCACTGAAGACTTTTCATGTACATGAATTTATACCCCTTAAAACTGTTGAAGAACTTGAAAATGGTGCATTTAGGACTCACCTGAAAGTTAAGAAACAGAGGCACAGAAGGGTCGCAGTCTTCATCTTTCTTGGATCTTGTAGTGCACTTGTCTTCAGCTCTTATCTGTAATTCAGACTGTTATTTCTATAGTGAACTGCACTTCTTTTATAGTGGCAGTTTATTAGCTAATGCTGAGTTGCGACAATAGATGCTGGTAATGACATCTTTTTTTTTTTTTTTTTTGGGGAATCTGACTATACATCAATTCCCTTTTGAAATACATTTTTTTTTTTAGATTAAAATGCTCATTTCCATTCTTGCGAACTTCCTTAACAACCCTGTTGACATCCTGCCTGTCTCTCTCTCTCTCTATCTACCTATCTATCTGTATGTCTGTGTCTTCCATTATTTTGTGTTAATAATTTTTCTTTTACTTTTTCATTTATCTAATACAATTTCAACAATTTAAATTTCACAGATTTTTTTAATAAATTAACATATATTCTACATTTTTTTTTTTTTTTTTTTGCATTGTCTTGAGATTTTATGTAGTATTATGCAACAATGGCTAAGAAGTTCATGCCTCTTTGAAAAATAATAAAAAAAGCTTTGATATTCTGAACATTTCATGTGTCATATGTGACCCTGGACCACAAAATCAGTCATAAAGGTCAATTTTTTGAAACACATCATCATCTGAATAAATAAGCTTTCAATTGGTGTATGGTTTGTTAGGACAGGACAATATTTGGCTGAGATACAACTATTTGAACATCTGGAATCAGGAAAAATCGAAATATTTAGAAAATGGCCTTTAAAGTTGTCCAAATAAAGTCCTTAGCAACGCATATCAACTCACAAAAATAAATGTTTGATATATTAACGGTAGGAAATTTACAAAATATCTTAATGGAACATGATCTTTTACTTAATATCCTAATGATTTTTGGCATAAAAGTAAAATTGATAATTTTGACCCATACAATATATTGTTGGCTATTGCTACAAATATACCCGTGCGTCTTATGACTGCTTTTGTGGTCCAGGGCCACATATTTCATGGTGTTTTGTGTTTTTACTAATATTCAATACAAAGTATTTTTTTTTTTCATTATGAATGGCAAATGTTTATCAGTATTTATTAAACAAAACAGTTTTAAATACTAAATATATTTAAGTGCCTAATTTAATACTACTTTTTTATTTTTACTTTTGTCTGTGATATTTGTAATTCATATTTTTCCTCACATAAAGCTTATATGTCTTATAATATGTCTTATAACGTGATTTGTGGGTTTCTGACATAAACTGAAAGTGTGAGTGCCCTCACATTGACCAGTGCCTTGAGGTACATGTGGTAATCATCTTTTGTAAGACATGACAGAAAAAGTTCTTTCATTCTGTCTGTGTTCTTCTTTTTTGGCTATGAATTCCTGTAATATTAAACAATCTCCTTTTCATAATTACATCCACAATTGCAATCAAGCAAATGACGTATGCATATAAGCATATTTTGTGTGGTTTGTGTTGGTCTTTGTGACAAGTTCAAAGTAAATAATAAAAATAACAGAATATCAATTGCAAAGTGAGCTTTTCATTGGATGCACCTGTTTAAATTTCAATTACTGCATTCTCAAATAACAAAGGAAATGACTAAAGAATTTCCAGAATGGCAACTTCTTTTCATTAACGTTCATTAATACATCATCACTTGGTGATGTTTTTGGCATTTCCTATATGAAAAAATCATGGATATGTTTCGAAATGGTTAAATGGTCCAAAAAAAATAGTCACACTATGACCGCCCTACAAATGAATGGGGGGAAATAAATACAGAACTTTTGGGGGGTACAACCTACAAATCAGCCAAAATGCAGAAAAAAAGCACACAGTAATGAAGGGGGTTATTTAAAAAATATATTGTAAAAATTGTGGAAACAAATGGATCATTATTATTAAAAACATAAATCCAATATATATATATATATATATATATATATATATATATATATATATATATTAATCTGTATTTTTGTGTTTATTTAAAATTAGACAAATCTGATATTAGTTTAATCTCAGATCAGTTATTTAGCAGTTAAGATAGTTGTTTAATGCTTCACTAACTAGCAGAAGACACTAACCAGGTTTAAATTCCAGTTGCACAGATAGGGTTCGTTGTAACGCTGCGTTACAATGTGGCCCGCTATGCTGTTCTATACAGTTACGGATACAATCTTATTGAGAAACCATGAAAAAAAGATGAATAAAGACTGAGAGGAAGAACCTGACCATTCAGAAAATATTATTTCAAGAAATTTACAGCATTTGTACTGGCTCTTCTTTGCCTTTCTTTGAGATTTTTTACAATGTGCCCCACCTATGGGGCATGTTGTCACATTTCACTTTCCTTCTTTTGGGGTAAATAAATACCTCTTTGGACAAAGCAGCAGACTTACAAGTTCCTTAAAAGTTGACCTCAATCTGTCAGTCAAAAGAGGATTCTGTCAGCTGCCCTTACTGCTGCTAAAAGGTTATCCTGAAACTGTGGTTGGAACTATCTACCCCAGCTATGTCTACTTGGATGTCCTATTTGCTGGACATTGCTCTTTTGGAGAGCACCACAGCTAAAATGCATGGCGCCACCAGAAGGACAATACAGTTTTGGTTGGACCTTATTGAGACTCTAAAAACGTTGAAATCTTGATATATTACTTATTTTTATTTATTAAGTTTTACTGTATCTCTATATCTTATGATTGTGGGCGGATCTTGGGCTCTGTTGTAAATAGTTATAAACTTAAAATGTTTAATAAATAAAGAATCACAAAAAAGAAGTTGACCTCAAAATTTAGCCTGCAAACAGGCTTGCGTAATTCTGCATACTGTATGTGAAAGTGGCTGTTTGTAGAAACTGTATTGCTTGGATTGGAGATTGAGGAAGTTGAAGACAAGCGGACATCAAGACGCAAAAAAAAACATGAAGACGGTGGCTTTTCTCTATTTTTGTTTCTTATGAAACTCCCGACGGACAGTTTTGGTGAAAAGAGGAGAGTCGAGGTGCACATTTAATTCTTCAGTGAGTTGGGCAGCTGTGGTTTTATGTTTTTTGGATACAATCTGGGTTAATACCTACCGTAGACATCTCTTTCAGACAGCTTCCTCTTGCGTCGACAGTTGCTCCTGTTGAATGTGGTTCTTTCTACGTGGTGGTATGCCAGGATACCACAGCTCTCGATACACCACAAAGACTTGCTATCCTGGTCATAGATAAAAGATGTGCACCAAAAATTTTTCCTCTTTTGAACTCTGATATGTCTCCCATTATGATGTGTGGATTTCAATATTTTATGTACAGCTGTGCTATTGCTCTAATTCAACCTTCACACTCGGCTCTCACTGATGGAATGTAAAAGATTGGCCACCAGGCCGTCCATATATAGGCGCGAAACATTGGCCAGTGTTTCAGTTTCATTTCAGTCAGTCCGACCCCTGTATATATATATATATATATATATAATCAGACTGTCATGACAACTACCCTGCTGAAAAATCCAGGATAAACCAGCATGAATTCCATGTTGGTCCAGGCTGATTTATGCTGGTTAGAGCTGGTATAGTGCTAGTCTAGCTGGTGGACCAGCATAGTCATGCTGTTCTCAAGCAAAACTGGGTTGGTGTAGCTGGTCCACCAGCACTCCCACTTCCTATGCTGGACCCAGCATTCAAAACGTACTTTATTCCGGTGACCAGCAATACTGGGTTTTTCAGCAGAGTATTGTAACGATTATGAAATGACCTGTTGAGCATTTTAGGGGGAACCAGGAGACAAAAGGAAATTTCCACATGGTCTATATCTTAGCAACTATAAAGTGTGAGTCAGAAGTCCATTTGCACAATTGGACATGATAGAAGCATTTCCCCAACTTTCACCATATACATTTTCCCATGTGACATCATGCAACATGTTTTTAATTAACGTTTTTAAAAGAAGTTTCGTCTGCTCACCAAGGCTGCATTTATTTAAATAAAAATACAGTAAAAACAGTAATATTGTGAAATATTATTAAAATTTAAAATAACTGTTTTCTGTTTGAATATATTTTATAAAGTAATGTATTCCTGTGATCAAAGCTGAATTTTCAGCATCATTACTCCAGTCTTCAGTGTCACATGATCCTTCAGAAATCATTCTAATATGCTGATCTGCTGCTCAAGAAACATTTATTGTGTACAATTATACAAAATATTTGTATACAATATTTTTTTTTTATATTCTATACAGTTACGGATACAATCTTATTGAGAAACCATGAAAAAAAGATGAATAAAGACTGAGAGGAAGAACCTGACCATTCAGAAAATATTATTTCAAGAAATTTACAGCATTTGTACTGGCTTTTCTTTGCCTTTCTTTGAGATTTTTTACAATGTGCCCCACCTATGGGGCATGTTGTCACATTTCACTTTCCTTCTTTTGGGGTAAATAAATACCTCTTTGGACAAAGCAGCAGACTTACAAGTTCCTTAAAAGTTGACCTCAATCTGTCAGTCAAAAGAGGATTCTGTCAGCTGCCCTTACTGCTGCTAAAAGGTTATCCTGAAACTGTGGTTGGAACTATCTACCCCAGCTATGTCTACTTGGATGTCCTATTTGCTGGACATTGCTCTTTTGGAGAGCACCACAGCTAAAATGCATGGCGCCACCAGAAGGACAATACAGTTTTGGTTGGACCTTATTGAGACTCTAAAAACGTTGAAATCTTGATATATTACTTATTTTTATTTATTAAGTTTTACTGTATCTCTATATCTTATGATTGTGGGCGGATCTTGGACTCTGTTGTAAATAGTTATAAACTTAAAATGTTTAATAAATAAAGAATCACAAAAAAAAGAAGTTGACCTCAAAATTTAGCCTGCAAACAGGCTTGCGTAATTCTGCATACTGTATGTGAAAGTGGCTGTTTGTAGAAACTGTATTGCTTGGATTGGAGATTGAGGAAGTTGAAGACAAGCGGACATCAAGACGAAAAAAAAACATGAAGACGGTGGCTTTTCTCTATTTTTGTTTCTTATGAAACTCCCGACGGACAGTTTTGGTGAAGAGAGGAGAGTCGAGGTGCACATTTAATTATATATATATTTTTTCAGGATTCTTTGATGAATAGAAAGTTCAAAAGAACAGCATTTATTTGAAATATAATCTTTTGTAACATTATAAATGTCTTTACTGTCACTTTTGATCGATTTAATGCATCCTTGCTGAATAAAAGTATTAATTTCTTTTCAAAAAAATAAAAATTCTTACTGACCCCAAACTTTTGAACGGTGTATAATGTTACAAAAGCTTTGTATTTCAGATAAATGCTGTTCTTTTGAACTTTCTATTCATCAAGGAATCCTGAAAAACAAGTACACAACTGTTTTCAACATTGATAATAATCATAAATGTTTCTTGAGCAGCAGATCAGCATATTAGAATGATTTCTGAAGGATCATGTGACACTGAAGACTGGAGTAATGATGCTGAAAATTCAGCTTTGATCACAGGAATAAATTACTTTATAAAATATATTCAAACAGAAAACAGTTATTTTAAATTGTAATAATATTTCACAATATTACTGTTTTTACTGTATTTTTAATTAAATAAATGCAGCCTTGGTGAGCAGACGAAACTTCTTTTAAAAACATTAAAAATCTTACCGATTCCAAACTTTTGACCGGTAGTGAATATATATTGAAAGCGATGTTGTTGTTACCAGTGTTGGGGGTAACGCATTATAGTAACGTGATTTACGTAATCAGATTACGTTTTCCAAGTAACTTTAAATTTACATCAAAAATTTTTATTACTTTTCCCATTTATTGACTGACAGCTCTCCTGTCCTCATGATTAGAGAAATCGTAAGTGCAGATTTATTATTATTTATTAGAATTATTATTATTATAGTTTTACCTAGACTTAATGTGAGCATACACTACCAGTCAAAAGTTTGGACACGGTAAGATTTTTAATGTTTTTAAAAGAAGTTTCGTCTGCTCACCAAGGCTGCATTTATTTAATTAAAAATACAGTAAAAACAGTAATATTGTGAAATATTATTACAATTTAAAATAACTGTTTTCTGTTTGAATATATTTTATTAAGTAATTTATTCCTGTGATTGCAAAGCTGAATTTTCAGCATCATTACTCCAGTCTTCAGTGTCACATGATCCTTCAGAAATCATTCTAATATGCTGATCTGCTGCTCAAGAAACATTTATGATTATTATCAATGTTGAAAACAGTTGTGTACTTTTTTTTCAGGATTCCTTGATGAATAGAAAGTTCAAAAGAACAGAATTTATCTGAAATACAAAGCTTTTGTAACATTATACACCGTTCAAAAGTTTGGGGTCAGTAAGAATTTTTATTTTTTTGAAAAGAAATTAAAGAAATTAATACTTTTATTCAGCAAGGATGCATTAAATCGATCAAAAGTGACAGTAAAGACATTTATAATGTTACAAAAGATTATATTTCAAATAAATGCTGTTCTTTTGAACTTTCTATTCATCAAAGAATCCTGAAAAAAAATATATTGTACACAAATATTTCGTACAATTGTACACAATAAATGTTTCTTGAGCAGCAGATCAGCATATTAGAATGATTTCTGAAGGATCATGTGACACTGAAGACTGGAGTAATGATGCTGAAAATTCAGCTTTGATCACAGGAATAAATTACTTTATAAAATATATTCAAACAGAAAACAGTTATTTTAAATTGTAATAATATTTCACAATATTATTGTTTTTACTGTATTTTTAATTAAATAAATGCAGCCTTGGTGAGCAGACAAAACTTCTTTTAAAAACGTTAAAAATCTTACAGTGTCCAAACTTTTGACTGGTAGTGTACATTTACTCATCTCACTTGCACAAAAACAGATTCACTATTCCTCAAAATAAATAAAAACATTGAAATACATTAATATATTAATAATTAAATGTTAAATAATAAAAATATACTTTATGTAGCCTATTTTATCTCACTTTATTAACCAATGTCTTTGCTGGTGACCTTCAATGATCCAATTCAGCCAGCAAAAATGACTTTAGTTAAACATCACATTTGTTTCTTTCTTTTAGTGTTGTTGAACTTTCTATTCCTCCATTTGTTTGTTTGTTTGAGCTGCGCCCTCTACTGTACAGGCGCGAATTTGCATTTCCTTTTGTCTCCTGGTTTCTCCTAAAAGTTTCAATTTTGGTATAAACCTGCCAAAACATTTGCCAAAAATAGAACTTTTGTATTGTGTTTTATTAAAAAACAAACAAGCAAGCCCAGCCAAGGTGAGAAAAATTAACGCAAAAGTAACGTAACACATTACTTTCCATAAAAAGTAACCAAGTAATGCAATTAGTTACTTTTTGCAATATTGCAATGCATTACTTTTAAAAGAATCAGTTACCAGAAATGCAAAATAAAACTAAAAATGAACCCAAAATTAAAAAGTTTGAATATTTAAGAATGAACCAAATTATTAATTTTCTTTTTAAATCAAGTTTATGAAGCTCAAACCTACAACCTTTTGGTTGCGCCACAGCCAGAGAAGATGCTTCATAGCGCCCATTTGACTGCAGGTGGCGCTGTTTGTCAAGTTACATATCAGTGCGATGTTCAAATAATTGTGCAAGAAGGTTTTCCTCTTCCTCCGATGTCACCCCTAGGCGGAGGCGTCAGTAGACGGGCAGCAGCAGCACCCCTCCCGGCCTCGAGCACCGTACGCTCCAGGGAAACGATCGCCATAGTGAACCACACGCGAAGCTCCTCCGACCTGTTCTTCTGAGGATATCAGCTGAAGTTTGACCGATATAGGTCGGGTGAAGCTGTGTGTTTTTCGTCAGAAAGGCGGCTTGTGTGTTGGCGGAGAGTGGAAAGACGGCATCCGGCCTCCGAGAAGCAGGCGAGGGCAGGGACTCGCGTCCAAACAACGTTCACCGTCTCTGGTAAGTGTGGCGTTTCGTCTCCTGTAACGATCATTTTCGCTTAAGCGGAAGATAGACGGAAGAAGCTAATGCAATGTTTGTCACTTATGTTCAACAAACAAAACTGTCAGGTTTTGAGGAGTGTTTGGGTCGAGTAATCTGATTAAATGTTGTTTAATCGACGGTTGTTTTGTCAACACGAACTATATGTCGTGTTTAAATGTTGTTTTTGTTGGTTTAGCTATAAAAGGAAAGAAAAACCGTTGCTCAGAAGTGTTTATTTAAGCTTTGACTAGTACCGAATTCCACCACCTGGTTAAATAACAATCTTGACAGTCTTTGTAGATTTGTTTTTGTACTTCTGTTTTACGTTTGTCTTTCCACAGATAGAATAATAGTATTGAAATTCAATTGTTGTGTTGAATATTTATTAAAAGCTGTTCATTTGAATCAGTTGTTATGCTTGTCAATGGACTAACGTACAAAGACTGACCGACAATTGCCTCTTAACCCGTTTAATCCCATATTTGTCCACTTAAATTGAATTTTATTCCCTGGAAAAGTTTCCAAAAGTTAGAGTACATGTTAGTATAATTGTGTGTGTGTATATATATAATATGTATATATATATATATATATATATATATATATATATATATATATATATGTATATATAAATATGTATATATGTGTGTGTATATATAATATATACAGTTACATTATATATATATATATATATGTGTGTGTGTGTGTATATATGTGTATATATATATATTATATATACAATGTAATTGTATGTAACAAAATTTTACAATGAATATCAATCAGTTACTTATTCAGAAAAGTAGTTTGTGTTATCAATGGCATGTTTACTTTATGATCATGATTTATATGAGAATTTAAATATTATTGCAGTTGTTTCATCTCTAATATGACAAAAATGTTCATATAAAATGAAGACAATTTATATTTATACTTGACAATCTGTGTAGACCCTTTAAACATCAATATTTAACATTATTGATCACTATTTTTAAAGGGGTTAATAGACAAACCACCGATTCAGTTGTCATCCACACATTCTCAAGGCAAACCACAGGTGACTTCATAACGCTGGGAAATGTGTTGATGGGTTTAATGAATCGTGAACATGGACAAATGTATTCCTGCCCTCCAGCAGAGCAGAGGAGGTTGCGTTAAAATACTTGAGTGTAGAGAACATCAGTGTGGTGCCAACTTCATATGCCCTCCGTTATGCCTGGGCTATTTATGCGAATGCAGCAGATGAAATTGTGCGTGCATTGAATGCCGCAAATGAGCAGACATGTATGCATGGATATGAATACATGTGCCCTGTTTGGATGCAATGCAATTATGGGCTGCTGGCCAATTTAGGGGTTTGCCAGCCCATGGATGATGCCTATTTCTCAATCAGGGGCTCTTGAGATGGAAATGAGGGTGCGTTCCACAGCCTGGCATGCAGCTGTTGCATGGATGACCCAAATTGGGGACTGTGGCTTGGCTGGGGAGGCTGCATGTAATATGACCCACATGGTGATTATGATGAAGGTTGGGTTGGGTATATAATATATAGGCATGCTGTTGTTTCTCTATATGCTCTAGTTGTGCTTTTGATGGTGATGGTGAATGTAACATGAGGACAATGGGTCCATGCCTCACCCAGATGAAGCTCATGATACAGTTCACGTTGTGTTAGTGTTGTGACAGAGGAGCAGGGTTACATGGCCTTTGTCGCTTCTGGGTCCTTTGTACTTCACTGTCTTTATTGTGGTGGCGGATCATGCTGATTATGCATGGCCCATAAAAAGGCGTCACGAAAAAAAGTGTCTCTCACTCTTGTTCTCGCTTTCCCACACACCCACGCGCACTTTACGCTTTTATTTTTGTCTTCTTATTAAACTGTTCTTCAAACCCATATTTCATCCCTCCCTCTAGCTTCTTCAGGGTATGTGGTTGTGTAATGTGTTTGCTGATAGCATGAAGTGTAAACGTCTTTTTGTACGGATGAGATGATTTGTTGTTTGCTTGGTAATTGGGTGTTTTGGAATCTTCAAAACATCTTCAAAAAGTGTTCCAAGCTCTGAAAATCTGGAATGGAAGTGATACGATCCTTAGAAACTGGACACTGATGGTTTTTAGATTGACAAACTGCTTGGCTAGTGTATTGAATTAGTGAACTGCTGGACTAGATTTTACATTTTCAGTACATTTTCATTTGCAGAACCCATTGCATGATGTGCTAGGGTGTTGTTGATTGTTACCAGGGTGTTGCTAAGGGGTTGCTTGCTGGCCAAAGTTAAAAGTGTCCATCAAAAGTCTGGTCGCTCCTTCAAAGTAGATCTGTGGGTTTGTTTAGCCTGTTATCGAGACCATCAGGCTTAAAGATTTGAGGTCTGACTTCTTTAAAATATCATAGCACACCTAGCCACATGATTTTAAGTATCATTGAGGTAACATGCAAACAAATCACATGGTGCTAACTTTTTTGCTCACCAGTCACTGTGGCTAGTGGTTTTCCAAAGCTACTAGCCACTCAGCATTTTCACTGGCCACAATTTTGACATTGATACCATGTAAAAAAAAAAAAAAACCTGCCATATAGATATAGTGTTGTCAAAAGTACAGACCGCTAAACTGAAATTTTAAAAATATGACGCTTTGAGTGATGTTGAGCGGATTTGTAAACACCTCTGATTGGCAATTGTGTTCACACGGTCATCAGACATGTCTGTAATTGGCTACAATGATCAACGCTTCAAAAACATGTTTTAAATAGACATCAATAATGCTCTTCACCGAGGGCTTACACAGATACACATGAGACGGTCTGCTGATAGACGCCTGCTTTCAAATGCACCCGCTTTCAAAGCGCTCTCAAATTCAAACACTTCGGTGTGCTTTCATAGACATATCTGATGAGTGCGTGAACACAGAGGCCAATCAGAGGTGTTTACAAATCCACTCAACAGCGCTCAAAGCGTCACATTTTTAAAATTTCAGTACCTACTTGGTATCATGGTCGGTACTTTTGACAACACTATATAGATATTTTCAGTATTATCTCATAATTTGGCAGCTGTCACTTTAAGACCTGACACACAGACGCACAGATCCATTATACTTTTACACACGCGTTTACTTTCTCAACTGTTTATGTTCACTTAAAACATAACTGACTGTATACGTGAACATTCGCCAAGACCAACAATTTTACATTATTTTGTGTGCATTTGACTGTTTAAGTGCAAAAATCCGTGAAAAATAACTCAATTTAGTACTGAGAGTAGTGCTGGGCGGTTTGACCAAAAATCTCTATTAGGTTTTTTTTTTTTTTTAAGATTCTGGTGGTTTCGCTGTATGTCACGTTTTTTTGCACTGGACCTTTATTTTGGCATATTTTACTGTCAGGAGTACAGGTAATATATTATATAAATATTGTAAGGACAATTAAAAATGAATTGTAATCAAATCAGTTCATAAAACTAACAATTTAGTTTAAAATGTAATTTAATAATTTAATTAAAGTAATAATATTGATAAGTAAGCTACATTTTTACTGTGTAATTTCTGTCATTTCAATGAAGACCTTTGAGTTTGTTTTAATAAACAGTGTTTATTATTATTATTATATCTCTATTAATTAAAGTATACTCGATTGTGCAATAGTATATTTCTGTTATTTCAAGTTATACCGAACGTTTATTTTGACAGGGTCTTGAAAACCTCTGACTTCCTGTGTATATGATACGACAAATATCGATAGTTTTATCAAATTAAATGGTGAAATGTTCATAAAGTGACCCTAAGAGCAGCTCTGCAGATGAAGTTCATGTTCAGTCTTGTAGGCATTAAGTGTTCCTCTACAAAGTGACATCGCCATCTACTGGCCTGGCAGCATAAGGGGCCGTCTTTTCTATTGCGTCTTTTCTGCGCGCAAGTCAGTTATTTCAAATGTAGCCACGCGGCAGGTGTGCTCATAATGGAAGCGACGCGGTCGCGGCGCGCATGCAGTGCGTTTTATACAGCGATATGATGCCCCTTACACAGCGTTTTTAGTTGTTTTCACAGATCTGTGTGAACTGGGATCGTTTTGACAATGGTGTCGTCTGTACATGAAAAACACAATGGAAAAACTTTTCTATTTTTAGTACATTGTTGTCGTGTAAACGTATCCTAATAGTCATCATGAAGAAACTAGTCTTGAGAGAAGCCATTGGGCTTCTTTTTTCCATTTAACT
This sequence comes from Hypophthalmichthys nobilis, assembly GCA_037950665.1. Classification (NCBI taxonomy): domain Eukaryota; kingdom Metazoa; phylum Chordata; class Actinopteri; order Cypriniformes; family Xenocyprididae; genus Hypophthalmichthys; species Hypophthalmichthys nobilis. The sequence goes on from CM075489.1 coordinate 4,999,360, forward strand.
TTTCCATGTTATTTTTTAACATTAGATAGTCTGCTTTTCCCAGAAGATGATGTAGTAGTAGTAGTAGTAGTAGTAAAAGTCACCAATACTCAATCTGTCTCATTGAAATAAACGTAAAGGCTTTGTGGGAAAGAGACACAATGATGCAAGAAACAAATTGAGTGTAAAAGTGAGAAAATTAAGTATGCAGTGTGTTTCATAATCTAGATTTATGCATTGATTTGATCTCCTGGTGTTTTTGCAGAGCGATTGTTCATTTATTCTTGTGTGTTTGTGGGTAAGGTGTAAGTGAGATGGAGGAAACACATTGTTGCAGGCATTAATGTAACTTGACCGGTACATAGCTGCTCGCAGTGAGGCAGTGGGTTGTTATGTGAGAACCAATGTCTCTTATTCTCTTTGCAGTGGGGTTCTTGTACATTCAGTAGGTCAAGGACATGATGGGATACTGTTGATTTGTTGAAGAACAGCTGATGCTCTGCATACAGTACAGACATCTCTGCACACCCACTTGCTTCCTCCAACCACAAACTTTTCATACAAGCCTAGTCACACGAACCAGATACAGAAGTCAGCGATGTTTCATGTGTTGGTCTCTGCTCTGGTCTTTGTTCTTGATGAGACTATTTTTCTTATGTAAGCCACCCAGAACATCATCCACTATCTTCCGGATTGCTTCTGAAATAGTTTTTGGTTGCCTGAACGACTAGTTGACGAATTGGATTTGGTAACACTTTATTTTAAGGTGACGTAGTAGGGCTGGACGATTAATCGAAAAGTAATCGAAACCGAAATTCAGAACCTCTAACCGACGTAATTTTCCCATGTCGGTTATTTCGTTTTTTTAATCCTGTTAATACTTCCCACTTATACATACTACTGCGTGTGTAGCCACGTGACTCTGCCCCGTCCAGTCAACATGCAGGTGAACGCCGAGTCAGCACACAAAGTTTTGCCAGTTTGGACATTCAAGTGATTAGACAATCTGATGTGTATTATTATATTGTGCTACCGTGCTCGCGCAGCTACATTGTGGCACGAACACTCACAGTAGCTACACAAAACATGAAGATCCCGTGCACTGAGAGGAGCAGCAACTAGTTGTCAGCGCTGTCCTGTGATTTATCACTAAAGTAGCTTAGAAACTCACAAGTTATAACGGCATATATTTTTCTACTTTTGAAGTAACTATTTACAACCCACAGCTTTACAATTAATAGAGACATTATGACTAATTCACACATGCAATCGCTCTCATTACATGCTGGTACTGTGCGAATTTATCTTTATCTGATTTACAACGAGCAGAAATCTGTAAGAAATGTTACGAACCATAGATAAATTAACTGCTGAAAGTGAGCGTTTATGTCAGATCACTCTTTCAATAGGAAAAAATATCCCACCTTTTTTTTTTTTTATTGAAAGAGTGAAAGGTGACATAACATAACAAGAAGCCAATAGGCAGAACAAAAACAAAAAACAAAAAGAGAAAAGATAACAGAACAAACATACAGAGATACATAAAGAAATAAAGATACACACATACACATAAATATAAATGTCATATATCATGTACTAAAATGCAAAGGTTATTCCACAGCTTTCAGTATAGATAGGAAAGATAGGTGTATATCTATAACAGAAAGTTTATATGTAATATACACCCACATAGATGCACACATTTATATATAATATAATATATATATATATATATATATATATATATATATATATATATATATATATATATACACATACGTACATACATACATACATAAATGCCAATATACATGGATACGGTATATACATTTTCTTTATAACATCTATTGTTATTAACAAGGCACACTCAGTCAATTTAATTATTGAATATAAAGAACGAAGTTGAAGAAATAGGATGTTTGTTATTATAATAATATAATAACAATAATAATAAAAGTAATGAAGCTATGTATGTATACTTGCATACATTCCCACTTAAAAATATCAGTATAAGGATATGTAGTAATATGCAAATTCCTGTTAAAATCGAATGCTAAAACACATTATTTCCATTAGATTCAATAAGACAGTATAGCGAGAGAAAAGAAAAAAAAAAAATCCTACCTTTTAATAGTCAAGCATATTTACAGTACAAACCTTGTAAGTGAACTATGAGGGCAAAAAAACAACAGCCCAGAAACAAAATAATTGTTCATTAATCGTAATCGAGGTAAAATGTTCAGTTAATCGAGGTTTTAATTTTAGGTCATAATCGTCCAGCCCTATGACGTAGTTACACGTTACTACATGCAATAACAGTAAATTATGCGTAACGACCATTGTGACCCGTCACAATATAATATATACATATACATAATGTATATATTATTCATGTGATTTATCATGTGATTTTAAAAGCGCTTGACCTTTGTGACCCATTCATAGTGTTTTTTTTTGTTTGTTTTTTTTAAACAATGTGTTTTCTTTAATGTAAGTGTCATTCTGTTTTTTTTTCCCTACTGTATTGTTAATTAATAATCTATTTTTGGCACAAGTGTAAACAATTTGAAACTGAGATGAAAGTTGTTTTTCAGCTCCTGTTTTTTCCTCCGTGCTAAATGTAGTTCACGTTCTTGAAGTGGTTCACACATTTTGGACCCTGTTAGTAATGTTTAAACTTCTAGAAATGGCACGTTGCTATTGGCAACCAGAACTCTCTCCATTTTTCTCTTCCTCATTGTGCTGCTCTGGTTCTCTCTAATTCTCATTCTCAAGGTTGCGACCCAGATCAGGTGCCATCACATTTTCTGTATTGACAGTGATTGTTCCAGTTGTGATTTACACTTTTGTTTTGTTGCTGTTGTTCAGCATTTATATCATTGATCATAAACATGCTTGCATGGAATATTTCAAAATGTATCACCTGAATGTATTTTAGATTTTCTATCTTATGTTAAGTTGAAATGTTTTATATAGTAATGTAAATTTTATGGATGATATTGACCTTTTTGTTTGCCATGTAAATAGCCATGATGCTAACATGGTGTAAAAACTTAATAAACAAACAAACAAACATATCATTGATCATACTCTGTGAGCACAGATTGTTCAGAACCTTCTCTTCTGGCTTCCTTGAAGAGGAAGTGGCGAACCTCACAGGAAATGACCTAATTATAGAGTTCATGCATGTCCCTCTCGTCACTGTAATGACATCATATTGCTGTCATGTTGTGCTGCTGATTGTGATTCAAGACTCTGTGACTGGCATTAAGATTTTGCCAAGTCATGCGAAAACTCCAAACAGTTCTGTAAACTGCCGTTGGCTATTTGAACAATGTTAACCTTTCAGGAAGAACAACCAGTTACTGAACACAGGAAGAGAGGTGTGTAATACAGGACCTAAGTGAGGGCAAACTCTGTTGTGTGTTATGGGAGGAAAACTGTTGCCTGTAGCCCTGGACCTGACACCCCTCACAATGAAAGATATTTCAGACATGCAAGGAATGTGTGTGTGTGTGTTTGTGTGCTGCTTGTCATTTCCCTCAAGCCCTGGTTTGGTTTCCAGAACAAAACTATTAACTAAAGATAGATCACTAATCAATTTGGCTCATATTTTCAACTGATATTCTGAATTTTCTACTTAATTGGTTATTAGTTGATGTCAAATATACAGATAAAAGCCATTTTTTTTGTATGTGTCCAAAGAAATATTATTTTGATGATGGGTCGATATACTAGTGTTGTCAAAATTACTGACTTCGGTACTAAGAGGCAAATGCTGATATTGTCACATTTTTAAAATTTCAGTATCGACTTGGTATCGAAGTCGGTACTTTTGGCAACGCTAGTTGATACAAATACGACTGCTAATTAAATACTCCATTACAATTTGGATCTCTCATTTAAAAAAGAAAAAAGAGTAGCTATTAGAGATGCACGATTCTTGATAAATTGAGAATCAAACAGAGATCATGATTCTCCCACGATTCTGAACAGACAACTAAACAAAAAAACATAAAATTTACTAGAGGTTCTGACAAAATGTTAATTGCTGCAGTCTATTTAAAATGTTTAATTGATCTAAATGAATTATTTATAAAAAATAAAAAAAATTGAATGAATGGTTCAATGGCAAATACATTTTTTAACAGTCACTTGTCGCCACCTACTGGTGTAACGATGTAATCGATACAATCGGTATTTGAAGCATTGAAGTATTTGAAGTCATTTTCAAAAAGGGGTCCTCTTTTGATCGCTTCTGTAGACATCAGTGTTTATATCCGAACTATAAACTTTTATCCCAGTACTTGTGTGATAATTTGAATTTATGTAACACAGAAATAATGATACTGTGTGGTTGAATATGCTGTTTGTGAAGCTGTTTTATACCTGTAGCCTACATGACAACTGCTTTCTCTAGGTCTGCAGCAGCACCAACACATATTTGAATGTTCCGGTGTGAGTTTTGTCAAAGGTTTAATAGACAAGAGAATCTTTGTCATTCAGGAATGAGATCGCGTGGGTGTTTGAATCGAGATTGTGATCTTTTAATGATAATCGTGCACCTCTAATGAGTATCGATCGTGTTGATAACTCAGTTCCTGAAACTAGTGCATGATGCTAGCAATAACAAGAGCATGGGACCGCATTGAATGCACTGTAAGTCGTTTTGGATAAAGGATAAAGGTGTCTGCCCATGTAAATGTAGTGTAAATGTACCAGTACATTTAGCATGTAATGTGAGTGTATGTTTCTTGTCTGTGTGTGTTGGCCTGTTCCTGGTTCTGCTCTCTCTCACCATACTGAAAGGTTTCTTTGTATAGTGCCGCACTGAGCCAGACTGCTTCTACATCCCACAAATACACACACACACACAAAATTCCTACAGTACCATCTAGTGCCCATCTCACATTCGGTCCAATTGTGCTACATTTGCTCTCTGCACCATATAGTGGCCTACTTTCCTCTGTGATCATCGCTTTGACACTATTTGTGTCTTATGTGTCAGTCTGTATGTGTTGTGCTCTGATTGGTTGATAATCTATGCGTCTGGAGACCCCAGCGCTCTTTCATTCTAGCTGTTTTGGAGCACAAGAATGCGTCCTGTGAACGGCCCCCTAAGGATGCGGTTCCAAAAACTCTGTCTGTGCAGCTCCGACTGAGTGAGAGTGTGTCTTGTGAGACTTCTTTCATCGTTCTGCCTTTAAAATATTTATGGCAAGGCACATCGATAGGGAACAGACACTTTGGTGTCACTCACGTTCGACTGAACGAGCGTCTGTGTGTGTGTGTGTTGCCCACAGTGATCTCACTGCCTCTCACATGGTGTTTACATTCCAGCGTCTCTAAGCGACAGCTGAGCGTCACAGATCTCTGCACTCATCTTTTTTTCCCTCGTTTTCTGCAGTGAAGCACACTTTGTACTTGTGGATAGAGGTTGATAATGTTACCTGAGTTTGTCATCTGTGAGTCAGAGTTCATTTTTTATTGTTATGAATAATTGTGCGCCATCTGTGATCTCATACGTCTCATGTTTGAATAAAGAAAATACATTATTTTAAATCTGTGTTAAAGGAATGTTCTGGTTTTTAGTATTACATTCTGACATGCTATCACAGAAAGTAAAGTCTATGAGGCTAGGAAGTGCTTATATTGATTTTAATTTAATTTTATATTGATTTTATTTGTCCACAACACTGCAGAGGACAAGTGATTTGGAGAACAGATAGATAATTCTATTCTGTGTTAGTTTAGCATCATTGAGGTGGTATTATAATTTTTATTAATATTTTGAATATTTCTATTTTTTCTATTTTCTGTTTTCATTTTAGTTGGTAATTTGGTTTTGTTTTTTGATAATTTAAAAAAAATGTTTTTAAAAATATTTTATTTAAATTCAAGTGAATTTTAATGGTTTTAGTTTCAGATTTAGTTAATTATAATGACCTTGATTCTTTTTATAGAAAATTTGCTATTTGAGTTGCGAAGAAAAAAAAAAACGTTTAGATGGATAAACTTATTTTTATTTTATTTTTTTGCAAAGTTCATATTTTTCTTTGGGGAAAAAAAAAAAAAAAAGCATGCTTACCTTGTGGTAAACCTGATTAAAAAATTAATCCTTTTAATTTCCCCCTCCCATTTTTAACATCTCAATCCCATAATTCCCTCTTTGCGCAAGGTCTACTTTTAAAGCATGTTCCGTTTACCCTGCACTGTCCTCACAGTTTCCTTCAGATGTGATTGATCACACTAGTTCATTTTTGTTTTACTCCCCAGGTCTTGAGTGATTTAGCTGATGTCTGGAAATATCTGTGCACATGATCTGTCATGGGAACAGACAGGGCCGTGGGGGTTTTATCACGGCGCTGTGTTGTGCAGAGTCAAAGGACCCTTAGTGTGCAACACGAGGTAGACAGCCTCAGATTTGTGATTTGTGGAGGTATCTTTAAGGTGTGAATACTAGTTAGCATCGAGTCCAAAGCTAGTAGTTAGCACTGTGGTTTGTAAAGTAGGCTATTGTACTGGGTAAAGAGTAGGTCAGTGGATACAGACCAACCCCCTCCCCATTAGTGGGTCAGTGTGGGTCACTCTTTGACAATGCATTTCCTATTGAGGAAGTTGAGGTGTGACATATCGAAGCTCTTTTTTTTAATAGCACAGCTTGTTAAAGCCATTGTTTGTTATGCATTTGGAGCTTTGCTTGTCATTTTAGAGAGAATTAGATTGGACAAAAACTTGTGTAGTACAAGGTGAGTTATCAATATTTGCAGTCCATTTTCCCAAAAAGAAAAATACTGTGCATTTTAAAATGTGTAGGCTAAAAGTTCCCCTGCAGTCAATAATTTTATCCATTAAAACTCATAGTTGATAATCAAAATGACATTTAAACTTTTTTCCTGTGCAAATTATTTTTTCTTGCCTTAAAATAGCTTGAATGTAGCTCTACACCCTGGCCTTATGTAGCATACATGGAATCATGAATATGCAAATTAGTCCCCGCCTCCACTCAATCACTCGGACTACCTGATCCACTCGGTCAACTGTAGTAAACGCTACACAATGGCAAGTGGAAATACTGGTTTAATTCAGCCATATATGTTTGAACCATAAACTGATTCAGAAGAAGAAGAGAGAGAGTGAATTTTACAGGGTCGTCTACAAGTTGATGTATCAGAATGGTAATGCGTTTTATGTATCGCTCTCTACGATGTTGGACACAATGGTAATTGATATGATTAGCCTTTAGCTTGACTGCGTTATCAAACAGCTAATAATGTGTTGCTAATGTTACACAAACCATGTTCCCGTTCACCATCTCAGAGTCAGACAGCTGCCTTCTAACAATCAGCACCCTTAGAAATGCTTTGAACATCATAGGAAGTCAGTGGAGAAAAGCCCGCCCACACATTGACTGGGATTGGTTACATGTTTGTGACGGTAGGAAATAGTGGTGGTTTCAGTCAGACCATGTTTTTGAGACTGGTACACTGCAGTTTTAAGGAGAAAATACTCAGCAATGGTGTTGACTGATGAATTTGCATTAAAACACCACATAAGATAAACATATAAACAACATTAAGAACTGGATTTTCACCACAGGAGGTCTTTAAACTTTCTTGGCTTACATTAGCTACATGTGAAAAAAATACATCATGAATATCAGCGTTTTTTTCTTTTGGTCATATTCAAAGCAGAATGTAATAAAGCAATGCAAATCAAAGTTGTAGTACTAAAATTACTAATACTGAAATAAGATTAATTAAATGATTCATTGTGCGACGGTTTCTATGCAGAAGTTTATTGGTCTGTTTATTTAAATGCGTAATTTGAGTTTGCCAACTAAACCGGTTTGTTATTGACCATGTGGAAAACACACACACTCTTTCTGGTTATTATCTGAGAGCAGGAGAAAGTAGGGAATGATTAACTTTGAGTCAGATGGGCATTAAACTCCCTGTCCAAAGTTTGGTTAGGTTACATCACATGCTGAAACGAGCTAGCGCATTGCGGTGCACCATTCCACATAAATCGACCTACTTTTATTCCCACATGTGCTGATTTTCCCAGTTCCTTTATATTTATAGCATCAAACCAATATGTGTAGGTGTTTTTTTTTTTTTTTTTTTTTTTTCAGCTTTATATTTATTTATAGTTGCATATTATTTTTGTACTCCAGAACATTAGGTCTAAGGATGTAGCGAAATGATTGTGGCAGTACGTAACAATACCCAGAGGGCCAAGATGTCTCACCACATGCTTTTGTTGCCCCTATTGTGATATTTGTTTGTGATTCTGCTCTGGAATGCCACTCACCTGCTGTGAGGACAATGACAGGAAGTTTGCGGTCGACATGGCTACACGCCGTTAAAGAGGATCGTGGGATTAGCAGCCTCCTGCCAGTCAGGCGTCAGGATGGTCAGCCACAGATAAACTGCCGCCCCATATCTGGAGTTGCTCAATATCAGCTGAAAGCTCAGATGAAGTGCCAGATGTGCACTTCCTGTTGCAGTGATGTTGATTTTGACCTCTGCGTCTTTCAGTGTATTTTTCTGAAAGGTTTGTGGCTGAAGCTAGGCTGATGGAGTGGTGAAGTGACACATCTGGGTGATGGAGGGAAGCTGGCCTGTGCTACGGGCTAAAAATATAAGGCTAAGTGGAGTAACGGAGCATCTCTCGGGCGGAGAGAGAGACTGAATGTGGGACATTGCAGATGCTTCTGGGACATGGAGGCACGGATGGTCTTATTCATTGACCTCTTAGTACTCGCCCTCCTTAAACTACTTCCTTGCTCACCAGTTTAATAACCAAAAGTACCATGTTAGTACTATTACAGCACAATACGATGCACATAACATTTAAATATGATTCACTTAATTTTTTTTGTCCAGTAGAGTGCCTCAATAAAGGGGTTTTGTTCATCCTAATTCATTTAAGAGTTTCTGCTTATTTAGATGACCTGCATTTGGATATATGAATGCACACATAAGTACATTTAAAAATGTAAAGGATCAATAGCCATGCAATATTGTGTAAATACAATAGAATAAACAGTGCTTTAAGTTTTTCAGGTAAGTCTAACAGTAGAATTCAGGTAAGAATTCCTACAGAAATTGAACAAAGTAATCAAATGTAAAATAACACTGGATAATCTTCATTGTGAAAAATTAAATACAGAATAATCAGTACAATTAAAGTTACAGAAGTTATTCAGTCAAGCTTAACAATAAAGTCCCCCTGTAGTCAATAATTTTATCCCTTAAAACTCATCTTTGATCACCAAAATGACATATTTAAATGTTTTTCCTGTGAAAAAGATTTCTTCATGCCTCAAAATAGCTTGAATGTAAATCTACACCCTTATTTCATTTAGTATACACAGATCTATGAATATGCTAATTACCCCACCCCCACTCACTCGCACAAGCTCAGACATCCACTCGGTCAACTTACTGAGGTAAACGCTGCACAATGGTATCCTTTTTTACAACGTCGGACACATAACGGTAATTATTTGCTTGACTATGCGATTTTTCATATCAACAGTAAAATATAGCGGGATAAACTGGCTTCTTTTGAGACTCCCTTGCTTCAGAGTGGTCATAGTTAATGATATGCTAAAGCCCACCAGCATGTTGACACGATTGTTTGCAAGGTAGTTTGTGACGTAAAAAAAAACAGCGATTTCAAACCACATTTTTGAAACCATCTTTAGATCACTGCAGTTTTAAAGAGAAAATACTCAGCAGTGGTGTTGACTTATGAATTTGTCTGAAAGCATATTAAAAACACCACACAGACATATAAACAACATTAAAAACCTGATTTTTACCACAGGGGGACTTTAATGACAGAGAGAACAGCAGGAATATTAGGCTGCCGTCACTTTAAGAGTGAATGCACAGTGGGCATGAAACCTGTGGAAAGGAGTAAAAGTATGCACAATACCCGAAATCCCGCGCTGAAATTCAGTCCTGAATTTTTATTTTTTGGAAATGTGCCATGATTTATTTATACACGCATACATACCATAGTAATTACATAGAGTTCTGTGAAGTAGCTTGGAGTACTGTGCAAATACCTTAGTGTATGAATGTGTAATCAACACCATAGTATTCCCATCTGTAAATGCTCCTTTCAAACTTTCATCCCTGTTGGTCATGTGGGCACAGACTGTAATATCATTCTGACCTTCCATTGACACAGTTGTGTGTGTGTGTGTGTGTGTGTGTGTGTATCAGAGATGGAGAACAGGCAGTTCCCTGCTGGAGTCAGTGCTGCTCGGTGCTTCATTCGTCATGGGGGATTGTGTGTGATCATCCTCTTATCTCTCGCAGACACAAACACGTGCAGACACACACTTATGAGCATAATAAGAACATGGCAATACTTTCTAGACTGCTGTGAGTGGGTGTTGGGGGAAGTCTGTGTACGTATTTTCATTCATGTTTATGTACACAACCTCCTATATTTGCCTGGTAGTCATAAGTTGGTATAAAGTATGAAAAGACAAGACATTTGATGACAGTTGTATTCCTAACATGCCATGTGATACTTATAGTTACTCTGATTAATGATTGGAAGGTATTTGTGTTGTTGATCTGGATATTTGCACCTAGAGATGCTTCTAAGAACAGTGTCGGACACCTGAGAGTTTGCTGACGTGAAAATCACTCTTTAAATTCCTTTGTGATTCCATCTCTACTCGCTTTTACTGCATTGTGTTGGGAAATTGTCTAATTTTATATCATCTCAAGTTCTTCCTCTTGCTTTCTTTCTTTTATTCTCTGTGGTTGTTTTTATCGGTGTAAGTGTTTGCTGGCAAAAGGACAAAGATCGTCTGTCGTCCTCTGACCTCAGAATCTCTTCTCGTTCGGTCCTGCAGCAGAGATGTTTTGATTTTTGAGATCGTATATGTTTGTGTTTACTTTAGGCTGACAGACGGCATTATCTGTGTATCGCCACATTCCTGTCTCGAGGATTTTTGTTTGTGTTTGTGTGAGAAAAGAAGCGGCCGGAATGGAGGATGGTACTTCACACACAGATTCTGTTGTGACTCTTAATGATTGTTTGTTTTTCTCTTCAAATTTCTGACGAGAGAGTAATCAAGTTTGCATGCTAAAGATCTTCTGATGACATTTAAATTCAGGAAGGCTTTTGAGCTTCTGGCGAGAGCCGGGGCCAGTGATGCACAGAATTTGAGAAGACGTCTGCGTCAGGACCCCGTCTCCATGACAAATTAATCTTGATTTGGGTCTGTCCTGATGGATGGCTTGCTTTGAGGTTTTCCAGCTGAATATTTCAGTGTTTGTATTGATGTCAGTGAGTTTATATAAGATGAACATAATCCATTGTGGTTGATGCTTTAAGCTGAGTAATGAGCTTAAAAATAGTTTCTTAAAGGAAGCCAATTCTGCTCACCAAGGCTGCATTTATTTGATCAAAAGTACAGTAAAAATAGTAATATTGTGAAATATTATTATATTACAAATATTAAAATTTAAAATAACTTTTCTTTTTTAATATGTTTTAAAATCTAATTTATTCCTGTGATGCAAAGCTGAATTTTTAGCATCATTTCTGACATTTTCAGTGCGTGAGATTGTCCTGTTTTGTTGTTGTCATTATGTCAGAGTATGAGCTCTTGAAGCTCCGCCTTCTTCTTCCTTTTTAAAAATTATCTCTGGGGTATTTTGAGCTAAAACTTCACTGGGGACATCAGAGACTTATTTACATCTTGTTAAAAGGGGTCCCCCATAATGGGTCCCCTTTAAAACACTTAATAAGCAATCTCTACATGAAACCAAACCCTACCTGAACGAAACTACTGGAGATTTTCTTCCATATTACATGGTTAATTTATGTTCACCAACACTTCTACTCTCACGCACAAAAGATACGTCTTTAGCTTTTGTCATTGCGACCTGCAGGCGTTCTTCATTTATTCCGTCCATCTTCCCATCAGTCATCGCATGAACATTGGTCTTTACATGGATTTTGTTTGCTGCTGGGGGGCGAGAGTGATTTTGAAGAGCGTGCTAATGACACGCTGAAGTGCTTTAAGCATCGTCGAGTGGACAGGCAGATGAAAGAACCTCAGGACTGCCAGATCTGTCCATTTCTATGGCTCTAATTACGTTACGCTATGTAAACGACGGCGATGATGCATCTTTGATGTCCTGTGTTGGGCGGATGGCAGATGTGCTAATGCACGCTAACACGCCACAGATCAATGCCAACATGTCAACAGGCCTCGATACCTTTCTGATGTCAGTATCTGATCCTAAAGCCTTGCTTTTAGAGGTGAAGTTCACATTTTTGCTGCTAACAGATGGTTTTCTCCTGGTATTACAGACCTGCTTGATTCAAACGGATGGTTATGAAGCCACTTGTACAGTCATGCGTGTAATATGCCTAATTTCACTCGCTGTTAAGCTTGCTAGCTGTCTCTTTATCTTTCTCTCTCGTGTTTGCCCTTTTTTTTTGTCATTTTAGTCTCACTTGCCTGCAGTTTGGCACAGACGAGCAGAGTTGCCGTGGAGATCTCATGCTTTGTAGTCAAACACAAAGACATCATTCTGCTTCTTCTATGTCTCTTTCTCTCTCTCTCATTCGCTCTCTTCTGTTTTGTGCTCGCTCACCCACTCCGTCACCCGCTCCATCTCTCTCTCTCTCTCTCTCTCTGTCTTTGGGCGTGCAAAGGGGTAAATTACAGATTCTGATCTGTGAGAAAGAAGATGCCGAGAAGTCCCAGGAAAGACGTGTTGCCATGGCAATGGGAATGGGCTTTTTGTTTGTGTGTATGTGGGAAGAGATAGAAAGAGAATCAAAAATGCCAATCTTACCGAGATTCCTCCAATATTCATTTGAAGATTTGAGATGTGCTTTCCAGACTTCCCTTCTGATATATGAGTGATATAAAAGTAACATTTCGGTAGGTTTTGGAGGGTGTATTATATGAATATAGACTTTTTAGGTTGAACTTTGGGTATTTTTCCTTTAGGATGCATGACCATATCAGTATGAACCAATATTGGTGCATTTATTATTATTATTATTATTATTATTATCATCAGTCTGATATTGTATGCAAATATTATCAGGGCTCATTTTTCCAAGGTTTTAAACTTCTTTTTTTTCCCTTAATTTTTTTGCTAAGGCTATTTTCATAACTAGATTTTTTTTTTTTTTTTGTATACCAAACATGCATATTTAAATAGTATTTTTAAACTTTATTTATAATTTGACATTTTGGAAACGTCCCAGATTAAAAACATCCAAATGATATTTACCTTAATTTTTAACCATTTTTCAGGATTCTTTTCTCAATTGCGAGTTTTTTCACGCAATTCTGACTTTATAACTTCCAATTGCGAGTTATAAATTCACAATTACGTGAAAAAAAAAAAAAAAACTTGAAATTGCGAGAGTCAGAATTGCGACTTTATATCTCACAATTCTGACTTTTCTCTGTTCAATTGGACATTATAACATGCAATTGCGAGTTTATATCTCACAATTCTGACTTTATGACTCGCAATTCTGACTTTACATCATGCAATTTTCACTTCATATCATGCAATTCTGACTTTATAACTCAGAATTCTGAGAAAAAAGTCAGAATTGAGAGGGAAAAAGTCGAAATTACCTTTTTTATTTTTTATTTCATGGCGGAAACAAGCTTCCATAATTTAATAAATCCTTGCTCAATAAAAGCATTCGTTTCTATTAAAAAATAGCGCACAAATATCTACACATGACATTTGAAAAGTAGCTTAAAAGTAAAACGGACAAAATGATCTAGCTAGATTTACATTGCAGTGCAGTTGCAAAGGTATTCTGAGTGGATTTTTGAGTTGCTTAGAAAAGTAAAACTCTCCAATAAGAAGTTTGAGGTGTCTGCATCACAAACGGTGCGTCAGGTTTAATGCTTTTTGTATATCTTAGAGCTGGCTAACTCAGTTTCTGTCCCTCCTGGCTGTGGTTAATTAGCCTGCTGTTTGATGCTTCTGGCTGGTGGCTAGTGTGATGTTTGATGTCAGGCTTTCCTGCTCTAATTACCTTCGGCCTGTGGTGCCACCCGGCTGCAGGGGTCGTCCCAGCATTCAGCTGGAGTTGAGGGCAGCAGCAGTTCTCGGTGCTGCTGGTGTTTTGTTTCTGTGTCTCTGCAGTGCTTGTGTTTGTGCCACTGTGAGTTTGGGATGTATTATCTGCTCCCGTGCCTCCCCCAGCCCACACGAGGTACATGAGGGTTTTGTTATGGTGTGGGTAATGCGCCCTCTCATTGCCGCACAAAGACCCCTTATCTCTCAAGAGGAGCACGTACAGAGGAGGTGGGCTAATCCTGGCCTGGGGGATGTAAACAGATTCTCTCCCGGCGTTTGATTCACATACTCGCTTATGATTGGGCGACTGTGAAACTACTAATATGGAGACACAGAAAGATGAAAAGAGCAAAAGAGACAATAGATCTGCAGATTTAGCTGTTTCTGACATGCTGTGCTTTACTAATGGATTCTTTTGTCTCTATGTAGATCTTGAACTTGCTATTTATATTATTAATGATTGCTAAGTCAAGCGTTACTATTATTATTGTTCATTTAATTTGGAATAAAGAATGAACTAAGAATAGACTAATTATTGCTTTAGTCTGACTTTTAAAGTTCATGTAAATGTATTTTTTTTTTTTTTTTTGAGACTTGTGAGTTTGGCTCTTTTGACTAGGGTTAGTTAGCGACCAAAACACCATAGCATTGCTTTGACTTAGGTTTATAGGTAAAAACAATCAATAAGAAAACTAGACTTTTAGATTTGTTGGATAATGTTTAATGTGTTCTGTTTATCAAAGAATCCTGGAAAAAAAAATGTATCATGGTGTCTACAAAAATACTAAGCAGCACAACTGTTTTCAACATTAATAATAATAAATGTTTCTTGAGCAGCACATCAGCATATTAGAATAATTTCTGAAGGATCATGTGACTCTGAGTCTGAAGACTGAAGTAATGATGCTGAAAATTCAGCTTTGCATCACAGAAATAAATTACATTTTAAAATATATTCAAATAGTAAACAGTTCATTTAATTTGTAATAATATTTCACAATGTGTCAGTTCACAGCTTCATTTTCAACCAAAATATGATTACACTTAATCTACATAATATAATCACCATAGACCACAAGTCCCGCCTACAACATGCATATTAAATGACCTGTAACCATATTTGCATATTTTTGCGGCCTTCTCTACCCCCTCCAGCAGCCCACTTTCCTATCAGCGTGATCCCGGGAGAGCTGCTGTCTGGAGACGGATGTTGCACCAGACCGGGGGGTTAATGACGGGAGGGGGCGGGGTGACAATAGACAGCACTGTCCCCAATGCTCTTCGCTCATTGGCCAAGAATGCGGCTTGTCACTGAAACAACAGTGTTGGTTTCCTACGCCAAAAAAAGAAGTGTACAAACCAAGAGAGAAAACGGCCTGTACGCCCACTTAGCCATGCGTTTGTAGTTGTTTTAATGAACCAGACTCGAGACAAGTCAAAGGCTCGTCAGAAAGTCCCTGTAGGCCAACATTAAAGGCTATGTCTACATTAATACATTTGAAAAAGCATCTTTTTCTCTTGCTTTGGCCTTCTGTCTGAAACAGCGTTTTTGTCTTGCAAAAACGAGCTTTTTGAAGACGCTCTCCAAAGTGGATACATTTGAAAATGCCGTTTTCGAATTGTAGTGGCGATGATGACAATTTTTGATTTTTTTCTGTAGAAAGACAAACATAAATAGTGATGAAAGCCCAAATATTAAATGTCACAGATATATATTTACTGAGTAATCCACTATTTTGTAGAGGGGGGTCAAAATGACAATTTTCACCTGAGATTTGGAGCCAAATTAGAGGGGTGTAAAAATGACTTTAGAAAGATGGCAGCATCATTATTTTATTTTTACACAGAAATTGTTAGGACTATTAGTAAAATCTGTTGACTTTAGCAATCTTTGTTTCATTATAAGCCAACAGTGACCATTCAAAAATGCCAAAAAGCACTTCTTGTTTTGTGCCTCAAGTTTGCATTCCTGTAACTCCAGAAGTATTAAAGATATCTTAATATCCTTTTAAATTCTGGTTTGTAACAAACTTTCCTTTTGGTATCTTTATTTAAAAGGCCCTCAATGGTTCAATCCCAGAGATAGGGCATGTTAATGTGGTTCCATGAGTAAATTGGTAAATTGTATACATTTTCAGTGGTCAAAAACCAAATGTGGGTCACTTTGCATACAGCTGATACTTTTCTTTTAAAGAGTAATATCTCAAGAACAAATAATGTTAAAACTAGAAATATCTCATATTTTTCCATCAACTCAATTGCATACAACATACCTGTCTAGGTGCCATAAATAGTAGTTTTCCAAAGTTTGCATGCCTGTAACTCTAAAAGTATTCAAGATATCCTAATATCCTTCTAGATTCTCATTCTTAATAAACTTTTGTTTTGAAATATTAATTTTCAAGGCCCTATATAGTTCAGTCCCATAGATATGGGGATCTCAAAACAGCTCCATGTTCAACCATGTTTCCGAAGTTTGGTTGATTTGACACGGACACAAATGCAGTTTTCAGATGCATCCAGATGAATGCAGACACCGCCGAAGCCTGACGTTGCATGATGGGAAATCACGTCTGCATGTCTTGAATGAACTGGACAGTGATTTCACAGAGTGTTAATGTGCCTGTGTGTGTTCAGGCTGGTTTTGCCCTGTCCTAGCAGGTCTTAAACAGGAATGCCAACTGTTCAAACACAAGCCCATGAAAACACACGCTTGTGGCCTCAGGGTGTGTCCGGACCCTGCTGTCCTACGTAGCAGAATGAGATACCAGCTGTTTGAGAAGATGTGCTCTGTCAGCGTGCACATTAAACTATCTGTCGGCGCTATATCAGCCTGTATCAGTAGTTTAATCCCTCATATGTGGGCTCAGTCAGCCCCCCCTTCCTTTAGTCTGTGTCGGATAGACAGATGGCGCGCATGGGTATGTGAGATTGTATTCGAGAGGAACCAATCACAGATGCTCCGACTGGCCGTTTCCTGTAGTGTGGTCTTTGCATGCACATTTCCCACTTTGCAGCGTCCTGAAATCAGACACCACCTGAGAAAAACCATATCACTGTAACCTGATAGTCTTTTGTGCGTCTCTGTGTATGATTACAGTGACCCGGCTCTTCATATGGGCCGAATGTTATCAGTATATGCTGTACTGTTGGTAGACCAGGAGAACCTTGGAGGGTTTAATTTGTACTTCGCTTTGTGAACGCAACGAACCTTCAAGTCCTGTGTGAATTTGGGTGTGTAGAGTCTGGTGGTGGTAATACAATAGACAGAAAGAGTCCCGCTGCCTCCCATAGCAAGGTGTTTCCTGCCTAAAACGGTGCGAAGTCAGCATGTATTGAGAGAAATGCACAAGCACACACACACACACACACACATTAAAGGTGTATATAAAAATATTTAGAGAAGCCATGCATGAGTGATTGTACGTTTAAGGGGTGTTATAGTGCACAATGCAAAATGCTTACCACTTTATCACCATTATGCATGCCCTTGAGTAGTTTATTGCTTTTATAAAATGGCAACACCAATATTAGACTAAGATGACAAAATGTATTTTTAATAATTATTAGGGATGACAGATTGATTTATTTTTAAATGCATCTATTAATTTAAAATGTATTATAAATTTATTTATTTATTATTTATACATGTATTATTTCAATTTATTTATTAATAAATGTATTTTTGCATGATCATTTCTCCAATTTTTACATTCATACTACCTTTGCCTTCAAACCCTCATTCAATCAGAAATGTACCTTTTTTATTTTTTTTTATTGCATGTTTTACTGTTGTGTCTCATCGCTGTCATTTTATTTTGATAATGCATTGGTGTAAAGGGAGTTTTGGTGCATGTGTGTTTTAATAATGCACAAGCCTGTGTGGAAGTGCCTATAAAAACAAAATACAGTCTCCATGAATATTTGATTAAAAGCCTTTTGATTATTAATGATGTTTTTTTTTTTTTTTTACTTTTTTGTTACGTGTGAGTCTTAAAGTCCTGCTGTGTAGATTAAAAACTATCCCACTGGAACTTACAAACATGCACAAGTAAACGAGGCCTCCACATTGATCTTCGTGCTTAAGACTCCATGAAATGGTTTGACAAGCATTTTTCCCCCTTTTTAAACAGGAAGTTGAGGCGGGAAATATTGAAGGACTCTAAATTGTCATTAGCCAGTATGTCAAAGCTTGGTAAAACTACACTGAAAGCAATAAAGACTCTTTAAAATTGATTAATTCCAGAAATCATCAGTTAGAAAAGTTAATGGGAAAGTACAAGCATTATTAATGCCGAAGATGCTCTGGCAAGCCGTAATTTATTTTCTCTTTTGCTAGTCAGAGACGAGCATTAGGGGGATGGAATGTCTAGTGAACATTTTATTGGAATACGCCTGTGTGGACTAGATGAGTCATCACTATTTTGGTCTGTTTTCCTGGTAGAGAAGTACAGTAAATTTTAGCTGACATGCACTAAAAGCTGCAGAACTCCAATTTTGATTTAAAGGGTTAGTTCACCCAAAAATGAAAATTCTGTCATTAATTACTCACTTTCCTGTTGTTCGAAACCCGTACGACTTTGGTTCATCTTCGTACCACAAACGAAGATCTTTTTGATGAAATCTGAGAGCTTTCTGTCCTTCTGTTGACAGCTGCACAAGTGAAACTTTGACGCTTCAAAAAGTTCATCATTAAAGAGATTGTAAAACTAATCCATATGAATTGAGTGTTTTAGTCCAAATTTCGAAGAGCGTCAAGTGTCAAGCAGGTTCTGTTGAGCTTTTGTTTATGTTCGCTGATCAATGTTTATATGTGAATAAAAGCCTAAATTAAATCTGTTCATCATATAAAGCGATTGAGTCTCTTCAGAAAATTTGGACTAAACCATTCAATTCATATGGATTAGTTTTATGATCTCTTTATGAACTTTTTGAAGCGTCATAGTGGTAGTTGCATAGGCTATCAATGGAGGGACAGAAATCTCTCAGATTTCATCAAAAAGATCTTCATTTGTGTTCCGAAGATGAACGAAAGTCTTACTGGTTTGGAACGACATGAGGGTGAGTAATTAATGACAGAATTTTCATTTTTGGGTGAACTGTCCCTTTAAATTGTCATTTCCATTAACTAGCCTAAACCATCTCTAACAGCTAAAACAAATACAAAGCACTCAAAAACTTTGTTGAAGTGAATAAAAGCATGAGTTACTCTCTCTATGAAATGCATATTCTTCTTTTTAGGCTGCACTCAACCCACAAAGCTACTGAACAATAATGATAAATATAAATTATATAAATTTTATTAATTATTATTTTTAAAGGAAAGAAGTCTTTTGTATGCTGCATGACCTGCAGATATTCACAGGCCGATGATTATTAACAGTGTGTGTGTGTTCCCGCAGGCCCCCCCTGCCTCAGAGGCCTATGGAGAGGATGAAGAGGTTTAAGAGACGTTTGTCGCTCACCCTGCGTGGAAGCCAGACGATCGATGAGTCGCTCTCGGAGCTGGCGGAACAGATGACCATCGAGGAGAACAGCAGCAAGGACAGCGGTGAGCGTGTACCTTTCATATTGTTTGCTGTCTATATTGTATGTACAGGGTCACTGTTAGTGTTAAGTAGTACAGATTAGAGACTGATTTATTAGTACTTTGATTAGCTTGTGGAATAAGGACTGTGGAAAGCTGGAAAAGGTCCACGGGAGCGGAAAACAGGGCCTCCTCCAGGGGCTCTATAAACTGATTATCAGATTGTGTAGCTATTTTCAGTAAAGTTTATTAAATGAGGTAACCTGTTTTGCACTCATTTTGCACCCTTTTAACATTCACATTTTTTCCACATTTTCATCTTTTAGAATTATTTCTCTTTATATATTGCTTTGTCAACATATGTCGCTACACTAATATTTGAAGACCACAAATATTCTGCATTTTTGTAGTAATGTGAAAAGAGGGCTTCATGTTTACTCTGGCCTGACCTCTGAGATGTTCACTTGGGTAGTGACTGGACCCTTGTATTTCTTTCTAAAATTTATAGGAATAAATCCAGGGCATTTAATTGAATCTCTTAAAATAACCTGGAATATGTACTTAGTTGTTTCATAACTACTTCTGGTTCAATATAACTTACTTTGACCCGTCAAGCCATTCTGGAGTGTAAAACACAAATGTCAAGCCTGAACTCTTATATTACTTCTCTATTTTCTTTGGATACTTTATTCTCTTTTTACATTTTTTTTTTTTTTTTTTTTTTTCATGTTAAAGGAAGTCAAGTTAAGCTCAATACTAGCATTTGTTGCATAATGATTATTAACACATCATTTTTGATTTGTTCCTCATTTTAAAAAAAGGCAGATATTGCACTTACAGTGGAAGTCAATTTTTTTGTTTGTCTGTATTTATTTGAGCTGTAATGCTTTTAAAATTAAAAGTGATTTTTACTCATTTTAGGGCTTTAGGCATTACATTGTCAAGAAAGTTGTAAAATTGAGCTTTACACAGAAAAGTTTTTTTTTTCCCCCTCCCTTTAAAATAGTCTTAAAACACATATTGTTTGTCTGAGTATTTTATTGTTTGTGGAATGTCCCATTTACTTCCACTGTAAGTCTCTCACTGTAACCCAGACTTTTTTTTAAGAAAAAGAAGAAACGACAGATGTTACATAATGCCTTATTTATCTTGTTTAACTTGCTGAATTTTATTTCAAATGAGTTTTGTTCACAGTATTTACACCCAGATAATTCTATTTTCTCCGGGTCACCTGTATTGATCACGTTAGCACGAGTTAGTTACCCTGACACAAGCATTTCAAGCTCACTTGAAAAGCTGTCAAGCTGCCGTTCTGATCTGTCATAACAAGTCTGTGCCATTTTTGTGACCATAAACTATGATGAGCCAGGACTGATATGAAAGAGGTCTGCTGTCATTCTTCCAGTCAGCTTGAATGCCTATAGCAATGCAATTTCAGTTGAATGGAAATTTTACGAAGCAAAACACTCCCTGTCCTCTTCCTCAAAGTGCTTTTTCTTCTCCACGCTCTTGTTTGTCAGCTAGCTAGTAATTACGTAACAGCAATGACACCCCTGTGAGGAGAATGAGAGGAAGGGAGCATGTGACAGCTTGTGAGAGTTGGGCTAAATTAGCTCCGTTGCCTTCGGGCAAAACTGACGGATGGACTAGAATCACACAGACTGATTCAGACTGTACAATGAGACTCTGTAAAGTGGAAGTCAGTGTGGTGTGAATTCCAGTGCGTTCCCGCTTACCTTCCGTCCCCAGTGAACCCGTGGGCTGTTGCATGCTCGACTGAGGTAAAACAGTAACTACACTTATCAAAAGCACAAATTCAACTACCATGTTTTTTTTTTGTTTTTTTTGGGCAAGACCGGATGGTCAAGTTCCACATCCTTATCAGAGCATGAGGGAGGGTTTTAAAATGCCCCTATTATGCTATTTTAAAGGCTCCTCATTTTGTTTTGGAGGTCTTCTACAATAGGTTTACATGCATCCAAGGACAAAAACACTTTAATTTTCTCATAATATACATTGCAGCATCACTTCATTTCTCATGTGTCTGAAACCGTGTGATAAAGGATTCAGTCTCTCTAAACCCCTCCTTTCTGAGAGCCTGCTCTGCTCTGATTTGTCAGGTGACCCAGTCTTTTGTGATTGGTCTACCGATTATAGAGCGTGTTGGAAACAAAACACCCATTACCACATCTGAATTTCAGCTCTGGAAGCTTCCTCAGCGCTTATATACACAGTGATACAAACAGTAACGATGTTGTCGGTTTTACCGTATCAATTTGAGCCTGAGTCTTCATCCTTTGAAAGTGCTTGCAAAGAGAAATTGCTTTCACAGTGCAGAAAACGGCGTCTTCAATATGTCGACAGCTCGAACCAAACTCTTCCAGGCCTCAGCTACAACTACAGTGTTTGAGGGTGGTACGAAGTAGATGTTGTTTGTGGGCAGCCAGTGAAGACCATAGACAGGCATGATGCAAATTTGTTACAAACCTCTGAGGTTCGAGCTACAAGTAAGACTGTAATTACTGACGACTCATTTCAGGCAGTTCAAAATCAGTTCTTTCTTTTGGGAGACAATGACTCCATTTATCGTGCTCTTTGATCTTTGAAACTTTGCAGATCTTTTAAGAATCAGCTATTTTACACTCTACATGAAAGGCAATATCCGAAAAAGCATAATAGGGGCACTTTAAGGGGAATGTAAATGGGAAATGTGGTGAAAATGTTCTTGAATGTAGGGTAACTGAGTTCAGAAAAGCCTTTTCCCTCAAACTTCATGCTGAATCAAGCATAATCGTCCCTAAAAAAATAGCAGTTATGACACATTGAGCTTAGAGCGAACTTGCAGTTTATATCTGAGCATGAATTTTATGTAAGGCTCTGATTGAAACCCAACCCGATCTCATGAGAAAACAAAACTTTTTTTTGAGATAGCAAATTTGTGCAGTTTGATCCATATGAAAACGTACGATTTTTATAAAAAGGCATTAAGATTCATACCTAAACCTAACCGTAAATGGGCATAAACAGATTGTTTGAAATCTTGTGAATGAGACCAAGTATGGTAACCCACACATGCATACACATTAGAAGTAGTGAGTAGTGAAGAGACACTGCAAACCGTGGAGACACACACCCAGAGCAGTGGGCAGCCATTTTTGCTGTGGCACCTGGGGAGTGATTGGGAGTGTTGTTCAAGGGCATTGAGAATCGATCCTACAACCTTCAGGTTACCAGTCTGACTCTCTAACCATTAGGCCATGACTGTGTTGTCCAAACCCTAGTGAGCTGCCTACCTGGACAGCATTTTTAGACATTATAGGTCCATTAATTCACAACTGCCGTCATAATCTTCACAACCTCATATCTCATTTTAACCAAAATGTAAGGTAGTATTGCATGCTCTTCTCAATTATAGGCAGTCCCTGAATGCATTGAGTGAAATTCAAGTGACATTCTTCCATCCAAGATGGCAGACCATCACCCAATATTAGGTGAATATTTTGCATTAGAATGGTGTGCAGGAATGGTTTTGAAAAAAGCGCAGTGTAGAACACGAGGGTCTCGAGACATGCTTTTGAGATGTGATGCAATAACGACAATAACGGAAATAATAGAAATAGGCAAACAGCTTTGATAGATATGAGTTTTGACATGGAAAAAAGAAAATAAGATAATGAGCGCCTCCTTCGCCATGTTGCCGTCAAATAAAACCGTTGCCCTGCCAACTTGCTGCTGTAAACAGAAGCTTACAACGCTTGCCCCACCTCCAAGTTCTTCTGATTGGTCGACTGTTTTGGAACTGAGGTTGATTAGTGGCGCTGCGTGTAAAAGTTAATTCTTTTAACTTGACACGCCGTCTTAAATTGGAATAGCGCATTGGAATAGAAAAACACGTTCTGTGTGAACGGCCCTTAGAATGTAGCTGTCTATGTAGGCATTGAAAAAACTTAATAGGATTGGCACAGAGCCTGTGTGTATATCTTTATATCTGAATAAACTGTAACATTTACTGACCGCAGTGGTCTGACAGCAGTAACAACATCCTCCCTCAATCGTGCCCTAAAAACATCACAACACAATTCTCAGGTTAACACTAACTTTCAGAGAATGCAGGGGTTTTTTTTATAGTTTTTTTTTTTTTTTAAGCTTTTTTGCGCTTTCACAAGTACACTTACACTGATATGTGCACAACGCTCTAAATATGCCCACTCAGCTATGCATACACGCATTCACAGTGTGGCTGTTTTTAGGTCTGTGTGTTGAATGTGGGGAATGGCAGTGGTGTTGACCCAGCCGTTTTTTTAAGTCAGACTGATTAATGTTTTATGAAGACCCTGCTGTTACATAAGGATCTTATGGCGCTCTCTTCTTTGCTTTAATCCACACGCAAGCAAGGGTTTCTAACTTCTGCTGCTGCGCAGGGTAAATCCTCAGTCAATGCAGCCCATCTGGATTAACGTTCAGAGGAATATTATGCACTGTGATCATTGTTCGATGTAAGCTGATGTCTGTTTTATTTAATTATCATTATTTTAAAAGAATTACAACTTTCTGTGCTAGTTATTTTTTTCATTAGGTTTGTTGGGACACCTGAAAGAATCATCTAATGTAAACATTTAAAGGTTCTCTGTTAATTATACATTAAATGAGCCATTTGATTTATAGTCTCACTTTACCCTCAGGAAAGATGTGCATGCAATATGGAAATGAGAGTAATTGAATGGACATTTTTGTCTCATTAACGTTGAAGACTGTTCGGAAGAAAATTACACACTGCTTTTAGGTTTCAGATCTAATTTTTAGGATCTAACTTTTTAACGTGCAATCGTAGATGCAGTCAGCAACACATCTAATACAGGGGACATGGTTTAGCATGGAGGAAATCAAATCCTGATCCTCTAAATTATTTTTTATTAATTTGAAATATTTGCAAGTGTGCAAATTACCACACATATTTTATTTTTTTCATTAAAACTTTTACACATTCATTCATATATGTAAATATTTGTGTATGTATGAGTATATATTATAGATATATATTGTGTATATTATATTATATAGTCAGGGCTGTATGTTAACTCATTTTAAAAAGGTCTAAAATATTATTATAAAATATTAAATCTGTCATGGTAATTTCTTAATTTTTGTCAGGAAATCTTATTCATCCACAGAGAGAAAAAAACTATTTAAAAAGTATTATTTGACACATGTATAATGTCTTTATTCATACTTGTAGCTGGAGGGCGCCCTAGTGCAGAAAGTCCACAAGTGAGACTCATAGAAGTCATAAACCTTATGACGTTCCAGGAAACCCCTTATATGGACAAACGCCTCCAGCTATCGTTAGCAGAATGAAACAGATAGAGAATCTTAAAATTAATCTCAGGTATTTTCATAAGTACAAAGTGTATTTGTAATGCACTGTTAATCGACATAGCCTTTATCACTGAAATATATATAGATGTGAAGACAACGCACCACACACACACACACACACACACATACATATATGTATATTCTTCACAGCTGGTGGAAAAGAATCTGATGGGACTCGTGCAGAAATCATATTCGTGGATGAGCTAATGTGTTAGATTTATTAACATTACTGTAGTATGAAGCAGGGTGGGGCTGAAAGCTGTTGGAGCGAAACAAGGCCACTGGAGTGATTGCTAATGAGAGAAGCGCAACATGACTCGAGCAGTGGAGCTTTTATAATACTTTATAATGCTACTCTGTGTGTTTGCTCGACGCACACTGCAATAAGCTAGACCGATATTAGTCATGGTAAAATCGAGGAAACGAGATTTAAGACTTGCTGTGTTGAGCTATATAACGATTCGTTTTCTGTCGATGAATGTATCCAAACAGTTGCTCACCTGTCTAAAACACATAATATATTAAAGCGTCTTTGGTGTTTCCATGGTTTCGGAAATCGAGGGTAACGTGGGTATGATTGATAGGTGGTCCATGTCCTGATTAAAATTGCTTATTTCTCTGGATTTAAACATTCTTGGATACATTTGGGATAATGTACAAGTCAACAAAATATATAACATTGTTCTAGTGTTTTTTGGATATTTTAATCCAAAAATATTACATGTTGTGCCTTTAACATAACTAACTTTAAATATCAGCTACTGGTCTGATAATCCTCCGTTTTGCCCACAGGAAAGACATGAATAGTACATGAAAAAGAGGATAGATGGTTGTTGTTGTTTTTGTACTGCTTCCTTAAATTTCAGTCAGTCTTTTTTTTTTTTTTTTTGTTTGTGGTCTGGTGGTGCCAGAACAGGACAGTCATGTGCACCATCTGCCTTGCTAAACTTGCTTTAGTCATGCGTGTGGTTTTGTGTTTATTTGGGCTCTCTGAAGACATCCTTTGTCTCAATAATGAAAAAAATAGAGTGAATTTATGTCTGACTGTGTACATTTTGGCACCAGGAATGGATGTTAGGGTGCCGCACAAAGACCCCTAAGAGCCTGTCACCGGAGACTGTCGGCACGGCAACCGTAGACCCAACCTTGCTTTGGGCCCAAGAGCTTCTGCTGACATGAAGTATTTTCCTCAGGAGCGCTGTTGCTTAGCAACAAGACAGGATAGACGTAGAGTTTACATTTTATGTACTTATGCACTGAATGTGAAAAAATGTTCATGAGATTTTCTCAGTAGTGGGAAAAATAGCTCTGTGTTTGTGGCTGTTTGGTGTTCTCGTCTGTCCAAATTCCACTATTCTGTTGTAACTCCACACCTACTGATGCTGTCGGTGGGACGTTCTTGCATTTGACAGCATGACGTATTGTCACGGCCGACCTGTTGAGCGTTACCATGGCGTTGACTGTGGAACATTCCAGAGTTTCCATGATGCTTATATGGAAATAAGGTCCCTGTGCGCAGCTGGCTGGCTGCGAGTGGAACTTTACCACATGGGTTCGGATGGTTCAGACCTACGCCACACTGAGCCTGGACTGTTTTGTGGGGTGTGTGTGTGTGTGCGAGCCTGGTGTTTTGTTGGATTGCCCTTAGTAAGCAGGTTGAAAGGCCTGTTGTAATGAGAGCGACACAGCTGTGGTGTGGGAAGATATGAGAGAGAGAGCGACCACAGCGAAAAAGAGAGCGCTCTCTGAATAAATGAGGATACTACACCATCAGCATTTCATGTTCAACCATCAAAAAACGGTCTGAAAGCAACATTGTTTAAAGTCAACACAAAATCATAATTGATCCTATTTATCTGCTTGGGAACAATTTATCATTACTTGTTGTTGCAAAGAAAAAAAAAAGATTGCCTTCGTAATCTTTCATCACAATGTAATAACTTGCTCTGCCTAGGAAATGTCTTTCCATTTATGCTGACATCATCAAGCCCTCCCAGTACCCTCCAAACTATAAAGAGACCATTTTTCACAATTCAGTCAAATCACAAAGAATAAAATCTAGCCTGTTTTTTAGTCTTGCATTTCACTTCACGCACTTCACTTAACACTTCACTTTCCGCTTCAGACTTCACTTTTCGCTTCACTTCACACTTCACTTTACACTTTTCACTTCAGACACTTCACTTTACACTTCACTTTACACTTCACTTTTTACACTTCACTTTTCACACTTCACTTTTCACTTTACTCTTCTCTTTACACTTCACACACTTCACTTTACACTTTTCACTTCACACACTACACACACTTCACTTTCACACTTTACTTCACAATTTACTTCATACAGTTCACTTTTCACACTTCACTTTACACACTTCACTTTTCATTTCACACTTCACTTTTCACTTCACACACTTCATTTTTTCCCCAACTTTTTTCCATTTTCAACTTTTTTCCATCTGGTGTTTATTTAAATTTGATGTTCATAAAACCATTAATAAAATTGGACCCAGAATTGTTATACGATTTAATTTAGTCCTTGACACATACTTTTCTCTATATTATACTATAAGACTTTATAAAAAGTTACTAAAATAAACTAGAACAATATTTTTGCCAAGCTGTGAATGTTTTTTTTAACTAATCAATTAAATAACCAATTAAAGTTTAACTCAATTTTTAACTTTAATGTGCAATATTTTCTTTATAATAAAGTAACTTTGGGACATTCTATTATGGAGCCTTTAGCCCTTTCAAGACGATCAAGAATCACAATCAAGAATTCAGGGTTTTAATGCTTTATACTATATTTGACCAAGGGGTCAAATTTGAACTAGGCAGGTGCGGTTTCATAGGATGTTGGGCAGGTTAAATATAAGAGAGATGTTTTTGCTTAGGTTGTTTAGAGACACAGAGTCTCGCTATTTGTGTGTTTGAATGTCTGAGCATGCTGGGGAAGAATAGCTTTTAGATTACAGTGTCCCAGAGAGCAGCACTTTATCTCCTTATGTAATGCAATACCACTGCGGTGCTCTGGGTTTTTTTTAATTTATTTTTTTATGTGGGTGTGTGTGTGTGTGTGTGTGCGAACTCAAGGAGGGGTTGGTTGACTGGACAGGTGGTGTGAGAGCAGAAACAGGTGGGAGGGACAGGTGAACTGAGGAACACACACACACACACACACACACACACACACACACCACTCACATACTGTGTGATGGTCATATAACCTCTACCAACGTTGATTAAAGTTAATATATTCATGAATTTTTTATTTATTTAAATTCACAAGGGTGTCGAGTGTCAAATGGTTGGTTTATAATGGTAGAAATTGACTAACTTTTACAGTATTTATTCCATTATTATCAGCTATCCTTCTATTGGTTGATATGTTGCCATTTTGGTTAAAATGTTTATACTTGAGTGTTGAATGTTAGGATTTGTTTAATTGATGCTTTTGCATGCCTTGTGTTGATTGGCTCAAATGATTACAGCTGCTTTCCTATGGGTTTATACATTGCCATAGCAACACCTTTGCAATGATTGGCTCGCCTTTTGATTAAAAGTGAAAAGCTCAGCAGGTGTTGCCTTCCCAGCATCACTCAGCATGATGGGAAGTGAAAGATATGGGTGACTGTCAAGACATGGCTAGTTTCTAGATAGTTGCTGGTTTCCCTTTATTGCTGTAGCTTCCCTTTGACCTCAGTGTAACCTCAGGTAGTCAAGTAATAATTTTAATGAAGTATTGACTGCCTCACACTTGTGAGAATATAAATCTATTCATGCAGTTATACTGATGCTGTGTGTGTCTTGTTATTTCAGAGCCCATCGTGAGGAATGGCCGGCCGCCCTCCTCCCACAGCATGCACTCGTTCTTGCACCAGTACACGGGCTCCTTTAAGAAGCCTCCTCTGCGTCGACCGCACAGTGTCATCGGGGGAAGTCTGGGGTCCTTCATGGCCATGCCTCGAAACGGCAGCCGTCTCGGTGAGTGACCACACACACGTACAGACTATTTTGAAGAGTCGCCATTTCAAGACCTATTTACAAGGATTCAGCATTAAAATATTATTTATTTTATATCTTTAATAAGATAAATATATCTTATTTTAATTTTTTAATTTATATCTTGTTAATTTTAATATTAATAAAATATTATATTTATTATATTTATTTTTAATTTAATCATTTTGTTTCCACTTTTTCAAGAATAATGATTATTATTATTATTATTATTATTATTACTTCAACTATTTAATAATATATTAATATAATTATTTTAATATAATTCATTTTTTATTTTATTGTAATTTTTTTATTATTTTAATATAACTTAATTTCATATTTAATGTTATTTTTAACTGAATTTAACAATTTGAATAAAATTGTGTTTTCTTTAATTAGGATTTATGTTCAATTATCATTTAATTTTAATGTAAACCTTTTAATGTTTCACTTTTTCATGATTAATTGTAGTATTATTTATTTATTTACAATTCATGGCAAAAATAAATTTATATAAAGTATTTTTAATTAAAATATTTATATATGTGCGTATATATGTGTGTATATATGTGTGT
Organism: Hypophthalmichthys nobilis; assembly: GCA_037950665.1. Classification (NCBI taxonomy): domain Eukaryota; kingdom Metazoa; phylum Chordata; class Actinopteri; order Cypriniformes; family Xenocyprididae; genus Hypophthalmichthys; species Hypophthalmichthys nobilis. Next base: position 5,028,924 of record CM075489.1, read on the forward strand.
TTTTTAACATATTTAAAAATATATATAATTTCTTTTTAAAGGTTGTTACAGAATTTTAATAATTTTAATAAAATGTATATTATATTATTTAGCTACAATTTTAACAAACTTTTTATTAACTTTATTCAGAAATAATAATTATTCAACTTTTAATAATAATAATTAATAATTAATATTTAATTTTTAATATAATTTTCTAATCTTTCATTTTTATTATTTTAATAGTTTAATTTTTATATTTTAATATAACAGTTACTTTACAGTTTACAGTTAATTTTTAATTATGTTCAATTATCCTCTTATTTTAATTTAAACCTTTTAATGTTCCAGTTTTTCATGGTTACTTTTAATATTATTTATTCATTTACAATTCATGGCAGAAATAATTTTACATTAAAATAATTTTTTTTATATATAATTTTTGTGAAACATGGTGCGGATGAAGTATACATGACCCTTGTGAATGAGCCTGAGGTCTCCTTCAACCAATCCCAAAATTTGCCAAGACCACACCCACTTTCACTTTATTTATTACTTCCTTTTGACTAGCATGTCTCCTCTCTGAAAGTGTTTAATGGACAACACACATTATATGAATGATCTGCCATGGAAAAAAATCAGGTCTGCAGAATCTTGGTGTGTGATGAATATGGGTCGATCAACCTTATCTCCCTGTTGTCATGGGAGCAGTCACGTCTAACCCCGGTGTGCATGTGTGCAACTGCGCGTGTGGGTGTTCACGCACAGAGAACGCGCTCACACTGGCAGGAAGTGAGTCAGGGGAAGGTTAGTGGGAGGCGACCGAGCAAGAAGTGTGTGTCACAGTTGAGCAGTTCTGTCATGGCTGCTCTTAGAGTGAGTGTGTGTTCATGCTTGGTGCTTCCCAAACGTGAGGTTATCATTTACCAGCATCTCAGACACGAGTCCAGACGTGTCCGTCCCACATTTTCATCAGTCAACAGCGATGTCAGAGAGCGATTGTTTGTTTATTTGGCACAGATTGTGGAATTTGTTAGCTGTGATGTAAATGTGTTGATAAATTATCATCTTACATTCCCTTGAATAGGATGCATTCCAAGTCGGAGTGATGTCAGGCAGCTCAGGACAGCCTGGAGTTTATTAAAGTTTGACCCACTTTCGTTTTCGCAAGATTTTTCCATGCCACACTTTTTTTCTTCTTTTTTTTGGGAAAAGTAGAACACTGCACTTTCTAGACTTTCATATCATCTGTATGTAAAAGACGGCTGGAGGAAAGCAGAAGACGGAGCGATAGGGTGCGGCAGACTGATGATATGCGTTAAAATTGCTAGTGAGGTTGACTCAGGCATGACGGAATAAAAGAGCACAGCGCTTGTGATGTTGAGGAGGTAGAAAGAGATGAAAGACAGGAAAAGGGAGAGTGAACAGAGGGAAATGGGGTGATCTGCCAGAGCAACTCGTTACCTCGCGGTATGTCAGATTAAAAAAAAAATAGGGCACATTACCTGCAACTGTGCACTCTGTCAAACTTCCACACACACACACACACACACCATCTCACCGTTTCAAAGACTTCATCTGTGTGACGGGATGCAGAAATGTGGCCACAGGTTACCAGTCAAAAAGCCATTTCATGAAGCTGGATCTCTCCTCATCTCTCTAAGAAATGTCCAGGTCATATTTCACCCCAAAGACGAAGGATAAAAAGCAATTTTGTTTTGGCATAAACCATGAAGCCTATTTTTAGGAGCATTGAGAAAAATTTTCTTTTGCATTATTTTAATTGAGATAATTAAGCATGTTCCCCAAAATATTTTATTTTGTTTTCATTTAATTTAATATTTTATATTTTATATTTCATATTTTATTTTATTTTACTTTTTTTAATTATTTTTTTAATGAAGCCTATAAGCTTTAATTTGTTAACATTAGTTAACTACATTAAATCTAAATATAAATATTTTATTTTATTATTTTATTTTATGAAGCCTATTTTTAGAAGCATTTTTGGTAAATCTTTCATTTGTTTCATTTGTTAATGCACTGTGAACCAACATGAACAAACAATATTGTATTTTTATTTACTAATATTAACAAAGATGAATAAATATTGTAACAAATGTATTGCTAATTGTTAGTTAATACATAAACTTATGTTAACAAATGAGACCTTATTTTTGCATTGACATTATTTCAATTAAAAGAATTTCCCCAAATTATTTATTTATTTATTTTATGGTTTTATTTTATTTTCAGAATAAATTAAATTCTGTATAGTACACATTACTTTGATGTATCGATGTGTTTAATTGTCATTTCTCCATTGCTTCATTCTCTATGCAAACTGCATTTGTTATCTTAGTTTTGCAGTGAAATATAAATATTCCATAAAATTATCACAAGATTCACCTCTCTCCCTCTTGTCTGGAGATATCAGAGCAGAGCTACAGCAGACAGCTGTGTGCCATAATGGATGGCCCTCAGGTTAGGTACTTTTTACTGCCTCGGCCAGATAAAAGAACGGGCCGATATGTCACCCTTGGGGGACGCCACCTTATGAGGTGAGGGAGGAGGGGGCCGTGAGGCAGCAAACAGCCTGCCATAAAACTACAGGGCCACGACCACACCTTTACAATCTTTTTCTAGTTCCCAGCTCTCTTTTATGCGGGAATAAAATCTTTTCTTCCGGAACAGCTTTTATTTTCCGTTGCTTTTAGTCTGCCCATTTTCCAAGTACTAAAAGACTGCACTTGCATCCACATGTACATAATCACGTGTTGACTGAATGGGACTCTTAATTCCTGGCCGCTGGTTTTCAGTTTGTGTTTGTGTGATTATTTTTTTTTTTTTTTATATATACCCCGATTACATCATGATTTGGCCCATAGGCCAGCTCAGATAAGCTGGATCACTCTTTTATGTAATCGAGAAGAGTTGAGGACATAGTTCACACACAAACACTTACTGTAAACAAAAAGCACATGGAACAGCACATATCCTTTCACAGTTTCCTTGTTTTCTGTATAATCCATGTGTCTTTCACTGGAATCAGGCCATAGGTGAATGTGAATAGAACATGTGTGTCCATGTCATGTTTGACTGGTTTTTATGATTATGAAAAACTGCAGGAGAATTATTGACAGACGTGTAGCCTAATGTGCTGTGCTTTATGTACACCGGTATGAGTGTGGGTGTGTTTTAAGGGAAAGAGGATGAATAAGGTCTTTCACTGAAATAGAGGAATCACATGTTGCTTTTCCAACACACACACACACACATTAGGTTGATTCCTGAATCACTATCTATTCTACATTGTATGCGAGATTAGTGTGTCCCAAATTATAGTATGTTAAAAATAGTTTGCCAAATGTACTTTTCCAAGTTAACAATAAGATAATGTAATAGTAATGCCTGTAAAGAGGCCTAAAAACAGTTTTGTTTCTAAAAATAAATAAAAATAATTCAAAAGTTTCCTTGTAACTGACTTTTTGTAACTCTTTTGGATTAAGAAAACATTTGGTAAATGCTTTCTGTTTATAAGTTATTGTTTTTAAAAGTAATAATTATTCATTCAAATTTATTTTTTCGCATTTAACTAAGTACTGTAAGTAGTATAGGAACTATTGTAACTATTGGGATTCAGCCATACACGTGTATACTCTAGTAAAACCTCCCAGAAACCGTTAGAGCAGCAGCAGATCTCGCACCACATATCACGCATTTTTATTTCCTAACCTCCTCTTCTTCTCTCCCAGACATTGTTCATGAGAATCTGAAGATGGGATCGGATGGAGAGAGCGATCAGGCCTCAGGGACGTCCTCGGACGAAGTGCAGTCGCCCACCGGCGTGTGTCTCCGCAACAGAAGTCATCGGCGCATATCCATGGAGGTAAGACAGACCACGTGTGGCCATAAATTAATCAGCAGCACAAACCTGCCACACGCTCAGTTATTCACAGGAGGAGGCAGAAACCCTGCGTGCGTTACTCTGAAAGCTTCTGACTGGCTGATGTGTCACTACTAAGAGCTTTATTTTTGGCCTTGGGTAGGTGGAGGGATTCCTCTGTTGTCTTTTTTTTTTTTTTCATCCTTTCCTATTTTCTCCCACACCCTGTTAGTCGGCTTCTCTCTTCCTCTTCCTCCGCAATGATTCTTTAATGAGATGATCTAAAGAAATCTAGAGTTTTTGTGGGCAGGTGCAGATGGTATAAGAGGAACTTCTGTAGTTTGAAAGCTCTCAGGTGTTAAACGTCAATTACCAACCTCAGTTTTGAAGATCTGAGATCGTAGATCAGACATGACATTGCAAAACTAGTTGTTGCCTTAAAGGGGTCCTTGATTATGATTTTACTTTTTTAACTATAGTTAGTGTGTAATGTTGCTGTTTGAGCATAAACAACATCTGAAAAGTTACAACACTCAAAGTTCAATGCAAAGGGAAATATTTTCTTTTAAAGAATTCGCTGTTTAAGGACTACAACAAACGGCTGACAATGAGCTTCTTCCCTGGTTGGTGACATCACAAACCACAAAATTTACATAAACCCTGCTCCCTAGAACACACAACAAAGGTGTGAGGTCATGTTGGGCTGCTTTAGAGAAGAGGAAGAGTTGTTGTAGAGTGTTGTTGCCATGCCGGACTGCTTCACAAACGAGGGTCAATTCAACGCTGGATTTGCACAAAAGATTAACATGACAGCTCATGCTAGTCGATGAGTTGAATCAACTCCACAGCAACTACATACATTTATCCACTATCCATTCAGAAACGTCCAGTTTCATTCTAAAAGATGTAACTTCTTCCTGAGTCTCTCCATCAGTGTCCGACTCCGGTTTGAACAATGTAAGGCTGAACGCCGTTACTGACAATCCTCATTTTGGCTGCGTGAGATTCTCCAGCTTTGTTGTTGTTGAGCAACCGAAGCACGAGCTGTTAAAGCTTCTTTTGGAAAGTGGGCTGGGAGCAGCAGCTCATTTGAATTTAAAGGGACACACACAAAAACGGTGTGTTTTTGTTCACCCCCAAATAGGGACAAATTTGACAAGCTATAATAAATGATCTGTGGGGTATTTTGAGCTGAAACTTCACAGACACATTCTGGGGACACCAGAGACTTATATTACATCTTGTGAAAAGGGGCATAATAGGTCCTCTTTAACCAGCCAAAACAAGTAACAACCAGAACAGGTTTGGTTAATATTGGTTTCTTTTTCTAGGCTAAAGCACTATGTAGACACGCCCACTGTGAAATCTCATTGATCCAAAATCTGACGACGACTCATAACTATGTAGCAACCATCAACTATTTTCTAATTGGCTGTGATTTATGATGCATCGTCTGGTGTTTTCACTTTCTGTATGAAAAATCAATGGAAACAGGCGTCACATTTGGTTAGGACAGTGTAAGAGTGTGATTTTCAAATCATATGCATGTGTGTGTGTGTGTCTGTTGAGGTTTGGGCCGCTGTTTGATATTAAATACTGGCTGCCTCTGTTACTGCACACAAGGATCTGAAAGGAATGGATTCTGCTTCTTTTTTTTCTCACTCCCTCTTCCTTTCTTTATTATTTCCAGTCTATATTCTCTTGCAATGTAAAAAAGAAAGTTTGAATACCACTGCACTGTTAGAGGATTTTGAAATAGAAAAACTTTTCTTTTCTATCAGAATTAACCTGAATACATCAAGACGTTCACGTCACACTCTTGCTACATACAGTATTTAAAGCTTCTTATTCTGGGGTTTTAATTGCAAACCTCAGTCTGAACTAGTTATTTGACCATGTGTTCCTCACTCTCTCGGTCTCCGGGGTTCTGTTGCCCCCTGCTGTGTGAATTGGGTTACTGCGGCTAAATGCACCGTTGACAAATGTAGATATTGTTTAATAATGTATATATACTGGTGAATCTCATGAAGAGGTGTTTAGGTCCTATTTTACCCCTTAAAAATTAAGAGAAAAAAAAAGAAATTGCGTAAAGAAAATATTCTACTATTATGACTATTCTACTATTTTTGAAGTTTACCTAATTTTCAGCTCATTTTGCCTCCAAAATCTTATTACTGTAACATGGAAAAAAGATAATATATGTATATAAAACTAAGAATAAACATAAATAATATTTATTGTAAATAAATAATTACAAAATATCCATTTAAAGTATTTAATTTCGTGATAGCATTTGTTACACTGCTTTTTATTAAAATTACGGTAATTTCGTAATTAGTAATTACACGTAATTTACTGTTATTATTATAGTAAATACATGCAGCATGCATGTAAATATTGTTAAAAAGATATTTGCATACACGTTTGTAAGATTTCTTTCTTTGTCATTTTCCCCTTAAAGGGATAGTTCACCCAAAAATGTACATTTTATTATCATTTACTCACCCTTGTGTTGTTCCAAACCTGTATGAGTTTCTTTCTTCTGTTGAACACAAAAGATATTTTAAAGAATGTTGGTAACTAGACAGTTGACGACACCCATTGACTTCCATAGTAGGAAAAAAAAAAAACTAGTGCCGTCAACTGTCTAGTTATCAACTTTTTTAAAAAATATCTTCTTTTGTGTTCAACAGAAGAAAGAAACTCATACAGGTTTGAAACAACACAAGGGTGAGTAAATGATAATAAAATTTACATTTTTGGGTGAATATCCCTTTCATGCAACTGGATCTTTTACTTTTTAGCCCATTTTTTTGAAGATTCAAGTCATCAATGATTGATTCTCATTAGATTCGAATTACCATGACATTTATTAAAATCATCCTTTCTTTAGACTATAAATAATGATTCAAATTGTTTTATTTTGCATTGCAGTAATGAGAATTGAGGGGGGAAATGTCCTGCTCTAATTCAAGATCAATGTTATTAAAATAATGCAAAAATAATCCAGAAAATTGTGTTTGTTTTGATTTTGGGGTGAAATTATTCACCCCTCATTCAACCTGTACTAGTACACAAGTATTGGACTAATGTGCTGCCCAATGAGTGTTTCATGCTGTAGCTTGTGGGTGGAGAAAAGACATGTGAGAGAGATGTAAATGGAGGAGATTCAAAGCCTGATGGAGGGTTATTTATGGAAGATGCTAATGCTTTGGTTTGAGAACGGCTTTATGAAGTCACGCTCTCTTATTTAAAACACACACTCAATGCTTTCAGACGAGATGCACATACCAAATGAAAATTAGTCACCAAGCATAAATTTTTAATCTGATTCCTACTTTGATATGATCCCAGCTAATTTTGTCCCTTGCGACTGAATTGTTTGGATATGTTTGTTTGTTTGTTTCTTCAGGACCTGAATAAACGCTTGTCTTTGCCTGCTGATATCCGGATTCCTGACGGTTACCTGGAAAAGCTACAGTTGAGCAGCCCGCCATTTGACCAACCCCTCAGTCGACGATCACGCAGAGCCTCGCTGGTAAGTTTGTTTGCATAAACCCTGAGGTCATCTTTATAATGTCATATTTGCTCCCTACTAGTCTCAAGTATGTTCTTGTAAATGAAGTAAATGAATCACTGAATCAAAGGTTTGGCAAAATGCCGTGCATCTCTTTGTTGAGCATATCAGGAGTAGAGCATGATGGGATGTCTACCTAGCAACCACGCTGCATAGCAACACAACTCCATGTTAGGTTTCCCCATTGACATGAATGGCTGTGAGATCATGGTGTTCAAGATTAATAAACCTTATTGTTTCAAACACAACGTGGGATTTATGTAGATTATTCAGTCTGGCCGGGTTAAAACGATTATATGGCTGTCAAACAGCAAGCCATTGTCACGCTGAGCGAAAATGGTTTAAACATTGAGAAAGATACTTTTAAAAACAAGTGCTTTCTGAGTGATGCTAATGGTCTGTTTTAGATCTGTTTAAATGGACTGTTCACCTGGAAATGATAATTGTGTCAGCATTTACTCGTCCTTATGTCGTACCAAACTCGTTTGACATTCTTTCTTCTGTGGAAACACAACAGGAGATGCTTTGCACATTGTATAAGATGCTTTTAGTCATCAGTGCAATGGAATCATACAATAACTAGGAGCTGTTAAGCTCCAGAAAGCACTATTTTTAGCCCTATTCTGGGTTTCTAATATATGATCTGTTAAACTCGTAATGCTTGTGTATACAAGGATTTTTCTGGTTGAATGTCAGACATGTGCAGGTCATATTTCACCCTAAAATTCTATCTCTATCGATCAATTGATCGATCCTTCGTTCGCTCTATTATTTTAGCAGCTCTTTTCCCGTCTGTCCGTCCGTCGCTGTAAGCTGAGCAGCTCTATTGATCAATTGATCGTTCGTTTGTTTGTTCGTTCTATCGTTCTATCATTCTAGCAGCACTTTTCCCATCCATCAGTTTTATCAGTTGTCCCATCCATCCATCCATCCATCCATCAGTTGTCCCATCCATCCATCCATCAGTTGTCCCATCCATCCATCCATCACTGTGAGCTGAGCAGCTCTTTCGATCTAGATTGATTTGATTGATCGATTGTTCGTTCATTCAATCATTCTATCTATCGTTCTATCATTCTAGCAGCTCTTTTCCCATCAATCCATCCAATCATTACTGTGAGCTGAGCAGCTCTATCGATCGATCGTTCGTTCTATCGTTCGTTCGTTCTATCGATCGTTTTAACTTTATCCATCACGATTGGTTACAAAATGTGATCTGATCAAATGAGATTTCAGAAGCACAGAGAAAACTATCATAAGCCTTCATAAGACTTATTGAAATACAATGCACAAACTGTATGGGCTGCTTTTAAACTGCTTTTTAGTTGTTTGAAATCTCATTGTACATACTTTATTATATACAAAATACAATTGTGAAGAACTTTTAGATAGATAAAAGTCAAACAAGATAAAACATAGATAAAAGTCAAACAAATTTGAAATGACATGAGGCTGAGTAAAGGACTTTTTTGTTTGTTTGAGCCACTCTTTTAAGAGTAAAAGATTATGTCTGAAGAATTTTAAGCTTGAGTTAATGAGTACACCATCCACAGCAAGCTTTTCAAAACAACATGGCCTGCTGCAGATAAACCTGGCCCATGGACGAGAAACCCAGTGTGTCGCTACGAACATTGTGTCGTACTCTCTAGTTGAGCACAAAGACACATACCATGTTCTTTGTCTGTTGGCCGCATACATAGGGGGTTTTGCATGTGAAAAGCTCCCTGCTTTTGCGTCTGGGTTTACTTGGCATCCATTGTTCTTAGCTGTCATCCATCTATGTCGTCCCCACCTCCAACCTTCCATGTGTGTAAAGTAGAGGGGGTTTATGTTGTTGTTCTGGTGCCCCCTGGTGCCCGTGGGAGTCTGGATACACAGTGTGTGTGAGTGTGTGTGATTAATAGCTTTGTCTGGGAAGTGATTTTGGCTGCAGATATCAGAGACAGCGAGCAACACTCCAGACACGTGTTTCTCACTGATAAGGTCTGTTGAACACATGCAGGCTGTTCAGCATTAACCAGATCTCATTAATGAAGCAATCCCTGTCGTTTTCTCTTTTTATAGTCAGAAATCGGCTTTGGGAAACTGGAGACCTACATCAAACTGGACAAGTTGGGAGAGGTACAGTTTAATACTGACATTTCATTATTTCACCCTCATCAGCTGTCAGAAATGGTCATTTAAAAGTGCAATAAGTGATAATCATATAACTGAACATATTCATAATAAGGGGGTTATTGAGATGGTTTTGGTCACTTTCTTCATATCATGTGACTGTACATAAGATATTTTTCAAAGTTCGCTAACACTTTATTTTACCATGTCCTTGTTACACGTTAGTTGTACTTACTATAGTAATAACAGTAAATTATTTATAATTACATGCAACTGACCCTAAACCAAAACCTAACCCTATAGTAAGCATGTTAATTAATTAATATTATGCAGTACTTAAATCTATAATTACATTGTAATAAGGGGAACAAAATAAAGTGCAACCCAAAGTATTTGTTTCTTTTGTTAGTTGTACGGGACATAATTGTTGGTTTGAACTTATTAGTAAATGGTTAATCTGTTAACAACATCCCTAGTGTAAAAGTTTTAATTGTACGATATTTATGTAATATTGATGTTTATTTTTTAAACTGACAACATTGGTTGATAATTGTCAGTAAATGGTTAATCTGTTAATTAAATCCCTAGTGTAAAAATTTTTCAAAGTACTATTTTTTTGCTGTACAAAATTGATGTAATATTTATTTATTTATATAATTTATTTAAATCCGTAACATTAGTTAATACTTGTCAGTAAATGGTTAATATATTAACTACATCCCTAGTGTAAAACTTGGTGAAAAATCCTTAATGATCCTTGAATATTTTATGCTAACCAAAACTCTGTCGACGAAACACTGTGTACATTGAAATCTAATCATTGCTGTAATTGTATTATAGGGGACGTATGCCACTGTTTTCAAGGGGCGGAGCAAACTGACGGACAACCTGGTAGCTCTGAAGGAGATCCGGTTGGAACATGAGGAGGGCGCTCCATGCACAGCTATTAGAGAGGGTGAGGAATCTCTCTCTTTCACTCTCTCTAAGAAACTAATGTTGATATTGCTCTGATCTATCCTGCCATTTTCTCTCTTTCAGTGTCGTTATTGAAGGATTTAAAGCACGCCAATATCGTCACGCTTCATGATATTGTCCACACGGACAAATCCCTCACTCTCGTTTTTGAGTACCTGGTGAGCGAATGTCCCATACTGCTCCTCTTTGTTGCTGCGTGCCATTCTGTTTCATTTGCTTCTCGTTCTATTTATTTATTTGTTTTCCAATGGCTTCCTGTAGGATAAAGATCTGAAGCAGTACATGGACGATTGTGGAAACATCATGAGTATGCACAACGTTAAGGTCTGTCCAATGTCTGCTTGCAGTTATCAAGCTTTTTATTTTGCTCCAAATGGATTTAACAAAACAAACTGTTGTGTAATAGTGCAGTTTCTGTTTGTGGTCTTTAACCTGTAGTCCATGTGTGGTTCTAGATCTTCCTGTTCCAGATCTTGCGAGGGCTGGCGTACTGCCACAGACGCAAGGTTCTGCACCGGGACCTGAAACCGCAGAACCTACTCATCAATGAGAGGGGTGAACTCAAACTGGCTGACTTTGGTATGTTTAGCACAGTGCTATCAAATAAATATTGTATATAATTCGTAGGGATGTGCCTGAAGCCGAATACTGGTTCGGAAAGGAAATGACGTGATCTACGGAGCCCATAAAGGGACATGGTGACGGAAAAAAGAGATGAAAAAAATATATCTTTTACGTTCTCTCACAATTATATAGTTGGGTAATCATATTGTATGTAATTTGCAGGCATCAGGGAGCCGCTATCAATATGCGAGGTATTAAAATCGCTTTTGAATGCGCGCTCGCTATTTACTTTTACTTTCGAATTACTTTCGTTTTCCATGCCTTTTTGAATTCAGATATAGGCTTCAGGCACGTCCCTAATAATTCATATATTTATATTTAAGTAAAATAATATTTCTTTGCTCTTTGTTTGTGTGTTTGTAGGTCTAGCACGAGCCAAGTCTGTTCCCACAAAGACCTACTCTAATGAGGTGGTGACCTTATGGTACAGACCTCCTGATGTACTCCTGGGATCCTCAGAGTATTCCACACAGATCGATATGTGGTGAGTTGTGTGTGTGTGTGTGTTGCAGTGCTCATTTACATTCAGTCTTCTCCTGTATGTCTGCAGAGAATCGCTCTGTCTTATCCTCTCTCTTTATCTCTGTCTGTCTCAGGGGTGTTGGATGTATATTTTATGAAATGGCTGCAGGTCGGCCGCTGTTCCCAGGATCCACCGTTGAAGATGAGCTGCATCTAATCTTCAGATTACTGGGTGAGCAGACACACACACACTCATGCTCACGTCCAGCTCTCCAACTAAATGACTCAATTCAGAGCCTGTGTGATGAAACACACACTTCAACTCCAGACATTACGACACTAAACACACACACACGTACACTCTCACACCAGACGAGTCATAGTGCTGAGACTCAGAAATGCTTCTCACCTGCTTTAAAAACAAACTGCAACCATCTGAGCTGCTATGCGTCTTATACACAAACACACACACTTTAACATGGAAACTGTGAGATCACATGGTAGGTTACCACAGTTCAGCTGAAATCCTGTCTGGCTGACTCTCACCTGATGTGTTCCACTGCTCATTTTGGTGTGGAAATAGTTTTAATAAAACAAGTTTCAAATGGTCATATGTTTTTTTGTTTTGTTTTTTTAATTATTATTATTATTTTAGTTTTCAAAACTATAGTTTTTAAATGTAGCTCAATCAGTAGAGTATAGCACTAGCAAAAGCTAAGGTTATTGACTTGATTTAAAGGGTTTTAGTGTTAGTTTTTATTTATTTTCAGTTAATAATTTCAGTGCTTCAATTTACTTATTTTAGTTTATTGCCAAGACAATTTTTAATGTTTTTCAACTTATATGTATATGTTAATTTTATTTCAGCTTTATTTCAATTAACTGAAATCTTTTTAATAGTTTTAACATTAGTTACAATGACAATAACCCTGGTTTTCAGTCCTGGAAAAGTAATGGAAATTATTATTAGAATCTTAAAAATTCTGGAAATTTCTATAGTGAATATACACTTTTTCCCGTTATCGCAAATTTATTTTGCTAGAGATTAGGTCTTTGCAATATCTATAAAATTATATTTTTTATATAAATCCTTAAGTAACTATAAATGACCGGAAATATCATGGTCAAAGGGTGTGCGATCCCTGAATTTAAGTAAAGTAAAATATAAAAAGTATCTTCATCAACTCTGAATTGGTATGGATACACAATATATCAGTAATCATGTCGGTATTGGCCAATAAAAATATATATGTAATTTATATAATACATTCTCACTCGCTCACACACACACGCTCACACACTCACAGGAACACACAAACGCTCACTCACACACACACACACACACACGTTGTTTTCATGTTTTATGGGGACATTCCATAGACATAATGATTTTTATCCTGTACAAACTGTATATTCTATCCCATAACCCTTAACCTACCCATCACAGAAAACTTTAACATTTTTCAAAACACATCACTTAGTATGATTTATAAACTGTTTTCCTCATAGGGACCAAAACATGTCCCTACAAGGACAAACATTTTGGATACTGCCATCTTTGTGGGGACATTTTGTCCCCATAACATAGCCCATCATATCAGTTATCGGCCATAGCAACATAAATGAGTTCTGTTTAGAAAGTGTTAGCCATGTTTTTAAAGTAGTGCTAAAATGCAGGCAGTCTAAAGTAAAAAGTGTTTGTGTGATCAGGTACACCTACAGAGGACAACTGGCCTGGCATCTCATCCATCGAAGAGTTCAAATCCTACAACTTCCCCAAATACAAGCCTCAGCCTTTCATCAATCATGCACCCAGGTACCTGTGTGTGTGTGTGTGTGTGTGTGTGTGTGTGTGTGTGTGTGTGTGTGTATACAGGTGCCTTGTTGCTGTTTCATACAGTGTGTTTGTTAGGAGTTGGTGTACTCAATGACTTTGCTGTGGCTTCAGTGTGTTTGTCTTGCCACACAGAGCAAATGACCATGACCTCAAAGCCTGTGTGTGAGTGTGCCGATGCTGCTGTGGGAAAGTGTGTGTCTGTTCTGGTGTATGTTAGAAACCCGTGTGCGTGCCAGTAAAGCAGGATATCCTGTGGAATTTCTGAGGCCTTTTGCTTCCTTCCTTACGTTTGCCAGTGTGATTTGTCAACCTGCCGATGGTCACATCTCTCTCTCTCTCTCTCTCTTCCCATCTACAGGTTGGATACTGAAGGAATAGAGCTGTTATTGTCATTTCTAAGGGTAAGAATGAGCCAGAACAATAGACTGTATTAAGTATACACTTATTATATCAAATAATTATAAGGGTCAGTGACTTTTTTTTGTTAAGAGATTAATTCCTGCAATCTGACTTTGACATGGCCAGGTTATTTCAAATTGTAAATCATAATGAATTAATCTTGAATGATATTAATAAACTCAACAACCCTTTATCAGTCTAACAGAGAGCCATCCTCCTTTATTTTCTCCATAGTATGAGTCCAAGAAGAGGATTTCTGCAGATGAATCGATGAAACACTCCTACTTCAAGACTCTGGGCATGCGTGTGCACACACTGCCAGAGAGTGAGTGCCCTTACACACACACACACACACACACACATCCCATAATCACTCATAAATCCTCATTCTTATGCTGTGCTGTGGTTCTGCAGACATATCCATATTTACACTGAAGGAAGTGCAGCTTCAGAGGGACCCCGGTTACCGGAACTCCTCGTACCCAGAGACAGGTGTGTGTTTGCTGTGATCAGTGCTCTGCATACATATTCACAAACTGGTTATTCTGTTATAGTGGTCAACCAGTATGGGTCAGGGGCTAATACTCAAGTGTCATATGAGTAAGTAGTTTCTGGAACTGACACTAGGGGGCACTGATCGGAATATATATCGACCAGGTCAATTAATGGGCGATTATTTTAAAATTTAAGATTAACTGATAGCTGTGCTGCTTGCAGTTAAGCTATAACTATTGTATAAAATAAGTGTTAATTTTTTTTATCAGAATTAATTTCTTTAAATTTCTTTAAATAGATATTTTTTTAAATATTTAAATATACTTTTAAATAAATATTTTTATTAAATGTATTATTTAAATTTGTAACAAATTAATATCCTAAAATATAATATTTCATAATATTTAATATTTCATACATTTAAACTCATCTAATAATACACATTTAATAACTAAATAATATATTTAATTTATATATATATATATATATATATATATATATATATATATATATATGTGTGTGTGTATAATAATTGAATATTTTCTAAATATTTATGCATTTGTTTTGAATTATTTTGTAACATTGTACACTTTGTTCTCTCTAATAATATAACTAATACATTTAATAACTAAATATATATATAATATATATATATATATATATATATATATATATATATATATATATATATATATATACATACACACACACACACACATATATACACACACACACACACACACACACACACACACACACACACTACTGGTCAAAAGTTTGGAATCGGTGCGATTTTTAATGTTTTTAAAAGAAGTTTCGTCTGCTCACCAAGGCTGCATTTATTTAATTAAAAATACAGTAAAAACAGTGATATTGTGAAATATTATTACAATTTAAAATAACTGTTTTCTGTTTGAATATATTTCATAAAGTAATGTATTCCTGTGATCAAAGCTGAATTTTCAGCATCATTACTCCAGTCTTCAGTGTCACATGATCCTTCAGAAATCATTCTAATATGAATTTATATATATATATATATATATATATATTATAACTAATACTTGTAATAACTAAATTTATATATATATACAGTATATATACTGTGTGGGTGTAACTTATTTTTTTTTACATATTCATTTAAACATTTATAAATTTTTTCACTCCTCCTCTTCCTTCTTTCTCTCCCCTCACAGGAAACGGCAAGAACAGACGGCAGAGCATGCTGTTTTAATCTGCATTCCCTCACACTCTTGCCCATCACAGACACACACTCTCACACAAGCAAACACACACACACACACACACACACACTGGACGGATCAGGTCGTTGGCTCTTATTCCGTGACTGTGTTGTATAGACTAACTGACTAGTCCCCCTCGCTCTCTGAGAAGAGGGTGTTTGTTGTGTGTGCATGCGTGGTAAAGGGGATCAGATGAACCCGCTGTTTCTCCCCCCCAGTGTCCCGCCTCCAGCATGCAGCCTTGAGCCAGAACGCCCATCGGCCCCCTCATCTGCACCCCCGTGTGACGCTTAGGGTGTGTGAACGTGTATATATTTATTGACGGAGGAGTTGTTTTGCTGCTAATTGACTACTGTCTCTTTGTAACTTCCTCACTCTTGCACGACCCTCCTGGTTGTCTCGGACACATCAGTCCCACGTCTATACGTTTATTTTTATTTTTTTTTAAAGAACCATTCGCATTTTGTCGAAATGTTGATATCGCAGCCGATATGTCTGTTCGTTGTTGTGTTTGTTTGACAGAGGTGGAATGCCGTATACGAGTGTTTTGAATTTACTTTTGCTTTTCCTGGCATGGTGATTTCGCTTCAAGACAAACCAAATGTACCCTTTCCTTCCCACATATTCATTCCTCAAATTTTAAAGCACCATTTCAAGAAAAAAGAGTGGATATGTTCCTCAAAGGCCGCGTCACGTGGACGGCCTGCTCAACCAGGGACCATCTCAACCAGGTGGGCTTCAGAAAGCCGCAAAACGAGGGTGGAAAAACAAACACTGGACCAGCAGGAACTTTGTGACCTCACAGTTTTGAACTGAGAACCGGACCATCTCTCCTTAACTTTCCCCTCTTTTGCATTCATTCACAGTGATAACTTCCTGTCGGAACTGAAGTGCTTGTTTGTCAGATTTTTAATTTCTGAAAGCTCCTGATACATTCACAAAACCAGTTGCAAATGACTTTCTCCTATTAATAGAGCTCCTCTGTAGCTTCCGAGTGTGTGAGACACATGAGAAAGTGTTGGGTGTATGTGTGAATATGGAGATTAGTAACTGTACAGAGCCCCATGCAAGTGATGGCTATGAAGATGAGCTAGTTTCATTAACAGTATTAAGAGATTTTTTTAATGTTACATATTGACTCTTCTGTGAATAATGGTATCTTAAAGTGGCATGTTGGAGTCCGACTGTCCCACATGTGTGCTTGATTTTATTCAGAAGAGAAAAAAGATATTGTGTGTGTAAAAAGAAAAAGTAACGACGACAACAAAAAAACTTTTTGACAGCAGCGTTGGACCAATGTTTCTTTTTCCCAGCATTTATAAACATGAAGAACGCAGAAGATATCAGATTTTAAATGACTGTTTGTTTGTTTTTTTGTTTTTCTGAACTGACAGATGTTAATTAATATTGTGAAACCGGAGTCGATTGTTTCTGGAGAATGCGTGCGCGAGTGTGTGCGTGCGTGATTACGTGTATACGTGACGCATGGAATGCGTGTTGTCCTGTAAGCTCCGCCTCCGTGAAACACTGACGCTTTCAGAACACCGGCTGTCGGTTGAATTGACCGTTTAACTCTTTGTACTGCAGATATTTATTTCTCTTAATCAGTGAAGTAAACATGGTCTGTTTCATACAGCGAACTCTCTGTCGTCTGTTTATTATATTTGTGTGTTTGTGTGTATTTCAATTCATCCTGAAATGGTGCGAGGTTGTTCAGATGGGAGGATGTTGCGTCGCATTCAGTGCTTGTTTTTATTTAAAAACACAAGGCACATTTTCTTGACTCTTGAAAAGCAAAAAAATATAAAATTAATACGAGAATACACTTTTTTTTTTTAATCAATTCATTAATGAAAAAAATAACCGGAAGCTATTACAAAGCTTTTCTTTCCAATATTGAAGTGGAATTTCGTCTATTACAAAATGTTTTTAAGCAGGAAAATAATACAAATACACAATTCTTACACAAAAGGCACAGCCGGTAGTACATTTGAAGCACAGTGCATACAACGCAATATTATACAATACAATATCAGACAAACATACAGAAAACCCGGTTCACAGCCTCGGAAAAATAAAAAAGAGACTTAAATGTTAACGAGATTCCTTTAATATGGTTTAAATGTTTCCTTGAAGTCTGAGCTGTTCGACAAAACGGGAGATCTTTCCAGTTGAAGCACCTTGGGAATTGAGAACCGTTGTGAACGCTGAAGTTTTCCATGTTTTCAGGATGTACAGAAAGTCTACGCAGATTTGAACGTGTTTTACCTCGTCCAGCATCGTTTGTCTCCATTTAAAACTGTCAAAGAGACCCTAAAAAAATAACCTGCCAAAGGTCAGTCTTGAACATGTTCTCCAATAAAATGAGACTACAGATTCTCTAAGGCTCCATATCCAATGACTCACCATCTTCTCAAAAGGACACTTCATGTTCTTTGGCATTACCTCATAATAATTCCCTATTTTAAGAGCTTGCGGAGGAATTTGGTGAGCTGTTTTGGATTGCAGCCTGAGTTAAAAAAGAAAACACAAAAGTTTGCTGGTCCAAAACTCAACAGAACTGAAGGGTGCTATAGGTGCAGGTGGCCACAAGAGGGTGAAGTGCAGTCTGGCTCAAAAAAAAAGACATGAAGGTCCATTATTCCTTCTTAGTGTAAGAGTAAAGGTATAATTCTGGGGGGTGGATATACAAACTGTCCAGAAATCAGGATTTCTGGGCGCTGGAGGACAGGAGGAGAGGGGATGGTGATGATGAAGAGGAGTCCAGGTTGGGGAGGGGTACCGGGAGCGGCCCGTTCAGCAGGGTGGGGAACTGTGAGAGTCAGAAAGCAAACAGAACATTGAGGTAATACTGAATCACAATGTCTTCATATACTATATTTAGTAACTGCACAGCAAATGCTTTAGTGTTTAAAAAGCACATGCAAATGATTTACCTGGAAGTGTCATGTAATTGTGAATAGTTACTTGACTGGGCCAAATAATACTTCACATCTTAATGGGCAAATCTTATCAAGAAATGTCCATGTAGTTTTGAATGGGAAATATATTATTATTATCATTATTACTAATTTTGTTATTATTTTTTGTTTAATTTTAAGGTTAAATACTATCCAATACTACTATACTTTCCTTGTATTTAGTTAGTTAGTTGGACATGGCATTTTATGAATATTTATTATTATTATTTTATTATTTAATCTTTTTTAATCTAGATTTTGAGGCTAAATACTACCTACTCATTTCATTATATATATATTTATTATTTATTTATTTAGATTTTGAAGTTAAATACTACCCAAAATTGCCTTTTATTTAGTTAGTTAATAATAGTATATTATTAATATACTGTATTGTTAATATTAATATATTATAATAATAATAATAATAATAATCATTCTTTATAAATTTAGATTTAGAGGCTAAGTACCTGCACATTTCATTATATTTATGTATTTATTTATGATGTTGAGATTACGTGCTACCTGGACATATCATTTTATGAATATTTATTATTATTATAAATAATAATAATAATACTTTTTAAGTTAGATTTTGAGGCTAAATACTATCACCACATTCAATTATTTATTTATTTATTTATTTTGTTGGAGTTAAATGCTACCCCAACATATAATTTTATGAATATAATTATTAATAATAATAATAATAATAATAATACTTTTTAATTTAGATTTTGAGGCTAAATACTACCTGTTTGTTTGTTTGTTTGTTTATCATGTTGATGTTAAATGCTACCCGGACATATCATTTTATGAATATTTATTATTATTATTATCATTATTAATAACAACAACAACAATAATAATAATACTTTTTAATTTAGATTTTGAGGCTAAATACTACCTGTTTGTTTGTTTGTTTGTTTGTTTGTTTTGTTGATGTTAAATGCTACCCGGACATATCATTTTAGGATTATTTATTATTATTATTATTATCAATAACAACAACAATAACAATAATAATAATAATAATACTTTTTAATTTAGATTTTGAGGCTAAATATTACTTGTTTGTTTGTTTGTTTGTTTATCATGTTGATGTTAAATGCTACCCGGACATATAATTTTATGAATATTTATTATTATTATTATCATTATTAATAATAACAATAATAATAATAATAATACTTTTTAATTTGTTTGTTTGAATTTTGACATTTTTGGGTTGAACCTAATAAAGAAGTGCTATATAAAGATGTAAAGATAAAGAAACCAATTTATATATAAAAGTTTATATATAAAGTAACAAAGAAAATTAAATGATTAAATTATTCACTATAGTATTTTATTTTTTATTAAATTAAATTCAGTGCAACAAACTGTGTAGATACAACTGAACTTTATATATATATATATAAGTCCAAATGCAAAAACAAAAGCATTTCATTTACTATTTCTTTAGATTTTTAGCTGAAATATGACCTGAGTATTTCTTAAGTTTCTGTAAATATCTCTCTAATACACCTCTGTGAAATCTCTCCCCACACAAACAAACAAAAAACATTGTCTTTGTGGTTCACAAAAAACACACTCGTAGTCCTCACTAAGGCATCATAGTAGCGCTAAGAGAGAAACTTCCTGTTATGTGAGAGCTGACTATACACACAGACAGAGTCTTTTTCAGTTATCACCCCCTCCCTTTTTTAACAGGAAGCTGTTTTTCCCCCATATCCAATGCAGAGAGGAAACATCTGTAGCTTATTTCCAAACCCTAATACACGCACACGCACTCATACACCAGTAAATCCGTTTCCCGGAGTGACTCAAACATCTTAAAAGCATCGTTTTTTTCACTTCTATATTTTACAGGTATAGAAAATAATAAAAAAGAAGAAGAGTGGCATTTTAAATGAAAAAAAAAACGAGCCGCAAGATTTTTCCACCGCAGCCAATAATGGCAGGAACGACAGTCATGTGACCAACCAGAAAACTCCCACTACGGCCGCCCAGGGAGGAAGTGAGAGTGGGGGAGTGAGTGTACGAGTCTGTCTGTACGTGTGTGTGGTAGTAAAAGTGCACATCAAGAACTGTCACTATTCCCGTAAAGGCAGAGTCAAGCAGTCGCCATGATTACCTTAATGGTTTCCTGCTGCCTAGCGATGTTTACAGTAAAGACTGGACGCTCCCCTCAAAAAGCAAGATGAGCATAAATACACAGTTTGCTTTGTCTTTTTCTCTCGCTCACACACACCTCCCTACACACTCTCCCTCGGGTCAGAACAGGAAGTATCCACAGGATTTCCCCTCTCGCTCACATGAAGACTGAAACACGACACCAAACACATACGCACGCTAGCAAAACACAAGCAAATCACTTTCTAAAACACACTGTCACTGCTAAACCAAAATAAATGAACAACCACATTCTCATACTCAGATCCCTCTTTTTATAGGTGAAGGTTTTTGGAATGTTTTGTGCGTACCTGAAAGAGTGAGCCGTGGCCTTGTAGCCTGGCGGGGCTGAGAGGGGCTACGGGACTCAGGCTGCTCCAGAAATGAATGGAGGACAGGAGGGGACTGGGCGTCAACAGCAAACCAGAGGGAGTCTGAAAAAAGACGAGTAGAGGAGGTATTGTGAAAGGGGGGAACAGGAACATGAGATGTTATTTGTATTAGTCACTGAAGTCATGGATCATCAAATCCCGAAACTTTGGAAAGACGAATGTGAGTCTCTGCATGTCCAAGCACGTCTTTGCGTCAGTTAGCAGGCGATAGCATGTGAAGCCTGTCATGCATAAGAAGCCTGAGCGCCCCTTTAAAAATTTTGCCAGATTTTTTATGTGAACAGGACAAATTTGGAGCGTTAAGGGTATGCAGCACAAATGCAATGCCTCGAAGTGGTGTTCAACTGTCTGTCTGTGCAGTCTTTGCTCAATCTGGGGTTATGAAATAACTGTCTGTTGTAGATGTTTCAGGATGTTTAAAGCAACAGTTCTCCCCAAATTAAACTTCTGTTATGTGCTCAACATCATGTGCTCATGTCATTCAAAACCCGTTTAACTTTTGCCTTCTGTGGACTTTTCTATACAATAAAAGAGGATGGTCACTAAGGCCATGTTTACACCTGGTATTAGATTAACTATGCATTTTGGTTAATCGGATCACAAGTGGATTCCCGTTTACACCTGGTGTTTTAATCCGTCTCTTTTGTCCACTTTCGACCATTTCTGTCCTGATTTTTTTTTTTTTTTTTTTTTTTTTAAGGGAAGGGTCTATGGGTCAGATCTTTCAGTCTCATGGACAAAATAAGCTTGCGCAATTTACATATGAACGCAACCGGAAACAATGGAAAAACACGGAGAGCATTAGCTTTCATTTCTGCTCTGACAGCCGCAAGACCGGCCGAACGCAGTGAGTGCGTGTTAGAAATCAGGAATGGTGAGAGAACATTGTGCTTGGTACGTTTTTCATCTTCAAACCAAACTTGGGTCTTCAGCCGACAAAGTTTAAATCTCGTCTGGCTATCATGCTTCCCATAATGTTTATGCATTAAGTCAGTAGGTGGAGAGTAGGCGGTCTTCTGTGGCTGTTCGAATGCATTTGAACACATGAGCATTTACACTACGAAAGCAATCTGGTCAAATGCGTTTTCGACTACCTCTGGAAGTGGTCGAAAGTGGACGAGCTCAAAATGTTTTAGACCCTGTTTACACCTGTATTTAGCATCATCCACTTGTGATCCAGTCGATCAAAACAAATCTTAATACCAGGTTTAAACAGGGCCCAGGGGATGTCAAACAGCAAAAAGGCACCATAAAATTAGTCCAAGTTGTCTGAAGTCTTAAAATAGAAACAAGATTTAATCCCCTGCAAGGATTAATTTTCACTTGTTCTAAGGAAAAGAGCAGCTTAACTTCTCCTTTGGTGTTGCACTGAATAAAGCCTATACTTTTACAGTTTTTACAAGCACGTTAGGCTATGCGTACTGTAAATTTAATCATCAGCATAGTACACACCTTGTGCACAGTAAGCATTTTTCTATCTGTGCATACTCAGTTTGCACATGCGCCTTCGATTTTCTTACAATTAGTTTGACCACAAGGTGGCAACACTGCACCGACCTGCTGTTCACAGTTGCAAAAAAGGGAATGTGACCGAACAACAAAGTCCTGGAAATGGCAAAAACATCAGATGAGAGCTCTAGTTTATAAGAGTACAAAGACATTTTTGTTGGTCAAAACTAAAAATAGAGTATACTTCTATAGATTATGCGTTCGGCTGTAAGCGTTCGTTCGTTAGCATGCGCAAACATGCATTCATTGGCGTTCACGTCAGCACTGAAGTCGAATGGGTTTGGAAAGACATGAGAGTAAGAAAACGATTTTTTAGGTGAACTGTCCCTTTAAGAGAGAAAGTGAGAGAGAATTATACACAAGCATGTAGCTTCCCATGGGTCATGGACTTTGGATCACCAGGTTGTGGCTATAGGGCAGCATGTGAAATCAATTTCTCGTTCTCGCTCTGTTTTTCTCTGTCCTGTGTCACTATGCTGTAGTGTGCGAGATTACGGACATATGGCTTTACTTACAGGTTTCTCTTCTCTCGCTTATGCCCTTCTGTCTGTCTTTTCCCTCTTCCTGTCTCACTCTACCTCTTTTTAAAAGCCAGTATGCCTGCCACACAATTCTCCCTACACGCCCAGTAAAGACCGAAACGTCTCACAGAATAGCTGTATTACCAGTATAGGTGTGTGTCCTGTCTATTTGTTACCTGTTGAAGGCCTATGTTAACAGTGCCGGAGAGGATGTTTTTGTGTTTATTTATAGCTCTGTTCCAAAACCTAAAAAGCTGCCTACAGCTAAAACATGAAACTTGATTCGAAAGCTCTACATAGGCAGAAACACTGTCTCACACAAAATAGGGCAAAATTAGCATCTTGCTAAGCTAACAACATGAAATTCCACCAAGCAAAAAATAAATAGCATTTATAAGGTACATAGTCCACCTTTTAGTAAATATAAGTACATTTCTAATGTAATAGAGTGGTAAAAATCAGCCTTGTCGTCACTGACTTTTTTCTATTTTCATAATCAAGCCGATGTTACACTTTGCTGTGTTATCTACTGCTTAGCTTGCTTTTTCACAGTTGATTCCAATAGAGCTTCACATTAGCATGTTGCTAAGCTAATGGCACAATATTCTAATGGGCACAAAAATAGTACTTTTTTATTTAAATTGTAACAGTCTTTATCAATAATGTTTTGTATTAAATTAAATGACATTTTGTCTTTGAGCAGTTGTCATGATGTTTACCTTGCCTTTTAACAATTAATTCCAACAGAGCTTTACATTAGCATGTTGCTAAGCTAACTACAGTACTTAATATTATAATGTTGTGTAAAATAGTCAGTTTTTAATGTAAATTTGTAGCAATCTGGGCTTATCAGCTATTAGCCAAAAGAAGGCATTATGTATTCTGCCTATGCTTTGGAAACCGCTTTGATGCCTTAAAATGTTGTCTAGATAGGCAGTCGGTTTTGGAACAGATGTGTGTATTGGCTGTGTGAACATAAAAATACAAGAACATGTGACAGTTTGGTACCTGTGCAGTGAAAAAGGCTGGCGTAAGGGACCCTGAGGGCAGTGCTGGGCTGTTGAGGGCGATGGAGCCCAAGTCACTTCCTGAAAGCAGTATGGAAGGGGCGGAGATTTCCAGCCCTTTGGGTTTCCGAGCTTTGGGAGGCAGTCCGTTGCTACCGGTCCTCCTCTCGGGAGGTGTGGCCTGATTCTGGGCTCGCTCCCTGTGGCCGGAAGATAAATTTAGAGGCTGAGCGATCTGCTCTGATTCGTCTATGCGAGCCTCCGGGCTCCGCCCTGGCCGCAGCGTATAGACAGGGCTATGAGTGGGGGAGGGGCTACGGGACGAGCAGGGGGAGGATTTTGAAGTGAAGAAAACCTCCGCGGATGCAGGTGGTGGCGAGGAAGCAAGGGGAACGACCTTCTCTGATCGATTAGTGACAAACCGAATCACTGTTTGTCCCTCCTCCTCACGTTCGCCACCTCGCTGCTTCTCGACTTTGATTGGACGCAGCAGCGGAGGCGGGCTTTGGAGGGAACTGACTGTGAAGGACGAGTACAGACCAGAGTGAAGATACTCGTTCCTACAGGCAGGACTTCTCAGCGATGACAGCGACAGCTTCGGAGACTCCTCCCCCTCACCGCAATCAGACTCCACCTCCTGTAACATGACGCCCCCTGCGACGTGACCCCCGTCCCGACCGAGCTCCACTGCTTGGGGATCCATCTTCAGAATATCAGGGAATGAGACGAACTTATACACAAACTTCTGACCAATCACCTTCTTTATGATATTCTGCAAAAGACAGAGGATGATTACAACACACTCTCAGTGCAGTTCGTAACTATTTTACGTTTGGTGGCCAATTCGTATGATCTCAATCATAGGTTTTAGAACGATCTGCTTACGCCCTAATAACTGTTTAGGGGTGGACCTTCATGCTTAAATTTTTTTCTAGAAAGCGTACAATTTGCGTATGAATTCACACAAAATCACGTAAAATAGTTACGTTTTCTCATGAGATCGGATCTATGATTATCATTGGTCAGATGTTTGAAATGTGAGCTTGTGCAACCTTGTCATAGTAGTAGCGTAGTGCTCGGCTGAGTTTGTCATAGTTCATGTTAGTCTTGTTCTTGCGCAGGCCCCAAAGTTTGGCGACTTCTTCCGATTTGAGCAGCTTGAACTCGCCGTCGTTGGACGTCCAGCAAATCAGGTGCTTATGGCTCTGGTCCAGCAGTAGCTGCAGCAGAAACTGCCACAGCGTGATGGCACTCTCCATATCTGTTAGACAAGAGGAGTAAAATTATTAATATTAACAGTATATTTATGTTTTAAAAGGTTAATTCACCCAAAAATGAAAATTCTGTGATTAATTGCTCACCCTCATGTCGTTCCAAACTTGTAAGACTTTCGTTCATCTTCGGAACACAAATGAAGATATTTCTGTCCCTCCATTGACAGCTACACAACTACCACTTTTAAGCCCCAAAAAGGTAGTAAAGACATCATTAAAGTAATCCATGTGTGTCCAGTGGTTTTCCCTCAAACAACACAAGTGCTTTGTTTGTGCAAAAAAACATAATTTACCACTTTATTTACAAAATATTAATCTCCAACATGCTTCATAAAATTGTAGTTAAACCACTGGAGTCGCATGGATTACTTTAATGATGTCTTTACTACCTTTCTGGGCCTTGAAAGTGGTAATTGCGTAGGTTGTCTATGGAGGGACAGGAAGCTCTCAGATTTCCTTAAAAAGATCTTCATTTGTGTTCCGAAGATGAATGAAGGTCTTACGGGTTTGGAACGACATGAGGGTGAGTAATTAATGACCGAATTTTCATTTTTGGGTGAACTGTCCCTTTAAAAATCATAATCAGGCTGATATTCTTTTCCAAAAGCTAGTTCGATGTCTTGCTGTCTTTGCTTAAATTAGGTATATCAAAAGGTTGCATAAGCAATAGCACCTTAAAATGCTGTTTAGGTAGGTAGTTTGCTAGATTTTGTAACAGAGCTGTTGTTTCTTGTACTGATTTAAAACAATGTGGATCATTGTGACCGAGGTGAGAGTTTGGTGTAATTTCATTAAGCGTCTACACTCGGCCTGTACTGCTTGTTTATTGGGCAAGAAAAGGTGGCATGAGGACACTTTTAATGACCCTAACAAGGTTTTAGGATCTAAGGAAGATCCTGTGGTACCGCTAAGCCAAATTTAGTTTGTGTCTGTGGATGTGCTCGGACCGGCGCCTTGATCTGATAATCAGACATCCTTCCAGGAGTGATTGCGTTTGCTTTGTAAAAACTTTCCTTTAACCATCCATGCAGGTTTCTCACAGGAAGTGGTGAAGTAGGAGAGGCCGGAGCATCAGTCTTATAAACACAGCCACATTAAAGAACGCCACATTCGTGCTCCTGAATCCATCCTCTCCCTTTAATTTCCCCTTTTCCCTCTGCACTCTTCATCTCTCGCATGAACAAAAAAACGTCATTCCTGGGTGCCCTCCCACAAACTCTGCAAGCATTTCCTGTTCTGTTGTACATTAACGCACAGGCTCATAAGCAACAAAGGGCTATCAGCCAGAAAGACTGACACGGGAACAGCTCGCAAACATGCAACATGTTCCAGCATCGACCGTCCCTCTTTGGGATGGAGGTGTCCGCTCAAAGGCTGGCAAATACACCCACTTGTGAACAGAGATTACTAACAAGGCAAACATGGAGTTTGTCCACAAGACCCTGTTTATTACATGGATTAAAGGGACCAGGTAGAGATAAGGGGGTTAAAGGGGCACAAAATAGTTCAAACATCCCAAACCCAGAGTAAAAACCTACAACAAGCATTTTTAAGGGAATTTTTAAAGGTATAGGTCAGCCAAAAATGAAAATCCAGTTCTATCATTTACACTACCGTTCAAAAGTTTGGGTTCAGTCCATTGTTTAAAACACTTTTATTCAGCAAGGATGTATTAATAAAGACTGAAAAAAATGCATCACGGTTTACACAAAATTAAGCAACACATCTGTTTTCAACATTGATAGTAATAAGAAATGTTTCTCCAGCAGCAGATCAGCATATTAGAATGATTTCTGAAGGATCATGTGACACTGAAGACCGGAATAATGATGCTAAAAAAAAATTCAGTTTTGCATCACAGGAATAAATTACATTTTAAAACATATTACAATAGAAAACAGCTTAAATTGTATTCATATTTCATAATATTACAGTTATAACTGTATTTTTGATTAATAAATGCAGCCGTGGTGAGCAGGAGACTTCTTTCAAAACATAAAAAAAATAAACATTAGTGTATGAGTTCTGTTTTATCAAAATACTGACTCATCCAGAATAACATAGGGAAAAAAACATGAAGTCAAACACTTCCCTATATATTATCATCAGTGAACAATCACCCAAACCGTCATTATCAGACCTTAATACTGACAAAAGTAGTCCAACATGCGAAGATTCACATACTCAATAAGGAAGGTTAGATCGTCCAGTTTTTTGTGAATGGGTTTCAGAGCAATATAAGGCCTAGAAGTGCTCTTTATACTTTGGCGCTGTGGTTGGACACAGACAGGAAGCTGCGATCTCACAAAACAGGATGTGCATAAAGATATCTGCTCACATTCCTTCAAGAAACCTTAGACATGTGCAGGGTTGTGACATTTATAGTTTGGACAACATGATTTTTAAATTGTCCTCCACTAGACATCTTGGATCACTGATATTTCAAAAGGAAATATTATCTTTTTCCACAGCACACTCTGATTTAGACAACAAAGTCACAGTCAATATGGAAGTGGATCCATTTGGTGTAAGATAAGGATTTTCTAGTCAACAGGAGTGAGTTCCTTCATGCATGTGGTCTGGGATTACCTCCAACAGGAAGGCACAGTGGTTCAATGTTAAAAGCCCAACAGTACAGGAAGTTTAAGTCTTGCTCGGGCCGCTTCCTCTGACCGCTGTCGTCATGCCATTAAGCCACACACTTAACCTTAGTGTACTCTCATAACCTTTTGCTCTTCATCCCTGGTTACATTTTGGGAAATATAAAGAACTATATATCCATTATGAAACCTGTACACTTTGACCATGGGCTGAAACATATATATATGTAACGGTACATGTATTCATCCTAAACCATACGGTACGAACATCACGGTTCAGTTCATGCAGTTAGATGACGAATACAGACATTCACAGGCGATCCACACTCCAATCCAGAAGGGGGTGCATGTGGTAATGCAACACTATATGCTAACTGCCACAACAGTAAAAAGCGCAGAAGAAGAACAGATGATCTAGAAATGAGTGTAATCTCTCAACCGGTGTTTCAACCGTGGAAAAACATCAATAAAACAGCTTGAAAATATCTCATGCAGCATTACATTTACCTCAGGCAAGTCATTTAGTGTCCACAGCATACTACAACTATAGAGGGGAGCATTTCACTAAATATATGCACTATATTAGCTTGTATATTTATTAGGATATATTGAATATATTCATTATATATATTAGTAAATATATTCATTATATTTACTTGTTAGTAATGTCTTAATTATTTAATGGTTAAATATGTTTGTCATGAAAACAAGTTATGACAGTAACTATAAATGATTATATTTCAAAAATGAATTGGAGTAATAGTTTTATAATTAGATTTAGAAGTTAATTCAAATTGCCTTATGTGCACTTTACATTTTTTTTATTTGAGTCTTGATTATTATATCTAAAAATAAATAGCAACTAAATGTAATAGTTTGGAACCTTTAATATTATAGTAATGTGCAAGAAAGGGCTCCATTTATATGTGTATATATATATAGTAATAAGTAGTTTCAATAGACATAAACATTAGTGTTTTATGCTTTCATTATATGAATTTTTCCTTTTGTGTTTCACAGAGGAAAGAAAGTTAACTGGCTTTAGAACATGAGGGTGAGTAAGTGACCACAGAATATCCATTTAAGACACCCTGATTAAACTTATTATATTGTGGAATAAAGTGTCTTCTTATTTTTTATTTTTTCATATTTTAAGTGCAGTAGAGGGACAGAGTGCAGGAAGACCTGGGTGGAGTGTCAGAAAGGACCTCAGGTTGAGGTCTGACAGCCACCAGAAACCAGTTTGACTAGAATTCAAAGCTGTCAAATGTGTGTGCGCGAGAGAGAGTGTACACAAACGTTTATACACACTCCTCGGTTTTAAGTAGCGTTACATCATACCCTTTGGTAACTGTAAGTCAGTCAAACAGGGCGGGTTGGCGTTTACTGTGGCCTTCCTGCTGTCTGAGCCAGCGCTCTCCCAAGACGGCACGATGGATGGAGGGAACGGACGAGACCGAGCGCTAGATGGAGAAACGATGCTGGCTCACTCACTAGTGTGGATAGCTCTGACACAGAGCATGTTTTATTGGCCAAGAGGAACTCCCTGGTTGCAGACTGCCTTATTTTGGGAAAGTCTTTGTCATAGTTTTGACAAAGACACACAAGCTTAAACTTTCACCCTGGTTTTCGCTCATCAAACTGGCGGCTCTCGAAGTCATCAAGGAATTGATTGAATATTGAGCCTAAAGGAGCAAACAGGACAGGCTAAATTCAAACCTAAAACACTTAGGGTGTGTTCACACTTGTAGGTCGTTCTCTTGGTTCTCTTGGTCTGAACCAAAAAGAAATAGATACATTTAGTCCTGCTAAATTTCCTTAACATTTTTAGTCATTTTTAACACTGAGCCTAAAGATACAAACAAACAAACAAAAAAAGGATTTTATGGCATATATTTTGCGACAGAACTTGCCAAACAACACCGAACCTGTGGTGACAAAGGAGGAAATGCTCGGTAAATGCTGCCAATTCAGTATAAGGATATCTATCAGGAAGTACTGTGCACTTAAACACACACACTCATTCATTACTCTTCTACATATGTGATGCAGATCTCATCATACATACACATACAGCAATTTACAGTTAGATCTCGTACTCCACACTTGGGCGCAACATAAAAGCTCACCGTACGCCACACACTGTCGCCCATTTATTTTTTTCCAAACCCCCAAAAGAAGCGAAATGCAACCATTTCCTGCTCCAGCATCCTCTGAGCGGAGCATCTGCGTTAAACGACCGTAAAACTGTCTATATCAGGACTTCCTCCAATTCTCCTTTGAAGGGCGTCTTCCTGGGAATGCCGATCCCGAACTGAAAGGTAGGAATTCCTGCTGCGGGGAGCAAACACAGGAACGAGAGGACCACACGGACACAAGGCACAAATGGGAGGTTTCCTCTTCTCTTTTCGTGCTGGCACAAAGCTCTCGCCCATATGGACGTCTATAGACTGACATATTGCATGCGAGACCCTGAAGAATGGACTCATGGATTCCCAGATTTACTTCCCTAATCAAAGGGAATAAACACAAGAAGCTGATTTCAAAAGCTCTTGGCCATTTGGAGAAGTGCCTGCATGGAACGTGGCTGTAAAAGTCATTGTTAGATTATTGCAAGAGGGGAAAAAATGTCTCCCTTTTAAGCACCGCTGCTGTGTACAAATGTGATTTGCATGTGCAAATCTGGAGTTTTTGTTTCTTTATTGTCTTGCAATGTGAGCAATGAAATAAACCATGCAGGAGTAAAGTTTGAATCCTTATACATTTTCAAAGACAGTTTGATGCAAAATTGCATTTAGGCATGTAGAGAGGATGAGAGACCCCATGACACACAAATAAATAATAGACAGTGTGCGCTAAACAAAAAAAAAAAAACACACTCAAACATAGATTGTCTGCACCGCCTTGGCTCTGTTCTTACGCCGCTGTCTGGCATGCATCAGCTTCATGGTCATTGGCTTTAAGGCTGTTTTAACACATTTCATGAAATAAATGAATCATACATTGCATTACTCCACATGGATTCTTTCACAAACTTCTAGACATCCCCATGCCAGTCATGTTTGTTTATGAGATATTTTAACAGTAAGGACACCATTTCCAACTAAAAATGGAGACCTTTTTTATGCATTTTGCTTGTTAATTTACACAACAGTGGCTTTTTAGGGGCCTGAAAACACGAACTTTTGAAAATGGGTTTCAAAGGGCAAAGATACCGTTATCATCTCCGTGTAAACTACAAAAAAGTGAATTTGTGAAACGGTGGGGTCATGCATATGTGTATTACGTGTTCAGTCTATAGGCGCGTAGTGTTTGTTTACAAAGTGACATCACCATCTACTGGCCTGGCAGCACAATACAGCATTTTTTTAGCCGTTTTCGCGGATCCGTGTGAATGGGGATCGTTTTGACAACGTTGTCGTCTGTACGTGAAAAACGCAAAGGAAAAACTTTTCTGCTTTTAGTACATTGTTGTTGTGTAAACAAGTACTTTTTAGGCTGCGTTTACAATATTACATGGTTCAAGTGAACCAATTTCCACTTTTTTTTCCTCCAATGTGGCACAGAACGGATATGACCCACAAACGTATAAGCAGGAAAAAACACATGGATTCCGTAATTCTCCGATCGGTTTCAGGCCTCATTCATATGTGGAAATAAATTGGATATGTGCATTTGCATCTGCCATGTAAGTGGACAGACTGGATATTCCCGTCAATGCGAGTTGTATGTCATTGAAAAAGCAACAGTGGCGAATGACATCAACTCTGGTGGACACCAACCGCGATCACATGACTCTTTTCAATGTTTTGCTGACCTTTAAAGATGGTGCTTAAAGCAAAGCTTGTATTATCATTTCATCTGCGTCCATTGCAAATCACATCATTTTACTTCCTTTTCGGCCTAAGCTTTAGGTCAGTACATCTATCTTGGGTTGTTTCGCCAAAATTATAGTGTAAATGCAGATATCGGATATGGGTCACTTTTAAAAGATGATGTAAGCTGGTTGTCAAAAAAAATCGCATATAGTCAAAAAATCTAAATTGGGCATCAAGACCTGCAGTGTAAATGCGGCCTTAGCTCTATTTGACATTTTTTCCCATCAAATAGTGCAGAAAATGTGAAAAAAGTCCATAGATACTATCTGGGCCTAAACATCAGTAAGAAAACACACTGTTTTACTACTTTAAATGCTTAGATACCACAAACAAGCTCTCTCATTTTGACTTCATGCCATAGGACATCAGGAAATACACTGGGGGAAAAAATGATTTTGTTGGGAAGTAAATACCGCAGAGAAGATTTATTATTATCTGCAATTAATAATCTGAACTAAAAAAATAGTAATTTGTACTCAATTCTACTCAAATATTCACTTGTTTGATTCATTTATAATCTCTCATGTATTCATTTCAAAGTAGAACAAATTTAAAAGAGGATTCAGAAGGTATAAAAATAAGTAAAACCTACTTATCTGCACAATGCAGAATTCCTATAATCCACTAGAGATTTATTAATTTATAATAATTATTTACTTCTTTTTTTAATGTTAAGATGTCTTAACTAGTTTGACCAACTAGCAGTTAGACACTTTTGTGATTCAAATTAGACCAATCTAACTGATTCTATTGATTCTCAATCTAATTTGATCTAGACCAATCAAAATTGATGACGTGTTTACTGGGTGGGACAACTTGTCACTCACATGAGATCGACCAATAGCGAACCACAACCATCCAATTGATTCCCAATGGACAAAATCAACTGCCCTCCTACATTTTATCTTGTTTGAGAAGCAGTTTCACTCTTATATACATTACAATAGGGAAGAAAGGACTATTGCAACTTCTGCTGAGTTTATATTTACACTCACTTTACTTGATATTATGTTGCAAAGTAATTTTTTCAAAATGTACTACTAAAAACTGTGCAAAACGAGTCATTTTTTCAGTGTACAGCCACACTTTTTTTTTTCCCTCAGATGGCTGAAAATGATATCTGCATCAAGCAATCATCTTTTCTCAACAACACAGATCATTCACTTCTTACAGCACTTAAGTTCAAAGAGTCAATGGAAAACACCAAGAAAAAAAACCATCAAATCTATCCAACCCATCTAACCATACAGGAAGTAGAAAGGAGGAACATGACTGTAGACTTTACACACAGTGTGTCCAAAAAAGAAAGCAGCAGTCTAGTACGTAAATGGCTTATCAGACAACATATACTGCCTGATAAAGCTGTTTTTTAAACTTTCACCCACTGCTGGTGAGACGATGAGAAGGTGTGCTCCAGACTCTCTCCAGCACAAAGTGACACGCTCACAGCCTTCAAGACTCATGCAACAGACCGTCTGGACCCAAAACCCCAAGCACAGTGTTTTGAATGGCCCCTAGACAGCTTTTAAACACCAAACTTGCCGTCGTGCTCACAAACCCCTCCACTGTAGCGCCAGCGGAAACTCGTAATGAGATTAGTTGGTGTGCGCAGACATTACTTCGCCATGACTAAATGTGCGCTCTTCCTGCACACACAGACTGCAGTGGAAAATTCAGGGAGCTCCTACTGAAGAGAGGGAGAAAAGAGAGCCGTGAAGGACTTCTCTCCACGACCACATTTCTCCAGAGAGAGCTGCAGCTCTTGAAATTATGCAGACAGATCTGAGAATGTGTGTCTGTGTCCAAATAGTGGAGTGTGGACACTTAAAATGGCATTGCATTTGATAGCAAAATATCAGGGTTTGGAGATTGTTTACTGCATTGAATCTAATTGGCTGTTTTGATCGAAATTATTATGGTTCCTCTTTTAGAATATTTCGGGGAAAATACAGAAATATTAAAGCTATAGTCCTATTATTGTTTTACCACAGAACTTGTTTTTAAATGCCAAAACCTGCATAAGTGCAAATCTGTCCAACCAATCTAACCATACAGGAAGTAGATAGGAGGAACTTTACACACAGTGTGACAGTGACGGTGTCCAAAACTCCAAAACAGAAGGAAACGGCCTCGAAAGTGACATTTGTTTTAAAGAAAGATGACACAAGCACATTATTAAAGCAAAAACATCATTTTTAAATGATAAAACAAGAGTTCAAGTATCAGTATTTGGACACTTTCTGGTTGTCATAGATGAACATGTTTATAAGCGGTGAACTTGAGGACACCTTGGTTTAGTTCTGAGGGAAGCTCTAGCATCATCTGCTACTCCATTCACGTAAGAGTGACTTACAGTACGTGTCCAAAGACTTTTTTTTCGGTCATAAACATCGATCATCCCCAGCATATCCAGATGTAGGGGTAACATCAGCTCTATAGGGCTGAACTGAAGTTTCTTTGTTTGCCCCAATGACTCATTTTCAAGATGCTGTCTGCTGCCAGTTTCAATCCGGAAGCGCATGGCAATTAGTCTGCTGCTGTTTCCAGACAAACCAGAAACTCTACTAGTGCGTTTAAAGCGCCAGGAGCCACATTTCAGCCCTTTCTAACAGCCCTGCTTTCACATGTTTAAAATATACATCACGAACTCTTGAGCTCAACAGGTATTCAAACTTTCAACAGTCGTGCGTAAAAGGTGCGTAAATTGCGCGTAAGTAACGGGAACGGTGGGCACTTGAAGTGTCTATTATTGATAGAAGAGATTCGTTGGTTTTTGTACAGAAAAGTCTTTCAACTGTATACATTTATGTCTTAAACATCACTTCTGACCATTTCAAACAGCTCCTTCATTTGGATAGGTTCATTCTTTTTTGAGGATATCAAGTTTCAGTCCTGTACTTTGGAAGCTTTCTTCCTTTTATTGTTATTGTGAGGTAATTACACATTTGTAAACATTTATAACACATTCAGATAGTTTGGATGTATTATTCACATACCTGTGCTTAATGGTCGGGTCCTTTTTCACTTTACTAAAAAGAATTCCGTATAATGCGCTGTTTTTCCATGCTGTCGGCCGTCTCGGCAGCTCTCAGTCGGACTGTAATGGGATCCCGACTGTTTTCTCTCTCTCTCTCTCTTTCTCTCTCTCTCGCTCTCTCTCTGAGCAGGAAGTTGGTGCAGGCAGACAGCGAGCCGGCTCACTTCCTCTCGCCGTGCGCTATTCCCCAGGCGCTCGGCCCGTCTGTGTAAACACGCTTTTCCTCCTCCAGCCACCATCCGATATTCAAGAACACGAGCACACACACGCGCACGCGGCAGCGGACGCGCGCACACGCAGTGTACTGTAACCTGAATCTGCTACGAGAGGAGCACACTGACGTCACCCTCTTCCTGCCCGGGACCCGCCGGGAGGAGCCCGTGTTCCTTCCTCCACACACATTTTGTGTGTGTGTGTGTGTGTGTGTGTGTGTGTGAGAGAGAGAGAGAGAGATTCTGACGTGCGGGGATCAAATTGCTAGAAAATTTCCTCATAACTAAATCTGGAATCTGGAAAAAATATTCTTAAAGAGAATATATAGGTCATTCTATGAAATGGGTTGCTTTTCCCTTTTGAAATGGTGATTTTCAAGTATACATTTTAAACATAGGCCTACTGTCAAACAAAAACGTGTTAAAGTGGTAATAATTTATATTGTGCCATCTTAATACCTTTTAATATGTACTGGGGATATGATTATGTCTGCAGGAACAGTTACAAGTTATACTGTCAGCCTTATGCAAAGCTCTTTGAAAAGGCAATTTAAGGTTATTTCCCCACAAATATCTACTTTTTTGCATATATTTTGTTTGTATTAACATACTTGCTTATACCGCATGGAGACCTTGGAAACAGAGATGCGGACAAACCGCAACATAAATAAATAAATATCAGTTGTCAAGTATGCTTTATTAGCATACACAAAAGTCATGCAATGCAGCATTATGTTCAATACAAGTAACAACAGTGCAAATAAACAATTGTAACATGTAAAATGTATGAAGTGCATATAAAAGTATACAGTATATCTCTGTACCACAAATAAATCTCTCTCTCAGTAAATGAGTGGCATGGGGCTCCACAAGGGGGTGGAACCATCTTCCGATTTCCTGGAGGGATATTCACTGACAGGAAGCCGGATCCTTCAACACACACACACACACACACACACACACACACACACACACACTTTTCTTTAAATTCTGTCTTTAGCACCATTCAACTGATGCTGTATCTTTAATTTAGCTGAGTGCTGATATTAATCAATAGGCCTAAATCTGTCCACTTGAGATGTTCACACAATTCAAGGGCCATATGAAAACAATTATGATCTTAGCAAGTACCCTGTTTTTAAAATGTCTGTTCATTATCTGCCATCTAGTGGAGGATGAAGACATAAGGCTACAACAAGCGCATGTACACGTCATTACAAAAACCGACGGCCGCCAATCTTTGAGTTAAAATTAAAGGCACAATATGTAAGATATTTGCATTAAAATATCCACACACACACACAAAAAAAAAAAAAACAATGAACAATGTTAGCCTATATACTTTGTTAACTTGTGTACTTACATTATCCTAAATGCTTCCAAGAATGTTTAAATCCATAGAAATAAGCAATTTTAACGAGGACACGGACCCTATCAAAGACATCATACCCGCGTTACCTTCGATTTCCGGTTTTATTTTGTAGAAACCATGGAAACACCAGACGCTTTAATATATTATGTGTTTTAGACAGGTGAGCAACTGTTTGGATACATTCATAGACAGAACACTAATCATGTTATATAGCTCAACACAGTAAGTCTTATTGTTTAAATCTCGTTTTCTTGATTTACCGCAAGTACCATGTTTTACCAATGCTAATATTGATCTAGCTTACTGCAGTGTGCAACAAGTGTAGCCGCCGGGCGAATGCTCAGAGTAGCATTATAACAACTTTCAACACACAAATATCTAATATGATAAAACAGTGTTGTAGCCCACATACTGTGCCCTAAATGTTGAGATAATAATAATAAATATTGTTATTATTATTATTATTATATAGAATGGCATTATGATCTAGAAAATATAATTTTCTTTATTAAAAGTATACCTGTTGTAGCTAAGATTTTTTTTTTTTTTTCCAGATTCACCATTCTTTTAAAAAATCTTTTTAAATTATCCACCATAAGTATACATTACACGGCCCTGCTGACGACAGACATCAATGGTTTTTGTTTTGTTGTACAAACACCCTCAGCCGCTAGAGGACAGTAATTCATCGTTCTTGCAGAGGAGGATATAAAACTACAACTCCAATAATGCAGTTTAGCCCGCCGGTGTCACGTGACTGTGTGTGGGTTAAAAATCCTTTCGCAGCGCGAGCTGACTGTTCTCTGTCTCAACCATGACTCCTGTGTCAGACCCCAGCTCGTTCTCTTCTATCTCCAAGTGCTCTACTAAGCACTTAAATCTCATTTACCATGTTGACTTTGACAGGCATGTGCTCAAAGGCAAAGTCGCCCTGACTGTGGAAGTTCTGGAGGATAAATTCTCTTCTCTGGTACAGTTTTCATTTTATTAATCAAATCTGTCATTGTGTTTGCATGACTTAATCACTACAGGTCACATACACACATCTGCATGAGTAAGATTCAGTGTGCTGTATGCTTTTACGATTTGTTGCTTTGATTCATTCTGATTAAGTGGATTATCTAATAGATTTTCAGTAGTCTAACCGAAAAATATGCTAGTCGCTACTGATTTAGTAATACTAGTAATTTAAAAATAGATGTTAGTCGTTAAAACTGCCTGTCATACAGTAACAGTAGTTTCAGCTGTAGATCAGGGCTAGGTTACATATTTACCTGAACTTGATACAGTAATGATGATATCCGTAACGTAACCTGATAACTTGCATTCAAAGTTTCTTGTTTTATGAATTTGATACTTTTATTCAACCTTAATCTTCTGTAAATGCATGCGCATATGCTGCTTTGATTTGTCATATATTGTTAATTATGTCAAATATATCCCATCATCATTAATGAGGTGTATTAGTCACGGACTGTGTACCTGGTTTACTGCACCTGACCTGAACTTTGATTTCAGGAGCTGTCAGATCACACTGAGGAACTTTTTACCTGAGCTTTACAGATTGGTGCAACTTGTCAGAGAATTTCAGATAAATATAAACTTTGCGTAACTGTTTTGCATTTCAGAGATGTGCAGTCTAAACAAATATGACAAATTATTTTCATGGCTTGTTTTGACAAGATGAGACATGCACAATATCTGCTATCAAATGCTATAAAGCATGCTTGTTTGTTGAAAGCATATAGTTTACAGAAACATATACAGTTATACTATTCAGGTGTTGTGTTAGCAGACAGTAAAAGGACCGTTTGTGTTATTATTTCATTAAATGTCAGATTTTTTTAACAGATAAAGGCATATATTCTGTGTTCTGTCTCTCTCGATTTTTCTTTCTAGACTCTGGACTCAAATGACCTGAAGATCTTTAAGGTTTCTGCAAATGGACAGGCTGCACAGTTTGCATTGGGGACTAAGCATAAATTTAAAGGATCCCCTTTGGAGATCACCCTGCCTTTTGAACTGTCGCGGTAAAGCCACAAACTTGTTCTGTACTAAGAGATTCCTGTTTGTTTTTTCTTTCTCAAACATTTAAATCGTTTCTGATATGAGATTCACTGCCAACATGGAAACACGATGCATTTGTATGCGGCTTTAAACGCGCATACAAATGCATGCTATACTTTGTGAACAAAGTTGTGAGCTAAATCTGACAAAATATTTTATCCTTAAAGGAAAAAAAATATTGAATTATTAAGTAATTAATATCTAAATCCTATTAAATTAAATTATATTAATACGAAAAA
This sequence comes from Hypophthalmichthys nobilis, assembly GCA_037950665.1. Lineage (NCBI taxonomy): Eukaryota > Metazoa > Chordata > Actinopteri > Cypriniformes > Xenocyprididae > Hypophthalmichthys > Hypophthalmichthys nobilis. The sequence continues at coordinate 5,067,760 of CM075489.1, forward strand.
ATGCGAGGAATTAATTTAGTGCATTCAATTTCAATGTTAGTTTTATTCATTTAGTTCATCTTTTAAGGAAAGAAATCAAAATCAAATGCATATACACAGATTTTTCAGCACAAAGTTTTTCATCCTCATTTTAAGTTGTATTGCAATTATCTGTGTGTTTTAGTGGGCAGCATGTGATTGTGGAGATTGAATATGAGACGTCTCCTAGTGCCAGAGCCCTGCAGTGGCTGACCCCCAAACAGACTGCTGGGAAGAAACATCCATACATTTTCAGCCAGTGCCAGGTACCTCCTAGCCCTCTCTCAACCAGCCTGCATGTGCGTGTGAAGATGTGCAATTAGCACCTGAATCACACAACTACTTCCGCATACTTGGGAGTTTTAGCATGTTCAGACAGTGATTCAAAACGCAGATTATTACTATGTTTTATGGCTGTCAGTTGATTACAACAATGAATCCTGTTCTCTGCATCAACATAAATTATCTTGAACCTGCTGAAATTTTCCTATAAATATATTTTCTTTCCAGCTGTGCATTCTGAATAATAATGAAATATATTTCCCACTAACTTGCACCAGTCTAGCGCTCATATTCTCATTTAACAGTGTTTTTCTCTTACTGATCATATTTTAAACCTGTTGAGTTTGACTGATAAAAAAGATTGCTGCACATGTTGTTGCTCTTATTCCAGTATTTTAAAATAGTAGAATAAATGAACGGTATGTGCCTTAAATAATGTATTGAATATTTAGTATTACAACAAGTAAATATTTAATTAATCTTAAACAGTAATGCACACAGCATATAGGAGAGTGACAGCGCTAGTACTTTTAATATTAATTAATAATTTTGGCATAAACATGTAAATTACATACAGGGAAATGATTGACAATGAAAAATGACTTGTATTACATGTTGTGAAAAGGGGCATAATAGACGCTTGTTTTGTAAAACCAATGCTATGTACACTACCAGTCAAAAGTTTGGACACGGTAAGAATTTTAATGTTTTTTAAAAAAGTTTTGTCTGCTCACCAAGGCTGCATTTATTTAATTAAAAATACAGTAAAAACAGTGATATTGTGAAATATTATTACAATTTAAAATAACTGTTTTCTGTTTGAATATATATTATAAAGTAATTTATTCCTGTGATCAAAGCTGAATTTTCAGCATCATTACTCCAGTCTTTAGTGTCACATGATCCTTCGGAAATCATTGTAATATGCTGATCTGCTGCTCAAGAAACATTTATTGTGTACAATTGTACAAAATATTTGTGTACAATATTTTTTTTTTCTTTGATAAATAGAAAGTTCAAAAGAACAGCATTTATTTGAAATATAATCTTTTGTAACATTATAAATGTCTTTACTGTCACTTTTGATCAATTTAATGCATCCTTGCTGAATAAAAGTATTAATTTCTTTAATTTCTTTAAAAAAAAAAATTAAATAAAAATTATTACTGACCCCAACCTTTTAAACGGTAGTGTATAATGTTACAAAAGCTTTGTATTTCAAATAAATGCTGTTCTTTTGAACTTTCTGTTCATCAAGGAATCCTGACAAACAAGTACACAACTATTTTCAACACTGATAATAATTATAAATGTTTCTTGAGCAGCAGATCAGCATATTAGAATGATTTCTGAAGGATCATGTGACACTGAAGACTGGAGTAATGATGCTGAAAATTCAGCTTTGATCACAGAAATAAATTACTTTATAAAATATATTCAAACAGAAAACAATTATTTTAAACTGTAATAATATTTCACAATATTACTGTTTTTACTGTATTTTTAATTAAATAAATGCAGCCTTGGTGAACAGACTAAACTTATTTTAAAAACATTAAAAATCTTACCGTGTCCAAACTTTTGACTGGTAGTGTACTTCTAGGAAAGACACTAAATAAATCTATCATGGGTCACTACAAATAATGCATTAACAGTCACATCCGTTACTGTAAACCTTTATTTTTGCATGATGCTGCACACACGCTGGTAGGTGTCAGTATAAGCAAATGTAACTAACTAATTAAAATGCACTGAGCACTTTTTTGTACTTGTATAAATAAAGAAGATGTAAGTTATACAAAATTTAATCTATTTTGGATAAGTAACAAATGATTTTCAAGAATAGATTTTTTTATTTATTTATTTATTTTTTTTACTCTTTTTGGAAGGAATTGAAATATTAAAGCCACACTGACCCTTATTGGCATGCATGCAGCATCATGCAAAAATTAAGGTTTACAGTCACAACATTCAGTGACATGTTCCACGACTCAGTGTCTATGTCAGTGTTTCACGACGGTGTCAGTGTTACATGCCACTATCCACTGACACGTGCCAATGAAAATGGATGTCACCGGATGTGTCACTAAGCACTATGCACAACATGTTAAAACTGCTACTGCTTCTGCATAGTGGTCACAAATTTTTTTCACCCTGTGGTGAAATAATCACATATAGTATGTTTGTTTATCAGCCGCTGCTTTCTCAGATCCGCTTTGGTGGGGTTAAAACTTCAAGTAGTCCGTTTTCTTGAAATATTATCAATTGTGCAATCTTGCCATACAAACCACAGTGTTAGTGTGCATCTTCTTCACCAGCTCATCAGTATATAATTTTTTTTTTTTTTTTTTTAAGCTTATCAGTATGTCAAGAGCTACTTCATTTCGCAACCCATCTGACATTATCATTGGTAGATCTACTATTTTAAACTTAACACTACTAAGTATTTGTTTGATTAGTTTTGAAAAACTAAAACTAAAACCATCAAAAAAACATTTGTTACTTGTAATAAAATAAAAACATAAAACTAAAACTGAAACAAAAATGAATAAAAACTATGCACATATTTTACAAAAAAACAAAAAAGCACATTAAAATCACTAAAACTTTGGAAAATGGAAAATATAAACATAAAATCTAATTTAAAATATTATAATAGTATCTCAGTGATACTAAAATAACATTGTTATAAATAATATTTTAGTCCTAAAACATTCCAGACTTTTCATATGATATTTTATGGTTTTGGTTGTCAGTTTATAAGTAAACTACATGGGATTTCCCCTTTTTTGGGTTCTATTCCAGAAACATTCACCACAATCACAAATATTCCATTTTAAACCATTGTGTGCTTGTTTTCCATTTTCATGTACTCTGTTTCTATTCAAATCAGGCCACTCACTGTAGGACCATGGTGCCTTGTCAGGACACTCCATCAGTGAAGCACACTTACTATGCCCAGGTAACATACATGAATAGCTCAAAGTACTAAGTGCTAAACAATCTAAACTGAATGGAAAATCATACTAATTAAAATTCCACAGTTGTTCTGCCGGTAACACTGGGTATATTGTACTGTGTCTCAGGTGTCTGTCCCCAAAGAGCTGGTGGCTTTGATGAGTGCATTGCGTGATGGTCAGGAACCAGATCCGAGCGACAGCAGCCGAGTCATCTATCGCTTCAGACAGCCGGTCAGTGTCTCTTCCTCTTCTTCAATGGAGAGTTGGTTTTCAAATGAAAGTACATCACAAAATATATATCACTTTTTCTTTCTTGCAGGTCCCTATGCCATCTTACCTCATTGCCCTTGTAGTTGGTGCTTTGGAAAGCAGGTGATCCTTTTCATTTTGTTCTTCCTCTCAGCTCCTTTCTTTTTTGATGTCCCTTTTTTTTTTTTATTTGCATATGATCACCACACTTACATATTCAGTGCTCAGCATTTAGTTGTGACTATTGTTACATATTTCACATCCAAAGAGGTTAGCCAATCATAAGAGGCCATTTACATAAAGATGTCTTAAAGGTACAGTAAGGTACAACTTTAAAGGCCATATAAGAGTGGAATTTGGTGTAGTGTAAACCTTGATCTACATTATAAGATGACTTGAATTTGGCTATTTATAATGTGGCAAACGAATGTTTCCTATTCTTTTTTTTTTTTTTTTTTTTTTTTTTTTTTTACTCATGAGAAGAACATCACACCAGCCTGTGGCTTGCAGAAATCACACATTATTTTCTCATTCAACGATTCATAACTTCTCTGGTTTAACATTTAAGATTTATGTGCATGCCTTCCATATCAGGTGTAAATAATCATTGCTTGTGGCTTTCAGGGAAATCGGTCCCCGGTCCAGAGTTTGGTCTGAGAAGGAGTATGTGGAAGAGGCAACGTTTGAGTTTTCAGAGGTGAGATGAAGATTCGGTTTTGATGTGCTAGACCAGAGGTGTCCAATCCTGCTCCTGGAGAGCTCCAACCTCAATTAAACACACCTGAACAGCTAATCAAGGTCTTGCTAGGCATTCTAGAAACTTCCAGACAGGTGTATTGAGGCAAGTTGGAGCTAAACTCTCCAGGACACTGGCCCTCCAGGACCGAGTTTGGACACCCCTGTGCTAGACTGAGTTTTCAGCACATAGGGAGATTGTGATAAACACATTGAGCATGTTTACATGCACACCAATATGCTGATAACTCATTGTTCTGGTTTACATGCAAACCAGTAACACAGCAAGGCAAGTAAACCGCAGCAAGGCAAGTATTCCCATACCAGGGAATACTTTTATTAAAAGTATTCCCTGGTAAACCTAATTATTCATGTATCTGAGAGCAAGTACACCATTTGTTATGTGAGATGTGAGGTTAAATAAGCAGTATTTTGACTGAACCACTTTTACTTCAGCTGCTCATACTAACATTTCTTGGGATTCAGAGTTTGAGATGCTGTCTGGGTGCACTTAAATCCGCAGTAAGGCCGCTTTCCTGTTACATATCACACAGGCGCACTTCAATAAGCTGACAGAATGCAGGTTACTGTGTTTACATGAAATCGGGGTAATCTCGTGGTATTGATCAGTCTATGCTTAAAGGGATAGTTCACCCAAAAATGAAAATTCTGTCATTAATTACTCACCCTCATGTCGTTCCACACCTGTAAGACCTTCATTCATCTTCAGAACACAAATTAAGGTATTTTTGATGAAATCCGAGAGCTCTCTGACTTCTCCATAGGCAGTACCATTTTCAAGGTCCAGAAAGCTACTAAAGACTTTAAGATAGTCCACGTGACTGCAGTGGTTAGACCTTAATTTTATGAGTCAGATACCTCTCGGATTTCTTCAAAAATATCTTAATTTGTGTTCTGTAGATGAACTAAGGTCTTACGAGTGTGGAACGACATGAGGGTGAGTAATTAATGACAGAATTTTCATTTTTGGGTGAACTATCCCTTTAAGCCGTTTATAACTTTACTCCAATAAACAAAATGGGGTGCAGTAAGCAATTTCTGAGAATTGTTGTTGAAAGTGGCTGAGGCCGAGCACCACAACACACTTGTGGCCAATCAGCAGTAGGGGGCGTATACACTCATGATGGGGTAAGATTTGAAGAAAGACTGTAGAAAGAGAAATGGCTGAGAGACATTACAAAAAAGAAAAGATCAGAGGAATATCATTGGAAAAAGAAGGGTTATGATCAAGCATGAGCCTTAGCTTTAACAAGGTCTCTCAGAAATCACTCACTCACTCTTTAGAGTGTTTACATGACCACATTAATTTTCGGCTTATTAAGGCGCTCACTATCTACTTACACCATAACCACACATGGCTTGCCTTTATGTGGCTAACAGATGAAGATAACGCTCTTTACTCTTTTGCTTCATTAGACTGAGACCATGTTGAAGACGGCTGAGAGTCTGGCAGGGCCGTATGTGTGGGGCCAGTATGATGTCCTGGTGCTGCCTCCATCTTTTCCATATGGGGGCATGGAGAATCCCTGCCTCACATTTGTCACCCCCACTGTACTGGTCTGTATAATTCTCCTTCATACAAATATTGTATGCACTTATACCTTTCTAGACTTCTGCAGATAGTAGATGCATTCACACAGACATGCAAAACCACATTCACAAACTGAAGGTCACAGGTTGTTAACTACAGTCTATAAGGATGGTGCACGGTGTCCACTTCTACTTCGTCTGCACAAGAAGTTTATAAAACAGAGAGAAATGTGTTAAAATATTGTATACACTATTGTTCAAAAGTTTGGGCCAGTAAGAATTTTTTAATAATTATTCAGCAATGACACATTAAATTGATTAAAAGTGACAGTAAAAACATTTATAATGTTATAAAAGTTTTTTGTAACATAGGTTTTTGTAACATCAGTTGTATTCTTGTGCTCTTTTTCAGGCTGGAGACAGGTCCCTCGCTGGTGTAAGTCAGTTGTGTGCATTTACAAAGAGTGATTAAAACCATTTTAATGAGCATTTGTTCGAAACCACTTGTCTGAATATCCTCTGTGCTTATGGTTTTGCTGCAGGTCATCGCTCATGAGATTTCCCACAGCTGGACTGGGAACCTGGTGACCAATAAGACCTGGGAGCATTTCTGGTCAGTCCAACACATTGAGCTTTCAATGAATATGCAGATTAGAATATGCAAAATAGGCACACAGGCTCCACCTTCCATGATGTTCTTTTGGTTGTAATGATTGGACATTGTTCCATAGTGCATTTAACTAATTTATTTCAAAATGGCTAGATCTTGTTTTCTATAACATATGACCCTTTAATCTGTAACAAGTGAACTGTTTCTCTGCAGGTTGAATGAGGGTCATACGGTGTATATTGAGAGAATGATTGCCAGGTGTATGGAGAGTGAACAGCTCAGGCAGTTTAAAGGCATCGGAGGATGGAAAGAACTTCAAGAGTCTGTAAGTCACACATACAGAAAAACTGAGAAATAATAATGTGTTCTCAGCATATGCAGATAGACATCCCACAGAAATATTGTGATCTGCTGTTATCTGATCCTCACAGGAAATTATGATGAACAAAATGTGCAAAAAATAAATTTAAAAAGTCATGCAAATTGCTTTGCATGCATGTGCTGCGTCGACTATATTTTTGACCTTGCGATTATGGTTTTGAGACATAAGATAACTATATAAATTTCTGTCTGGCAACTTCCTGTAGCAATTTACTGGTAAAGTAAGTCACTCTTGTATCGTTTTGAAGGTGAAACAGTTTGGGGCGACTAATGTCCTCACAAACCTGGTCCCAAATCTGCATGAGGTGGACACGGATGAAGCCTTCTCCTCTGTGCCCTATGAGAAAGGATTCGCTCTGCTTTATCATCTGGAGGAACTGTTGGGAGGTCCAGGTACACACACAAAATACTTTCTCCTCTTCCAGTTTAATGTGCCAAGAGTTAACACTGCGGCTTTCAAAACATTGCTGTTTTTGTAATTCTGCTGCAGAATTGAAATCCTTCACATTTTATTATAATCTTTAATAAATTATTATAAAGGGTCATTATACACAACCAGTAATAAAAATAATAAGTAAAATATAAAAATATACAAACAGATAAAAGGAAAGGCATGCTTTCTCTGCCTTTTATTATAGAGGTCTTCATGGGATTCGTAAAGTCTTACATTCAGATGTTTGCCTATGGCAGTGTAACCACAGAGGAATGGAAGAACTATCTGTTCACTTACTTCAAAGATAAGGTGAGAACTAATACATTATGTACTTGAATATAGGTATACATGCATCATTTTTGTCAAAAAGATTTTGTCTCATCATTTGGAACCATTCATGATAAAATCAAACTAATATCCTGTGAAAATCAAATAAAATTCAATTGGATGTTAAAAAAAAAGAATATATTTTCTTACGGTTGGATTACAAAATTATGATTAAAATCCCAAAAGCTTTTCTTTAGGATTTTTTTAGTTATTTTAATTGTTGCTCATGCCATCTCTTATGTACTATCAATACAGTTAATTGTTTTGTGCTCCACGTACTGTGTAAATGTATCTATTTGTCTTTTTGTCAGGTGGACATCTTGAATAAAGTGGACTGGAATGCATGGATGCACACTCCAGGAATGCCTCCCGTCAAACCACAGTGAGCACTGGAGCACACGTTTGGATGTTTTTGTGTGTGTGTGTGTGTGTGTGGTTCAGCTGTTCCCTGTTGTTGGGACAAAATATCCCCACATGGATAGCAACGCCAGAAATCAGTTTGAACAGTATAAAAATCATTGTCTATGGAATATCCCCAAAAAACATGGAAACCCGACATATGTTTGTGTGTGCGATTTGAATTGAACTTGGCCTCTTCTGTGCTCAGGTATGACACCACTATGGCCGATGCCTGCACTGCTCTGTGCCAGAAATGGGTGAAGGTGAGTTTTTCTCCAGTTAAAGGTAGGGTAGGCAACTTCAGAGAGGTTAGCAATAGCAAGCTAGCTTTGAAAGCATGAGATCCACCCTCCCTTCAGTGTGTCTCCAAAGCCACGCCTCCTCCAAAACACATGAACGCGCACAGCCAGAGCAGAGTCTGCAAAGCATCACAAGAGACAGATCCTGCTGTCTCAAAGCACATAACATTACAATAATAATGAACGTAAACAACTGAAAGAGTTCTGACTTGTACCACCTGACGGATTAATTTTGGTGTTGATGGTGTTTCCAAAGAAATGCATAATTCTGAGGACGTGAACAGCTCTGAGGAGAACGTCATGGGTTGCCATTGTGTAATTACAGTAGTTCTGGCATGAACGCAGCATAAGCTCGTTGTTTTGGGGTTATGGAAATACATGTTGATCGGCAGGTAGGACATCCTGTCATTGCAATTTTGTTTCTGAGACATTTTTGGTTCATATACACTTTTATATATATATATATATATATATATATATATATATATATATATTTTTAGACCACTTCTATTATTGATTATCAGGATGTGAAGAGAGTTTCAACCAGTATAACAAAAAGTGTTTATAAAAAGCATTGCCTACCCTACCTTTAAACTACACCAAAGCCTTTCACAGTTTTCAATCTTCTCTAAATTACACAGAGTTTAAGACTAACCCCTCTCTTCCTCTTTCTCTGTATGTTTGTGCATTTTTAGGCAAAAGAAGGGGATCTTACGAGTTTCACTGAGGCAGATGTGAAACAATTAAACTCTCCTCAGCTCATTGAGTTTGTGGCTTTGTTGCTCCAAGAGGTACTAAATAAGTTAAAACGGGTGAAAAATGCCATTGGCGTAGGTACCTGATCATATCTCGGGACCACAATATCTTGTTTGGCCTGTTTTGTCTTGGTTTTGTGAGTTTGTTTGCATTCTTTTATGTAAACATTCATTTATGTAAAATGTGTGTGTGTGTGTGTGTGTGTGTATATGTGTGTGTGTGTATGTATATATATATATATATATATATATATATATATATATATATATATATATATATGACTGCAATACAATAGCACTTTGTGAGTTTTGCACAAGCAACAACAGTTCACATTTCACATTTTTTATTTATTTTTTATACATTTAAATATATAAAATATTTAATATATTTAATTTATTTAATATTTATTTACATTTCAAAGATCTAATTTAGTCTCTAATGCCCCAGTATGTTGATGCAGACTTACACATTCAGCACTGCAGATTAAAAGACATAGAGGAACAGAAAGCAGAAGTAGTTTTGAAATGTGTCTGTTTATATATTTATAGACCGCATAGCAGTAGCTAAATATTACAACAGGTAACAAGTGCACAGTCTGCACACCTACACGTTGCGGCTGATTTTGCCTTTGTCAGGGTGTGAGTGGTGTTTGTTACTCACACCCTGATGAAGGCAAAATCAGCCGCAACGCGTAGGTGTAGCAGACTGTACACTTGTCACCTGTTTTAATATTTAGCCATGATGAAATAAAGTCTTTTTAAACAAGTTCTCTGTAAGATTCGAGTGCCTTGGACCATTCTTAATTTTACGAGTTGAACTATCCCTTGCACCCAAAGAGCACCGAGATGAAACTCATACCCCGTGCAGCACTTCTTTTGCATTTTTTTGCTATGCATAGCAATAGCACTTGGTGAGTTTGCATACTTGGTTCGGCCTCCTTTTGCATGAATTACTGCATCAATGTGCTGTGGCATGGAGGCGATCAGTCTGTGGCACTGCTCAGGTGTAATGGAAGCCCAGGTTGCTTTAATAGTGGCCTTCAGGTCATCTGCATTGTTGGGTCTGGTGTCTCTCATCTTCCTCTTGACAATACCTTATAGATACTCTATGGGGTTCAGGTCTGGTGAGTTTGCTGTCCAATCAAGCACAGTAACACCATGGTCATTGAACCAGCTTTTGGTACCTTTGGCAGTGTGGGCAGGTGCCAATCCTGCTGGAAAATTAAATCAGCATTTCCATAAAGCTTGTCAGCAGAAGGAAGCATGAAGTACTCTAAAATTTCCTGGTAGATGGCTGCGTTGACTGTGGACTTCAGAAAACACAGTGGACCGACACCAGCAGATGACATGGCAGCCCAAATCATCACTGACTGTGGAAACTTCACCCTGGACTTCAAGCAACATGGTTTCTGTGCCTCTCCACTCTTCCTCCAGACTCTGGGACCTTGATTTCCAAATGAAATGCAAAATTTACTTTCATCTGAAAGAAAACTTTGGACCACTGAGCAACAGTCCAGTTCTTTTTCTCCTTAGCCCAGATAAGACGCTTCTGACGTTGTCTTTGGTTCAGAAGTGGCTTGGTACGTGGAATGTGACAGTTGCAGCCCATTTCCTGAAGACATCTGTGTGCGGTGGCTCTTGATGCACTGACTCCAGCTTCAGTCCACTCCTTTTGAAGCTCTCCTAAGTTCTTAAATCGGCTTCGCCTGACAATCTTCTCAAGCCTCAGTCATTCCTTTCACTTGTACACCTTTTCCTACCACACATTTCCCTTCCAGTCAACTTTCCATAAATATGCTTTGGCACAGCACTCTGCGAACAGCCAGCTCTTTCAGCAATGACCCTCTGTGGCTTACCCTCATTGTAGAGGGTCTTGATGATCGTCTTCTGGACAATTGTCATGTCAGCAGACTTCCAGACTGCTGTTGGGATTACTGACCTAAACCCAGTATTTAACTTGAAATTAAATATTCTAATAATTTGAGATACTGATTTTTTGATTTTGATGAGCAGCAAGCTGTAATCATCAAAATGAAAACAAAAAAGTAATATATTTTACTTTGTCTAATAAATCTAGAAGATTTTTTAAGTTTTACTTTTTGAATGAAATTACAGAAAAAAAAGAACAACTTTTTCATGACATTTTAATTTATTGAGATGCACCTGTACGTGTGTATATATATATATATATATATATATATATATATAATATTTATTAAGTTTTTTTAATTACATTTTACAGATCTAATTTAGTCTGTAATGCCCCAGTATGTTGATGCAGACTTGAATAATGTTGTACCAAATCAAACACATTCAGCACTTCAGATCAAAAGACATAGAGGAACAGAAAGCAGAAGTAGTCTTGAAATGTCCGTTTGTTTCCTCCATGTATTGCCTGTATCAGGAGCCCCTTCCTCTGTCCCATGTGAAGAAGATGCAGGAGGTCTACCATCTGAACAGTGTTAAAAATGCAGAGGTTCGCTTCAGGTAAGCAGCCGACCTGTTTCTTTGAATTATCTGATTATTACGTACAGTATTTCAGTATTTCATGTCAAATTGTTTGTTTATGCAGGTGGTTGCGTGTCTGTGTGAGGGCACATTGGGAGGAAGCCGTTCCCCTGGCGCTGAAGATGGCTACCGAACAGGGCAGAATGAAATTCACTCGCCCGCTCTTTAAGTAAACTCATTAACTTGTTCTGAGCAGTCTATGATTGGACCGATAACAGCAACAACAATTAATGGGGTCACTTGTTGAAAATGGAGCAAAAGAACAAAAATGAACAGGATGTTACAGAGAGTTTTGTAACTTCCTTGCTGCCGTGGGCAACCAAATATTTTGTTGTCTTTGACCCTACTAACTTCTGTTTTTAATTGTCCAGAGCTCTTCAAGACCATTTCAAAGTCCTAGTGTGTACTTGCTGACCTCCTTCTCTCTCTCTCTCTCTCTCTCTTTTTAGGGAAGTTTACAACTTCTCCAAGTACAGCGAAGAGGCAGTGAAGACTTTTAAGGAGCACCGTGGAGCACTGCACCCTGTCACAGCGATGCTGGTGGCTAAAGATCTGAAAATTGATGGCTAAAATGCTGCTTTCTGACCTCCTTATGTGCAGGCAGTGTTTCTGTGCTTCAGCTTAGTGCTTGGATGCAAACCCTCACAACTTTAGAAAATGGATTAATGTGCAGAATGTTTCTCTCATTGACCAAAGCTTGGCTTTTTAATGTCTTGGAGGTTTCAGTCTCAGGGCTTAGAACAAAAAACGAGGAGTTTCAGTATCATGCAGTTTAGTGTTAAAAAAGAGCATATCTTGGTATGAAGGATCCACTATATCCCTTTATATGATAAGTCAAAAGTAATGTTCTGTAATAAACTCATGTGTACAAGAAATTTCTACTCTTTTCTCCAATTAAAATCGTGTTGATACTGAATAAGGTACATGGCACCTGCATTTCATATGTACATATGCTCATGCATATTTTTTTTTCTTTTGAAATGGACTTTAAGTTGCACATTTCAATGGGCAGAAGTAGTTCATAAGGTATCCTTTTTGGACAGTTCTTCAGGGGATTCTTGGTCTTATAAGGAATCCTTAGTGGAACAAATGATAAACAGAAGATGCTGACATCAAATACGCATTCTGAAATGATTTAGTCCAACAATCCTGAAGACCTTGGTTAGTTGTTTCAGGTGCAGTTAACTAAAGTTGGAGCTAAAGGCCCTGTCCCAAATGGCACACTTCATGTGCATTTGTGGTCTTGTGGACTTACAAATTGGTGCCATGTCCACATACCCGTTTAGTCCACAAGACCATTGGGAGTGCTTCTCAATACTCATGATGTGTCTTCAGCTATAATAAACCCTTAACACGTCAACTCGATCTTTAGATGCAGAGTGACCAGAGACTCTGGCGGTCTTCCACTTAGTCATTTAGTCATAGAACCACAGTTATGTTCATAACCAGGCTTCTATTTCCTTTCACTCCAGACTGCCAGAGGCTGTGCTGAAAGCACTAGTGGAAGATGAATACTTATGCAGTCACATGGAGTCCCCTTGCAAAACGTACGTGCAAGCAGAAAGCACTGCAGCGCACACCACTGGCAAGGGAGTCACATTCAATCTGTAGAAACGTGAAAACATGCAGGCTGAACCCCAAGTTACTGAAGCACAAATTTCAGAAAGCGACACTCCTCTGAATGCTGCCCAAGATGTTGCCAAAATTACCTGCGTCACCCAGTGCGCCAGTCTCTGTTTAGAAAGTGCAGCATCTCATACATCACCTAAAACAAACAAACAAGTGATCAGTCTTACACCAGGCTGCTGTCTTATCAATGTAAGCCCTCAAAGACCTAACCGGACATAGCTCCAAACGTATGTCAGCTTGATCTGCTGGCAGTGCAGCCAACACAATAGGCTGCTTAATAAAATGTCTCATGTCGGACTGGTTAGTACCTGGATGGGAGACCTCCTGGGAAAAACTAGGTTGCTGCTGGAAGAGGTGTTAGTGAGGCCAGCAGGGGGTGCTCACCCTGTGGTCTGTGTGGGTCCTAACACCCCAGTATAGTGATGGGGGCACTATACTGTCAAAAAGCACCGTCCTCCGGAGGAGACGTTAAACTGAGGTCCTGACTCTCTGTGGTAGTTAAAAATCCCTGGATGTCCTTTGAAAAGAGTAGGGTGTAACCCTGACATTCTGGCCAAATTTGCCCATTCGCCTCTGTCCATCATGGCCTCCTAATCATCCCCATATACTGATTGGCTTCATCACTCTGTCTCCTCTCCACCAATAAGCTGGTGTAGTGGATGCTGCACATTGGTGGTGGTTGAAGAGATTCCCCCTTCCGTATGTAAAGCAGTTTGAGTACCCAGAAAAGCGCTATATAAATGTAAGGAATTATTATTATTATTAATTATTATTATTATTAATTGCTAAAGCTGCCACATACACTTTCAGTGTGGATGTAGAAGATTCCAAAAGATGTTGCAAAAAATCTAAAATGCATCTCACTGAGCAGTGTAATGGATCAACATCACAGCTAGAACACCAGTGAGAGGACACTTTCCATTTACGAGCATACAACTTTCGTGTAGATGTTGCATAGACATTCAAAACAGTGTCCCTGGCCCTCCCTGAACACTCCAAGAGAGGCCTGGTGGGCCCAGTGGCCACACCCACAGTTGCAATTGATCTGGATGTGGGTGCCTAACTCTCCCTTCTAGCTGACTCAGTAGGTCTGGTCTGTTTGGCAGACGACAAGGTGGTCCTATTGTCAGTAAAAGACGGTGGCTGCAGTGGCGCACTCAAGACAGAGTCCTCCAAATCAGTGGTAAAGGGGGAAAAGCATATAGTGTCATGTCTGGCCAGTTGTGGGCTAATGCATCCAGACCCAGAGATCCTGGTTTGTCCATTAGGGTAAACCAAAGAGGGCAGTGAGACGTTTGACTGTCTGCGAACACATCTACCACTGTGGTCCCATACGTCCTCCATATCATTTGCACCACTTCTAGGTGTACAGTCCAATCTCCCTGCCATGTGATAGAGAGTCTACAGTCTGATTGAGTCGACCTGACAGATATACTGCCCGAAGGGACAGCAGGTTGACCTGGGCCCAAACAAGCAAGTTGTGAGCTACCTGAAGCGCACTCCGTGACCTTGTGCCTTCCTGGTGATTGATATATAAAATGGTCACCCTGTTGTCTGTGCGCACCAAAACATGTTTTTCCCTGAGAACAGTTTGAAAATGAAGAAGGGTAAGAAACACCGTTGTCAACTCAAGGACACTGAAGTGCAGAGCCCTTCTCCGAGTGCCATTCACTCCCCAGACAGCAACATAGTGTGGCCCAGATCCGGCCCACATCTGATACATGTGGACTACATGCGGACCAGATGTGGGCCGGATCAGGGCCGACACTATGTTGCTGTCAAGGTCCCCTCTTGTGCCAGACCCCCCACCCCCCCCATTCGAGAAGACTGGCAGCCATGCAGGTGGAGGTCCCAATGGAACTCCTCTGAGGAGAAACTCCTTGACCAAGGTGTTAGGGCTTGCATGCAATGATGTGTGACTCTGATTTTTGTGCATTTGTCTCGTACTGCACACAGACGTTTTTGAATGAGCCATTGTTGGAATGGTCTGAGCCACAACAGTCCCAGTGGTACTACTGTTGATGCTGCTGTGAGCTTCCCCAAGAGTCTCAAGAGAGCAGTGTGGTGCTGAGTGCGGCCAACCTGAAAATGCCTTACAGCCCACAGAATTAACCTTATTGTCTCTGGAGTTGGAACAGCCAACATCGTGACAGAGTTGGTGACGACTTTTGAAATTCGAGTCCTTCAAAGAATGCAGCCTTTGAATTGGGACACAGCCTTCATATGCATTTACGGTCTTGTGGACTTACAATGGCTGCCCCATTCGTTGGTGGTCCGTTAAGTCCATGGAAAACCAGCATATGCTAGTTAGGTATGTTTTGAAGCATGGAAGCTGGTTTATGCTGGTCCTTAGCTGGTCATGAGCTGGTTTAAGCTGGTCAAGTGCTGGTCCTAAACTGGTCCTAAGCAACTACCTCCAGCTCAGGACCAGCTTAAACCAGCTCATGACATAATTAACCAGCATATGCTGTTTTTTTCAACAGGGATAACAACCAGTCTGCAAACAACAAAACCGAAACAAACTGTGATAAAGAGCAAGAACCGAGTGTCGCGTGACTCACTTGTAAGTACATTCCTCAAAAAGAACATTTTTCAGTAAATGTTTTACATATCCAGAAGCAATAACATCTGGTCTAGCCTGTCCATTGTCCTAAGGGCACTTTGAAGCCCACTCACGATAGCCGACCTTCCCGATATCGACTGATCCTTCAAAACACTCACACACACACACACACACACACACACACTACCAGTCTCTTAACCGCTTCTTTAAATTCTTTAGCACGAATCTGTTTTTTTTTTTTTTTTTTTAACTGATGCTGTATCCTTAATTTTGCTGAGTGCTGAATCTGTCCAGTTGAGATGTTCACACACTGAGATTTAAAATGTCTGTTAATTATCTGCCACCTAGTGGAGGACGAAACCATAACAAACGTCAACAAGCGCCTGGACATGTCATTACAAACATCCACCATACGTATACATATGTTGGCCTCGCTGATGACAGACATCAAGGGTTTTCATTAAAGTGTACAAACACCCTCAGCTGCTCAACTTGAACAGTAATTCCAGTTGTTTAAAAATGCTTACACACTAGTGGTACTTAAGGCCCACTTAGCGAAGCGAAACCATTAACTCAAATACCTAATCTTTAGACAATCTTTAGTGTGTGTGTGTGTGTGTAAGAGAGAGAGAGAGAGAGAGAGAGAGAGAGTCTGTGTGTGTGTGTGTTTGAGAGTGACCCTAGATGACCCCACAAAGTACGAAAGATACAGAATCTTTGACTTTATGGGGTCCTTTATTTCTAAAAACTGCTATAATTGTTAATAGATAATATGAATATATCCTCATTAAAGGAATGAATATGAATATAAATATCCTCATTAAAGTGATAGTTCACCCAAAAATGTGTGTTTGGCTGAAAGAAGAAAGACATATACACCTAGGATGGCTTGAGGGTGAGTAAATTATGGGATGATTTTAATTTGTTTTGGTGAACTATCCCTTTAACAATCTTTAGACTTGGAAATATCCAACCAATTGCCATTCCAAATGCATGTACCTTTTTGTTTCTGAAAAAAATCTGTTTTGTATTAATTTTGTTTTGCCTGTATATGTTTGTTTTTTTTTCTCTCAAAGTGATGGTAGCCAAAGGACTTGCATTATTGTGGAGATTGAATATGAGACATCTCCTAGTGCCAGAGCTCTGCAGTGGCTGACCCCCAAACAGACTGCTGGGAAGAAACATCCATACATTTTCAGCCAGTGCCAGGTACCTCCTCTCCATCCCTCATCTTTCCACAACCAGCCTGCATGTGCGTGTGAAGATGTGTGGTTTGGGTGCAATTTGCTTGAAATACCATCATTTGAGCAATCTTGTACTACAAACCACAATGTTATTACAAAAAATCTTTTATCAAGAGTTACTTCATTTCACAACCCACTTGACATTATCATTGATAGATCTACCATATAGATAAACCTTTTTAAACGTATCACTACCAAGTTTTTTTTCATTAGAAGTGTTCGTTTCATTACCAGGGCTGCCGACTCTCTTTTCTCACATTCTCACACGACACATCCATTTTCCCATGCAGTGAAAAATCACGAAGCAAAGAGACCAACAGACAAGAGAGAGCAGGTTACTTTTAATATAAAACAGTCTCAACTTTCAAATTCTGTCAATTTTATTACAAAATTCAAACAATAAATAGGTCATTCCTGGGATTTGGTAATATTTCATCCTGAATTTTTTTTTTTTTTTAAACTACATATAATTAATTTTCCAATTACCCCACATCATTAGGCACATCAAACCTCCAACAAATCATATTTTTAATTTTGTCTCTCTCTCATATTGTGCCTTTCTTTCTGGGTCAACATATCTGCATGCAAAACACAGTCTTTCTGCTGCTGATGTGGCTGCCATTTCTGACATATGATGCTTGTTTAAGTGGACACATTACATCAAATATTCTATTAATAACAAAATTATGAGTTGTCATGATTTTGGTAAGTATAGCTTTACTGAAACCATGACTATTTTATATTTTCTCATTAAAATTATTCAAGAATGAGATGAAAAATATATATATATATGACAGGGTTAAGATTTTTTGCACAAAATGGCCACTGCTCCTCTTGTATAGGAGTATAGGAGAGTAGACCATATATGGCTGCAATGAAATAAGTACACGTACTTATGGATCTTATTTTTATGTGATGGGGTTGTTAAGCTTGACAGTACCCTCTCTGACTATAATACACATAAAAATATGAATAAAAACTATGATACTACTGAACTACTGAAAAGAGTCTGTAAGTCACACATGAAGAAAAACCGAGAAATAATAACGTGTTCTCGGCATATGCAGATAGACATCCCACAGAAATATTGTGATCTGCTGTTATCTGATCCTCACAGGAAATTATGATGAACAAAATGTGCAAAAAATAAATTAAAAAAGTCATGCAAATTGCTTTGCATTTATGTGCTGCTTCGACTATATTTTTGAACTTGCAATTATGTTTTTGAGACATAAGATAACTATATAAATGTCTTTTTGGCAACTTTCTTTTGCAATTTACTGGTAAAATAAGTCACTGTTGTATCGTTTTGAAGGTGAAACAGTTTGGGGCGACTAATGTCCTCACAAACCTGGTCCCAAATCTGCATGAGGTGGACACGGATGAAGCCTTCTCCTCTGTGCCCTATGAGAAAGGATTCGCTCTGCTTTATCATCTGGAGGAACTGTTGGGAGGTCCAGGTACACACACAAAATACTTTCTCCTCTTCCAGTTTAATGTGCCGAGAGTTAACACTGCGGCTTTCAAACCATTGGTGTTTTTGTATATATATATATATATATATATACACTACCAGTCAAAAGTTTGGACACACCCTCTCATTTAATGTTTTTTCTTTGTTTTCATGACTATTTACATTGTAGATTCTGACTGAAGACATCAAAACTATGAATGAACACATATGGAATTATGTAGTAAACAAAAAAGTGTGAAATAACTCTAGATATGTTTCATATTTTAGATTCCTCAAAGTAGCCACCCTTTGCTTTGTGGACAGCGCTGCAAACCCTTGGCCTTCTCTCAGTGAGCTTCATGATGTAGTCACCTGAAATGATTTTCACTTCACAGGTGTGCCTTGTCAGGGTTCATTTGTGGAATTTCTTGCCTTCTTAATGGGGTTGGGACCATCAGTTGTGTTGTGCAGAAGTCAGGTTGGTACACAGATGACAGCCCTATTTGACAACTGTTAGAATTCATATTATGGCAAGATCCAATCAGCTAAGTAAAGAAAAAACGACAGTCCATCATTACTTTAAGAACTGAAGGTCAGTCAGTCTGGAAAATTGCAAAAACTTTGAATGTGTCCCCAAGTGCAGTTGCAAAAACCATCAAGCGCTACGACGAAACTGGCTCACATGAGGACCGCCCCAGGAAAGGAAGACCAAGAGTCACCTTTGCTGCTGAGGATAAGTTCATCCGAGTCACCAGCCTCAGAAATCACAAGTTAACAGCACCTCAGATTAGAGCCCAGATTAATGCCACACAGAGTTCTAGTAGCAGACACATCTCTACATCAACTATTCAGAGGAGACTACGCAAATCAGGCCAAATAGCTGCTAAAAAAACACTACTAAGGAAAAGCAACAAGCAGAAGAGATTTGTTTGGGCCAAGAAACACAAGGAATGGACATTAGACCAGTGGAAATCTGTGTCTGATGAGTCCAAATTTGAGATCTTTGGTTCCACCCACGGTGTCTTTGTGTGATGCAGAAAAGGTGAACGGATGGTCTCTACATGCATGGTTCCCACCGTGAAGCATGGAGGAGGAGGTGTGATGGTGTGGGGGTGCTTTGCTGGTGACACTGTTGGGGATTTATTCACAATTGAAGGCACACTGAACCAGCATGGCTACCACAGCATCCTGCAGCGACATGCCATCCCATCCGGTTTGCATTTAGTTGGACCATCATTTATTTTTCAACAGGACAATGACCCCAAACACACCTCCAGGCTGTGTAAGGGCTATTTGACCAAGAAGGAAAGTGATGGAGTGCTGCGCCAGATGACCTGGCCTCCACAGTCACCTGACCTAAACCCAATCGAGATGGTTTGGGATGAGATGGACCGCAGAGTGAAAACAAAAGGGCCAACAAGTGCTCAGCATCTCTGGGAACTCCTTCAAGACTGTTGGAAAACCATTTCAGGTGACTACCTCATGAAGCTCATCGAGAGAATGCCAAGAGTGTGCAAAGCAGTAATCAAAGCAAAGGGTGGCTATTTTGAAGAATCTAAAATATAAAACATGTTTTCAGTTATTTCACACTTTTTTGTTTACTACATAATTCCATATGTGTTCATTCATAGTTTTGATGTCTTCAGTGAGAATCTACAATGTAAGTATTCATGAAAATAAAGGAAATAAACAAATAAAAGGAAAAGCAAGCTTTTTTTCCTGCCTTTTATTATAGAGGTCTTCATGGGATTCGTAAAGTCTTACATTCAGATGTTTGCCTATGGCAGTGTAACCACAGAGGAATGGAAGAACTATCTGTTCACTTACTTCAAAGATAAGGTGAGAACTAATACATTATGTACTTGAATATAGGTATACATGCATCATTTTTGTCAAAAAGGAATGCTAATGGAATGTCTCTCATCATTTGGAACCATTCTTGATGAAATCAAACTAATATCCTGTCAAATATAATTCAATAGTATGTTAAAAAATAATGTTTTCTTACTGTTGGATTACAAAATTATAATTAAAATCCTAATAGCTTTTCTTTAGGATTTTTTTTTTAGTTATTTTAATTGTTGTTTATGCCATCTTATGTACTATCAATACAGTCAATTGTTTTGTGCTCCATGTACTGTGTAAATGTATCTATTTGTTTCTTTGTCAGGTGGACATCTTGAATAAAGTGAATGCTCCAGGAATGCCTCCCGTCAAACCACAGTGAGCACTGGAGCACACGTGTGTGTGTGTGTGTGTGTGTGTGTGTGTGCCCACATGAATAGCAATACTTGAAATCAGTTTGTACAGTATAAAAAATGATTGTCTATGGAATGTCCCCAAAAACATGGAAGCCCAACATATTTTTGTGTGTGCGATTTGAATTGAACTTGGAACTATGTGAATATATTTTAAAATGTAATGTATTCCTGTGATCAAAGCTGAATTTTCAGCATCATTACTCCAGTCTTCAGTGTCACATGATCCTTCAGGAATCATTCTAATATGCTGATTTGCTGCTCAAGAAACATTTCTAAATATTATCAGTGTTGAAAAGCTTTTGTAATATTATGTCTTTACTGTTACTTTTGATCAATTAAAAATGCAGAGGTTCGCTTCAGGTAAGCAGCCGACCTGTTTCTTTGAATTAACTGATTATTACGTACAGTATTTCAGTACACTCAAAAAAATGATTTTTTGATGCTGTTCACTTTATTTAAACAACTTATTTTGATTCAACACAATTGTATCAGGTTTCTGGTTCAAATGTAATTGCTTCATGTTAAATTGACTTGAAACGATTACTTTTTGACTTAACTTCATATTTTCATATTAAAATAACATGTTTCAAACAAGTAAACTCAACCAGGACTCAATCAAACAGGACTTTCACTACCCGTCATGCTTTGCAAAGGGGCTGATCTGGGAGAGTAAATGTTGAAATAAAGTGTTATTTTAAGCAGTTTTTAGCAACATGAGAAAATGGAGAGACTTTTTAATGTTTACTGTTCTATTATGTTGATATTTAAAAGTTTCTGTTATGTTAATGGTTTTGGGGTTACCATTGTGGTGAAGTGTAGAGCATGAGGACCTGCTAACAACAATTAAAGTTGTTTTAATAATATGGGCATGCTATAGATGGAATAAAACCATCTTCTGGCTAACACCTAACAATAAGAGCCTTTACAGAGTAAAGATTTAGTAAAAGTTGTGAAAATGGTTCTTGAACGCATCCACTATATAAACTAATCAATTGAACTGGATTTTTAGGATAACTAAATGTAAAGGTTTTGGACAAAATTAAGAAAGTTAACCTGATTCAACTAAATGGCATTGAGTTAACCTTATGTAATAAATTTAAGTTAACTGAAATAAATAATGTTAATTAAATGCAACATAACAAAGTTACGTGGAACCTGTTGACATAAAAAAATTAAGTAAATCCAACGTATCATTTTTTTGAGTGTATTTCATGTCAAATTGTTTGTTTATGCAGGTGGTTGCGTGTCTGTGTGAGGGCACATTGGGAGGAAGCCGTTCCCCTGGCGCTGAAGATGGCTACCGAACAGGGCAGAATGAAATTCACTCGCCCGCTCTTTAAGTAAACTCATTAACTTGTTCTGAGCAGTCTATGATTGGACCGATAACAGCAACAACAATTAATGGGGTCACTTGTTGAAAATGGAGCAAAAGAACAAAAATGAACAGGATGTTACAGAGAGTTTTGTAACTTCCTTGCTGCCGTGGGCAACCAAACATTTTGTTGTCTTTGACCCTACTAACTTCTGTTTTTAATTGTCCAGAGCTCTTCAAGACCATTTCAAAGTCCTAGTGCGTACTTGCTGACCTCCTTCTCTCTCTCTCTCTCTTTTTTAGGGAAGTTTACAACTTCTCCAAGTACAGCGAAGAGGCAGTGAAGACTTTTAAGGAGCACCGTGGAGCACTGCACCCTGTCACAGCGATGCTGGTGGCTAAAGATCTGAAAATTGATGGCTAAAATGCTGCTTTCTGACCTCCTTATGTGCAGGCAGTGTTTCTGTGCTTCAGCTTAGTGCTTGGATGCAAACCTGCATCTCACAACTTTAGAAAATGGATTAATGTGCAGAATGTTTCTCTCATTGACCAAAGCTTGGCTTTTTAATGTCTTGGAGGTTTCAGTCTCAGGGCTTAGAACAAAAAACGAGGAGTTTCAGTATCATGCAGTTTAGTGTTAAAAAAGAGCATATCTTGGTATGAAGGATCCATTATATCCCTTTATATGATAAAGTCAAAGTCAAAAGTAATGTTCTGTAATAAACTCATGTGTACAAGAAATTTCTACTCTTTTCTCCAATTAAAATCGTGTTGATACTGAATAAGGTGCATGGCATGTATTTCATATGTACATATACTCAACATGCATTTGTTTATCTTTTGAAACAGTCTTTTAAGTTGCACATTTCAACAGGTAGTTCATAAGGTAGCCTTTTTTGGACAGTTCTTCAGGGGATTCTTGGTTTATTTTGTGTCTTATAAGGAATCCTTGGTGGAACAAATGATAAACAGAAGATGCTGACATCAAATGTGTATTCTGAAATGATTTAGTCCTGAAGACCTTGATTAGTTGTTTCAGGTGCAAATAACTAAAGTTGGAGCTAGGGTGCATCCAAAAATCGCATACTTCCCTATAGTAGGCGAAAAACAGTATGTGACAAAAGAAATTCACAGTACTCATAAAAGAGTAGGCAAAAAGTACTTCTTCTGGCGAGAATCCATGGGTTAAAGTTCTCCGTCGCTGCGACGGACTCCGGTAATTACAGCGAGCCTATATGACGGATTTCCGTCAATTGCAGGGTTCCCACCTGTCCTAATATCTTAAATTCACTTCATAATTTTAAGGCCGTAAATAGGCTTACATTTCTCAAATAGTGTAATAAATGTCTTAATTTTAGTTTTAATGGGTCTTAAATTAAGGAAAGACGAGGGGTATTCACCCTGCTGAGGGGGATGTGATCAAAGCCTGGAGTGGAGCAAAAGCACGTTCCTCTCTCCACTCTAAGCGTTCTGTAATCACTCCGCTCTTGATCCACTCCGGGTTTTCCATTCTCGCTTAGTACTGGAGAAGTGCACGTCAGGCTACGTTCTGAGCTAGCATGGACACAGCTGCAGGAAGGCTCTGATGTATTGGAGATCGATAAAAGTGTAAAAAATAAACGGAGATGGGCTTGGCTTAGCGAAATGGGTGAGAATGGAAAGGCTTTTAGTTCGTGGGCTAAAAAAATCAAACAGCCAGGTACGTGTCTGAAGCCTGTTTCTGCCACAGTTGAGTAAAAAATCTAATTCTGAGAAACTTTCTCGTAATAATGAGGGCGTGGCACGCTAGCGACATCCGCTGGTCAAAGCCGTGTAAATGCGAGAACACTGCAAACAAGGCACGTTCTGCAAAACAGTTGTTTTCGTTAAAGTCAGTGTAATCTACAAATTGCAATCTATAGTAGGCCTATTATCAGTATATCTTCCATACTTTTCCATGCGCACGAGAAGGTGGAAAGCAGAAGCAGAGTGGTTACCGTGGTAACGACCGACTCCTGCTTGTGCTCACCGGAGGAAACTAGCATGAACTTCACAAAACACAAAGGAATATGACATTTATTCGTTGTGTAACGTCTTCATAAAATGTTTTGGTTTATGTGTTAATATTAACACACGTATTTCGCGGGTGCCTCTAGGCTATTTGATGTACTTAACATACAGAAAACACATTTTAAGATGTCTATGACTTATTAGACTGTAAGTTATGCAAAACTGCTTGAAAATATGTTTAGCAGATGTTTGTAGACAGTTTTCCTGATGACTTGGATATGTAGGTGTGTGCTGTCTTATCCTCTATCTGTTTGAAATCCATGGATCACCATTCTGTGTTGCTGCTTGTTCATACACAAAAATACAAATTAAATAAAAGACCGTTTCATACACTGATAATTTATTATTAATGTTATTTTATGATATATAGATTACACTTTTTGCAGAACGTGTCATGTTTGTGTTTTCGCATTTAAACGGCTTTGACCAGCGGATGTCGCTAGCGTGCCACGCCCTTCTGCTCCCTTGCTTTGCGCATGCGTAGAAGCGCATTATTACGAAAAAAGTTGCTCTTTATTACGAGAAGGTTTCTCGTTATTATGAGAAATTAAGTCATTATTACGAGATTTTTTCCCCCCGAATATGCTAAATATTAACATATTAATTATAATTTCTCATTATTATGAGAAAAGGATTTGTGAATGGCGCAACGCAATGAAGCAACGCAACTGACGCTGGTAGGTCACATGATAAGGGCAACATGGCGAATGTAGTACGTCCAGATTACGTTCATACTACACACACTCATACTATAATTTTGTTAGCAAGTTGCCATGGTGTTTGTTAAATGAAGTTCAATTTGTAATCATTGAACTCAACATTAAAAATCTTTTGTCATGTAATCATAAGCATTGGAAACTAATCCAGATATTCACAGTATCAGTTCAAGATGAGAATGTCAATAATTATTAACAGCTGGAGGATCAAGCCTCATCAATGCCTACTTCACCTTTATCAACTCATTCTGAGCTTAGCTAGAGACTCAAGAAAGCTGCCCAGTGATTTCTGTTTGTCATGAGGTTTTATTTGATTTTGAAGAGTCTCACTGATAGCAGAAAGACAGAAACTGAAGCGCAGTTTACCATCCGCTCCACTAGGCGGCGTAAGGGTGTTTCACTGTCAGAGCGACACCTTTGGGTCCTTGACAACAATGACGCTGATGACAGTCGCTACAACACGTGCAGATGACAGCTATTATCAAACAACTATACCTATTTCAGCAAAAAAACCGACACATAGTGCGATAAAATGCAGGAATCGAGTTGTCTTTAACTCCTCGGTTAGTAACTTTACACATAAACTGAATTTCTCTAGTAAAATGATGCAGCGATCCTTGTTTTGTATGATTGTGTTTGTACTGATATATCGTTCTGTTGATGTCACAGCAGGGCTTGTCAGTTTCATTTTCATGGTGTCTTTAACCTAAATCTTGTTGTTTAAAATGGTGACTAACTTTTCAAATCTAATGTGTTAGATATATAATATGGAGTAATGTGTGTTTATTATGTCTTTCTCCTACAGAATAAGGGATGTTTGGACTCCCAGTCATCAGAAGCAGAGCTGTAGGAAGTGTGGACAGATATTGACTGTAATGATGGACCCGACTCACCCCCGCCCCGCACACCGTTCACTCATATCGTGGAGACGTATGAAAGTAATTTAATAGCATCATCAGAACTAAATTATGATGAAGAGTATATTGAAACAGGTTATTATTGATACAATATTACTGAAGTATAATATAGTCTGTAGTATGACACTGACACTGCACAGCTTTAGGAATTGGATTTATGTAGTCAATTTACATTTCTGAAACATTATTTAGACTAACTTTTAAATTAATTTAGGTATACAAAATAGCATAATGTCTTTATGTCTTTGCCCTACAGAATAAGAGATTGGAGCGTTACACCCAGGGACGTGTGGACAGACATTCACTGTAATGATGGACATCTGCTCATGGATGGGTAAGACCTCTTCTTTTTTCTTTTCTTTTTCTTTTTTTTTTTTTTTTTTTTTTTTTTTACACAGCTAATTAAATTTTTTGCAGGCAAAAGCATAACCCCAGCTGGACATCGTGCCGGATCTTAGGGGAGACCCCATGATCTCCTGCACCTTCTCACTCACACCACACCTTCATATCGCTGAGATCTGGCTGGGATCGAACCAGCAACCTCTGAACCCGTGAGGCAGCGCTCTTAACCTGTGAGCCACAGATCTCTTGACTGAACATGTGCAGGAACTTATATTTCACTGTTAACCTGACCTGTGATTTACAATAAACTAGTTAAAGCTTTCTGTTGTGTGATTGTCATGGGATTTGAACCCACGTCTCCATCGCAGTCTTGTCACCAGAGAACGTGTGTTTAGCCACTTGTGCCACTGTGACTTTCATGCTGAAATTGGGCATTTGGGCCATTTTGTTGGATATAATGCCAACAATTTACTGTTAGCAATAGTGGGATTTGAACCCATGTCTCTATAGCAGTTTCGTCACCAAAGAACACATGTTTAACCACTCACACCACTGTGGCTTTCACGTTGAGTTCTGGCGTTTGGGCCCTTTGATAGATATAATGCCAACAATGTAACATAGGCAATAGTGGGATTTGAACTCAGGTCTCCATGATTAAAGCACAATGTTTTTTTCACCTGAGCCACTGAGTCTGGTAGGTTAATAAGTGGTTTTTAAGGGTCATTTATATTTTTAATTAAGCTACAACATTAATTATATTATCAACATGGTGGGTTTTGAACACAGGACAACTTGTTTAAATCTCAAGCCTCTGTCTGAAGACACTGAACTTTATTTGGTCAGTTTGTATTTGGAAACTGTCTTGGGCCACTTTGTTGGATGTAATGCCAACAATTTCACAAAAGCAACAGGAAGATTAACAAATACCAAATGTACAACAGTCATAAGAACTTTATTCATTGTTTACATGTCAAACTCAAACTGAAACACACACATGACTAGTAAATATAATTTGTTTATTCAAGTAAATAGATTTGATATGAATTAGAAACACAGAGATCATCACACCTGACTGGAAGTTTCTAGTAAAGCTAAAGACCTTGATTAGCTGCTTCAGGTGTTTGTAATGAGGTTGGAGCTAAACTCAGGAAAGTGGCTCACCAGGAGCAGGATTAGACAGACAGCCCTGCTTTATTTCTCTCCTCCGACTGCTGTTTTCATATATGAATGCAGATACACTTATCGTCCACAAGAGGGAGACACACTGATCTCAGAGGACTCTTAGATTCACCTCCTCCTCATCAGGGACACAGAAGATCCCCTCACTGAGTCTGTTGGTGGAAAACTGGAGAACATTTCACATGCTGCTGTATTTCCAGGAAAACGTGTTTCTATGCATGATTGACATTACTTTACAAAAAATAAATAAATAAACCAGAATATTTAGCTGAAGGCTATATTTTTCTTTCAGTAAGTTAGATTTAATAAGTATTGGTTCATGCAGATACACTTATTGTCCACAAGACGGCGCTGAAACACTGATTTGAAACTTTGAAACGCATGTGCCTGTTATATTAATGAGTAAAACACTGCTTTTAAACATCATTAAATGTTTAGTCGTTATATCATTTGTTTAATTGTGAACAAACGTGATAAATATCACTTAAAACAGATAAAAACAAATACACTTGACTCAAAGACAAACTAAAAGAATCTCAGATCTTTCGTCACGTGTGTTGTGTTTACGCTTGAGGCCTGTGACTTTCAGCAGATCATTTTATCTGTCTTACCCCATCAGATGAGAGCTGATCTGACTCAGATCCTGACAAAGCATAGATTAGTTGTCAAATATATGAAAATTAAATTTCAGCTCTCTCACCCAGACCACCAATTCACTCGCCCAGAACACTAGCTTGGCACTTCAGTACTGAAAGCAGAATGACAGAAACTGAAGCGCAGTTTACCATCCGCTCCACTAGGCGGCGTAAGCGTGTGTCACTGTCAGAGCGACACCTTTGGGTCCTTGACAACAATGACGCTTGATGACAGTCGCTACAACACGTGCAGATGACAGCTATTATCATACAACTGCACATTTTTCAGTAAATAAACCGACACACTCAGTCCGATAAAATGCAGGAATCGAGTTGTCTTTAACTCCTCGGTGAGTAACTTTACACATAAACTGAATTTCTCTAGTAAAATGATGCAGCGATCCTTGTTTTGTATGATTGTGTTTGTACTGATATATCGTTCTGTTGATGTCACAGCAGGGCTTGTCAGTTTCATTTTCATGGTGTCTTTAACCTAAATCTTGTGGTTTAAAATGGTCTTTGTCATTATATGAAGGCAGTCGCGTCTTCTGTGAAAGTTTATCAGAGTTTGTTTACATGCTGTTCTCTTACTGAACTCACACCTTCAGAAGAACAAATGAATTGTAGTTGTTGCGTTTCCTTCATAATCTTTGAATGAATCGACATCTGATATTATTCTACCTTATAATATGAATAAGGAATGGTGTTTTTGTCATTGCTGTTGTTGTAGTCTTACTGAAGGCAATAATCTTCTGGATTGATGTTATTAGAGTCAGTTGGTGTGTGAAGCTCTGATGTTCTGCTGCTTCATGCTTTAGTAGAGCTGCAGTGTTCAATATTTTATACATGTTTAACTGGCAGTACTAACTTGTGTCATCTTATATTTATGAACTATTATTTAGACTTTTAAAATCTGATGTTTTAGATATAGAATATGGAGTAATGTGTGTGTTTATTATGTCTTTCTCCTACAGAATAAGGGATGTTTGGACTCCCAGTCATCAGAAGCAGAGCTGTAGGAAGTGTGGACAGATATTGACAGTAATGATGAACTTCTGCTGATGGACAGGTCAGGCTTGTAATGTTTGAATGTGTGTTGTTGGCTTGTAAATGCGTAGGTTACTCTCATTTTCTTTTTGAGGGGTCGTCTCTTTGAAAAGCAAATGATGGTAATCTAAGTAGGTGGGGAAGGGACGGAGGTTGAAATTTTTTATACAGCTAATTTTTCTTTTTTAGGCTGAAAAGCATAACTGCTGCTGGACATCGTACTGGGGCTTGGGGGGGACCCGAATCATCCCCACCCCTTCACACTCACACATATCGCTGAGATCTGGCTGGGATCGAACCAGCAACCTCTGAACCCGTGAGGCAGCGCTCTTAACCTGTGAGCCACAGATCTCTTGACTGAACATGTGCAGGAACTTATATTTCACTGTTAACCTGACCTGTGATTTACAATAAACTAGTTAAAGCTTTCTGTTGTGTGATTGTCATGGGATTTGAACCCAAGCCTCTGTCACAGTCTCGTCACCAGAGAACGTGTGTTTAGCCACTTGTGCCACTGTGACTTTCACGCCAAAGTTGGGCATTTGGGCCATTTTGTTGGATATAATGCCAACAATTTAATGTTAGCAATAGTTGGATTTGAACCTATGTCTCTGTTGAAGTCTCGGCACCAAAGAACACATGTTTAACCACTTGTGCCACTGTGGCTTTTACAGCAAGCTTTGCTGTTTGGGCCACTTTATTAGATATAATACCAACAATGTAACATAGGCAATAGTGGGATTTGAACCCACACCTCAATTGCAGTCTCGTCACCAGAGAACATGTGTTTAGCCACTTGTGCCACTGTGACTTTCACACTGAGCTCTGGCGTTTGGGCCACTTTGTTGGATATAATGCCAAAAAGTTAATGATTACAATAGTGGGATTTGAACCCATGCCTCTATCAAAGTCTCATCACCAAAGAATGTGTGTTTAATCACTTGTGCCACTGTGGCTTTTACGGTGAGCTCTGGTGTTTGGGCCACTTTGTTAGACATAATACCAACAATGTAACATAGGCAATAGTGAGATTTGAACTCAGGTCTCCATAATTAACACACAACATTTTATCACCTGAGCCACTGAGTCTGGTCGGTCATTCACTTTTGAAATTAAGCTATAACATTGATTATATCAAGAACCTAAAGTTAAGCAAAGGCAGAATCTGAACCAGGGCACCATGTATGATCCACAAGCCTTTATGTCTTAAGTCACTGAGTTTTATTTGGTCAGTTTGCTTTTGGAAATTTTAACATTTTCTGTCTTCAACATGGACAGGGTTGCCAATTTAGCGATTTTGTCACTAGATTTAGTAACTTCCCGCCCCTTTTGAGACTTTTTTTCAAAAGTTTAAGGACAAATCTAGCAAATTCTTGGACAAACCTTATCTAGATTCTTATTTTGCCCACTGATTTATATTCATATT
Source organism: Hypophthalmichthys nobilis (assembly GCA_037950665.1). Lineage (NCBI taxonomy): Eukaryota > Metazoa > Chordata > Actinopteri > Cypriniformes > Xenocyprididae > Hypophthalmichthys > Hypophthalmichthys nobilis. The sequence continues at coordinate 5,098,040 of CM075489.1, forward strand.
TATATAGATCAATGAATTTGTCATTATGATATCATCTAGTGACATTTAGCTTCCAGTTTTAGTTACTTTTAATTGAAAGCAGTTGGCAATACTGAACATGGACACATTAAAAGATAGTAAAATAGCAACCTAAAATCCAATCAATTAAAACCCAAGACAAAACACATTGCTCAAAGCAAGTCACAGGTAGTTCAAAGGAACACTGTTTCTCCACAAGGGTAACACTAAACAATATAGACCCACATAATCAACACTAAACAGAACTTTAACCCATATTAATTACAAATAACTATATCCATCTTTCATAAACATCAACCCATATTAACTACAAATAAATATATACATGTTTCATAAACATCTCAAATAGAGAGCTAATTAAATATTCATCTGCCACAGCCAATCAGCACTCACATTACCACATAATACACAGCACAGTCTATGATTCCTTTGAGTTTGAATAAACTGTAGCATCAAATATATTTCCTTTGAGTTTGAGGATAAGGAAGATCCTTTCAAGTGCAGTAATGGACACACCATGGTTATGTTGATCATCCTTCTGAAGGCACAAATGTTTAATGACATGAAAAGTCTTCCTGCTCCTTGAGGTCCACCTTCCTTAGTTTAGCTCCAACCTTTTCAGAAAACACATTTGATGTCAGTATCTGTCTCTTTTCAAAGGCTGCGCCCTCTGGAGGTTGCATTTGTTGGCCAGTTGTACGTGAGAAATTTAATTCTCATATTTTTGAAAACATGATTTTGCCAGGATCTGAGTCAGATCAGCTCTCATCTGATGGGTAAGACAGATCTGCTGAAAGGCACAGGCCTCAAGCATAAACAAAATATGCATGACAAAAGATCCAAGTTTGTCTGTGTGTCAAGTTTATTTGTTTTTTATCTTTAAGTAATGTTTATTGTTCACAGTTAAACCAATTATATATCTGCTAAAACATTTAATGGTGTTTAAAGGCAGTTTTTACTCATTAATATAACAGGCACACACATGAGATCAGATCAGTGTCAGCGCCGCCTTGTGGACGATAAGTGTATCTGCATTCATATATGAAAACAGCAGTCGGAGGAGAGAAATAAAGCAGGGCTGTCTGTCTAATCCTGCTCCTGGTGAGCCACTTTCCTGAGTTTAGCTCCAACCTCATTACAAACACCTGAAGCAGCTAATCAAGGTCTTTAGCTTTACTAGAAACTTCCAGTCAGGTGTGATGATCTCTGTGTTTCTAATTCATATCAAATCTATTTACTAGTCGTGTTTGTTTTAAGTTCGAGTTTGACATGTAAAGAATTAATAAAGATCTTAATGAAAATTCTCAGGAGTGTGTGTACATTTCACTTGTGTGTACATAATATTTACATAGTCATCCATAGAAACACATGTTTTCCTGGAAATACAGCAGCATGTGAAATGTTCTCCAGTTTTCCACCAACAGACTCAGTGAGGGGATCTTCTGTGTCCCTGATGAGGAGGAGGTGAATCTAAGAGTCCTCTGAGATCAGTTTGTCTCCCTCTTGTGGACGATAAGTGTATCTGCATTCATATGCATTCATATTCATGAAACAGCAGTCGGAGGAGAGAAATAAAGCAGGGCTGTCGTCTAATCCTGCTCCTGGTGAGCCACTTTCCTGAGTTTAGCTCCAACCTCATTACAAACACCTGAAGCAGCTAATCAAGGTCTTTAGCTTTACTAGAAACTTCCAGTCAGGTGTGATGATCTCTGTGTTTCTAATTCATATCAAATCTATTTACTTGAATAAACAAATTATATTTACTAGTCATGTGTGTGTTTCAGTTTGAGTTTGACATGTAAACAATGAATAAAGTTCTTATGACTGTTGTACATTTGGTATTTGTTAATCTTCCTGTTGCTTTTGTGAAATTGTTGGCATTACATCCAACAAAGTGGCCAAGTTTCCAAATACAAACTGACCAAATAAAGTTCAGTGTCTTCAGACAGAGGCTTGAGATTTAAGATCTCAAGATTACAAGTTGTCCTGTGTTCAAAACCCACCATGTTGATAATATAATTAATGTTGTAGCTTAATTAAAAATATAAATGACCCTTAAAAACCACATACTAATCTACCAGACTCAGTGGCTCAGGTGATAAAACATTGTGTTTTAATCATGGAGACCTGAGTTCAAATCCCACTTTTGCCTGTTTTACATTGTTGGCATTATATCTAACAAAGGGCCCAAACACCAGAGCTCAACACAAAAGTCACAGTGGCACAAGTGGCTAAACACATGTTCTCTGGTGACGAGACTGCGATGGAGGCATGGGTTCAAATCTCATTATTGCTAACAGTAAATTGTTGGCATTATATCCAACAGAACGGGCCCAAACACCAACATTCAACGTAAAAGTCACAGTGGCACAAGTGGCTAAACACACGTTCTCTGGTGACGAGACTGCGATGGAGGCATGGGTTCAAATCTCACTATTGCCTATGTTACATTGTTGGCATTATATCTAACAAAGGGCCCAAACGCCAGAACTCAGCGTGAAAGTCACAGTGGTGTGAGTGGCTAAACACATGTTCTCTGGTGATGAAACTGCTATGGAGACTTGGGTTCAAATCCCACTATTGCTAAAATTACATTTTTGGAATTATATCCAAAAAAATGACCCAAACACCAGTATTCTGTGTGAAAGTCACAGTGGCACAAGTGGCTAAACACACGTTCTCTGGTGACGAGACTGCGATGGAGGCATGGGTTCAAATCTCACTATTGCCTATGTTACATTGTTGGCATTATATCTATCAAAGGGCCCAAACGCCAGAGCTCAACGTGAAAGTCACAGTGGCACAAGTGGCTAAACACACGTTCTCTGGTGACGAGACTGCGATAGAGGCATGGGTTCAAATCTCACTATTGCTAACAGCAAATTGTTGGCATTATATCCAACAAAACGGGCCCAAACACCAACATTCAACGTGAAAGTCACAGTGGCACAAGTGGCTAAACACACGTTCTCTGGTGACGAGACTGCGACAGAGGCATGGGTTCAAATCTCACTATTGCTAACAGCAAATTGTTGGCATTATATCCAACAAAACGGGCCCAAACACCAACATTCAACGTGAAAGTCACAGTGGCACAAGTGGCTAAACACACGTTCTCTGGTGACGAGACTGCGATGGAGGCATGGGTTCAAATCTCATTATTGCCTATGTTACATTGTTGGCATTATATCCAACAAAGGGCCCAAACGCCAGAACTCAGCGTGAAAGTCACAGTGGTGTGAGTGGCTAAACACATGTTCTCTGGTGATGAAACTGCTATGGAGACTTGGGTTCAAATCCCACTATTGCTAAAATTACATTTTTGGAATTATATCCAAAAAAATGACCCAAACACCAGTATTCTGTGTGAAAGTCACAGTGGCACAAGTGGCTAAACACACGTTCTCTGGTGACGAGACTGCGATGGAGGCATGGGTTCAAATCTCACTATTGCCTATGTTACATTGTTGGTATTATATCTATCAAAGGGCCCAAACGCCAGAGCTCAACGTGAAAGTCACAGTGACACAAGTGGCTAAACACACGTTCTCTGGTGACGAGACTGCGATGGAGGCATGGGTTCAAATCTTACTATTGCCTATGTTACATTGTTGGTATTATATCTAACAAAGTGGCCCAAACGGCAAAGCTCACTGTAAAAGCCACAGTGGCACAAGTGGTTAAACACGTGTTCTTTGGTGCCGAGACTTCAACAGAGACATAGGTTCAAATCCAACTTTTGCTAACATTAAATTGTTGGCATTATATCCAACAAAATGGCCCAAATGCCCAACTTTGGTGTGAAAGTCACAGTGGCACAAGTGGCTAAACACACGTTCTCTGGTGAAGAGACTGTGATAGAGGCATGGGTTCAAATCTCACTATTGCTAACATTAAATTGTTGGCATTATATCCAACAAAACGGGCCCAAACACCAACATTCAGTGTGAAAGTCACAGTGGCACAAGTGGCTAAACACACGTTCTCTGGTGACGAGACTGTGACAGAGGCTTGGGTTCAAATCCCATGACAATCACACAACAGAAAGCTTTAACTAGTTTATTGTAAATCACAGGTCAGGTTAACAGTGAAATATAAGTTCCTGCACATGTTCAGTCAAGAGATCTGTGGCTCACAGGTTAAGAGCGCTGCCTCACGGGTTCAGAGGTTGCTGGTTCGATCCCAGCCAGATCTCAGCGATATGTGTGAGTGTGAAGGGGTGGGGATGATTCGGGTCCCCCCCCAAGCCCCAGTACGATGTCCAGCAGCAGTTATGCTTTTCAGCCTAAAAAAGAAAAATTAGCTGTATAAAAAATTTCAACCTTCATCCCTTCCCCACCAACTTAGATTACCATCATTTGCTTTTCAAAGAGACGACCCCTCAAAAAGAAAATGATAGTAACCTATGCATTTACAAGCCAACAACACACGTGTGAATTACAAGCCTGACCTGTCCATCAGCAGAAGTTCATCATTACAGTCAATATCTGTCCACACTTCCTACAGCTCTGCTTCTGATGACTGAGTGTCTAAACATCCCTTATTCTGTAGGAGAAAGACATAATAAACACAGACATTACTCCATATTCTATATCTAACACATCAGATTTTAAAAGTCTAAATAATAGTTCATAAATATAAGATGACACAAGTTAGTACTGCCAGTTAAACATGTATAAAATATTGAACACTGCAGCTCTACTAAAGCATGAAGCAGCAGAACATCAGAGCTTCACACACCAACTGACTCTAATAACATCAATCCAGAAGATTATTGCCTTCAGTAAGACTACAACAACAGCAATGACAAAAACACCATTCCTTATTCATATTATAAGGAAGAATAATCTCAGATGTCGATTCATTCAAAGATTATGAAGGAAACGCAACAACTACAATTCATTTGTTCTTCTGAAGGTGTGAGTTCAGTAAGAGAACAGCATGTAAACAAACTCTGATAAACTTTCACAGAAGACGCGACTGCCTTCATATAATGACAAAGACCATTTTAAACCACAAGATTTAGGTTAAAGACACCATGAAAATGAAACTGACAAGCCCTGCTGTGACATCAACAGAACGATATATCAGTACAAACACAATCATACAAAACAAGGATCGCTGTATCATTTTACGAGAGAAATTCAGTTTATGTGTAAAGTTACTTACGGGGAGTTAAATGACACTCGATTCCCGCATTTTATTGCACTGAATGTCGGTTTATTTGCTGGCATATGTGCAGTTGTGTGATAATAGCTGTCATCTGCACGTGTTGTAGCGACTGTCATCAAGCGTCATTGTTGTCAAGGACCCAAAGGTGTCGCTCTGACAGTGACACACGCTTACGCCGCCTAGTGGAGCGGATGGTAAACTGCGCTTCAGTTTCTGTCATTCTGCTTTCAGTACTGAAGTGCCAAGCTAGTGTTCTGGGCGAGTGAATTTGTGGTCTGGGTGAGAGAGCTTAAGTTTAATTTTCATATATTTGAAAAGTAATCTATGCTTTGTCAGGATCTGAGTCAGATCAGCTCTCATCTGATGGGGTAAGACAGATAAAATGATCTGCTGAAAGTCACAGGCCTCAGGCGTAAACACAACACACGTGACGAAAGATCTGAGATTCTTTTAGTTTGTCTTTGTGTCAAGTGCATTTGTTTTTATCTGTTTTAAGTGATATTTATCAAGTTTGTTCACAGTTAAACAAATGAAATAACGACTAAACATTTAATGATGTTTAAAGGCAGTTTTTACTCATTAATATAACAGGCACATGCATTTTAAAGTTTCAGATCAGTGTTTCAGCGCCGTCTTATGGACAATAAGTGTATCTGCATGAACCACACCAGTATGAAAGCTTGAACAGAAAACTATAGTATGTACTTATTAAATCTAACTTACTGAAAGAAAAAGAGCCATCAGACTATGCTAAATATTCTGGTTTATTTATTTATTTTAAAGTAATGTCAATCATGCATGGAAACACATGTTTTCCTGAAAATACAGCAGCATGTGAAATGTTCTCCAGTTTTCCACCAACAGACTCAGTGAGGGGATCTTCTGTGTCCCTGATGAGGAGGAGGTGAATCTAAGAGTCCTCTGAGATCAGTGTGTCTCCCTCTTGTGGACGATAAGTGTATCTGCATTCATATATGAAAACAGCAGTCGGAGGAGAGAAATAAAGCAGGGCTGTCTGTCTAATCCTGCTCCTGGTGAGCCACTTTCCTGAGTTTAGCTCCAACCTCATTACAAACACCTGAAGCAGCTAATCAAGGTCTTTAGCTTTACTAGAAACTTCCAGTCAGGTGTGATGATCTCTGTGTTTCTAATTCATATCAAATCTATTTACTTGAATAAACAAATTATATTTACTAGTCATGTGTGTGTTTCAGTTTGAGTCTGACATGTAAAGAATTAATAAAGATCTTAATGAAAATTCTCACGAGTGTGTGTTCATTATATTCACATACAGTCACTCATTTCACTCAGATATTGTGGTGGAAATTATGAAGTAATTGATGTTCTTGAGGCAGTAAAAGCTGACAAAGCCAAGAACACAAATACATTGTCTGCATTACCCCCAAAAAAAAAAAAAAAAAAAAAAAAAGTGCTAAAGATAATTAAATGTATGAAAAACTTCTCATAATCGTCGCAGGCTCTGTGGCACAGTGGACGATTAACTGCTTATTGTATGTGAACGTCCTGAGATCAAATCCAACTATTGCTTATGTAAAATTGTTGGCATTATATGCAACAAAGTGGGCCAAACGCCAGAGCTCAGTGTGAAAGTCACAGTGGTGTGAGTGGGTAAACACACGTTCTCTGGTGATGAGACCGTAACAGAGGCATGGGTTCAAATCCCATTATTGCCTATATTACATTGCTGGCATTATATCTAACAAAACGGCCCAAATGCCAGAGCTCAGCGTGAAAGTCACAGTGGCACAAGTGGCTGAACACACAGTTTCATGTAATGAGACTGCGATAGAGACATGGGTTCAAATCGCACTATTGCTAACATTAAATTGTTGCCATTATATCCAACAAAGCAGCCCAAACACCAACATTCAACGTGAAAGTCACAGTGGCACAAGTGGCTAAACACACGTTCTCTGGTGACGAGACTGTGACAGAGGCTTGGGTTCAAATCCCATGACAATCACACAACAGAAAGCTTTAACTAGTTTATTGTAAATCACAGGTCAGGTTAACAGTGAAATATAAGTTCCTGCACATGTTCAGTCAAGAGATCTGTGGCTCACAGGTTAAGCGCGCTGCCTCACGGGTTCAGAGGTTGCTGGTTTGATCTCGGCGATATGAAGGTGTGGTGTGAGTGAGAAGGTGCAGGAGATCACGGGGTCTACCCTAAGATCCGGCACGATGTCCAGCAGGGGTTATGCTTTTGCCTGCGAAAAATTTAATTAGCTGTGTAAAAAAAAAAAAAAAAAAAAAAAAAAAAAAAAACCAAGAAAAGAAAAAGAAGAGGTCTTACCCATCCATGAGCAGATGTCCATCATTACAGGGAATGTCTGTCCACACGTCCCTGGGTGTAACGCTCCAATCTCTTATTCTGTAGGGCAAAGACATAAAGACATTATGCTATTTTGTATACCTAAATTAATTTAAAAGTTAGTAATGGTAGTAATATTAATTTAAAAATGTAAATTGACTACATAAATCCAATTCCTAAAGCTGTGCAGTGTCAGTGTCATATTACAGACTATATTATACTTCAGTAATATTGTATCAATAATAATCTTTGTTTCAATATACTCTTCATCATAATTTAGTTCTGATGATGCTATTAAATTACTTTCATACGTCTCCACGATATGAGTGAACGGTGTGCGGGGCGGGGGTGAGTCGGGTCCCCCCCCTGAACCCCGGCATGATGTCCAGCAGCGGTTATGCTTTTGCCTGAAAAAAAAATTAATTAGCTGTAAAAAATAAAAAATTACCTGTCCATCAGCAGAAGTCCATCATTACAGTCAATGTCTGTCCACACTTCCTACAGCTCTGCTTCTGATGACTGGGAGTCCAAACATCCCTTATTCTGTAGGAGAAAGACATAATAAACACACACATTACTCCATATTCTATATCTAAAAATGTCAGAATATAAAAGTTAGTCTAAATAATAATAGTTATGCTGCCTTCACATACTTCTTATTTCTCAAGTCGTGATTACAAGCTTGTCGCAATCAAGTGCTTTGCTGTCAGAAAGAACAGGAATCATGGAGGACAAATATTCTTGCCTATTTTTTAGCAAACATATAAACATTCACCGCACTATCTAGGAATTTCAGTCAAATATAGGCTGTTTTTGCTGTATATAAAACATACAGGTGCTGGTCATATAATTAGAATATCATCAAAAAGTTGATTTATTTCACTAATTCCATTCAAAAAGTGAAACTTGTATATTATATTCATTCATTACACACAGACTGATATATTTCAAATGTTTATTTCTTTTAATTTTGATGATTATAACTGACAACTAAGGAAAATCCCAAATTTAGTATCTCAGAAAATTAGAATATTACTTAAGACCAATACAAAGAAAGGATTTTTAGAAATCTTGGCCAACTGAAAAGTATGAACATGAAAAGTATGAGCATGTACAGCACTCAATACTTAGTTGGGGCTCCTTTTGCCTGAATTACTGCAGCAATGCGGCGTGGCATGGAGCCGATCAGTCTGTGGCACTGCTCAGGTGTTATAAGAGCCCAGGTTGCTCTGATAGTGGCCTTCAGCTCATCTGCATTGTTGGGTCTGGCATATCGCATCTTCCTCTTCACAATACCCCATAGATTTTCTATGGGGTTAAAGTCAAGCGAGTTTGCTGGCCAATTAAGAACAGGGATACCATGGTCCTTAAACCAGGTACTGGTAGCTTTGGCACTGTGTGCAGGTGCCAAGTCCTGTTGGAAAATGAAATCTGCATCTCCATAAAGTTGGTCAGCAGCAGGAAGCATGAAGTGCTCTAAAACTTCCTGGTATACGGCTGCGTTGACCTTGGACCTCAGAAAACACAGTGGACCAACACCAGCAGATGACATGACACCCCAAACCATCACTGACTGTGGAAACTTTACACTGGACCTCAAGCAACATGGATTGTGTGCCTCTCCTCTCTTCCTCCAGACTCTGGGACCCTGATTTCCAAAGGAAATGCAAAATCTACTTTCATCAGAGAACATAACTTTGGACCACTCAGCAGCAGTCCAGTCCTTTTTATCTTTAACGCTTCTGACGCTGTCTGTTGTTCAAGAGTGGCTTGACACGAGGAATGCGACAGCTGAAACCCATGTCTTGCATACGTCTGTGCGTAGTGGTTCTTGAAGCACTGACTCCAGCTGCAGTCCACTCTTTGTGAATCTCCCCACATTTTTAATGGGTTTTGTTTCACAATCCTCTCCAGGGTGCAGTTATCCCTATTGCTTGTATACTTTTTTTCTACCACATCTTTTCCTTCCCTTCGCCTCTCTATTGATGTGCTTGGACACAGAGCTCTGTGAACAGCCAGCCTCTTTTGCAATGACCTTTTGTGTCTTGCCCTCCTTGTGCAAGGTGTCAATGGTCGTCTTTTGGACAACTGTCAAGTCAGCAGTCTTCCCCATGATTGTGTAGCCTACAGAACTAGACTGAGAGACCATTTAAAGGCCTTTGCAGGTGTTTTGAGTTAATTAGCTGATTAGAGTGTGGCACCAGGTGTCTTCAATATTGAACCTTTTCACAATATTCTAATTTTCTGAGATACTGAATTTGGGATTTTCCTTAGTTGTCAGTTATAATCATTGAAATTAAAATAAATAAACATTTGAAATATATCAGTCTGTGTGTAATGAATGAATATAATATACAAGTTTCACTTTTGAATGGAATTAGTGAAATAAATCAAATTTTTGATGATATTCTAATTATATGACCAGCACCTGTACAATATGTTTCAAATGACTATTCATATATGTAAATATGCACTACTTTAACAGCAAGACAAGGTGATGTGGCTGTTATGGAAAAAACTAATAAAGACTATCAGTTACAGCAGCAATCTTTCTCCCCTCCATCATGTTTAAAAGTTAATGGCTCATCCAACTCAGCAACTTGGGTATCAAAATTATCCCTGAGCTTCCCAGTGGTAAATACCAGGAAACTAGGAAATACTAGGAAACTTTTTAACTAGGAAACTCATATTAATACATGTAAGAGAAGAGAGTCTGCAAAACAGAAAACAGAGAAGTTCATTATCGATGATAATAGACACTGTATATCTCAAAGATCAGGCTTGCCAACTCTCACATATTTAATCTCGCACTCTCACGCCACCCAACTAAATTTCACGCCAAATAACAAGACGGCGCATAATAATTCAATAAATCTGAGCGTAGGATTTTCCCATCACTGGACGTAATTGGTCTAAAACAGATTCTGCATCAATCAAATGTGTTACTTATTATTTATTTTCAATAGCTAGCTGTCTACAGTGCCGGACGGAGAATATGAAGAAAAGGGTATATGTGTTCCCAATCTGGGGCACAAAATTAAAAACCTGCCAAAGCATACTCAACTGGATCGCTTTTCAATACGGTGTGGCCATCTAGTGGTCATAACAATGTATAACCCACTTTTTTCACTTTTAGTTCTGCAGCTGATTGTTTATTTTATTTTATTTTAAAGAAATAATAGACACTGTCAAACTGATTTTATTGTCAGTGCACTGGCACAAATTAAATGAAACATAAATTCATAAATTAAATCTGTGATCTGTCTCTTTTAACTATGCCTATAACTTTATTTCATAAGTTCATGATGCTATTTATTTAGATTTTCTTTCCTTTATGAAGAATTTCTTTATTGTACAGCACTTTGGTCAACGCTCTGTTGTTTTAGTAGTGCTTTATAAATAAATAAACTGAACTGAAGCTTCGGACGTCATATATCAAGTACTAGAGCTGCACGATTCTGGATTAGGGCTGCAACTAACGATTATTTTGATAACTGATTAATCTAACGATTGTTAGAACGATTAATCGACTAATCGTTGATTATTGCACTGGTTAATCAGTATGCTTTGTACGATTATTCCACTTTAGTAATTAGTTAAAATATTGAGCTATACTTTAATAAATAAAGCAAGGAAATCACTTCAGCTTTTGAAAGTTATTTTAATGAATTTTGAGCCAACTGAATACACCTTCAGGTTTCCTTTCCTCCTCAAAAGTCATCAACAGTCCAAGTATTACAATGACTGGTACTGTGTTTTTATATAACCTGGGAATTATAATAACTTTTTAATAGAATTAAAAATATGAATATGTAATATGTTTTTTTTTTTTTTTAAATACTCCTATCTAGATTTCTTCTTCTTTTTTTTTTTTTTTAGAGTTTATGGTCACTGAATGCCTTTCCTGAGGTTAATGTAACATTTTGTGACATATTTGTTAGCAAGCTGTTTTATTGACGTCTTTCTGCGGTTGAAACTCTGATTAAGTGATTACATTAGAGATGGCTTAATTTCAGTTGTAATTAATTTCAAGTTGTAATGTATTTTTCAACATACTTTTTGATGTTCATTCATGTTTATTTCATGCTGTAATGGCAAAAAAGAGGAAGATAGGTTCACGTGCCGCTTGACGCCAAAACCACATGTATTGTTTGAATCCCGTAGTAAAATTTACAGAATTTAAAAGCTGAGACTTTGTTTTATATCAAAAGTAACCTGATCTGTCTCATCTGTCGGCGTGTTGTCTGTCCTCTTTGCTCTGCTATGTATCTTTCACAGCATGAGACGTGTGTTTGAATGAGAGTTGGTGGCCCTGCATGACAGCATTTTTTGTAGTTATGCTAAACGTTATGTTTTATGCTATGTTAAACTTCCACATTTTACAGGTTCGACTTCGTTTGCACTATACACTCCGAAGCACCGTGTCTTCTTCTATTGGAGTCGATCCGGGAGGGGTGCATTACACCACTGGTTAAACTGCGTTATTGCAGGCCCTTCAAATAGGTCATATGAGATCAAAAGACTATTCGACGACAATTTTTTATTGTCGATGTTGTCGATAATATCGACTAATCGTTTCAGCCCTATTCTGGATAAAATGAGAGTCAAGAGTTTTTTTTATTTCAAATAGAAATCATGATTCTCCCACGATTCTGAATATAAAACTAAACAAAATAACATGTAATTTACTAGAGGTTGTAACAAAATATTAATTGCTGGAAAAATGTTTAATTAATTTGAATGAATTATAAAAAAAAATGGTGAATGAATTCAATGACTCATTAATAAATACTTGTTTCATTACTGGATGAATAAGTGTTTTTGAACGAATCTTTTGAATGAATGATTCAATGACGAATACATTTTTTAACAGTCACTTGTCGCCACCTAGTGGCATAAGGTGTAATTAAAACTGTTATTGGAAGTGCCAAGTTAGGCATTTACACTAGTGCGTTTTTGTTTTAAAACGGCATTTTAAAATGAATACGATCCTCGTCTACATGGGCGTTTCCACAGCATTTCAGAAACGATCTCCGTCTACACTACATGGCCGAAAACGCATGTCACATGACCGTTCATGCACACTGGGCATGGGTGTTCAAGTGTAAACAGTTGCCTCTTGCATGTAGATAGCTGCAGTATTAAAAAATGCAGTTTCACTGCACAGTGGCTGCTAAAAACGACAGCAAAGCCAGCAACGATTGCAGTTCACTCTTCATGTTATTGTTTACACGGTCGTCAAGGATACGCAGAGCGAATGCGGGCAGCCACGCCATCATTTTCAGAAGTCTCCATTTTGGTATGTTTACACTGAAATGCATTTTCGTTTTCGAAAGTCTCCGTTTTCGAGGTTCGAAAACGCCGGCGTAGTGTAAACGACATGCGTAACCGTAGCAAAACTTATGCGTTAACGTATGCATTTTTTTATAATCAAAATCAAAGCCAGGAAAGTTTCTGAAATTTGGTTGATTTGACACGGAATTGACCCCATATCCTACAGTACCCTATAATATATAGACTACACCTATTATCCACACAGTGTAATACAATTTTAATACCACAGCAAACATAGCTTAATACAAGTAAAAAACTTAGTTTTGAATGTTAAGGGTTTCAGTTGCTACATGAAAAAGTAGTAAATGTCTGTGTATTTGAGAATCCACTTCATCTGTGATAAAGTACGCAAACACGGCGCAAACTTCACGCCTGTTTCAACCGTTCAACTTAAATTCCAGTCAAAAACTACAAATCAAGGTCCTTCCATTTCCGCCACTAAATAAAAGAAATAAAAACAGTAATTGCGACTTTTTATCTCAAAATTCTGACTTTTTTTCTCGCAATTGCGTGATATAAAGTCACAATTCTGACTTTTTTCCTCAAAATTCTGACTTTTTTTCTCACAATTGCGAGTTATAAAGTCACAATTCTGAGAAATAAACTCGCAATTGTGTGATATAAAGTCACAATTCTGTTCAAAAGACTTTTTTCTCACAATTGCGAGGTTATATCTCAGAATTTACTTTATATCCAAAGCTATCTCACGACCAATTCGTACGTATTTTACGAGGTGGCTAATTCGTACGACCTCACTCGTACGAATTCATATGATTTGTCTAAACCCTAGTGATGGGTAGGTTTAGGGGCGGGGTTAGGGGTAGGTCATTCGTATGAATTCATACGAATTTGGCAACTCGTAAAATACGTACGATTTAGCAAAAAAACGTATGAAATCGTACTAGTGAGGTTGTACGAATTAGCCACCTCGTAAAATACGTATGAATTGCCGTGAGATCGGGTTGTTATATGAGTTTATATCTCACAATTCTGACTTTATATCAGACAATTGTGAGAAAAAAAGTTAGAATTGTGAGATATAAACTCACAATTGATAAAAAGTCAGAATTCCGAGATAAAAAGTCGCAATTACTGTTTTTTTTTTTTTATTTAGTGGCGGAAACGGGCTTCCATACCTTCTCGACTTGTTTGTTAAGTTTAAAAAAAAAAATAAAAAAAAATATATATATATATATATAAAAATCCCGCAGTTTTCCAACCGCTCCACTAGGCGGCACAATCGAGCATCACTTTCAGCCTGACACCTTTAGATCCTTGACAACATGACGCATAAAATGACATTTTAATGGCATGAAAGTACAGATCCTGCAGATGACAGCTCAGTGACAGACTCTAATGTCACTCAGCAGCACATATTACAGGCTGTCAGCAAACTAAACCGACAAAAACTACGATAAAGAGCAAGATTCGAGTGTAACGCGACTCACGTGTAAGTAACTTTCCGTGTGAAGCGCTTAAAGTCCTTATTTTTTTGAATTAGAGAAATTATAAAAGTTTGTATTGATGTATTAGTGTTTTAACACCAAAAACGTCGCGCTGTCATTTCATCAAACGTCTCCACTCGCTCTCGTAATGACAGCATAATGACAGTGAGGGCGGATCTGAGAGTCGCGCGAGCAGACAATGATGCCACACGTGGGTTTGTAGTGTTTTCTTCAGCTCGCGGTGAATCTGCTCCTCTCTCACCTGCGCTCAACACCTGCCGCTCCTCCGGACACTTCTTAGAGGGATTAAGAACTTAAATAAAGGTATATATTTTCTGACATCTCCAATTGAGAAACTACACAGAGTGTTTGTGCTGCTGGTGGTGTTGGGGGCGGCACTTTCTCTAGAAAGCATTTGATTGGACAAAATTCCTGTCGCGCAAGATGAGTCATCAATAATTCTGATCTGTGAAATAATGTAATTCTGTACAAACAGAGACTGTACATTTTCCATGAATTTGCTTTAATTTAAACAGCACTAATTTAAATTTCATTCAGTCATACAATTTTGTTGATAAAAAAGTATTAGTATTTATCTAATAAAGTTTACTTTTAGAATAAATTAATCAGCAGATGTTGCATTAACTTTATAATATTTTATATAAGAGAAATCACTCGCCTGTTCATTTTCTATTATTAAGTAGTACAATAATAAGCAATAGTATTTTTATATCTGTTGACATTGTAGTTACAACAGACAAGCAATCAAATGCAATCTGGTAGCAATTTTCAGACAACGACTGGACGCTTAGATTCTGCTTTGCACTTGGTTTTCATTATGTAGCATCCAATGTTTTTGTTTTTTATCTGCCATCTTTTTAGATCTGTGATTTTCAGACAAACTGATAAGATACCAGTACTGCTGTTTTTAAATCCCAGTCTTTTATCATCCATAACAAACTTTTCAGTGTCTTATTATTTCTGTTTCTGCAGACCTTCCTCACCACGATGCTGCTCTCTCTCATATACCTGGAATATGAATCATCAGCAGTGCAGCAGGTGAGTGATCTTATGATTTTCTGTTGTCTCTTGCCTCATAAACAACATCTTATCAGTTTAATCTTTATGTAACAAAAATGTCTTCTTTAGCACCTTAAAAGTATGAATTAACATTCTTAGCTTTATGTAATGAAAGTTAAACTAATATTTAAAATTCAAATATTTACATATTTTTAATAGTATTTTATATAATATTTACATCATATTTTAAATATAATATATAATACAATATAGTATTTATTTAATTGTACCTAGACACAAAAATATTTTAAATGTGTGTAAATGTATTTATTTCTTAACATTTGCAAAAATCTTGATTTTAATATTCTAATTCTAAATATTTACTTAATTTTAATATAATATAATATAATATAATATTGTATCTAGACACAAAGATATTTTAATATATTATTATTAAATATTTTAATAAAAAAAAAAATATATATATATATATATATATATTTCAATATATGTATTCAAATGTTTATTTCTTATCCTAAAGTTTTTTTTTGTGCATAACCATTAATATACTTTTTACAATATTCACAACCGTTAATATTTGTTTATTTGAAGTATTTTATATGTAACATTCTATTTATATAGAATATATATAAAATAAAGTATTTATATTTATAAGTATAATAAGTATAATATTTATTGTATTTAATATTATAAACATTTATTCAATATTTTAGTGTTAATAGACACAAATTACAATTGTTTTCAAATGGATTTAAATATATTTATTTTTTAACATCTACAAAAAACTGATATTATATTAATATTATAATTCTAAATATTTAAATATTTTTATATTTTTCATTTTTTTATTTTTATTGTACCTAGACACAAACTTATTTTATTTTATTTATTTTGTTTATTTATTTATTTATTTTTTTTGAATGAGTGTAAATGTGTTTATTTCTTATTTTAAACAATACCAGTGTGACTATGAGATGGAGGTGGTTGAGTGGTCAGAGCTCATGACATAAAAATCTAATCAATGCAAGAGTCATGGGTTCAAATCCCCTCTGCATACAAAGACTTTTTCCTCCATTTAGCAGCGAAAAAAAAAAAAAAAAAAAAAAAAATATATATATATATATCTATATTTACTGTTATACTGCTGTGGCTACAGCTTTCTTTCTTTGGGATGGTGGTTGTCACCCCAACATGCTGAGGTGGGACTTGAACCCATGCCTCTACCGCAGCCTTGTCCGCAACCAACGTGTTTAGCCACTAGTGCCATTGTGGCTTTCACAACAGGTGCTGCCATTTGGGCCACTTTGTTGGATATAACATCAATGATTTAACATAAGCAACAATGGGATTTGAACTCAGATCTTCATGATTAAAACACAACGCTTTATCGCCTGAGCATCAGAGCTGAAGTGTGTTTTAAACAAGATTTTATTAAGAGCTGTGTTGTACATAAAGAAAAACTTAAAGAAAACAGCAGTTGTGGGGTTCGAACCCAGATGGTCATGTATGAAAGACAAGCAATCATTCACTGAGCCATAGAGGTTGTGATGTGCAATGGTGTTTTGTATTTTTAATGATAGCATTGTGTTTGTGAATGGGCTTTTATTGAGAGCCGTGTTGTATATAAAGAAAAACTTCAGCAATTGTGGGGTTTGAACCCAGAAGGTTGTGTTTGAAAATCAAGCACACTTCCTCAGAGCCACAGAGGTCTTGTTGTGTGATAGTGTTTTGGATTGTAAGTTCATCTATGACACTACTCATAGCAGCAATTTAAAACAAGGAATAGTAGGATTTGAACCCAGGTCTCCATGATTAAAATGTAACGCTTTACCACCTGAGCTACAGAGTTTGTGGGGCTGAAGCTTGTTTTGGTCTGAGTTTTATTGAGAGCTGTGTTGTATATAAAGAAAACCTTTGAAACCAGAAAGTCATGTTTAAAAGACAAATCCAGTAAACCACAGAGATTATGATCTTTTGAATTGTTAGTTTATCTGTAATATTTACAATAATAGTGGGAATTGAACTCAGAACTCCACATTTTAAACGCATTACCTTATCAGCTGAGCCACTGACTCTGCAGAGCTTCAGTGTTTTGAATGGGCTTTTATTTTTATTAGCCACAGCATAAATTGTAGCAACAATTTAACAGAAGCAATTGTGGGATTCGAACTCAAGTCTCCAGAATTAAAGTACAACACTTTATCTATTGAGCCACTGAGTCTACAGAGGTAAAATAAGTTTTGAATGGAGCTTTATTGAGAGTTTTTTTTTATTTTTTAAGTGATGAAAAGCACTTTAGCAATAGTGGGATTTGATTCAAGACTTTCTTGTACCAAAAACAAGTAATTACCCACTGAACCACGGATGATGCACTAATGTTTATAAAGGGTCTTTTAGACTTTTTAGACCAATATAGGTTAAGAACATGAACTGCTAAATACATTCATTCACATTATTTCATGTGTACATTTGTATGGAATAACTTATTTTTTACTCTTCTAAACATATTTAATTATAATAATACAATTGCTACATAATATAAATTGCTAGGTGTGTGTGTGTGTGTGTGTTTTTTTGGTGGAAACAGTAAAGAAATATAATTTTTTTTAATGCATTTAAAAATTTGGGTCTGAACGCCCTCCTGTGGGTAACTGTGTGAAAAACACTGATGTAACTTATTTTTTACAACTTGAAATCAATCCAGTCAAACCCTTTATTAAACTCTTTTGAAACTAAAAAAACCTGATTTTATCTTCTAATATTTTATAAATACGTTCTCTCTAACACACTACAGGTGCTGGGTTGGCACTAACCTTTAACATACCGCTATAATTTATTCACCTCACAAAAATAATCCTCTTTGCATTCTTATTACTTATATTCGTTTCATTTTAAGGTCACTATTTAGTTTAAATTGGCTTATTATTAAGATCATATTGGCTTTGCACCTGCATTAATTTCTTTTGTGGGTTTTAGTCATTCAAAAATCAGGTTTTCCTTAATGTCAAATAAACATTACCTTTACAAATGGAAAATATATAACTTGAGAAACAGTTACCTGGATGGTTTGTAGACAATTTGACTCTTTTAATGTTGCAGGGATAAATTTACATTAAATTTAGTGATAACTGCAAAATACTTGTGTGTTCAAGACAAAAACAAAAACAAAAAAACAAGCAGAAATACAACATGACATCAGTAAAACATGTCACTTTACTGTCTCTACAAGTGCAGTCAAACAGAACAATGGCTTTATAATGACTACAACTGCATATGTGAAGAAGGTGGCGAAGTCTTCTGGATCTCTGGGGTGTTTCGATTCGCTGCACGTTTACCTCAGCCTGCCGCCAACCTTGCCCTTGCCACGACCTTTGGCACTGCAAAGAGAAACATGATTATCAAACCAGTTTATGTGGCTGCATATCAAATAATTGCTGATCATTTCATCAATCCACTGATCTACTAAATCACTGCGCTATGAGAACATAACATTATGCTACTTAGCGAGCTATGGAATTATTTTGTGCATTTTATTTCTAATCATAATGCTAATGCATTTCAGTTTTGACTTGGAAATGAACAAATTTCTCTATTACGGACCTGGTCTCAGAACATAGACTATTTATCTGAGCATACCCTAATCAATATTCATGAGCTAAGGTTTAACAACCCCAATCCAAAAACTCAACATGGAATTTTCACAAATTACTTTACTTTCATAATATGACACATTTCAGAGTAAAAAAGATATTTAGCAAGAAAAAAAAAAGTAATGTGGGAATTTGTTGTATTGTGAAAATCTATTTCTATATGGCAAGGCATTATTAATATTCATGAGCTAAAGCTTAAAGTTGCGATAAAGTCTTTTCTTCTCTAGTGTGACGTATATATCAGAGTAAAACGTCTTGACGAACAAGAACAAAAAATGTAGGGCGGGGCTTGATTTTTTTATTGGGAATCGATTGGATGGTTGCGGTTTGCAATTGTCCGATCTCATGTGAGTGACAGGTTGCGACACAAATGTGCACAGACAAGAATTGTCTATTTTGATTTTGAAGGTGACTTTAAAGGTGCAGTGTGCAAATTTTAGCGGCATCTAGCGGTGAGGTTGCGAATTGCAACCAACAGTTCAGTCCATCGCTCTCTTTCGAATCATATAGAGAAGCTATGGTGGCCAACACAGGACAAAGATGTCGTAGTCTTACTTCTAACAAAGAACGATCTCTGCTTCTAATTAACCATATGACTACTACTACTACTACTTCTTCTTCGTGCGTATTCAACATAGTGACGACGCAAGCTGCCTCTAAAAACACCAACGAAGAAGTAGAACAACAACATAGTGATGAAACATGCTCTGTTGAGCAGTTTGTCCGTTTAGGGCTACTGTAGAAACATGCCGGCACAAAATGGCGACTTGACATGTAAGGGGACCCGCAGTGTATGTAGATAGAAATGGCTCATTTTAAGTTAATAAAAACATAACAGTTCATTATGTAAGGTCTTTATACACCACTGAAAACATAGTTATGTATATTATATTGCATTTTTGTCAATAGATCCTCCTAAATATTACACTTTGGACCTTTAATTGTGTTGTGACAACACAACAACCCTAATCCAAGAATCATTCCTGTCCCCACAACCTCATGCTCACAGCCTCAATGGCTAGACTGATCTTGATTTTGACAACAAACAATCAGTGAATACTGAGGCGACATTTAGAATAGAAATGTGACTGCTTCAGGGCCGGTTCACACAGAACGCATTTTTGCTGTTAAATGCGTGAGATGCGTGCAACTTTTTTTAACTCGAACGCTGTGCTTTTCGAATGTCGTGTAACTCACGAGACGCTGCAAAAGAGGCGCAGCGAGAGCGCAACGGTTAAAGAAGTCCATCTACCACGTGTTTACATTGAAAAACAATGGAAAAGTAGCGCAGTGGAATGGAAAAAAGCATTCTGTGTGAACAGCCCCTTGAAAAAAAATAAAAAGACAGAATAGCAGTTTGCAAAATTAGAAGAGACACATTTCATACACATGCAAGTGTCACTCAGTCACATGCAGTCCATGTTGCAGTCTTGCTTTGTCCTAATGGGTTTCTTACCCTCTCGTTCAGCCTACAGATTCCGTCTCCAGAGGCAAAATATTCATTTTGAACTTACCGTTCCATTGGAGTCTCTCTCATTTATGTCCATATATATATATATTTAATGTCTTCCCTAAGGTCAACATTTACAATACTTCATATTTATCTGCATATATGAGTGTATTTATGGACAAATACATGTACTGTATGTGCTGGCGAGTAAAGTATGAACGGAAGGAGCCACTTAAACTGGTCGTATTAGGATTGAGTGTAAAGATCCTAAACATTTCCCCGTTTGACACTGGGTTTGAGCTGAACCACATGCTCTGAGCTCGCACCTGTCAAGATCGTACGGTTTCATCGGGCCTGGGATCTGAAAGGAGCGGGAACTGTTGAGGAGACCAAACTCAAAACTGAAGGGATAGTTTACCCAAAAATGAAAGTTCTCTCATCATTTACTCACCCACATGCCATCTCTGATGTATACTGTATGACTTTCTTTCTTCAGATAAACACAAACAAAGATTTTTAGGAACATAATCAATCTCTCTGAGTTCATATAATGCAAGTGCCACTAGGTCGACACTTGAAAAACCACACACAGCGATTGAGGCGGTGAT
The DNA here is from genome assembly GCA_037950665.1 of Hypophthalmichthys nobilis. Lineage (NCBI taxonomy): Eukaryota > Metazoa > Chordata > Actinopteri > Cypriniformes > Xenocyprididae > Hypophthalmichthys > Hypophthalmichthys nobilis. The sequence goes on from CM075489.1 coordinate 5,119,090, forward strand.
CCATACGATCCCACTGCAGTGGTGTCAATTCACCAAAAGCCAAGGTATGAACTCTGATGACGTCATCAAATCTCCCACAACGTGACTTGTGTGTGTGTGTGTGTGTGTGGTGTGTCCAAAGATAAATCACATAGTTAGGCCTAGTTAGGATTGTTTTGATCATGAACCGTTTTTTGTTCATCTTTAAAAGAACTAAAACTAAAATTTTCACGATGTAGTTAAACTAGCATTTAGTTAAACAAAACAAAACAAAACAAAAACAAAACAAGACATGAAAATACCATTATAACCAGTAGATGGCGGAAGAGGAGCTCATTAGCCATTTCCACTCCTTAATATTTTATTTTTTCACACGTTTTGCTTTTGCATTTATTTTTTAGAATTTATCAAATCACTATTATAACATTAAAAATTTATTTTTGTCATTTTTGTCTATTTTTTTGGTAACGAAAAGTGAAGTATACATTTGTAGGAAAGGTCACAAATTCTCATGAAAAACGAAAACTTCTTCAAATTGCGAATGAAATTGCACAGACAGCAAGTAAAGAGCACTTCCTTTATAATCACTGAAGCTGTCAGTCAGTACAGTGCAAACTCAGTGTGAAAACTCACGTTTTAATCAATAAATCTGACTAAACGTCACAATAATTCTTTTATTTAAATCGTGTCTGTGCTCTGTTTTTTATAATTAGAGGATTTGTGCACATATAAAACTTAGTAAACTTGCTCTAAACATAAACTCATACAGCATTTTGAGAGAAACTGAGTGGATTCTCACTACAAGTCACTTAAACCCCTTTGATTGGTCATTATTTTCAGTAGAAATGGCTGTGATTGGCTACAAAACTCAACGCTGCAAAAGCTTGTTGTAAATAGACACATTTGCAGCGCCGTTAATTTTACGTGACACGAATATAACAGCTATATTGCTTTAATTTACTTGCCTTTCTCGTTTATTAAATAACTACAAATTATAAGTTACATGTAGTAATATAACTCTGTTAATCCTGCAATAAAAATATATTACTTTGCATGCCAGGCAGCCAATACCCAATTTGCTATACCCAATTGACAGCCCATCCCATTGATTCACCTACTGGGCTCGTATGATAACTATCACTATCACTGTGTGTGGTTTTTCAAGCATCAAACAAGCGGCATCCATTCAATAGCATTATGTGGACTCGCAGAGGAGGCTTATTTTCCTGAAAAATTTCGAAAGTCATGGCATGAGGGTGAGGGTGAGTAAACGATGAGAGAATTTTAATTTTGGGGTGAACTATCCCTTTAGCAGCAACACTTCCTCTGCTTCCTTCCTCTGAGCAAGACCTCATTGAAACCAGGGGAAAGTGACCAGTGTGGCTCAGGGTACTTACCTCTGGTGATCTTTGACTCTAGCCAGTAGCTGAGTGATCTGTAAGGAACACATACGGAAGCCTTGCTAAGCACAAAAGACAATATAAACAGGACCAGCTGATGGGGGAAAACCTGTGCATTTGCAGACGTCCGCTGCCTGATTGCAGCCACAATCACGTCACCTGCCTTCACCGACGGACCGAGAGCCCAGACCCGACACAAATCTGACTGACAACAGTTACTGACAGCAGGCTACACAACAGTGAGGTGGCCGCCCTCACAGCCAGTTACTTACAACTTCTGTTGTTCATTGATTCGGGTCTGGAGTACATTCATCTGGAAGCAAGTCACAGTTTTAGACAGGTAGGCCATGGACGCCTGTTTATCACGGCGCCAAAATGGAAGCTAATTTAAAGGCTAAGTCAGGCCCTGTTTACACCTGATATTAAGATGCATTTTGGTTGAACGGATCACAAGTAGACGAGGGAGACACATTCCCATTTACACCTGGTGTTTTAGTCCGTCTCTTTTGTCCACTTTCAACCACTTCTCTCCCGATTTCTTCGATGGGAGGGTCAATGGGTGAGTAAATGTATGTGCTTTTTCAGATCTTTCGATCTAATGGACAAATAAGCTCGTGCAATTTACAAATGAACGCGACCTGAGATGACGGAAAAACACGGAGAGCATCAGCTTTCGTTTCTGCTCTGACAGCCGCAAGACAACGCCAAAATCTGTTAGAAATCAGGAATGGTGAGAGAACATTGTGCTTGGTACATTTTTTTGTCTTCAAACCAAATTTTTAAATCCCGTCTGGTGTTTCCCCATAATGTTTACACATTAATTCAGTAGGTGGAGATTAGGCGGGTCTTTTGTGGCTGTTCGAATGCATTTGACCACATGAGTGTTTACACTACATCAGCAATCCTGTCGAATGCATTTTCATCTACCTCTGGAAGTGGTCAAAAGTGGACAAGCTCAAAACGTTTTAGACCCATTTACACCTGTATTTAGTGTCGCCAACTTGTGATCCGACTGACCAAAACGCATCTTAATACCAGATGTACCAAGCCTTAAAGTCAACATGAAATATTCACAACTGTTTTACTTCCGTAATGTAAATATATGACAGATATTTAACAAGAAAAAAAATTAAGGTGGGACTTGGTTTATTTCTATATATTGAAAAAAAAAAAAAATGTAGAAACAATTTTAACTCAGAAATTGCTAGTAAATTTCACAATTAATTACAAAGAAATGACTAATAACACATTTAATTTAACATGAAATTTTGAGTAGTATTTTCTTGTAAAACAAATTAAGTAATCTTCGAAACAAAATTTTTTTACAGTGTATGACAGGGCTTGATGTCATTTTTGGAGGGATTACTAATTATTAACAATAACACTAATAATATGAATTAAGAAAGTAAGTTAAGTTAAGAAAGGTTGTTTTCAGGTTGACTTTAAGTGATTTATGTCGAGTCAAACTAACAATTTTTTAATAATATGTTATAATCTACTTTCTGTAGAATCGTGCTTAAAAGATCTCAACAATAACAGCTGATACCAACATAAATAAAGAAACAATTAGTCTTGAAATTAAGGCAATAGGGCAAAAGGAAATGGTTATCATGATGTTTGCAACAAAAACACAATATACAAATCCCATATTAGCAGTGTAATTTATAAATAACATTTATGCTATGCTTTTTTTATGTTGTTGTGTGAAGTTGATAACACACTTACGTCATATTTCTGTCTCTTCAGTTTCTCGCTGAGGTCGAACTTCTCGGCCTCCAGCTGCATCATCCACTGCCAGAGCTCATTGGCCTTCTCTCTGCGAGAACCAATCAGAAGCTTCGTCAGCGGCCGTTCACGCAACACCGGCTGACGCGAACGGTGCTAAGATCACGTTCAGCGGTGACTTACTTCAGTTTATCTTCAGTCAGATGATCGATGTTGAGTGGCTTCCTCCTATCCGCCAGGATCTTCCTCTTCTTCTCTCTCTCCGTCTGTTTCTTCGCCCCTTTGCGGCCCTCGCCCTGCGAGACATAAATGATGGTGTTTGATTCAGAGAGAGAGAGAGAGAGAGAGAGAAGCAGATTCTTCCTGCGGGGTCTTATTTTCATGTTATTTTCCATGCAGTTTTTGGATCAAAATCCAACATCAAAACTTCTAGTTTGCTATATCTCTTAATTCAAACCTTCTGCTGGATTCCTCCGTATTGGTGTGTCATGTTGGTAAGAGCTTTCTTCTTCTTGGCGTCTTCATCTTGTTTCTTCCTCTGTTCCTCTAGCTCTCTTCTCTCCTTTTCTTCCTGTTGAGAGATCCGAATTTCACTTATTTCCTCCGTCATTTCTATTCTAGCACTCTGTGTCATAGAGGTAAATGGCTGCTTCCTATTGGCTGAAGGGAGTGTCACTCACGGCCAGACGGGCTTGTCTCTCCTTCTCCTTCTCTGTACGGACTCTCTGCTGCTCGGCTCTCTCCGCGCGACGCTTCTCCTGCAGACAGCACCAGACAGATGAAACACAAGACTGAATGTTATTTAGCATTTAAAGCTGTGTAATCCAGTTCTGAAACCCTTCTGGATTAGAAAGTGCTTTCAGATTATCACATTAACTTACGATTCTGTTGACCAGAGCGATCAGGTCCTCTTCATCTTTCTTCCTCTGGATAAAATGAGCTTCAATCAGAGACTGAAGCTCAGATAAATCCTTCTCCTGACGCTTCCTGTGAATGTCCTATTACACACACACAGGTATTGACAGAAAATCAATATTCACAATAACATACTACTTTAATGTAGTACACAGTTTTGCAAATTGTGGATGACCGTTCACCCAGCTAACAAAAATATGTTCTAAGAACGTTTTGCTAACGTTCCCATTAAGTTATGAAAATGTTCTCTAAATGTTTTAAAAATGTTTTTTCTTGGTTATGTAAACGTTAAGGGAACTTTTCATTTTATAATTTTGCAAAAATCATGGGAACGTTACTTTTGAATGTTCTTTGAAACAAAAAATGTTCCATGAACAATGTATAAATAACGTTTTTGAGCTAACATTTTGAGAACATTATTAATGCCCAGATAACTTTGAATGAACATTCTATTACCGTTACTAGAAGAATGCTTGTTCATAACTTTGAGAAAACCTTGCAAGAATGTTAGCTAAAGTTCTGAGGACGTTCCCTACTAGTTGGGCATAAACATACAGTATTAAAGGCATAATATGTACGATTATTGGAATAAAATATCCAAAAACCACTAGAACAATGTTATATATTTTGTTGACTTGCGTACTTACATTATCCCAAATGTTTCCAAAAATGTTTAAATCCAGAGAAATAAGCAATTTTAACCAGGACACGGACCGTGTCTGTGCGTCGCCTATCAGTGACATCATACCCGCATTCCCCTCCATTTCCCTCTTTTTTATTTTGTAGAAACCATGGAAGCACCAAAAACGCTCTAATATATTATGTATTTTATTAGTAGGTGAACAACTGTTTGAATACATTCATTGACAGAAAACAAATCATTTTATATAGCTCAACACAGTATGTCTTATTGTCTAAATCTTGTTTTCTTGATTTACCGCGAGTACCATGTTTTACCATGACTAATATTGATCTAGCTTACTGCAGTGTGCAACAAGTGTCTAATAGCAGCTGCCGAGTGAACGCACAGAGTAGCATTATAACAACTTTCAACACACAAATGTATCTAATATAATAAAACAGCGCTGCGTTACCCCACATACTCATGACCGGAAGAAGCGGAAGCAGCGACTGAGGCATAATAAAAGCTCCACTGCTCTCGAGCCGAGTGTCACGCTTGTCTCTCATTAGCAATCGCTCCAACGGCCTCGTTCCGCTCCGATGGCTTTCAGCCATACCCTGCTTCATATTACAGAATTGTTAAGAAATCTTTAATACATTAGCTCATCCATGAATATGAGTCCCGTCGGATTCTTTTCCACCAGCTGTAGTGAAGGCAACATCTCCCATGATTTTGCAAAATCAAGGGATCATCAAGCTACGCCTTTGTTTTGAATAAGCGACCTCTAGTGGCGAAAATTACATATTGTGCCTTTAAACAGAGCACTGTTTAAAGGCACTTGTTTTTACTACCCGATGAACACAGAAATGGTCGAAACATTGGGTCAGAGTGAGGCTTTAAATTTCTTTGTTCAATTTGCACCATTCAAATGAAAAATTGTTTTCAAACTTTCATTTGCCATTTTTTGGAATTTCTTCTCAATCGTCTCTCAGTTTAATTTTCAGTTCTGACAGTTGGCTACTGTATCCTACAGTGGGCTCAAATGGATCCTTCATTTCCAGTAAGATGAATGAAATGAATATACATTTAGATTTTTAATATTAACTATTTGATCTGACTGCCAGAACTTAAGACAGAACTTTGAAAAAAGTTAGATGCAGGCAATGGAATGGGGAAAAAACGCAAGGTCTTGAGACGTGCTTTTTAAAAGTTGAACTGATTTTAACTTGATCAACATGTTTTTACAACACCTTTTCATGCGCGAGATGCTGCAAAAGACGCAAGACACGAGCGCAACGGTTATGGAAGGCCAAAAGGTTCAAAAACACATGAATTTTAACACGTCAACATCTAGAACATGCTTACATAGAAAAAAGAAAGAAAATTAGCGCATTGGATTGGAAAAACGCATTCTGTGTGAACGGCCCCTTATGCATTTACATAATAAAGTCAAGTGACAAATGAAATGTCATGGGCAATATAGCATACTTTTGAAAATATCATTCCTAATGTGCAGGTTTACAAAATTCAATGTTGTAGCCTAAGCAAGACGCTATAATATTCCATTCCAAGCGAATACAGGAAGTTTCAGGAACTTCATGTTACTCACATCAAAGTCCACCTTCTCTCCTTCAGGAATCTTTGGAGCAGTGATGTTGGGCATGAATCTGTAAAATTAGTGTTACCCATGAGGACTGACGGTGTGCATTCTTCACGTATGCAGATAAACACATGACTTTAGTAAGAAAGATATCAATATATAGGACATACTTCGGCTTTGGTTTTGTCTCATCTGGGGATAAAACATAAAAAACATCATCACTGACTAATAATATGCCACACAAAGTACTTCACATGTCGACTTTGGAGCGAATGTGTGTGATTTTAGGAGCAGTTACCTGCGGCCTCCTCCTCTACAGGGACTTCTGTTAGATGAAGACAGACGAACAGACAAAAGCTCACATTAAGACTACTTGCATAGACACATATTTAAGTTGTTAGGAAAAAAGAACAAAAATGATTTGATTTTTGAAACAAATGCCCGGCTGAATGTGACGACCCAATGTTCTGACAGTCACAATCATCACACATGCGATTTAAATTAGCTGATATATTGCATCATGACAAACGAACCTTACAAATAAACAGTTTTTGTCCTCCAGCCTTCACAATGAGACTTCATGCCGTTGTAATCACAGTAAACATTTGATTCAGATCACTCTTGAATCATCACATTTTGAATCAGTTAACAAGAAAATGAGCTGTCCATCATTAAGACATGTTTTGTGCTTTTCTCATATAGTCAATCAGTAAGATTTACATGTAATGAACTAATGGCACTGGCCACCCAGTACTGCTCGCATCACTAAACAACCTGTCAATCCTTAAGAACATGCAAAGCTTTGCCTATTTTCTGTGCCAGAAAAAAAGAGAAACTGAATGCCTTGCTAAATGTTTGCTTCATAATCTATATTCTATAAATGAATGTAAAGCTGAAGAGCTTTACCTTCTGGTTCAGGTTCTGGCTCCTCTGTTCAGATACGAGATAAGTGGTTAAATAATGAAGATTTACAAACACTATAAAGGTATAAATAACCACAATATTCTTAATAACTGAAATAATTACCTTCTACATCCGGAGGCTCTAATATAAGAACAGCAAATCAGTTAGTTTATAAAGACTGTTGTTTAGAGAAATTATAAACATGCCATAAAATACTAAGATCTGCCATTCAGGAACAGATATTCTGACTGACAAACAAATTATTTTTGGATAAAAGACATGGAAATCAAATTTCAGTTTATGGCACAAGATTTTCTTAGCAAATGAATCGGAGTTGCCTGAATGCAGGTCTTGGTTCAAATGGTAAGTACTAAAATGAAGGAATTTTGTATTGTGCACATGTGTTGATAGTGGTTTAAAGAGAGCTGACTATATGATATTATTTAAAAATCATAAAACATTTAAGGAATTGTATTAATCAAATGAGGGAATGATTACCTTCCACCTCAGGGGCTGGTTCTAATATGAAAATATTAACATGAAATATTAAAGACCTTGCATTGGTGATGGCAAATGTACAGAAAATCACCACAAAATAAAGGTCAGATTGATGCATTACCTTCCTCTGTTGGAGGCGCCACTATTGAAGAGAAACCATTATTATGGAGTGTAATGCAATGCGTTTTCAATATCATGCAAATTTGTATGAAGATATGCTAGCTTTTGTTTTCAATTATATTAAATGGTGAATTTACTACTGAAGTGAATGAACAATGTAACAATGGGTGCATAAATTAATAAATGCAAGTATTGCCAAGTATATTTTAAAAATTACCTTCCACTTCAGGAGGAGGAGTGAACAAATGAATGCAAGAAGGAAGGAAGGAATAATAATTTCATAAATAAGGATAAGTAAATGAATGAATTAACTGTGAGAATAAACTGAAATATCTGCATGCATTTATGTGTAAGACGCTAGTCTACAGCATGAAACTGACCTTTCTAATGGTTTTAGCCCACATATGCTGTATTAATATTATCTAAATCTAAAATATTTTGGAGTTAATTTTAAAATTTATATTCATGCAGGAAAAGCAACACAACACACAGTGAACACGGTTTTACCTTCTTCTTCGGTTTCCTCCACTACAGTGTGAACATAATAACCATTAGTAGCAAATACATTCAGAAGCATTTGATCAGTCTTTGCATAATCAAGATGCTGAATCACGTTAACTGATCATCTTTAACCTTTGTCAGAACATTGAGATCCACCCAACAGCTTATAAATGACATTTTGAGAAATAGTTCATATTTCACCAATAGGCTATCTAATTCCATTTGCATGTGACCACATGGACCAGATGATGTGTTAAATGAATTTAACATGAGTTTTACATGATCATTTTAACTACGCCATAATGCAATCCAGGCGCATCAGAAAAACGTGCTTCTGCTACCTACATTTAGTGCTACGTTATTGTCAAATGCGATAGCCTATATCATTTTTTAGCGCCACTCAACGAACATTCCATTTCCGAACTTCTGCGATACGTACAACAACCAAGTGTTGTAAGATTCACGTTAATCGGTTTCAGATAATGCGCTTTCAGTGCCACTCACTGGATATTTCACTTTTCAAGTGTCATGAAATGTACAAGAAGAAATGCAATATCATTTTGCATAAATGTCGCCAGAGGTACGTTTTTCCAATGAGCCTGGGTTTCCATGATACTTGCAGACAACAAGCATTACATTTTACATTCACGGACCGTTATGGACAGCACACAAGAAACAAATGTGGTGACTGACATTTGAGACAACAGGAAATGGACATGGGCAGGACACACTTGACTTGACTTGATGTAACAATGTCACCCTGAACATATATTAGTTGAACCTTTGAGTAACTCAGTTCTACTGGACATGTAGCCGAGGACAAAAGCAATTCCTGGGCATCTAATTTGTCTAAAATAGCACATGCACACAAGCTGACAGCACGCAAAACTTCCTCTGGACCAGCCTCCATTTCCATGAAGACATATTTAGTGATAGTGCATGAATAGGTACTCATCTCAAACTGACTTACCTTCCCTATTACAGATGCACGGGGTGAACAGAGAAAAAGAAAAGAAAAAGGATAAACAGTTAGGGTTAGAAGAAATGTTGCCAAACATAACATGCTAGAAACACTGCAATAATGATCAATAGACTCTTAAAGGGATAGTTCATCCAAAAATGAAAATTATCTCATGATTTACAAACTCAAGCTCCTCTTCTCTTATATCGAAATCCTCAGACATTTCTCTTTAAAAATTCTCGTTTTAGACTTCTAATTTGTGACCGGTATTTTGTTGTGCTCGCTTCCGTGTTCGTCAATACGTCATGTGTCGGGTCAAAGATTACTCTTTTGGCGTAAGTCGATTTGCGTAGGCTGTCTGCCGAAAGCTAGTTATTTTAGTTTAAGATTTAAATATGGATATTTTTCTTACAAAAACCCATTGTTTGTGTTCATCTGAAAGAAGATAGTCATATTCACCTAAGATGGCTTGAGGGTGAGTAAATCAATGGATAATTTTTATTTTTGGGTGAACTATCCCTTTAAGCATTTGCCCATTTAAATCCAAACAGCGATTTTTTTTTTTTTTTGGCCAGGCAGTGTATATGTTCAGACCATTAAACTTTAAGGCATTTTTATGCAAAATAACTAATCACCAAATATTTTATATTCTTTAAATATTTTAAATATGAGGGAAGAACAAAACACGAAACTTGGTTAAGGTATTTATCTGACAAAACTATAAAAACTAATGACGTGATACGTACTGCACTTCCTCCTCCACCATTTCCTCTGTGTCAGCCATGACTAGTTGATTCCTGATAAAGTAAACAAGTTTAAGTTATGCATGTCAAATTAATTAAATTAATTTCCACTTCTTTTACTAACAGCAGAACAGTCTTGTCACGGTCTAAAAATAATCTTTAAAATTCTTCTACAAGTGACCCTGATCCCAGAGACTAACATAATGTTCAACATTATTGGACCATAGGATTCATATTCACTACCAAGTTTAACAAGCACTGAAAAAGCTGCTGTGCTGTCCTGTGTGTCCACCAGGAAATAAATCACCACACTATAAACGAGATGAATGAGTGAGGGTGGCTATTTTTACTAGTAATAAACAGGTGCTCCACACTTTTCCAAACAATGAACTTGGCTGGTCTCATCAAGGCCTGTCGTTCATTCTTTGTGTAAATCAAGAGTGCATGTGTCCTTGTCATCTATTTTTGAAGCACATTGTTTGTGCGGAACATTGTTCCACAGCACCTACTGACATTAAAGACCTGTTTGGTTGAATGCAGCTCATAATGATTATGTACACTGACCCCAAAGAGTATATATGAAGAATTAAGTCACACTTAATGTCATTGCATTCGATAACAAAATATCACTCTTAAAAATAAAGGTTCTTTATTAGCATCAATGGTTCCATGAAGAACCTTTAACATCCTTGGAACCTTTTCATTCCATTTATGAAGTTGTAAGAAGAAGGTTCTTTAGATTATTAAAATGTTCTTTAAAAAGTTCACTGAAAGGTTCTTTGGGGAACCAAAAATGGTTCTTCATAGCTGTGAAAACCCCCTTTATTGGAACCTTTTTAAGAGTGTACTGTTGATTGTTTTAAAAGTAATATATCATAAGCACACTTTTCAAGCTAAACATATCACAAAATGAAGTTTGTTGAGGTTTTAAATAAAAAAAGCAGTAGATATGTTGAATATTGAGACAAAGTGTTGTTATGAATGACACCCGTGTGAATTTGAGGAGAACCGACTTCATACACCCACTAAAAAAAATTACCAGCTAACTGAAAACTATTGCAAAAGAAAAAGCTTTAGTTCTGGCTTTAGCAACATTTAACACCATTTGGTTTGAATTTTGCTTTTAACTGCAATCAAATCCATGCATATTGTTTCTAAAGTCACCAAATATTACTGTAGCTCTAGTTTCAAAGGTCATTAGGCTATCCAATTGTAATCATTTCTTATTTTCACTCAATAGCTGTTCAATATCTTGTCTGATGGGAACTCAACTAATGGTTCTTCACAGAGATCATCTTGGATAAAAGTTTATTTGACATTGAGTACTTGTGATAATGAGAGCGTATCAGAAGCAGCCAGAGGTCTGAGCGCAGCATCTCTGACCAAATCCACCAAGTCTTTGCAGCAGATTAACTGTCTCACTTTGGAGTTACGTGCATTTTACGTTAATAAACGAGGGTCATACTCCATCCGAAAGGCTGGAATATCACAGGCTGACGGTGGCAGGAATGTTGCCATTGATAGTCTGTATTAAGCAGCATTAAGAGGAAACCCCAAAGCACGCAAACCACCAGTCCCTCTGGCGAACAAGACAAGCATTGCATTGATGATTGCATAGGAATGAAGAGGGTGATCCTCAGGCCTGAGTTCACACATTATGGGCAACTTTGCAGAATCAATTTAATCCGGTAGGCATGCAATTTTTTGAATAGATTTTTAGTTAACCATGTCACTTGAATCCAAAAACAAAATCCAAAGCCTCTTACCTGAGATCTCACCAAGAAGAGAGAGAGATGGGGTCTTATCTCGAGGGTCCGTGCAGCAGACAGTTTCAAACTAACCCAAAGCTCACCTAATACAGACCTGCCAGATCATGTGACCACACTGCTTTGCTCTGATTGGCTGCCAGAACTGAGCCTATTGTTAGAGGGAGCGGAGCATAACAGTTAGGAGATGTATGCCTTTAGCATAGCAGTTTGGTGGAGTATTAAGAAGCACACTGTCACAGGTGTTGTTCATTGGTCTCTTTATTGTGGTCACTGAGACAATGATACAATGTTGCTCTGTATGGAACTATTGGCTACAAACGGTCATATTTGTAACAAGGTAATTGCAATTAAAGGTGGTGCGACTTGCATAGTGTTACTCTGAAACAATACATAGGTGTTTACAAAGATGAAACAAATAGTAAAAAACTTGATTGTCAAAAAAATACAAGCAGAATACAGGAACTTGGAACATTTAGAGACATTGGTGTTAAGCTACGGCGGCAGAACTGCACTGTAAAAAAATATTTTCGTGATTTGTTATCATTTTATCAAATCAGCTTAAAAAATTAACATGGTTCAGATTTAGGTTCAGTTGATTAAACCAATTGCCTTCATTGTATTAATTCAAATTTTTAATTTCAGTGAGCGCAAATTTTTAAGGCAACCAGGTAACTTATTTTAAGTTGAACCAACAAACTTTTTTACAGTGTGGATATTCTTTGTCTGACATAAGGTGTCAGAAATGATACGTTTAAATGATTATGTTCTGCCTGCTAGCCGTGTATCGAAAGAGGGCAAAATTCGTATTGCAATTTAGTATGAATCGATTGCAACACAGAAAGAAGACACTCAGAAAATGAAACACTTATAAACATCAGTTGACTTTGACTATCCTTGTCCTTCTCTTTGTCCTTGCTGAAATCAGGATTAACCCAGGTTTTGCATTATATGCAAAAATTGTGAAATGTACTGATCAAATATGTGATTTAAGCCAAAAAGTGCATGTTCCCTTTCTTTCGAGTTCTCTTGTTTTAACCAATACCGATTATTCCACATGACACATGGTGATTAATACTTATAGAAAGATGGTCACAAACAACTTCAGACCAGTGTTTCCAAGAGTACAAAAAAGCCAAAAATAATGTAATAATAACGGTACGACTATAATGGACTTCTGCTGAATTAAAACTTGCTTTGATATAAAATAATATTGAGAGCAAAAGCAAAGACCTTCTTGTATCAAGCAGTAACATAGTTAATTACAAAAACTTACACTATGTGCTAACATATATTATTAAGACAATTTAAAAAAAAAAAAAAAAAAAAAAAAAAATCGTTACGACAAAAAGTACAAAATACAGCTACTCTACTGGTGCTCATATTCAGTCTGGAACTGGCGAACATATATGAAATGCAACGTGAAGCTTTGCTTTAGTTATAAATTAACAGGTGAGAAGGGTAACTAACATGTTTAAAATGATTTGTGATTTGACAAAAGACAATTCGGAATGCTACTCCTCGTCCTCCTATCCAAGGAATCTTGTAATGTTTTGAGCTGTTATATAATTTTAACAAATTAAAGTTGGATTTCTTGTTTTCACAGCCTAGATTTCAGTTTAACAAAAGGTACATGCAACTGCGTTTGTTATGATGGTGCAAGATGGTGGCCTGTGAATACAGTGATAAAATATATATATATTTTTTTTACATTTTTCTCTCTTTTATACTGTGTCTCCACACATAGATCTTCCTTGCAGTATAAAATGCTTGTGTGTGTGTGTGTGTGTGTGGTTTTTTTTTGGTATTAATAAAAGTTTAAAAAAAGGAATGTTGTGCATTCTCTTGGTCCCTGCCTCTCTGGCGTGTTTGAAGGGTTAATGGCCCATTCCTGTTAAGAGACAAAAGAGAAAAGTCATAAAATTGCACGAAAATTAATGAGATGACAGACATATTTCAGTTTTTACTGTATTTTTGATCAAATAAATGCATTGTTGTAATTCCTATAGAACCCTTGAAATAAGTAGATCTTTAGTATGTCAAATTTGACCCAAAATTAAATGTATAAAATGATTATTGTCCAAAAGCATGTTTAAACATGATTGTTCCCTGTTCTTTATGAGATCTGGGTCATTAGAAGACAGGGTTAAATGGCACATGTTTGTTAAGTTTTACAATTTGAAATCTTTGTAAGCTTAGCTGTGTGTATTTGTAACATACACCCTTTCTCTTGTGCTCCAGAGATAAATATAGTTCAAAAAATCTCTTAAATGTAAGGCGTCCATGTGTTTGTCCATGCGGACGTAAGTTTTCATGACATCTCCATACGGCATGCGAGCGTACTAATCTGCCGCCCCATGCAGTAATGTGACAAACATGCAGCTTTAGCTCTGCTGGCACTGACAGACGCCCAGAATCCACAGCATGATATTGAGATGAGCAGGCTGACGTGGGGGAGGGCAGTTCAGGGCAGGCTAACGCAAAGACTTGTCGCCCATTACCCAAAAAACGCTTGGCACGCTCGAAGGCCACCGCGACCTCTTCTAGAGAAACAAATGGCTTGCATTCAAAATAGAAAACAATGCCAAAGAGGCATTTTAAAACACTGCAGCCGGTGAACGGCGTGCCTGCAGCTATGATTTATCTTTGCAAGGGCTTTCTGGCAGAGGGATTGTGGGTGTTGTGCAATATGGAGAGACCTGCCCTTCACAGTAGGACTTCATTTTGACCTCATGTTGGCTTGGATGTATAGGCAAAAGAAACACACATGCACAATAAAACTTGTGCTAAACAAGCAAGCCTTTAGCTTTTATGTTATCTAAACCCTAAATGCAAAATATCTTTAAAAAAGTTTTATCTTTAAAAAACATCTTGACAATCGCTTGGTTTCACTTTTCTGGGGTTTTCAGAAACAGAAATCGTTGTAGTTGGGAAAACTTCTATAGCGATGAACAGTAACTATAACAAATATAATTTTTGTGTTCCCATTTGCTCCAGTATCAAAAGAAAAAAAATCCACAAGAAAATCCCCCCGAAAAAATCAAGATATATATATATATATATATATATATATATATATACACACATACACAAGGCTTGACATTAACTTTTTTTGCTCACCAGCCACTGTGGCTAGTGGTTTTCCAAAGTTACTAGCCACTCAGCATTTTCACTACCCACAATTTTCACATTGATACCATGGGGAAAAACTGCCATATAGATATTTTCAATATTATCTCATAATTTGGCAGCAGGTTTATTAGGCTGCTGTCACTTTAAGACCTGACGCACGGATCCATTATACTGTTACACATGTGTTTTCTTTCTCAACTGTTTATGTTAACTTAAAACATAACTGACTGTGTTTACGTGAATACTCGCCAAGACTGGCATTTTGACATTATTTTGTGTGTATTTGACTGTTTAAGCACAATAAGCAGCAAAGAATTTAGTACTGAGAGACAGCTTTATGTGGCGCAATTTGGGTGTGAGAACAAAATCTGTGGGATTGAATAAAATTACGTGCAGTACGCGCCGAAATTCAAGCCCTGTAACACCAAAAATATTCATCAGGAGCAAATGAAATGAGTGTATGAGGGAAGGCGGGTTTGTGTGTCAACTCGCTGTTGGAGAGATGAGAGAGTGAGAAAGAGCAGCTGGTATTGTGTATCTATTCTGCGGAAAATCGTTTCAGATATTTCAGTATCGATATGTAGAGAAAAATCAATATTTTTGACAACACTACATTGCACTTAGTTTATTCAGATGCCTATTTAACTACAATTGATGTATATATAAAAATGTATATATAATATATAAAATTCAACCCGCCAAAGTGGCTAGTAGGAGCGACTGCTTTACACGCCACTGCTGAAATCCACCCACATTTGGTGGGTTGGCGGGTGTTAATGTCAAGCCCAGTATATATATATAAAACTGCTAGATTTACAGTGTTAATAACTGTGGAAACGCATCATCACAAAAAAGGGTCCATTCCGGTGGCACAGCCCCACCCACTGTGTAATCTTATTGGTCCAAAACTTTGCTCTGTGTTACATCTGTGTGATACATCAAATACATTCTAATTGCCTGTGATTGTTTCACATCACGCAGCAGTTGTGGGTTGACAAATTCGTTGGGACACGGTGTTACACAAATACAATCTCTCTTGTCGTCACTTACCATTGGTGACGGATTTGGTCTCTCCTCTGCTTGCGACCTGGGTGAGGTATAAATCAAAAAGAAAGATGGAAAAAGAGAGAAAGAGAAGGAAAAAGACAGAATAAGATTAAGATAAATAAAAGCTAATGTGCTAATCAGTGTGGCTGAGTCCTTCCCAGCCCATCCGTCTGGTATTCCACTTATGCCTTCACATTTCATTTTACATTTCCTTTTTAGCATAGTTTTTTTGTGCCGATGTGCTCCAAAAAGTCATCAGTGAAAGCACTTGTGGCCAACATGCTGCGTGTACAATGACAGGAACATGCTTAGCATGGTTTCATACAGCACTCTTTTTCCAGATTCACATACAAGTGAAACCCTCATTCTTTCCACTCCTGACCAAACAGCACTGTTGGTTTTGGTAACATCAGTGCGGTTATGACCACAGATTTCCCTTCATTAGGCTTTTTACGTCACCATTTACCAGTCCTTTAAGCACTCAGGGCCAAAACTGCAATCTGTGGCTAACCGCGGCCTTGGCCTGATCTTGACGCCTCGCTGACAGTCCAGCAGTAGATTCTATTGTGCCCGTTCCAAAGATAGAGCTGCCCGCTCTGAATGACTACCATTATTATCTGTTTGATCTGTGGATATAAAAATATGAAGGCCAGCGCTCGTGGGAATGCCTTTTCAGGTTCAGACGATGGGGTCGACTCATGATAGAACTGGAATTGGTTTCTATTCGTGATGTGAATAAACCGCCATGTTTGGTCAACTGCATCCCAGTCATGCCAGCATTAAAATAGATCTTCTCACAATAGACAGAGTCCTTTGTAAAGGGGTGATGGGTGTTAAACCCATGTGTGAGAGAAAAAAAGAGCAAATGAAAGAGAGAGAAGGTGAAATTGATCTTTCACTAAGCTCCGCCCTAATTGTCATCCACCGTATTATCAGACAAGCTTTTGCTCTTTTTTAATGTCCTGTGTGTTTGGATATTTTTTAATGGAATTTTAAATATGTATTAATTTTACATTTTTACATTTTTTTTACATTTTCATTTTTTATTAAATGATTTTTCCAAAAATATGGTAAAACACTGTTGCCAAGTCACTTATACTGTAAGAGTTACACAAGCTACCCAGTAATTTTTTCTTTTCCAAATAAATTGTGACCTACATTCCACTCAAGGTAAATCAATGTTAATTAATTTACGTATTGATTTAAAGGGATAGGTCACCTAAAAATGAAATTTATTCCATAATTTACTCACCCTCAAGCCATCCTAGGTGTATATGACTATCTTCTTTCAGTCAAACACAGTCAGAGTTATATTAAAAAATATCCTGGCTCTTCCAAGCTTTATAATGGGAGTGAATAGTAACTGAGATTTTGAAGCCCAAAAAAGCACATCCATCCATCATAAAAGTAATCCATACGACCCCAGAGGGTTAATAAAGGCCTGCGATGCCTTTTTGGTAAGAAAAATATCCATAATTCTAACTTTATGAACTGTAATTACTAGCTTCTGATAACGTCCGACCACGCGTTCATGAGCGAGTCCAGTTCTGGCGTATGACGTAGGCGTGGTGTAAGCTTAGGTGAGAGTAGACGCCTCTTGCTGTTCAAACAAATAGGGCTGGGCCACAAACTCAAGCTCCTCCAACATTTCTCTTTAAAAACTCTCGTTTTAGACTTCTAATTCGTGACCAGTGTTTTGTTTTGCTCTATCCTCTGTGCTTCCGCATTCATCAATACGTCATGCATCGGGTCAAAGTTTCCGCCAACACTCGACTCGCATACGGAAGCCAGTGATTCTAGTTTCTAAAATTATAAATATGGATATTTTTCTTTCAAAAATGCATCGCTTCGTTTTAAAAGGCCTTTATTAACCCCCTAAGGAGTCCTGGATGGTTGCTAGGGAGTTGCTAGAGTGTTTTGTGTGGTTGCTTAAAATGGCAGAAAAATGGCATACACAAGTCTGTGAACATATCACAAGTTCATGAACATATGCAGTTTATTCCTATTAGAATGCAGTGCTTGTCTGAGCGAGCAATGGTAACCAAGGTGGGTGGAGCTTAACATAAGGTCAATTAGTGCAACAGGAGTTACTCCTGGTGACTTCAGCTCTTTAAAGCACTTCCTTTTTGCAAACCAACCGCCTGCTCTCGTGTCAGTGAGCAAGAGTGTGAGAGAAGCTCCGTGAAGAAACAAAAAAAGCCAAAGGCATGACATCACAGTTCCTAAGCCATTTTGTGATGTGAAATGCATTAAGTGTGGCTCATCAAACACTATGCATTCCTGTGTGATAAAGTAACATTTACCTCCTCAAGGTGGTCAGATCTGTAGACAATTAGCAAGGGGATGGCTTAAAACACAAAACACACAGGCAATGTTATGGCAATGTTATTCTCCAGGATTATACTGCAGATATCATGCTAGAGTGGAGTTAAGACTGTTACTGTCTCCAGAGTCCTAATGGCATGCCTGAAGGGTTATAAAATACCCACAGCCTGTTGTTTGGACACATAAGTGCTTTATTAATTTATTCTCCAGGGGCATATGAAAAATGTTATGTGTATAAATAACTAAGCGAGAGAGCGTCAGGCTGATTGGGGGAAAAAAACTGTATTTGGTTACCTTGGTAGCAGAGGACCCTTTGTTTTCCCATAGACTGCGTTTGCTGGTCACGTCACCTGGTTTCAGGTCCTGCAGGAGGGGAAGGGGGTGTAATATCACTCGCGAGATGGCCCTGAACTAAACACCTCATGTAAACACATGTACATGCACGTCAATCCGACAGAAATTACATAAGGGATGCCAGTGTCCTTAAGGCAAGGGAGCATACTTGGAGGGGAGGGACATACCTGATCTTCAGCAGAGAGAGAGAGAGCAGAAGAGAGAGCAGAGGAAAGAAGCCCAGGGGAAGAAGCAAAGGGAAATCTACAGTAACAGTGGAAGAGAAAGAGAGAATGACAGGAAGACTGTGAAGGCCAAGGTGAGGTGCACATTTTGATATGCCAGAAAATAATACTGCTCAACAAAGATCATATTATATATATATATATAAAAAAACACGGATCAGGCATAACATTATGACCACCTTCCTAATATTGTGTTGGTCCCCCTTTTGCTGCCAAAACAGCCCTGACCCTTTGAGGCATGGACTCCACTAGTCCCCTGAAGGTGTGCTGTGGTATCTGGCACCAAGATGTTAGCAGTAGATCCTTTAAGTCCTGTAAGTTGCGAGGTGGGCCTCTATGAATCGGACTTGTTTGTTCAGCACATCCCACAGATACTCGATTGGATTGAGATCTGGGGAATTTGGAGGCCAAGTCAACACCTTAAACTTGTTGTTGTGCTCCTCAAACCATTCCTGAACCATTTTTGCTTTGTGGCAGGATACATTATCCTGCTGAAAGAGCCAAAAAAAGAAAGGGAATACCATTTCCCTGAAAAGTCTGCAACAATGCTTAGGTAGGTGGTAGGTGTCAAAGTTTTGACACCTACCACCTACCACCGCTTTCAGCGGTGGACAGGGGTCAGCATGGTCACCCTGACTGGTCTGCGGCTATGCAGCCCCAAATGCAACAAACTGTGACGCACTGTGTATTCTGACACCTTTCTATCAGAACCAGCATTAATGTCTTGAGCAATTTGAGCTACAGTTGTCTGTTGGATCGGACAACACGGGCCAGCCTTCGCTCCCCACGTGCATCATTGAGCCTTGGCCGCCCATGACCCTGTTGCCGGTTCACCACTGTTCCTTCCTTGGACCACTTTTGATAGATATTGACTACTGCAGACCAGGAACACCCCACAAGAGCTGCAGTTTTGGAGATGCCCTGACCCAGTCGTCTAGCCATCACAATTTGGCCCTTGTCAAACTCCCTCAAATCCTTACACTTGCCCATTTTTCCTGCTTCTAACACATCAACTTTGAGAACAAAATGTTCACTTGCTGCGTAATATATCCCACCAACATAATGTTATGCCTGATCGGTGTGTGTATATATATATATATATATATATATATAGATCACTTCAACGTAAATCAATGTTAATTGTATGATTGTATGACATTTAAAAAATACTAATTGTGAAGCAATACATTCCATTTTTAAGTATTTGGAGCATGTGAAAAAACTCTATGAAGATGTTTTGTAAACTTTATTCATTTATCTAATAAATGAACAAGTTTAAAGAATTCAAACAGCAACAACAACAACAAATAAGTGACATTTTAAAAAACGATTTAGTCAATTTTGTCTATTGTCTGTCATTATTAAATAGTAGTAGTAAAAGACTAGTATAAGGATATTGTGATTGGAGTGTGCCCTTGGGTTTTGTACTTGAGTAACAGGTCGAAGGTCAGTCCCATTATGTTAAAGGCTATGGGCGATCGTAAATGAGGCGTAAACTCCCAGTGTAACCTTATCCTGGTTTCTACAAAGCAAAACTGTAATGACACCCCCCTCCCCCCCCAAGTGAGGAAAAAGTATCCAGAAATGAAAACAGTATCTCCTTTTTTTCTGTAAACGGGTGAAATTTAAATAGCAAAACAGTTTTAATTTGTGATTTTAATTGTAATTACTTATAATGACTGAATTTAGATGTTCTTGACAATTATTTGCTTCATTTATCTAAGACTAGTCGTAGCCTGTTATTACACTGACATACATTGACATACAGTGAACTCAGTACTTTGATTCCCATATCGACGTTTAAACTCTGAACTACTGCACAGATAACTAGACTACTTTTCCAAGTTAACAGAGATTTGTGTCCTTAAATATATTTATAGCATCCTTTCATATTACATCCATATTTGAACATTGAAGCTAGAGTTTTAAAATAAACAGCCAGTCAGCGATGAAGGACTGCAGGAATGCTGGAGCAGACAGAAATAAGAGAAAGCCTGAATACAACCACCCCTTCTATTACAGAAATAGACAAATGTACATACAAATGACTGAAATTACTCCACAAAAGCTCCCATTAAACACTTTGTCTAAAACATCTGGTTTAGTTCAGTGCTATGTATTGTTTCCCTGTGAATAGAATCATTACCACTAGGTGGTGCCAGACAACAAGACTCATCACGTCCTGATCTAATGCATGCAGAGCTCAAGGGTGTAATGGACAGGGTCAAAGACTTACCGTGGGTCTTCCTCCTGACATTTTGCCCGTCTCTGGAGTTTTATTCAACCAATCGTTAATGCGGCCAGCCACGCCCACCTTTATCCCAGCTGCATCCTGTACGGGGCGGAAGAAAACACTCCCTTTAAGGTTAAAGTTCAGAATGTGACGTTGGACAGGAAATGGGTCCTAGAGGAAAAGTGGAGTCCCTTCCCCCACCCATCAGTCTATGTGGATGAACATCACAAACCTTATTGGTGGACGCTGGGCTTCCACCAGAGCTGAAGACATTCCCCTTCTCCCACATGCTCTTGATGTTGCGAATACCGTCCGTCACCATAGGAAGATCTATGGCAGCTGATCTGGGAGATCTGACCTCCTTGTGGCTCTGAACAGAGAGAGCAAGGCGGAAAGGAGAGGCAGAGATTACACTTTGCTGTCTTCTGGTATCCTGTGTTTAATTTAGATTTATCTTTTGCTTGTGTTCAGTTTGAGAGACGATGATGTAGGACTCACCTGCACTGCGGTGGTGTACTGCTCTAATCTGTTATCAATCTTAGACACCACAGGAGCGTGAGATGCCTTCACAGAACTGACACACATGCACATACACACACACACACACACACACACACACACACGTCAGCTCATGCTGGTATTTATAAGCATCATTTTCATGATTATTGATTAAAAAGAAAATGACAACAATTCATGTGTGACAAATAAATAACTATTGGATGGATGGATGAATGGATGGAAGGACGGACAGACAGATACATAGATTAACAGAGACAGACAGACAGACAGACAGATAGATAGATAGATAGATAGATAGATAGATAGAACAGAGACAGATAGATAGACAGACAGGCAGACAGCTAGATAGATAGATAGATAGATAGACAGAAAGACAGACAGACAGAGAGAGAGAGATAGATAGAACAGAGACAGACAGATAGATATAGATAGATAGATAGATAGATAGATAGAACAGACAGACAGACAGATAGAAACAGACAGATAGAAACAGACAGACAGATAGAAAAATAGACAGACAGACAGAAAGAAAGACAGACAGATAGATAGACAGACAGACAGAAACAGACAGATAGATAGAACAGGGACAGACAGACAGACAGATAGATAGATAGACAGACAGACAGACAGACAGACAGATAGATAGATAGACAGACAGAAAGAAAGAAAGAAAGACAGACAGAGAGATAGATAGATAGAACATAGACAGACATACAGATAGATAGAAACAGACAGAGATAGATAGATAGATAGACAGACAGACAGATAGATAGATAGATAGAAACAGACAGACAGACAGACAGACATACAGATAGATAGAAACAGACAGAGATAGATAGATAGACAGACAGAAAGAAAGACAGACAGACAGAGAGACAGATATATAGATATATTTGAATTTATAGATAGAACAGAGACAGACAGACAGATAGATAGATAGATAGATAGATAGATAGATAAACTGTATTTTTAGGGGTGGTGCTGTTGTTTTAGGCAAATAGTTTATGCGACAAAATTCCAGTGGTTGGATTTTTCTCAGTGTAAACAGTTGATTTCTGCTATCACAGCATGTATACTTGTTTTTGAAAACCGAGGGAAGAGTCAACGTAATTGTCTGGTAATCAACAACGTGCCACAAATGTTGTCGAAAGAGCAAAACTTGTTTTGGAACAAGTCATTCTTTTAACAAGGACATTCTTTTAACCTACCCAAAAGTACTCCAAATAGTTCAGATTATTCATTTATGTAATTAATCTTGTGCTCAGGAGGTAAGCTGAATAGCATGTTTTCATGAAAGGTCAGCAAGGAATAAAAGTGGAAGTGATCACCTCTTTTGTGCTGATCTGTTGAGAAATTCTGCCCTCTCACCGATCTGGAAAGAGAAATCAAACAATGGATAGATTTAACAAAGGTCACTGCTTTGGTCATGAGGAACACACACATAAAACACACACACAGATGCGAGCTGTCTGTCGGACTTGGCTATTCTGAGAGGCAAGAGACTAGCCTGTTCTTTTCGGTATGAAACTGTCACGGGGCCAGGAAAAGCAGGGCCATTTTCAGCCCTCTCTCTCTCTCTGTGGGAACCGTGGCCTGTGTTTGATATATGACAACAGGGCTAAGAGGGGGGAAAGTATTCCTGTGAAGCAACAACAAAAACCACACAGACAACACACATACAAACCCCAAAAGTATCTTGAAAAAAAAAAAAATCTGCTTCCCCCCTCCACCGAATGTGGGAGTTCCTAAAATACTCCTCAGCAGGAAATTCCCCATTCTCAGGCGCGTTTGAAACGGCTCTGTTAGAATGTGGTTACAGTAATCCTATTAGTCTAATGGTCTTCCTGCGTCCCCCTAGAGTTCACGTCTTGAAGAGAGCAGCTAGGCTTTATCTCACAAAAACACTACCGCGCCATTTTGTATTTTTGTAAAAAGATGGATTCCAAAGGAAAGAGAAGAAAAGAAATGACTTCGAAACCACTGACAGCAGGAAACCCGAATCCAAAGCATGCAAGAACCAGAAAAATAATTTGGAAATGAGATGTACAGCATATTTGATATAAAACTAATACATTTCATAATAAATTATGAAATACTAATTATGAAAATATTATAAAAAGTCAATTATTATTTTGTAACAATTAATAAACTGTATTATGGCTGATATTAATCAATTCAACTAATCCAACTACCTACAAAACAGGAGTTAAAAATCACACAAATACATCACACAACATGCAATACATACAGTGTACATGATGACAAAGCAGATCTGTGAACGTATCATCTGCGTATGATAAATAGGAGGGAAAGTTTGTCTTTCAGCACAGATTTCAGAATGTACATCTGATCCCATTTCTCACAGTAAGCACAGTTTACACCAAATACCACAATTACTACAGTTATTAAATAAATGAGTATGGGAGATGTCAGAGACATGGCCTAGTAGTTAGTGCATGCATATTTTTATACATTTTTTAGAGAATTCTATTCTATTCTATTCTAATTTACGTATTAGGGAAAGTGTATGCGTATTTTTATACATTATAAGGGCAAGTATACATTTTAGGTTCATTCTATTCTATTTATGTATAAGGGAAAGGGAATATTTTATACATTTATAAGGGAAACCATACATTTTAGGTTCATTCTATTCTATTCTATTCTATTCTATTTTTTGTATAAGGGAAAGTACATGTGTATTTTTAAATATATTTATAAGGGAAACCATACATGTTATGTTCATTCTATTCTATTCTATTCTATTCTATTCTATTCTATTCTATTCTATTCTATTCTATTTATGTATAAGGGGAAATGTATGCATATTTTTTTAATACATTTATAAGGTAAAGTATACATTTTAGGTTTATTTTATTCTATTCCATTCCATTCCATTCCGTTTATATATAATTCTATTCCGTTTATGTATAAGGGAAATTGTATGCATATTGTTTATACATTTATAAGGGAAAGTATACATTTTATGTTTATCTATTCTATTTTATTTTATTCTATTTGATTCGATTCCATTGTATTCTATTAGTTATGTATAAGGGAAAGGGAATATTTTATACATTTATATGGGAAACCATACATTTTAGGTTCATCCTATTCTATTTTATTCTATTCCGTTCTATTCTAATTTTTGTATGAGGGAAAGTGCGTGTGTATTTTTTAATACATTTATAAGGGAAACCATACATGTTAGGTTCATTCTACTCTATTCTATTCTATTCTATTATTTACAAGGGAAAGTGCATGGATATTTTTATACATTTATAAGGGAAAGTATAAATTGCAGGTGCCTTCTATTCTATTCTATTCTATTCTATTCTATTCTATGTATAAATTAATTGTAATTCTTGTATATTTATAAATACATAAATATTATTTAAGAATTAGAAAATGTTTGAAATATGCTGTTATGATTATATAAATTCTGAAATTAATATAAAATTTCTTAAAAAGCGTGTTAGAAGCTTTCAGAAGTTTTTTTCTCTTACATGCTAAATGTCCTTTTCTGATGACAGTGGTTTCTAATATCAAATTAATATCAAGTTTTTTCTTCAAACAATAACTGTAGAAGCTATGGTACTTTGGAGGAAAATGGTAACAAAGGGGGTTATTCCCTTTAAACTAGTACAGGCACGCTTCAGTGAACACCAGCTGCATTAACGCACAATCAACAAGCTGTTCTCCTCCTCATTATGTTTACAAGATATGGCAGATAATTGCTTTTTTATGGGGACAGCGCGTTCCTATGAGTCAGCTGACGCTGTTGGGTGATTGACAGCTGTGGATAGAGAGAGAGAGGGCGGCGGCTGACCTTCAGAGAGGATCCTCTGGGACTGACACACTTAAAGGGCTTCCTGGTCTCTCCGTCCACAAAATCCTCCACTTTCTGCCTCTTCTCAGCCGCCTCAGCTCTTCTCTTTTCTATCTCCTCCTTCATCCTCCTCTTCTCCTCCTGAAGAATAAAATAAACACACGTTCATCACCTCAAGGGCATGCTTCATACAAAAACACCACCAGCAGACTGATTTGGGATCTTCATGTCCAAGAAAATGTCCTTCTTGCAATAAACAAGAATGATAATTAAACGAACAACAAAATCAAGACTGCGTCTATCGTGTCTCTCTGTGGAAGTGTAACGTGAACTGGCAGCCGGCCGCATTCCTCAGCAGCTAGGAAATCATAAAGAAGCCTTTTTATTTACACCATGGTTTTTGGCACGACGTGCTAGCATCAGCACGGGGCCCTCTAATCTCTAATTAGTCCTTTTTCATTTACTGCCTCTGTTCATTAGGAACAAGGAACATATTTGCATTACAATACTAGGATCGGGCATCCACGAGGAGGGACTGCTGTGTCTCTTGCCCGCTACTGAGAGAGACGGAGTCTGAAACTCATGTGCACTCATGTGGAACTCACACTGGGTGCGATCACGCTAATGTTAATGTAAATGATGTGGAATTCATTTGAATTACAACTTTTCAATACTGAGAGAGAGCATACAACAGTTATTTCACACCACAGCCTAATATCAAATTGCCTAATATCAAATTACAGTTAAAGCTAAGCTAACAACATGATGCTTTGAGCATAAAAATACAGACACACAAATATTGGGTAAAATATCATGAGCCATTTGTTTTGGTAATGAGATAAATATATAGTATATACACTACCATTCAAAAGTTTTTTTTTTTCAGAATTGTTTCATGAATAGAAAGTTCAAAAGAACAGCATTTATTTTCAAATGTCCTTACTGTCACCTTTGAACAATTTAATGCATGCTTGTTGAATACAAGAATTAATTTAATTCATTCATTCATCCCTCTCTTTTGGACTGTACTGTATATTTAACTTATTGTATATAAGGTTTCTATAAGGTATATTTACTTATATGAGGTTTCAATTCTCAAAGGACATCCATAAAATGCTATCTAAAATGTATAACTGTATAAAATTTCAACTTAAAAAGTTCAGTTGCTGCCTTAAATTTTTAGGTATAATTAACTTAGTTGTACAAGTCATTTCGACTTATAAAATTGAGTTGAATCTTGTATAAATGATAAAAATATGAGTTAAAATAATGTAAGCAGCAATGACCTAATGATCATATCATTTTTTACAGTGGCGTTTACAGAAATCACCTAATTTTGATGACAGGACCCTCATCAAGTTTTTTGCTTGCAGAAAAGCGAATCCAAGCAAATTCCATAGCGGCAGTGAAACTGTTATCTGACCAGGAAATGAATCATTGACGTTAAACGAACACACCTCCTCTCTGGCTTTCCTCTCAGCCTCCTCTTGCTTCCTCAGCCGCTCCTCCTCTTCCAGCACCTTCCTCCTCTCCTCCCTCTTTCTCTTCAGCTCTTCCAGCTCCACTTCGGCCTCCTGCTGTTTCTGCCTCATCCTCTCGAACTCCTCACTCTCCATCTCATCTCTTCTCCTCTTCAGTTCCTCCAGCTTTCTCTCGGCCTCCAAGCGAGCATCCTCGCCATCTGCCTCGTCTGCTTCCGGCGCCTCAGGAGAGCGTAAGCTGCCTCGGCTGTCGCACAGACAAACAAATACTTACTTGCACAGGTTAAAAGGTCTGTTAACACCTTTACACGTCCATGTTCTTTACATGTAAAGAAACCTATTCACACACAGACTTAGTGAATCAGCACACCCCTGTCTAAAGTAACACAGTCTCTGGTTACAGATGAGAACAGCCCTCAGGACACAGCAGATCAGGTGACTAGAGACAAACACCTCATCACGCAAAGCTCTGAACGGCCTACATATAAATAACGCACATTATCTCAAGGTCAAAAACATACAAACACAGACATGTGGAATGTGATTATTTTGTCTGCATGTTAATTTCAGTCAATGGTGTAGTTGTCCCACATAAATTTATCTACATTGGAGTTTTCCAATAATATATGGATACATTTATATTCTGGTCAAATCCTTGGATAGAAAACTATGTAAGTAGTTACTGTAATTTTTTAAAATGTTAATTTGTTACTATTTTAAGTGATCTGATTGTAATGTGATGTAATTATATCTTTATTGAGGGAACAATTTAATATGATTTGTCTGTTTAAATTGACAACAAAAATAATCACTGGTAAACAACAAAATACAACACATTTTTTTAAATGGAAATACTAAAATCAAATAAACCAAATAAAAAAGAACTAAAAAAGAACACTTTCTAGTCATTTTCATGCTGAGATTCATGCTGCATCCCAGTTCTCCTACTTATACTATGCCTAAAAGTACGTACTGTTTTTGTTTAAAAAAAGTGCATACTTTTGAGTGTGTAGCAGAATATCAGGCAAGCTTTGGGACATACTACTTCGTTTTTAACGGACCGCTCTGTCAGTTAGTTACGTGTATCCTGTCACAGTTTAAAGTGCCCTGTCAATCATCTTCTCACAGTTAAAAACCGTTTTGGAGAGAAATGTAGCAGCAAATCTGCCAGTTGTGGGTTTTTCATGCGGACACTCTCCTCATGTATTTGCATAATGATGCATTTAAAAGATAATGACCAAATGTATCTTTATAAAAGCTCACAATGCTGTTGCAGATTAAATATAATGTGGATAACCTTTAATAATTATCTTTTCATCAGGTTAGATACTGATTATTAAAGGCACAATATGTAAGATTTTTGGATTAAAATATCCAAAAATCATTACAACAATGCTATATATTTTGTTGACTTGTGTACTTACATTATCCCAAGAATGTTTAAATCCAGAGAAATAAGTAATTTTAACCAGGACACGGACCGTGTCTGTGCGTCGCCTATCAGTGACATCATACTAGCGTTACCCGTGTTACCCCTGATTTCCGGTTTCATTTTGTAGAAAGCATGGAAACACCAAAGATGCTTTAATATATTATGTGTTTTATTAGACAGGTGAGCAACTGTTTGGATACATTCATCAACAGAAAACTAATCATGTTATATAGCTCAACACAATATGTCTTATTGTTTAAATCTTGTTTTCTTGATTTACCGTGAGTACCATGTTTTACCATGCCTAATACTGATCTGGTTAACTGCAGTGTGCAACAAGTGTCTTATAGTAGCCGCCGGGCGAATGCGCAGAGTAGCATAACTTTCAACACACAAATGCATCTAATATGATAAACAGTGCTGCTTTACCCCACATACGCTTGACTGGAAGAAGCGGAAGTGCTTGTCTCCGGCATAATAAAAGCTCCACTGCTCTCGAGCCGAGTGTCGCGTTTGTCTCTCATTAGCAATCGCTCCAGCGGCCTTGTTCCGCTCCAACAGCTTTCAGCCACACCCTGCTTTATACTACACTAATGTTAATAAATCTTTAATACATTAGCTCATCCATGAATATGATTTCTGCCCAAGTCCCATTGGATTCTTTCCACCGGCTTTAGACGCGAAGACAACACCTCCCATGATTCTGCGAAATCAAGGCGTCATCAAGCTACACCTTTGTTTTGAACAAGCGACCTCTAGTGGCGAAAATTACATATTGTGCCTTTAATTACTCAAACCCCATAATCTAAACCTCTACACTTAACCGTCGCCCTCACACAACCGCCATGTTCGCAGTTTTTTTTAACACTTTTTATTCATGTTTGTAGTTCTAATCGAATCCTTGTCCAATTGGTTGTGGGCAGTATTAGCTGTTATAGTGGGCATGGATCTGGAAACCATCCAGGTATCTTTGGAATACTCATGATTTGGGACACACTAATTCTAATTTCGAATACTATTTAGGATGTATAGTATGTGAATTGAGACGTAGCATTACAGATCTACAGGCTGCCATATACGGAATTCTGGGAACTCTACATTGTTTGGAAAAAGAAAGCCTGGACCATCCTAACACAATCATTAATTGTTTATATGAGCACTGACCTGAAAGTCCTCTCGGCTTTCTTGTGTTTGGGAGGGCTGTCCTCACACACTCCTCCATTTGGCTGTTTATTCTTCCTCATCACATCTTCATCTTCCATCTGTACACACACAAGTAGAAGTGAGTGATGTGTGGATGTGATATGCATGCGTGTGAGAGAAAGACGGAGTGCTGGAAGATGTTTTGAAAGAGCAAAATGCGGGTGCTGTTGGTTCACTCGCTGGATAAATGATGAAAAGAACATGTGTGTATTCACACACACACACACACACACACACACACACTCCCCATCAATGCCCAATAGACATGCAGCAAGCAGTGAACACACGGTGTGTAACCGCTGATCATTGAGCAGAATTTAAACCTGCGTTGTTTAATGTGAAATGTACTGATACTCGTGCGCGCTGGTGAAAACACTACACACTGTGCTCAAATAGTGCCTGGACTAATTTAGGATTTTGGGGAGGAAACTGAATGGCTGCAATGGAAAATAGTAAGACTTGAATTGACTTGTATCCAAAGCTGTTAAAGACCCCATGAAATGACTTCTTGTCGTCTGCCATTTTAAATGAGCAAGCCCTTAAGTTAGAATAAATTCTGATTGGCTGTCAGTGTTTTATTGTTCGACAGCTGGAAAAAATCGTTCTAAAAAAATGATCCCAACGATATTGTTTCTCTATATCGTTATCATTATAGCTGTGGTGTGGAAAGTGCTATTCTTTTGTATTTAGAATGATTTTTAGAAGTATATATTTATCATTTATAGTTATCGCTCTTGGTGTGAACAGGCTTTTAATCTAGCATTTCTCAAAACGTGATTTTTGGCCAGATGAAAAAAAAAACAAAACAAAAAAAAAACTGAGTGCCCACATAGCTACAGTAAACTTTATAGTTGATGACAGACAGTTCTAATGACCGACAAAACACGCATGTCTAAAATTCTCAGAAATTCACTGGTCAAAAACCTCGTAACTCCATTTGAGCTTGATTTTGGTAAAATGTTAATAATAAAATGACACAAGCGTCTGACCATATAAATATCCACAATATCAACTTTGAAAACACAGTGTTTAATAATTTAAAAAAAAAAAAAATGTGTTTTTTCCATTTCCTGAAAATTAGAGTTTTTGGAGATACAAGGCTTCTGCTTGACAGCGACTAAATTGCGTATGCATATGCAAGTCGGTGATATCAACACATTCGATTTTGACCGCAAGGCAGCAAAAGACTTGTTTAAATGCATATATGTGCTAAAAGTTTACTTTATCAAGTACACTAGCATATAGAAACCTCAAAGTACATGCACAGACTAAACGTCACAAACTTTTGATTTCATGAGGTCTTTACAAACAAACTTTTCTGTTAACCTCCCACCCAAAATCTAAACCATCCATCCTTATGCAGTCCTCAAAACACAACTAAACTCTTACCAAAGACCGGTCATTTTCTGAAATCTCTTTCTCATATTTCTCAAAGTTTTCTGCCTCTCTCATTTCATCCACTCCATTCTCTGTCAATTCCTCTATCTCACTCTTTTCCTCAAGTACACCTGCAGTGAGTTCTGCGGTGCCATTTTCCTCATCCGTCCCCGAAACAACTGCGGAATCATCTACGTCTTCATTTAAAATCACCTCATGTACTTCAGAAGAAGGCACAGCATCTTGCTCATTATTGTCCTATGAATGGAACTGCAGTCACATGCTTTGTTGCATCAAATGATAGAAAAACCACCCCACTATTTTTGACAAAAAATGCACTTATCATACCTCATCAGGTATTTTAGATATTTCCTCAACGGATTCCTACAGGTGAACAAAGTTAAATGCCATAAACAAACTTTAAATGCAAGTTCTTGTGGTCTAACAAACCATAAAATGAAATGCACACCTGTTCTCTCAAATAAGACCTCCGTGGCTTTTCCTCCACAACCACCTCCTCCCTAGAGATGACCACCTCCTCCTCCTCCTCCTCCTCCTCCTCCTCTTCCACCGGTTTCTCCTCCTCTTTCTCCACCTCCTTGCTGTTGTGCTCCTCCTCGACCTCATAGCTCCGGCCGCACCGCAGACCAACGCTGCTCTCTGAGGTTTGGCTGGTGTCCTCCTGCTCCTGTCTGTCCAGCGCTTCCTTCATCCTCTTCTGCCTGCGCTCCTCTCTCTTAGCCAGGCGCTCCAGCAGGGCCTGTTCCTCCTCGTCCCCCTCTCCCGTCCCGCTGGAGGACATCACTGAGGTGGATACGCTCTCTGTCACCGTAACGCTGCAGAGAGGCAGTGCGAGAAGGAAATAAGGTAGAATATAGACAGCAATATATTCCTACTGATGGAGTGATATTAGGTTTTCTATGGCAATATCTAGAGAGAAAAGTGACTGAAAAAAAAAAACAGAAAAAAGTATCACAGTTTTCACAAAAATATTAAGCAGCACAAATGTTTTCAACATTTTTAATAAGAAATGTGTCTCAAGCAGGAAATCAGCATATTAGAATGATTTCTGCAGGATCATGTGACACTGAAGGCTGGCGTATTGATGCTGAAAATTTAAAATTAAAATATATTCAAATAGAAAACAGTTATTTAAAATGGTAATATTTCACAAATAAGCCTGTTTACTGTATAGCATTTGAGACTAAAAATTTTTTTAACACTAGTGTAGAAAATATAAAATATTATATATAAATGTAGCTTTGTATTAGCTACAACATTAACACTGTGGCCAAATAATCACCTCATACTTGGGCCTTACACAACAGTACAACCTTAAAGAACATAATTTGCTTTCTTATTAGCAAAACCTGAACATGCAAAATGATAGCGAGGAACTTTATTATGATTTAAAGTGGATCTGCACTCCTTTTTTCCCTTTTCTAGGGCTGCATAACTAGGGTGCACAAGGACGTAGAATGCCATAATCCTGCCACTGTAGGTTAATGTAGTCTGACTGCACTGCTTGGCAAACGTTTACCCTGCGTCAGCACTACTGACAATAGATGGAGCTATGTCTGGTCACACATCGAGAACAATTCTGGTCTTGTTTGACCGTCTTCTGTGTCCATTCATTGCACAAAGCCTCAGTGTCTGAACATGTCACTGCTTCCGCAATGCTGACCCGCTACAGGAAGTTATTTATTAGAGCCGCCCACTAAAGTTGCAGGTTACAGACAGAGAGGAAAGCGCAAGAAAAGTGAGTTACACATCGAAATTTCTGTCCCATCACTGCCTAAAATTTACTTACTTAGTATTTTTGTCTTGTTTTCCATTAAAATGACCTAAAATTCTTAAATCAAGATATATTTATTTGAGAAGCAAAAACATTTCACATATTAAGTCTTGTAATCTGAAAGAATCATCAAATTAAGCAAATTTGTGCTTAAAACAAGAAAAAAAATAAACTTAGAGAATACAAGATTATTTCCTTACCCTACTAACAGATTTTTTGTGTGTGTTTTAAAACTCACTTTGATTCATTTTTCAGTAAATGAGACCTGATATCTTAAAGGGGTCATGACATTATTATTATTTTTTAATTATTTTAATATGTTCCTTGAGGTTCACTTATAATGTTAATAATTTTTTTGCAAAAAACAAAAAACAACAAATGTTCATTTACTTTTCCATTTGTCATATTGACGTCAGTCTCAAGTGCGTGGATAATGTCAGAAACTGAACGCCCATCTGTATATTGTATCCAGTGTAGACAGCATCAGCGATTATAATGGGTTCTATTTGCTTTTGACGCGATGCTCACATCCAGTGTAGGCAAATGTCAGCCATTAAGGGACTGAATGCAGTCAAATGCAAATGTATTTGCCTGTGTGACGTCACAGATCCGCAATATAAAAACAGGCCATTTTTGGAGCTTGATTTACTAAATGCTTTGGGTTTTTTTATAATGAGGAGGACGTTTTATGAAACTTTCAGGATGTTTTAATGTTACAAAGACCTCTCAAATGATAAACGTTTCTCATGTCATGACTCCTTTAAGTAATTTTGCTTAAATGTATCTTGAATTAAGAATGTTTAGATATTTGTAGTGGAAAATAAGTGCCCAAAATCGCATACTGTATAGTAGGTACTACATTTGGACCATTAAAATGTATGCTCTATATAGTATGAATGTGTGTAGTATGAATGAAATTCGAACATACTACATCTGCCATGTTGTCACTGTCATGTGACCTACTGAATTAGTTGTGTCGCTTCACTACCATTGACAACTTCTCTCCTGTGCCCTCATGGGATAGTAAAGTGTCCATCGGATGGGCACTTCAGAATCTCACCAGAAACTGTAGGTCATCCGGGTATTTTTCGCCAACTGTTGTATGAATACTACGAATTCTGACATACTACTCAGCTCACATACTGTTTTTTTGCCTACTATATAGTATGGGAGTAGGCATATTCGGACGCAGGGTGAACAAGAGAATCATTTTTTGCAGTGATGTAGTACTTCCAAATGTTAGAGTGTGTGTGTGTGTTTTACCTGTGGCTGTTGTTGAGCTCCGGGGTCTCAGGTTTGTAGGCCACCTCTTCACTGTCCTTACTGCGCAGTCTCTCCTGTCGTGCTCTTCGTCTGCGCTCACGAGCGGCCTCCTCCTCATCCTCCTCATTCCGACGATACGCCATCCTACACACGGAGACAGTTAGATGTTACACCAGTAAGAGACGGAAAGAGTTAGGCCTCATGTCACCTTGGCACACAGTCTGCTGATACTGCTGCTGTTGTTGCTGTTGAGGATGAACTTTCACTGGCTGACAGCTGTGTGTGTGTGTCTGTGTATCAGCTTTGGCAGATGATGAGAGGATCCTGACAGCAGTGTGGCGTTCAGCCCACACGACAGCCAGGGGACTTTCGTGTAACCTAAATAAAGTTTTCACATCTCTCTGACAAGCTCTCTTCACCTCCTGCTGATGTTTTATCTCAAATCCTCAACACATTCACATTTTTTGTACTTTTCTTAAGGACAAGATAGGTTCAAGTTTAGGGTTGCTAATTGGCTCAGACACACTCTCCCAGTTTAAATCTAGATTAAAGACACATCTCTTTAGCATAATTTATCTCATAACATTGCTTTTCATTTACATAATGCATCTCATAACCTTGCACTCTAGTAATATCAGATCAAATGCGAGTGACTATCTATTGCTTGAAATGAACAGCAGCTGTGCTAATTATTTTCAATTTGTCTTTTATTTCTGTTTGAGTCATATTTCACAAAAAATTAGGTTGTCATAAAAATGTCAAAAAAATCTTAATGGTCCTAAAAAAGGCCTTTCCTTTCAATTTCGGAGAGACTTAATGTGAAAAAAGGCCCTTCCTCAGTCTGTGCTGTGATTAGGAATGTGTTGAACTGAATGTGGTGCTCTGCTAACGCCCATGGAAAACCTTGGGGAGAGTGAAATCATTTAAAGAGCCTGATTCTTGCTGATTCTGTTGTTCTTTCTTTCTGTCTTTTCTTGTTCTTGTCTTCTCTCCCTTTGTCGTTATGTTCACAAACCAATCATACCAGCCAAACTCAACTGTGTTAATACTGAAGTAACTGTTCTGTGAGGGACCATATAAAAAATGTCACTTTCTTTCTCTGAGGTCAACTTATAACACTATTCAACAGAAGTTTTGATCATTTTCTAAAAAACATTTTCAATGCCATCGTATGAATAGAATTAACAGCTTTTTGCTGCTTTCTAACATGGAAATCCAAGGATTTCTGGATGAACTGAGAAATGTTTTGGACCAGGGAGAGAGTTCTTCAAGGTAACAGTATGTTTTTACAATACTTCAAACTTTTAACTGACCAAGAAAATTTTTTTTCTCCAAATATGTAAGTAAATAAAATCCAGAGGGGTTTTTTGAAACAGCACAGAATGCCCTCAAATCCGCTTTAAAATTCCAGCCCATCGAGTCCGGACTCTTGGATGACTCTCTGATCCGATATCCCTCCGGGGAACACCGCCCATCTTGCAATGACTCTATGAAGCTTCCCTGTTCCATAACCACAAAAATAAATCACAAATAAAACATGCTGACTGCCTGCTGCAATAACATTCAGAAGGATCTTAGCATTTTATTTGGGGCATTGCTTTGGTACCTGTAGTGATATGGGATGTAAACCAAGACATCAGCCGAACATGATTTCCATATGGAACACATCTTTCAGCCAAGTAGCATTAATTATTTTATAGCGTGCGTGGTGAGAGCTACGCGGTGAGCAGCATGTTTTATGGGATTCATAAACTCCATAAAGGAAGCCACGGTTACAGTGTGGGAAATTAAATTGATATGCAGTTAATTTTGCAGCTAATTTGCTCTCATAATAGCACAAATGACAACATGCAGAACCCACAACCAGGCGATGGATGCATCCAGGCCGGGACAGCTGAAGTATCAAGGCGGGAAGTATTTTCTTGTGGTCCAAATATCTCAGAAATGTCAATGAAAACATAGCACACAGGGCAAAAGCTCTCGAGAGCAATCACAGACAAAAGGGTTGGGAGAGAGAAATATATGGACCCTGCCAAATCACTGTTCTATTCCCACGCTCTTCCTCCACTTACTGACCCCACACTCATCTCCAACGCCACAGATTCATCCATTCTTTATTTGACCACAGCACAGGATCACCTGCCCTCATTTCTGCCCCATAACCTCATGGCTTTCAGTAACCGCATCCTTTGAACACATGTATACCCTCAAGCGGGCCTTTCTTTAACCAGCCAGAGAGAAAGAGACAGAGAGAGAGAGTGTTTGAAACGGGCCATTCGTTGAGGATGGGTGTTATTTCCTCAGCTCTTCCTG
The DNA here is from genome assembly GCA_037950665.1 of Hypophthalmichthys nobilis. Taxonomy (NCBI): domain Eukaryota; kingdom Metazoa; phylum Chordata; class Actinopteri; order Cypriniformes; family Xenocyprididae; genus Hypophthalmichthys; species Hypophthalmichthys nobilis. The sequence continues at coordinate 5,155,350 of CM075489.1, forward strand.
GCCTCTCATGGGAACAGCACAGATGTGTGGTGCCAAGATGGCTCCCGATCCATAGAGAAAACTACGTACAATCAGCTAAATTGACTGAAAAGAGCAGTCATAAACAGAATATAAAGTTTAAAAGAACAGCATTGATCTAAAATAGAAATCTTTTTAAAAATTATAAATGTCTTTACTGTCACTTTCAAGCAATTTAATGCATCCTTGCTGAGTGAAAATAATCATTTGTTTAAAATAAAATAAAATAAAATCTAAAAATGCACATAAAAGGCTTCAGTTGGATTGGATTTTTTTTTTTTTATTTGTGCATAAACTATGATGGAAACATTTATAAGTAGCCATGTGACTGTGTCTCAAGTCATGTGACTGAATATGCTCAAATGACTGGCTACTATTAGGCTTGTTCAACTTGATGCAACGCTGCACAGACCGATCGGCGGCTGACTTGAAGCATTGCATTCCGGTAAGAAATTTTGTCTCACTTGAGACAGCGGTGACACCATGTGACTATGATGAATGGCATCAAAGTACCGCGAGAGCAGTCGGATGAGTCGGCCAGCACAGCATCTCAAGAGCGGCTGCACGAGCTCTGATGACGACACAGCTGTTTCATGATTGGCCGGATTCACCACATGACAACAATCGTGTGTTTTGTGCTTATTCTGAAAACTATAGTTCTACTAATGCTCACAAATCTGTATTTTTATAACAGTTAAGGCTCTTTTCATGTAGTCGCGATGTTATATTGTGTCATGTTTATCAAAATTAAACCGATACAAAATGTAGACCCCACTACATTGGTATTTAAATAATATATGCTTATGTTGAACTTTATTCTTGTAAAAACAGAAGTTGTAAGCAGTACATAAAGTATTAAATGAAAATGTCTCTGAAACATCTTTGTATTAGTCAAATATTGCATTTATTTCACTTCAGCTGTGATAAAGTATATGCAAGCGCAGCACGAGCGTTACTACGAGAAGCAGAAAGCGTCCAACTTCACGTCTCCGTTTTCAGCTCCTCCCTGTCCCTGCCTGCACACGGCTACTCTCGCCAAACGGTTGCATCCAGCCACAGCCAATGTCGAACACACCTTTCACCTCCCAAAACTGTCTGACACACTTGAATCAATCACTGTCAAACATGAAGTCCATCAGAGAACTTTGTTGCAGTAATTTATTAAACATAATATAAAAGAGCCACAGTGGCTTCCCCCAGTGACTACAACTTCCATTTTCATTTCTACTGCCATTTCTCCAGAAGAATTTGCTCTTTTAAACACTGCAGCTGGAAATGCTGCTTCAGTTACAAATTGCTTTTGTGATATTCAGATTTTTTTTCCATAAATTAAATTCTCAGCTTTCCATCCAAATTTATTCTGCAGTTGATGCTAAAATAGAAACCAAAAAATGGTAGGTTTTGGTAATCATTAGTCAGAACATTCCGTCAGCATGGTGAGTGGGGACACGGAGCCAGCAGTCAAAACATTCCAGTGTGTGTATGCGGAGTATCAGTGACCCGACTCAGAGCTGGAACACATCAACCTGTCCCGGGAAAGGCCACTGCAGTCACACAGGAGTGTGTGTGTGTGTGTGTGTGTGTGTGACTGTGCTTGTGTATACATGGTGCTTTAAAAACAGCATGAACCCTCTGACCCTTTAACAGTGCCAGTTATCTCAGAAACTGCTCTAACCAGCTATTTTTCTAAATACAAAGCAGACCTGATCTATGATCTAGTTGTTATAGTCTCACAGAGCCAGATGTTTGAATATCAGCATAAAGTCTCATTCACTTTGCAACTTATTCTGGCCATGAACCGCCCACTTAAACAGGAAGGGCCCGTCTGACCTTCGTGTAAAATGACTAACCACATTTCATTCTTTATGGATGATGTTTTGGGGCAGATAAATTGGAAATGGATGATACCACAATAGACCGGCTTTCAGCAAAAAGGCAGTTAATTCAAATAGTGGTTCAGCAGTCTCTGCAAAACAGACATCATCAATAAAATTAGCCAAAATTTGTGGTGTGCAGAATTTCTGTCCATTTAAAAGTAACAATTATAGCACTCAGCACAGAGTTGAGGATATAATTGAGTTGCTACAAACTCTATGATTCAAAGTTTCACTTTCATAAACCTCGCAATTTTTTCCAAATTCAGCGACTATTTGATCCTCAGAAACACTTTTTTTGCAGTTACTTTTAACTCTTTTCCTGTTTTTTAAAAAAGTTACCAGTCAGTGTCAGCATTTTTGATCATTTTCACTAAACTTTCATGGCCTCAAAAATTTTTGTTTGTATAAATATCTGAACATACAATATATCAAAAGAAAGAACAAAGCATTTTATTCTAGCTCTGTACATAATTTTTTAATCAACACTTGAATGTGGGTAAGCAATATTTTTAACAAAAAGCTGAGAAAATCACGTTTTTGTCAAAGACTACATCCAATTGGATTCAGAACAATGATCAAAACATGGAGTAGATCGCTTCCATCAACACCTCCAAAGCTTGCACAGTCCTGTACCTCTTCCCAGGTTGACATTTCATGTGGTAACGTTTTGATTTATATGGTGTTAATTGTTTGATGATTGAGTAAGCTAACATGCTTCCATCGCTTGTTTCTGCTTCTTTTTCCCCTGTGTTTTGATCCGGTGATTCTGTACTCTTTCAGAAGATGTGTAACAGTGTATAACAATGAAAACATGGATTGCTGGAAAATTCTGTCAATGGCAGGGAAGTGTTGAGTCATAAATGATGAAAAAATTCTGTCAATGGCAGGGAAAGATTTAAACATGTTTCCTAACAAATAGTTTTATTCGATTATTAGTTTGGTCTGCTGGATTTTCTTCTTAGCGCAAGGTTGAGAGGTCCATCTATCACTGTTTTCCATGTTTATAGAGTTAGTTCGTGGAGTAAATATATCGGCTGTGTACACAGCTTTTTAAAAATGGTGTATACTGGCGTTTCGCATTAATTCGACCAATCAGCATACACTTACCTCATTGGTAGTTCCTTTTGTGCTGGGTTAGACCTTTTAGTACACTCTGAAGTAGTCGTGATTTGCCTCTCACAATGTAACATGCTCTAAACACACCTCTTAAGCATGCAGAATGATGTAAGTGGATATTTTTTGTTGTAATCACACCTTCGAACGATTACGAAATCGTGGCATCCTTAATCGTAATCGCGATTAGAAATTTGATTGTGCAGCCCTACTAACAAACTGATCAAAGCCTCTACATCTTGACTCCTGGAAATTAAATAGCAGTCAGCCAATCAGATTGGAGCTTGAGATTTTGAGAAATGCCTTTAAATCTTCTATGCAATACGCATCAGACAGTTTTGTCTATGGGAATGGTGAATTAGCATCATATCTAATGTGAAAGTGTAGCACCTTTCAGCTGTCAGCAAGTTAAAAGTAATACATACAGTACAGACAAAAGACAGAACACACAGCCTCCTTCTCTCGCACACTTTTCCTCTCCTGTCATTTTCAGCAGTTGAAACATTGGCACGTCTTCCAGAAGAAAACGACTGGCGCACATCAAGCCATCATCGCCTGATGAAAAAGCAGCTGGACTCGGATGCCAAGCTGCTCCTGCGTGTATACGCGTTATCTGACTTTCTCTGTTTTTCCACATCAGCGCTGAGCCAACATCTGCCTTCCCGCTGTCCCTCTGCTTGCATCGAGGACCGTCTAGGAGACGGAGTGCTTCCCAAATCACTGTCAGTAAACACTTCTAATGTAAAGCCATTTGGCAAAGCGTCAGCGTTTATCATATGTACACCGAAAACTGACTTTTGTGTTCAGTGTTCATCGCGATTACTGCCGAAATGGACGACACATGGTTTTGACTAGTTCAATTACCGCCAAAGAGTAAATATTGATTGTTACAGCAACAATCAAATATTGATTGTTAACTCTAGCAGGCAAAGAGGAGCGGGCCAAAATCTCCACAAGAACATAAACACAAGATCACATTATGTCGCAGAGCTGAACGGGTTGCATTTGTAGCTTTCTGCCAAATGCAATACTTGGCATAGGAAACACAATTCCACCCTTTCAGAGGTTTATAACATATAGCCAAAAAAAGCATTCGTTTTATGCTATGCTGTAAAATATAATGGTCGCTAATCTGTGCGTCATCAGCTTTACGCTTCCTCCCTACGATTAGGTGAAACATGTCCCATATATCTTAAAGCATGAAAAAGAAAAGCATTCCTTCTTCATGGTAACACGCTTGGAGGAAACAGGAAGGCCGTTGCAGACGGGAAGCTGACACTCAAAACGACCTGTACACAAAGTAACTCTAGTCTAACATCCTAGCCAATGATAATAGAAATAACTGTTGCTGAAAGATATTGATTTAGAGCTGATTCATGCCATCCTACGCTCTCTTGGAATGATAATAAGCTTGATTTGCATGTTTATTAGCCATTACCCATAATTCTTTTTGACAGGGGCATAAATGTCTAAGAAACAGCTGTTGTCTGTGTTTGCAGAAATGCACAGTGCTCAGAGATAATCTAGTGCTGATGCAAAATGGATATTTGTGTCAGTGCCTCCAGGATTTATGTGAGTGTCACTTTGCCTTAAATGGTCAAGCGGCTCGCAAAAGTGCCAATCTGTTGATGTTTAACTTTTGTTACGTTAACACCAGTTTTCTGCTTTAATAGCAGACTCCATCATCACAGAAAAAGAAAAAAAGAGTTGAAAGCTCAATCTTCAGGCCAAAATAGCATTATAGCAAAATAGCAAACAGTCAGGGCTGGACGTTAACACCCGCCAACCCGCCAAATGGGATTTCAGCAGTGTCGTGTAACGCAGTCACTCCTACTAGCCTCTCATCTCTTTCCGACAGAGAGTTGACACACAAACCCACCTCCCCTCACTCACTTGTTTCATTTGCTCCAGATGAATATTGTTGGTGTTGCACAGCTTGAATTTCGGCGTGGGATTGTACGTATTGTGCATAATTTGACTAATTCCTGCAGATTTTGTGCTCACACCCAAAGTGCGTACACATAAAACAGCCTCTCAGTACTAAATTAAGTTATTTTTTTGCTGATTATTGCACTTAAACAGTCAAATACACACAAAATAATGTCAAAATGCCAGTGAGTATTCACATAATCACAGTCAGTTATGTTTTAAGTGAACGTAAAAAGAAAACGCACATGTAACAGAATAATGGATCAGGGCGTCAGGTATTAAAGTGACAGCAGTTTAATATACCTGCTGCCAAATTATGATGTACTATAAAAAATATCTATATGGCAGTTTTTCCCCCTGGTATCGATGTCAAAATTGTGGCCAGTGAAAATGATGAGTGGCTAGTAACTTTGGAAAACCACTAGCCACAGTGGCTGGTGAGCAAAAAAGTTAATGTCAAGCCCTGAAAACAGTGATTACTTTGTCTGATCAAAAATCAGCAGAGAATTTTTTCTACTTCTCTTTTTCCACAATAGGAAACATTCATTATCTCTTTATAAACAACTGGTATTGAGCTAATTGGACAAAAGTTAAGATGTTAAGAGCTAAGAATGTTGGAAATACAAAAGCACACATTTATGAATCTTACACTTTTGTAAATGTGCTAAAATATTATATTTGGATGCACAAAAATAACAAATTTGCATGTCTCACCACAATAATAACCAATTGTTTGCAATCCAAAATGTTAGTGAGTCTGAACAATATATGAAAATAGAGACTGGTAAATCATTAAAAGAGATTCAAACATAACAAAAAAGCATCATAAAAGAACCATTGAAGTAGTCCACATGTATCCATTTGATAACTTTGAGTGAGAAAAAGACTTAAATTTAAGTTGTTATACACAGAAAATGTTCCCCTCCACCACCATCCTCATACTGCATTCATACTTCAGTATTCAAATTCGGTCTGATGTGATCAGTGCCATCACTGACATCAAATCTGGCATAATATGTCTCAATGCATCTAAATATTTAAGAGCTGCAGCAGATGCAAAGATAAACCACAACTTATTTGTCTCTTTCTCACATAAAGTTATTGTATGGCCTTAGAACACTTGGAACATAGTTTGTAGGCCTACTTTTATGGTGTTTTTCCCCTTGGACACTAGCTATGTTTCCATCCACCTATTTTAATTCAAAGTTTGGCATATCACATAAAAAAAGCTTGATGGAAACACCAAGATGTGCATAAATTATAAAAATGCACATAAACATTTCCCAGGAAGTGATTTTGTCATTTATCTTGAACACATGGGATGGAAATGGTGCTTTATTCATCAATGTTTTATGCGATATTACAATTTTATGCACAAGTTGCATTCCAATGGATGGAAACATAGCTACTGTTTGCTTTCAGCATATGGAGAAGAGCATCAACATTCTTGGTATTTCATGTTCCATGGATAAAAGAGAATCATATAGGAATGGCTTGAGGGTTAGTAAATGATGACAGAACTTTCGTTTTGGGCAAACTATCCCTTTCACAACTACCTTCATTAATAATATCAGATAAAACTGAGCAATCACTAAGTCCAAAAAAAAAAAAAAAAAAGATCCTGGAACAGAAATGTTGAAAACACATTAAAAGGCATCTTGCACGATTGCACAAAGACTCATTTGGCCACAGAGCAGTTACACAATCTGCAAGCTGCCATGTTTTTGCAAGGTGAACAATCTTTACCAGCAGTGGCTGTGCAATGAATCTGATGATGTCAACCCATTAACAGCCCTCGGTTTACGGTGCAACGCGGCTGAACATTTTGCGAGAAAAAGCGAGCGTTAATGACGCCCACGTTACCTCTCGGCTTCCAGACGCATCTCCTCCCGTTTCTGTCTCCTGAGCTCCCTGCGCCGTTCGAAATCATCATCCATGCTTCAATCCTGAGAGTGTGACCCTGGAAAACAACAGAACATGTGTGTCCTTTAGTCTCACGCTTGAACCTTTCATAAACTCACAGAATCCCCTCCATTACTGAATATGGTTAAGTGTGTCTGGATTCCACAGCTGCTGTGAGTATTTGGTTAACCTTTTCACAAAAATCACGCATTCCCATATGCAAGACATTTACAGTCGATCTTTTCTCAGCCCGACATCAAACAGATCACAAGTTTGTTTTCATAATACCACTTAAAATGGAAATTGTGGGAGAGAGAGAAAGAGAGAGAGAAGAATGAAGAAAAAAGAGAGAGGGAGAGAGAGAATGGGTGAGGAAAGGATGTTAGCACAGGATGTCCACTCAGTCAAGCAGAAAGACTCTGACTACTGCGGGGTACATAACGGAGGAACCGAGCCCACCCAGGAGATATAGAGCTGTTGTCATTAATCTCAGCACTGTGACGCTTCAGACGGACCATTTCGAGACCGTCCTACCTTCACTTCAGTGATGATAACCTCTGGAACATTTTTAGCTTTCAAAACAGCAGAAATTCACTCTCTCTCGTCTCGATAACACTCCAACTCAAAGAGGATTTCAGGCTCTTTCTGTTTCGCTGCAGCTGGGCCAAAGCCGGCCTCTTCCTTTCCCATTTTTTCACCCTCCCTACTTTCCTCCATTTTTCTCCCTCCCATTATGGTGCAAACTCTCAATCACAGCCGACGGGTCTGCCTCCTCCCTCTCTCCCCCTTTTCCTTTCTCTCTCTCCCATTCCGACACTGTCCCTCTCTCGCTCTTTCCCTTCCCGACTCCCAATTATTGCCAATTCCATTCCTTTCCCTTTTTTTTCTCGTTCTCTCTTTTGTGATCACGGCACTGTTGCTGGTTAGCTGGGATCTGCTCGTGGAAAGCATGCTTAAAAATGCAAACTCTTGCAGATGTTTTGCTTGATATTGTAGATTTTAAAAAAGTAATAGCTAGACTACAAGTTGCTAATAAAAACTACATTGAAGCTACTTAAAAAGGGCTATATTTTTTCAAGCTATCAAAGAAAAAAAGTAGAAAATAACTGAAAATCAGTTAATTGGGGTTGGGTTAGGACAACCAGAATCCAAAACACACTGACATATTGTACTATTTACTGTGGAAAAATATCTTTTTTTATTGCACTAAAACTGTAACCGAAAAAATAAATAAAAATACAGTAGTGAAAAATAGAAATCATTACAGACTGGTTTGAATAGAAAAATATTAGTACATATTATTAGTAAAATTGTAATTGAACATTGTTAAAATATTGATTCTATGGAATTTGATATTTTCAATCTCATGAAACTATTTTTTATGCAAATTAACATGTCACTTAGAGTGACAGCATCAAACTGGAATTTACACTAAATACAAGTGGAAATAGCATTTAACAAAATATTTGCTATAAAAGGCGTAAAATGCCACTGTCATTTTTTGAACCACTTTATTTACATGAACGACCCAGCAAAAATGCTACTTGAGTAACAGCCTGTTTGATTATTGTCTCAGTTTGCTTGGTTGTACTATGTGACATAAAAACAACAATTTAGCATTTTTTCTTGTGAGAAATGTGGCTTGTTGTTGGAAAGTCAACACTTTTTTTAGCATAGCTTATCTGTCCTGCTACTAAAAACACTGCTGGACATAAAAATGCACACACAAAGTGTGCAAGAAAAGAGAGAGAAAGAGTATCCCAGACACAAGAGAACAGGAAACACTTCTCCTCCTAAACCCCTCCTCCATATTCACATAACACTGAGAAAGGGAGAGAGAGAGAAAAATGGACAAAACAAAAACAACAGCGGGAGAGGGAAAGCAAGGAATGTGAGCAAGAAACGGAGAGCAAGAGATCGAGCCGATCTTCCTTATCAGGCAGAACCGCTGCACCCGCATTCGCAAACCGCAGGAATGTGGTCTATCTTTAGCTGGATCTTCTGTTTGCAGGAGCATGGCTGCTCTTCATATCTGAGCTCTTGAGCAAACAGCACTGACTCAGCTCAATAAAACTGTCACAACTGTGTACGATCAACTCAAATTGAATCACGCTCTCGCAGCGATGACTACACACGCTGACCTCACATACTAAATTTATGATTGAAATTCAGGTTGTGTTTGTGTTTTGGTGGCGTGCTGTAACTGACAATAAGGCCCTGTCCTCAGAGAAAGAATGTAGAAACGGATTTGTCTCTTCCTCTCGAGGACCACCCGTGTGTGGCAACAGTTAGTGTACGAGCCTCCTAGGCGTCCACAGATTCACGTCGTTGCACTTTTTCCCTCTCGAATGTTTCATAACGGGGGTCTGGCTTTCCCCAACAAGCAGGGAGACGCCTCCTGTCTAGAGAGCACGCGTTGTAATGGCTGTAATGACACATTTACCTGGTAAATTACTATGTTCCTCATAAGTACGGTGCTTAACCGTTCATCAAAGCTCATCACAGCAATGACCCATGGGAATGCAGTCTTAGAGCCTCCGTCTGTGATGTTCTCTAGGCTGCGAATGTACACAGGGATGCCTGTGCCAAACCACACGAACGATTCAGCTTTGGCTCTCTTAAACTCTGTGGGGAAAAGGGAGCAGCTAATGAAGAAAACTAAAAATGATGGCAGACAAAAAACTGTCTTTACTGTACTTTACATGGAATTTAATATGGTTTTGCTTAAATGGCTCTTGAAAATATGTCAACGTGAAATGTTTGCATATGATTTTATTTTCATATTTTTGAATAAAACAATGAGAAAAAAAAAAGAGTTATTGTAAATGTATTCTTTAGACTTTGTCTTTTGGACTGTGAAAGGGGTGAGGTTAAAGGGTTTGTTTACCCAAAAATTTATTTTTTGCCATTAATTACTCACCCTCATGTTGTCCTTCGTTCATCTTCAGAACACAAATTAAGATATTTTTGATGAAATCCGAGAGGTTTTTATCCCCCACAGAAAGCAACATAATTACCACATTCAAGGTCCAGAAAAGTAGTGAAAACATTGTTAAAATAGTCAACGTAAGTCGTTAACCTTAAGCCTGCACTGTCTATACAACCTAAACAGCGTAAAAGAATATAGAAAGACAAGGAAAAACGAAAATAGAGGAAAGACGAAATTGTTAAATAAAGTCATTATTTTTGTTTTGTTTTTGCGCACAAAAAGTATTCTTGTCACTTCATAACATTAAGGTTGAACCACTGTAGTCACGTTGACTATTTTAACAATGTCTTTACTACTTTTCTGGACCTTGCATATGGGGGATAAAAAAAACTTAATTTTTAAAAATATCTTAATTTGTGTTCCCAAGATGAACGAAGGTCTTACAGGTTTGGAACGACATGAGGGTGAGTAATTAATGACAGCATTTTCATTTTTGGGTGAACTAACCCTTTAAACAAAACAAAACAAAATGAAATAGAAGGGCCTGCTGAATTTTATAACATTTTGACTTTTAAAATTTGGAATAACATGCACTGATGGATCATTAATGCATCAAGTAATGTACTGTAGCAGAGTTTCACGGTTCGGAATGTAATCCACCTCTGACCGCAAGCAATTCCTCGTACCCGCTTTGCAGTAAAAAATAATTACAAACTCATTAATGTCAACACACTTAGCCTTAACAATCTACCATTAGTGAGATGCTCGTAGTTCGCTGAGATAAATGTTGAGGTAAAGAGTGTTCTTTATAACCAGAGCCAAAGCTGATGTGATCCACAACCCCGCTGCCAAAAGGATTAAATAACTAAATGTTTGGATCTACCACCCACCGTCTTTTGGACCTCAGCCACTCTGGACAACTTGAGAGAGGCTAAATTTACAGCTCAAGAAGAAAGCGGAGCGTTGCCAACATAAACCATCGCCCTTATTTGCATGTCTGTCAATATAGGTCCATTAACATCGACTGGCTTCGCTATCAGAGTTTATGCTAACACACTCTCCACGGTCGCAGCAGGAGTCTGGCGTAGGAGGAGGATTCAGACCGTCTTCCCTGGCCAAGATTTTAACAAATGGAGGAGCTGCGCAGACATGTTGCATTAAAAAGCGTTTTACTGTAATGTGGTGTATATTTCACCATGAAACAATGTGGTATTAAGCACCAGATAAAATAGCCTTTTTCCTACAGGAAGAAGTAAAGTAAATCTATGTGTAACCATCAAAATGTCATGATGTGCACTTATATTGACTGCACTATTAGTTCATAATAGGGAGATGTTTATACTGTGCAGCCAAAGTAAACAAACATATGGGACAATTCCAAATTCATATTAACGTCAACATGAAATGGCTTTCGAAACCCATTCTTTAACATGATGTATTTCCACATGAAATGTGTGAGAAAATAAAAAGTAGTTTAAGTTTTTGGATTTTGAAGTGAGATTGCAAAGAAAGACTTTTTCTGTGAAACAACATGCAGTAGCACAATGCAGTAGCACATATTAAGAAAGTAAATCTGGATTTCGTGTTGACTTTAAGATCACGTAAGAATAGGTTACATCAACATTTTCAGAAGAAGTCAATGCTAAGGAAAAATGAATCATCAGAAAATGTTTTCAGGCTTGTTAAAAAATGGGAAGTTTTTGAAGCTGTGCGAGCCAGTGAACTGTAGCCAGGTGCAGGATGGTATCCCAGAAATCTGCAGCGTCAGCAGCCTATCAGAGACACACACACACACTTCACTCACCTGCCACCTCATTAAAAGACACTGCAGGTATGCCAGATATGTGCAGCCTGCTTTTCCATCTGGATTCACTGACAGTTGCTCAAAAATGTCAATGAAAACTCAAATCTTTATTTATTCTTAAAAGACACTAATATACATTCTCATATAGCAAAAATATATGAATACTACATAATAAAGTAATGTATTGATCAGTTTAATCCTCAATATTTCTTCTTGCGCTTAAAGGGATAGTTCACCCAAAAAAGAAAATTCTGTCATTAATTACTCACCCTCACGTCGTTCCAAACCCGTAAGACTTTCGTTCATCTTCGGAACACAAATGAAGTTCTTTTTGATGAAATCTGAGAGCTTTCAGTCCCTCCATTGACAGCTACACAACTACCACTTTGACGCTTCAAAATGTTAATAAAGAGATCGTAAAACTAATCTATATGAATTGAATGGTTTAGTTAAAATTTTCTGAAGAGACACGGACGCTTTATATGATGAACAGTTTGAATTTAGGCTTTTATTCACATATAAACATTCATCAACTCGCATATCATTCGTGGTAAACGGAAGCTCAAGCATGTTTGCTTGACGTGCGAGAACCAATGAGGTTCATTCTTGTGTTAAGCCGCGGTCACACTAGATTTTGAACATGCGAAATTTCTTCGGATGCTGTAACAGTCGTGATATGACGTCACGGTCTATAGAGTCTTTTTTATAAGCATGAATTCAACATATAACTTAAAGTAATACATTCAAAATGTAAAAAATATAGAACATACTCGACTTTACTGCAAAAATATCATTCTTTTAATTCAGCCAAGAGGTCATGCCGTGACAAATCGATCTTCTACTGGTCGCACGTCTTCACGTGATGTGAATTCGCAGGTCAGAGTCCACCAAACTTAAACTTTGGAACGCAGCGAAATTTTTTCGCACGAGCTTGTGTTTCTGGTCTGACGCATTCGCATGCGTTTGAATGGAAGTCAATGGAACGAAAAGTGCAGTGTGACCGCCCCTTTACGCATCACATTTGAGTTTCCGCAAGAACCAGTTAGGTTCATTCTCGTGAGTTACGCAGCATGTTTGAGCTTCCGCAAGAGGTTTGTTCTTGTGCGTGAGGCAGGTTCGGTTGAGCTTTTGTTTATGTTTGCTTAACAATGTTTATATGTGAATAAAAGCCTAAATTAAATCTGTTCATCATATAAAGTGATCCAGTCTCTTCAGAAAATTCGGACTAAACCATTCAATTCATATGGATTAGTTTTACGATCTCTTTATAAACTTTTTGAAGCGTCAAAGTGTCAGTTGTGTAGCTGTCTATGGAGGGACAGAAAGCTCTCTGATTTCATCAAAAAGATCTTCATTTGTGTTCCAAAGACGAATGTAAGTCTTACAGGTTTGCAACGAGATGAGGGTGAGTAATTAATGACAGAATTTTCATTTTTGGGTGAACTATCCCTTTAAAGATCAAACAAATACACATTGTTAGAAATTCAAACATCCCAGTCACTGAACAGACAAGAACAAACCAAGAGACAGGAGACAAGAGGAGAGAGAATCTAATTCTCATGCCATACTCTGTGAGTGCTGTTCACTCAACAATCCGCAGAGAAATAAAGAGATCAAAGAGGGTGATCTGGGAACGTAGGTCTCTGTGAAATGAACCTGAGCTAGGAGAATGAAATCCACACTGCTGCGCAGTCAGTACTCCTCTGTCTGTCTGTCTGCATCAGTGATGACAAACCAGACCCACGGCAGAATTATGGTTGCGTGTGCTTGCTGAGATGCGCAGGAAATTGAGAGCACCAATAAAAGTGACTGGAGGCCAGCCGAAGTTGTCCCATAAAGCCAGTTGAATGATTCGGCGGCACACGACCGCAGATCTCAGGACAGTGTCAGGACAGTAATGGCAAGGCTCCAGCACCAGGTCTGGTTCATGTACAATATAACAACTCTATGTGATGGGCCAACAATCCCCATTAACACAGTTGTGTTTATGTGCTGAAGGTCAGACAACTTGCTGTGCTTCAGAGATTTTAAGCCTGGGACACACCAAGTCGACGTCAAAGAGCTAGTGGCGACGAAAGCTGATTGTGTTGTCACCTCTCATCGGCTGCGTCTCTGCCAAAAAGCTGTGCTTGAACACACCAAAAGGACTAAAGGCAACTGTTAACTAGCTCATGCATTCTTCTCCTGAGTGTAAGTAAATATATGTCTATATTGACTAGAGCCAACGTTGTGAAACACACCGAAAAACTAAGCTGACCGATGCTCAAAAATGGCCCGACATTGACTGATGGCTGACCGTCGGCTTGGTGTCCCGGCCTTTAGAGGGAAAAATTATGGTTTTAAACACTTTGCCTAATTTTTTTGTCTTCAAGTCATCAACAGCAAACCGAAAAAGTCTTATTTTCGACAATTATAATGGATATCATTTAGCATTATCATTAATATTAGTTGACACCTGAGTTTGTTTGTCTTTAAGTGTTGACAGTTCAAGTGAAATGATACTTTCTCTGATAGAGACCAAATGGCGAATTACTTATAAATGAAATCCAGATGAGACATAGAGTGCAAATTATGGGGGATTTGGGGGGTCTGACCTCCCTAATAACAGGTAGACAAAAGTAAGTCAAAACTAAAGATTGCGGGGGGTCTTAAAAGTACATATAATTTTTACATATATGCTCAACAGCATTTTCAAACAACATTTAACCACAAAATGTAGATTAAAAGTTAGGCAGAATACATACTGGGCCATAAATATATGCTTAAGTCTTACCTAGTAGCAAATTTTAGTTAGTATTATTACACAACAAATCTTTGTCTTTGTGGTTAAAAAGACAATTTGGGTTTTGTAAAACAAACTTTAACAAATTGTAAACTGGAATTATATGGAGATGTCTTTAAAAACATCAACCCCCTTCAAAGTCGCTGTATAATTTGCGCAATGATGGTACTGTTAACAAAAGCAGAGCAATTGTACTCTTTTTATGGTGATTTCAAGTATGAAATATCACCCACAAGCAAATAAACCAAAAGCAAAAATCAAAATCTGGAACCTGGGAAAACACCTCGTTGTAAGCAAGGACACCAGCCCTGTCAAGACATTCTTTGCGTTGGTAATACCACCTGAATTTTGATTGACAGTGAGCTGTATTTTGCACAAATGCTGGTTTGATTACTTTGGCAATGTTTGGCTTATTGAAGGTCAATTCCACGTAACCAAAAGCTCAGCTTGGACTCTTCGATGCATCAACACATTTATAGCTCTAGGGCCTTAGAGAAGAAACAGAAGGAATGAGAGATTAAGTAAGAAAAGACATGGAGAGAGACATAGACAGAGCGAGAAAAAGAGCAGGATGTGCTGCTATAAATCCAGTAGATATTTTGGCAGGAAGAGCAGCAACTGCTTTCATGGCTGTCACTGGGAAAAGAGGCTCTGAAAAGTATAAGAGAAATGAGGAGAGTGAAGAAAAGTTGGTTGGTACGCAACCTAGGTTTTGGAGACATCTAACTGAATTTTTTGCTCATGATGAATCTCACACGAGTGGAATATTTCAAGAGCATGGGTAACCAAAAGGTTTTGCTTTTTCATCTGCTGCACGCAAACGCTGAAATGCATGAATCTATATAAACCTTAAATGAAATGTAAGTTGCTTTGGATAAAGCATCTTCTAATAGTCAGCCAGTCATTATTGCAAAATAAACCCTTTCAGGGTAATACCAGACACCTCGGTTTTGTGTCGGAATCCTGATCACCACAACAGGGCTTTTTTTTTTTTTTTGCGATAATAACTCGCTGACTGTACATTATCCCTTAGGTTTTTAAAATGGGAGGGATGGGATCAAAAATTCAAGCAAGGGCAAAAATAGGCCTCAGTCATTGAATTTCCACTTGAGGTTGGAAAAGGAGATTCCTGCATTCCCAGACAATGGATCGCATTCCCCGACACGTCTGCATGTCCTCTGAATCATTCTCTGCGAGTTGGTCTACAGTTACCTGCTCAAACACCAAATAGGTCTTAAACCGCTCAATTACCCACAATGCCATGCAATTACAGGCTCCGGGATAGAGAGTAAATGTCAATAGCTCTCATAAGAAAACATTATAAACATCTTACTCTTTGATGTATGACCTGAAATGTTTTGGGGAAAATTTAGGCTACCAGCCGGGTATGCAACATTTTCCCAATAAATGGCATTTCCTCTTTTAAAATTCCCTTAATAATTTTTAAGGGAATAATAATGTTTATAGGTCAGTGACATGATTTGCAAATTTTTGTGTCCAAGTGTATTATTTCTTTTTAAAATAATGTGATAAATTCATGACATATATCACTCTATTCTATAAAACCTTTTTAGTTTGCATTCATTTTTATAACATTTAAATAATAGATATTATTTTATGTTTTGTTATCTTAAACCCCCAAAATGTCAGGTGGTGCAACTGTCCGAACAAATAAACAACTATAAGAAAACTATTTAAAATGGTGTCTTAATAATAAAAAAATAAAAACTAAATACTATGGCATCATTTTAGGATTGAAACTTTTCATATAAACATTTTAAAATGTTATAAATATCAGTTGTTTTAAAGATATTGTATATTCTCAAATGTCAGGGTGGCACAAATGCAAACATGGCTCTTTTAATATGAATTGACAAGGTAATAACAGTAAACATGATCCTTGTGGCAGAATGAAAAGGTTTGTAGATCTCTCTCAAATACTGGTAAAAACTGCTCATTTCAAGTTTTGGTAGGTTGGTACACTTTCCATGTCAGGTGGTACAACTACAGCATAAATACATACTACTTGTACATACTACAACTATTTGGTTGTACCGCCTGACATAAAAACAGTCAAAAAATGAACTGAAACACTTTGAAATGTTATTTAACAACTGCAACTTGTTTAAACACGTTCATGAAAATATGCATTACATCAGTTTTGAAAAGATTTTTTTTAAGCTTTATTTGTTTTTGAAGCTTTATTTGTCAATGACCCTTATTCACATTTTATTTATTATTTTCTGTTATTAAAAGATCACCCTAACAATCACCCTAAATGTTCACTTTTTCTTTCCAGCACAAAGAAATGAACAAGAGAAATGTGAGCACATGGGTTTAAGATGTCGGAAAAATGTTTTGTTTCCGTTTTTGAATAGGCAATTTTCATAGGCATTAACTCATTAAACCCAGGGCCATTTATTTCCGCACAACAGCAGCTGTGCTTCTGGAAATGCATTTCAGGTGCAGAGAAGCTTTCATGCTATGCATTTTAAAAAGCTGATTTTAAATGGTCCTCTCATGCATGTCCAAAGATCGCACCACTATCAGCCAGTATCGGCATGCAAGGTCCTACAAAAAAAAAAAAAAAAAAAAAAAAAGGAGCAGGAGGAAAAGGCCAAATTGAGATGCTTGTACGGCATCAAACGTCTGCTGCCTATTGGCTTGGCTCCACATGACCAAATATGGTAGGAAAAAAGCTCTCTTTCCCGTAAGCAACACACACAAAAAAAGAAAAACCCAAGGGTTTCACATGCTGTGTAGACAGATAGAGCCCTCATATTCAAACACACTGACCACAGAGAGAGAGAGTGAAGGGAACTTCTATCTGCACTCCACAGAGCGAATGATAGCGCTACGTGATGTCTGAGTAGCATCAAACAAATTTACTCACAGAAACAACAAAACATACCTAACGCACTACCTGTCTCAAACCACATACAAACCCTCTTCTACACTATCCTCTTTCTGAGGAAAAAAATAAAATAAAATAAACAACGGCACAAGAAAAAAAGCTTTTCCCTCCCAGCATTTTTTGTCCAAGATTGAGTGGTTTAGCTTTGAGCTACATTTCTTCTTACATAACTGTGAGAGACCAGAGTGGAAAAAAAGATTCTTGTCCAAAATATCCAACGTTTCAGCCACGAAGATGGCCGTGACAGAAAACGCCTTGAACCTTTGAAGCAGAACGTATCGCAGTGAGCTTTTGATGTGTGCGTCATGGTCTATGCTGCATGTGATACAAAAGAAATGAAGCAAAACTCATTTAGCTTCCTTATCATGACATGTAAGGATTTTCATGACCTGTTCAAATCACAAAAGCATGCAACAAGACACCTGCCAACACTTAAGTGTTTAAGCATTCATTCATCGAGGTTTGGATCTGATGAGCTCAGTGTTATGTCATCTGAGATACCGTTCTATAAAAGCAATTGTGTACATTAGAGTAGGCTAAGCTACATCATATGTTGACAATTGAGAAATCGTTGCACAGAAAAATTAACTCATGCTTTACTCATCCTCATATCGTTCAAATCCCCTATGACTTTCTTCCCTGGAACATAAAAGGAGAATTTTTGAAGAAAAAATGGCTGCTCTTTTCCCATATATTCCCTGGGTCTGTCAAGCTCAAAAAAAGACAAAAAACATCATAAAAGTACCTAAAGATGATCATAAAAGTACATACATTATTGCAAGTCAGGATAACATTGTGGGATTAACAAACACATATTTTTGTTATCCACTGATAATCTTCCCTTCTACAGAAGCTATAAACTATTAAAGTTGCATAAACAACAAAAATGTTATGCTGACATCACTGGACTCACTTTGGTCTTGAGACATCAATTCATTATTTTTTTATTTTAATTGAGAGCTAGAGAGGAGGGGAACTTAAAGGGATAGTTCACCCTAACATGAACATTTTCCCATGATTTACTCAACCTCAAGCCATCCTAAGTGTATATGACTTTCTTCTTTTCAGTCAAACACAATCAGAGTTATAGCCTATTAAAAAATATCCTGGCTTTTCAAAGCTTTATAGTGGGAGTAAATAGTAAATGACATTTTGAAGCCCAAAAAAGCACATCCATCCATCATAAAAGTAATCCATACAGCTCCAGGGGGTTATTAAAGGCCTTCTGAAGCGATGCATTTTTGTAAGAACAATATCCATATTTATAACTTTATAGACTATAAACACTAGCTTCTGGTAACGGCCATCCGCGTGTTCACGAGAGAGTCGGGTTCTGGCGTATGACGTAGGACGTAGGAGTAGCATAAGATTAGGTGAGAGTAGACGCCTCTTGCGGTTCAAACAAATAGGGCTGGGCAAAAAACTCAAGTTCCTCCAACATTTCACTTTAAAAATTCTTGTTTTAGACTTCTAATTCATGACAGGTGTTTTGTTTTGCTTTATCCTCCGCACTTTCGCGTTCGTCAATACGTCAGAGTCAGGTCAAAGTTCACTCTTCCGGCGGAATCAACTCGCGTACGGAAGCCAGAGATTTTACTTTATATATTTGTAAATATGGCTATTTTTCTTACAAAAACGCAACACTTTGCTTCAGAAGGCCTTTATTAACCCCCTGGAGCCGTATGAATTACTTTTATGATGGATGGATGCGCTTTTTTGGGCTTCAAAATCTCGGTTACTATTCACTCCCATTATAAAGCGTGGAAGAGCCAGAATATTTTTTAATGTAACTCCGATTGTGTTTGACTGAAAGAAGAAAGTCATACACCTAGGATGGCTTGAGGGTGAGTAGCCTAAATTATGGGATAATTTTCATTTTTGGGTTAACTAACCCTTTAAGTATTGGTCTGTTCGTCATCAGCTACTGCATGTCTTCAAAAGATATATAAAGGACAAGTCCTACAGACTACTTTGGTTTTTAATGTGCTTTTTAATATTGTGGACAGACCCAATTTGCTTTCATTTTCATAAAGCAGCACGGTATTAATTTTTTTGGGGAGATCTATCCCTTAAAGTTTGTGTCTGCATATAGACCACCTACTAAACACCAAATTGAGGTATTGAAAACATCAGGCTTTGCTAAATATCAATTATATACTACATTTGACCAAGAATGAGGGCCTCATTTAGGAGAAAGCTGCATTTAGCCGCTCACTTTTTCTCTCATAATTAACATAACCCAGCACAACCTACACTGCACTCTCTCCCATATACGTTACAGCTTGCTGGAACATTTAATGGAACATAAAAATGTATTTCTCATAAAGCTAAGAAGTTCCTGATGTGTCTTGTAAAATGTGTCTATTGAATTTTGCACACAAGAACGGCAACAGAACTGAATTAAAAATATATAGTTAAAACCACCAGAGTGATTTAAGGCTCTGCTCAACATCACTATGGGAGAAATATCTTCCTGTCGTGCCTTACATGGTAGCAATACAAGCCAAAAGCATGACTCGTACACTCAATGTCACAGCTTCCACCCAATGCAACATGCTCCCCTCGTCCTCCATCCTCAAAAACCAGCTTCTGTCATCTCATTTGTTTATGTCTCCAAAGTCTCTGAACTGTGCGAAAACATTCACTCCCTGAGGAGAGTTATCGGCACGGCTAGTGTCATTTTTCCATCCAGTTTTCCATTCCATCAGTATTAATCTTCCTCAATGCGGCCGTTTTATAGCCCAGAACTCAGACAATGGAATGTGCTCTTCTTTAGTGCACGAGATTTTAAGAGTACTAATTGATGAGAATTTTCTGAAAAATGAAGGGCGTTGCATTCCTCAGGAGAGATAGCAGAAATAAGATTATGCCTCGGGCTGGATGACCTCACTGGCAGGCATTACTCAAGGATGCACCATTCGGGAGTTTGAGAGGAGGAACCGTATGTCGTGAGCAAACCCTCAGAACACAAGCTCTGACGTTTTAACAAATGGTCACTGATGAGTCTCGAGTTCTGTTGCAACATTCAGATGGTAGGGTCAGAATTTGGCGTAAACAACATGAAAGCATGGATCCATCCTGCCTAGTATCAACAGTTCAGGCTGGTGGTGGTGGTGTAATGATGTACTTTGGGCCCCTTAGTACCATTTTTGTTTAAACTCCACATCCTGAGTATTGTTGATGTCCATCCCTTTATGACCCCAGTGTAACCCATCCTCCAGCAGGATAACATGCCATGTCACAAAGCTCAAATCATCTCAAACTGGTTTCTTGAACATGCCAGTAAGTTCACTATACTCAAATGGCCTCCAGAGTCAATCCAATAGAGCACCTTTGGGATGTGGTGGAACGGGAGATTCGCATCATGTATGTGCAGCCGACAAATCTGCATAGCTTTAACTGCGTGAAGCTCTCATGTCAATATGGACCAAAATCCAAATTGACTTGGTTTTGGTGGCCTTGGTGTTTGTGCTTAAATGGTCAAATACACACAACACTGTCAAAATGCCCGTCTTGGCGAGTAGGCCTATTCAGTTAAATAGTCAATTTGGGAACACAGCGCATGTTGTGTAACAGTATATAGGATCTGGGCACAAGCTCTTAAAGTGACAGCAACCTAATAAACCTGCTGCTGTCTGTCACATTAATCAAAAAAAATAAAAAGACAAAATTAAGGAAATCATTTGCTGCTCTTGTAACTTTAATTGTACATTAATCTGTGTTGAATTTTCACAATGAAGACCATCCAGTTTTTACATTTAAATACTTTAATTTCTGTAGTGTTTCTTACCTGAACACTACTGTTAGATTCACCTGAAACACTGTTTATTTCATTTGTCCCTTTATTCTAATCTGTTTATTTGTGCTATCATTTGCAGTTGTTTATTTGTTCTTATTTTATTATTGTCTGTTTACTTGTCTTTTTTTTGTACATTTAGATCTGTTTCAAATAAAGCCTACCTGTGCTGAGTGAAAGCTATTGCAGCAAAATTACCCAAATTATCAAAAAAAAAAAAAAAAAAAAAAAAAAATCTGTACGGCAGTATATATGACAGTTTTCTCTGTGGTATCGAATATCGATATTTTTCAAGGCATCGTATCAAAGTTAGAAATTCCAGTATCATTACAACACTAATATATATATATTGATTTATAATATCAATTAAATAAATATGACCTATAACATATAAGTCCAGACTGCAGAGATATGCATGTTCGCGGCAGAATATGCTGTACTATGTGACTCCTTAGATGACACATTCTTGTGTGAGTGCAGAACCCTTTCCCGTGCCCCTCTCCTCTCTATTCCAGCTACGCTACCAGATCTCCCTTCTTCTGTGCATATTTCTGCTGGCTGTTATTATTAGCATGGCTCCAGGCCAGCGTTGTCAGGGGCTGAGCACTGTGTGGCCCCTACGGACACTTAAGAAAAGGCAGCTTGAACTGTAAAGACGCAGGTATATCACACATGCACACTGAACCTCAGTCATACCGGCCACGTCGTCACATTTAAGACATTTTGTGGTAAATTCGCCATGGCTATGTTTAGCGCCACAGGGCTGTGCAGTTCGTTGAGGAAAACCTCAAAAAAAAAATCTTTCGTTCAATGTGGCTGTAACTGCCAGTTCCAAGAAAAATCTCTCTTTTTCTTTCTCTCTCTCTCGAACAAACACACAGTCACTTATATTTACTCGGCTTTGGACGACTTTGTGAGCTTTATGATAAATTCCTCTATTTTAGTCGAGTGAAATATTGCCGCAGTTAAGCCTAGAAATGTTTGAGTGCAAGCGCTCCGTCATGCAGCTCAACTCAATGTACCCTTCCACTCTGCAACAGCGTACAAACCCTTTTAAGGAAAAAAAAAAGCCCATAAATCATTACCTCAGAGTTCAACATAAAGGACTCCTGCTGCATAATCTTTACATTTACAAGAAAAACACAAATCTCAGGCAAGCATGAAATTGTAAATAATTGAATATTGGAGCTATGGGGCGGTTTCAAGTTGCTGGGTTGAGGGTCCCTCATCATAGCTAATAGGCTAACTGGAAATGAGATTAATTCACAAACCCAAGCATCACTGGAGCCACTCCAAGATGACGCTGGACTGCAGTCTCACACACTTTTACACACCTGTGCCACACACAAGCATCCATTCAGAGGGCTGAGATTGGTTGTGTTGACAGAGATCCTGAATGACTCGCTATTGCGTTTCAGAAGTGCCCGGGTGACCGCGACTCAATTCCTGATCATTAAGTCTAACCTGGACTAATGGAGGCCCGTTATTATCCGCGGTGGTCTGGCAGACGCCTGTCACAGACTTAAGTGGCATTGCAGCCACACACACACACCAGACTGTCAGACGTGATTGCAACAAATGCCCATTGTTCTTGTTACTGAGGCCATGTTCATTTAAGCAAACCTTAATGAGGTCTGCCGGTCTAACATAGACACACACACACAACAAGACCTCCATCACATTCATCAAAACCTCTCAAGTATTTCATCACTCAAAAAGACACACAACTGCTTTAACCCACTTTAAAAGACATGTTTGAATCCGCTGTGCGTCAGTGATTAACAATAATGAGTCTGTAATTACGGCCGACTCCCTATCAATTTGCATCCCCCATTTTGTTTGCAACAGGCCAAGAAAGAAATAAACAAAGGGTATGTTTGGTGCTGCTATTGTTTTGGTCTCAGCGTCACCAAATGCTAATTTCCTTCCAATTTGGTTGTTGACTGTGTTCTAGAACATATTGAGCTGTCCTGCTGTAAACTCTCTACACAGGTAGCTGCTTTTTAAGGCAGCATCTTAACTGAAATTAGCATGTTGCTGAGCTAAAAGCGAACAACATCTGTTTTTAATTCACCAATTTTTGATATTGATTGAAATGTTTCAACATGCCATCTTAGATGATTTTTTAACAGAGCTTGTCGGAGTACATTAGGAAATTGCCTTTTTCACAAAGGATATAATTCTGTCTTAGAATTTGGCAAAAACTGTTTTTGACATTGTGAATGCACCTTTGACACCTTTGATGCAGGGTTTTGGAACAGAGTAATTGAAGTGAGCAACTCAGAGCATCGCATAAATAGCATTCAAATCACTGCACCCAATTCACCTACTTATATGATGCTCTAGAAGTAGTCTTTTTGTGAAGAAAAAGTAGATACTTTTGAGTGTGCAGAAGAGTAGGCAATTTTGGAACATTTGGAACATGGCGGTCTTGCATTTTCGCCATGTTAGTAGTTTTTTAACACTTTTAATTCCTGTTTGTAGTTCTGAACTGAATCCACCTCCAATGCACAATCCATTGTGGGCAATATTAGCTGTTAAAGTGTGCTTGGATCTGCACTTTAAATTTCCGAAGATTATCCGAATACTCATTTCAACATAATACAATTTGAGACACACTAATTCTAATTTCGAATACTATTTAGGACGGATAGTATGCGAATTGAGACAGCATATTCCAATAGAGTTTGATGTTAGTATGTTGCTAAGCTAACAAGATACTCATTGTTTTTGTAAGTAAAAAAACATCTTTGATGCTCTTCGCTGAGCGCCTACACAGATACACGGGAGCATTTGAAAGCAGGCGTCTATCAGCGGATCCGCCTATCAGCAGATATATTAGGGATAGCCGCCTGCCGCCGGCAAAGAGTGTCAAAGATGTTTTTTTACAACATGTTTTTGAAGCGTTGATCATTGTAGCCAATCACAGACATATCTGTTGAGTGCGTGAATACAGTGGCCAATCAGAGGTGTTTAAGAATCCGCTCAACATCGTGTGTGCACCTTAAGATGCTGTCTAGGTAGGCAGCTCACTAGGTTTTGGAACAGAGCTATTGTTACACAATTAATGCAAATTATTTCCTGTAAATACAGCATATATTTTTATGAGTACCGCCTCTGAATTACATTATGTCCATTCTAAATACATTAACTGACTATTGGGACATGTATCAAATATATATATACAAATATATTCCCTGCCTTTTCTGCTCACTTAGAATCACTAGCCCTGCAAAGAACAGCAGGCAATCGCCTCCACTAGTTTGGACTCCAACTGAAGGGTAATAAAATCTGCTTTAAGAAAGCCAGACCTGAGATGTTTATTAATAGCATGAGCGATTGTAAAGGGGAATCATTTATAACACATTTCTTATGAGGTAAGAGTCTCTCGAATGCCAGTTCCTCTCCGTGCAGAGCATTTCTGATTAAAAACTCTCACCATGAGAGCGCATTTCTGTGCCTGACTCACTGCCAGGCTATGAGAAAGGGCCAATCAAGAAATTAACTAATTCGGCAGTGCCTCTCAGCTTACAAAAACAAACCAAGCCAGCCCCTATACCACAAATTATTGTACAGTTCCACTTATGTAAAGGCGTCAGGATGTATTTAATTTAATATGCGCAGGTAAATACACATTCGAAGAGGGAATCCTGAGTGACAGCCACGCCAGCTGCTTTGATCTCTGGCTTTAATCAGCTTTAATTGGCTCTCTCAGAAGGATGCAATGACATGTGAAGTGGAAAGAAACAGGAGGTGAGGGTGCGTGTGCGCGCTGCTGCCTTGCATTCCTGAGGATTCTTCTGAGGCGAGTGTGCACGTAAATATGCTTCTGATTAGAAGGAAAGAGTTCACTCCATAAAGGCACTCTTAAACAATTACCACTGCTACCATTACCAGGCGCACACATAAAGACTGAGGTCTATTAAAGAATTAACAGACAGAGGCTACGTCTACATTAATCTGGATACATTTGAAAATGACTTTTCCGTTTCAAAATGCTCTCCGTCCACACTAGAGCTTTCAAGGGTTCTCGTCCACACTGAAATGTTGGAAAAATCTTATGCGCATGCGTAAAATGTAATAAAAAGCTCACTGAAATGATACAGAGAGACAAGACATAATAAAGTTCTCATGCTGTCGCTATTCTTCTGCACAACCATTTTATTGGTAAAATATCTCACCACTAACATATGTCCAGGTCGCACTCAATCACCATTCCGCGTATGGTCCAAAATGCAACTGCCCTCGTGTTTTGACGCAGGACAGAAATTGCAAGTACATTTTCTGTCATCTTTGCAGGAATGTAATATAAAGATTGTACTAAGTAACATTTATCTTTAGCAACACTGTGAAAGTGAATAACACATAGCAGGCACATACCGGTATAAACAGATATCTATCAGTATAAAATGCGTCACATAACATGTGTCATCATTTTCAAATAGCTCCATTTTCGCAGTCCACACTACAACATGAAAATGATGATTTCAAATTTAACCACTTGGGAGAGGGTCTTCAAAAAGCTCAGTTCTTGCAGGACAAAAAACACAGTCTCAATAGCTATGTTTCCATCCAAAGTTGTGAATTTAACTTATATGCAAAATTTGAAAACTGCATAAAACATTTGTGAATATAGTACCATTTCCATCCAGTGAGCTGAAGAGAACAAAATCGTCACATCCTGATAAACTGGCACTAAAAATGCACATTGCTGCAATAGGAGAAGCCACTGTATATAATAATTTGGTATATAATAAACATACATGTCTTTTTTGATGTGCATCAAGGAATTTGTTTAGGGCATCAAGGAATGTGTTTCCATCATAGTTTATGTTTTCTTATCAGATAAAAAGTTTATCCGACTAAATTGAGCGCAAGGTTTTTATGCACATTTTTAGAATGTATGCGCATTTTGGCGGTTTCCATCCAGCGTTTTTTTTATGCAATATCCCAAAATGCACATGGATGGAAGCATAGCGTTGTCAAATGTAGCCGGATTAGTGTAGACATAGCCAGAGAAAGAAGTCTAGCATCGGTATTTGGGGGATTTTACTCTTTTTTGGGGATCATTTCAACATCATCCGTCAGCTTTTGTCTTTGGCAAACTGTAGGTCATCTGTTACTTGATACCACTCAACTTCATCATGCTAGCAGCAACATTCTCTCACAAGATTGGCTTTTACTTTGACCCAGCTTGGTTTGTGATAAGGATACATGTACGACCTGACCATGTAAGGCTGAAAGAGCACAAAGCGAGTCGGCAAAGAGAAGCATGCTTGTTTTCTTAGGTCAGGAGGTCAGGAGAGTTTGACTAGCAGCTTAAAGCGCTCCTTACCTCAGCAGAATCGGCATTCGTCAAATCACAGCTCACTTGCTCTCCCTCAACACCTTTATGGGAGTGTTGGCGCATATTCGCCACTACATCAACATGACCTCATGCTGGAGTCAATGTCAATTTTCATGCGTTCTTTCACTTCTGCATCATGCTGACCCTAAATATGTCCCCTAATTCTTCATTAAGCGCTCACAGAGTGATTTCTGATGGAATGCGTTGGACATCTCTTGATTAGTTTTGTTTGTTTAGTGGGCTTTTGGTCAGCCGAGGCAGAGGACAGGGAAAATGGGCTCATTGAGACATTTCCTGTGCATGTTTTTGCAGATAAGAATCAGCTCACAGGAAAAAAAGAGGCCAGAGAGGCTGCATGTTACTAGTATTGTGGTAATTTTGATTTTCATAATCACATGGTCTTTGAAAGATGTCATATGCCCCGAGATGTAAGAATGATATGAAAAGGGGAAGGGGGCTCAGCTTTGGTTATGAGTATTTCATATTATTATCACGGCAGGTCAGGCAAAATCGAGAAGGGTATCAACTTGCAGCACTTTTATTTTGAAACAAAAACAAAGAAGGTGCAAGGAAGAAGATCACAAGAAAAACATGTGGCAGCATAAACACATGACAAGAACTGAACAAATTGAGGGCTATAAGTACAGTACATGGGAAACCACTAGGCAAGAAAAGAGGTAACTAATTAAATACAGGTGTGACACGAAATCAAAAACCAACTAACTAATGAACACAAAGAAAACTGGTCTAGAAACAGTGCAAACTAACAGGATACCAACTCAAACAATGAACACCGACAGAAACAAACCAACTCAAAGTTCTACAGAAAAAGAGACCAAACTAATCATTACCCTGAAATTTATACATAACTTAATTAATTATTTATAGATGCTAGGTTGCCAATTACAACTTGCATGTTCATTCAGTTCATTCCTGTAGCTTAAAGGGATGCGTAAACTGATAACAAGTACACCTTAAATGCAATCCAAGTTGCTTTGGATAAAAGCATCTCCCAAATGTATAAATGTAAATGTCCAACATATTGCTGCTTGGTCTTAAAGGGACAGTTCACCCAAAAATGAGAAATCTATCATCATATACCCTCATGCAGTTCCACCACACCTGTATGATTTTTTCATTCTTCTATATAACACAAAAGTTAAATAACTTGAAAAATGGCTTCATTTTTTCTTGGCTAGACAATGAAAGTCAATTTTGTTGGGACCCCAATGACATTCAAAAGATCTTTTGTATTTCACAGAAGAAAGAAAGTCAGGTTTGGAACAACATGAAGACGAGTAAATAATGACTTTTTTTTATTTTTTTATTTCTACACTCTAAAAAATGCTGGGTTAAAAACAACCCAAGTTGGGTTGAAAATGGACAAACCCAGCAATTGGGTTGTTTTAACCCAGCGGTTGGGTAAAATGTTTGCCCAACCTGCTGGGTAGTTTTATTTAACTCAACAATTGTTTAAAAATGACTGTATTGTTTGCTTAAAATTAACCCAAAATATGTTTGAAATTAACATTAATTAATGAATAATAATTAAACAATAAACATTTATTAAATTGCTTATTAATAAATGTTCACATTTCGATTATTATTGTTGTCTCTAGAAATTATGTGTCTGATTTTTATTCATTAAACTTATTAATAAATGTTCATTTATTAAACATATTAATAAATGTTCATTTATTAAACATATTAATAAATGTTCATTTATTAAACATATTAATAAATGTTAATTTCCAACATACTTTGGGTTCATTTTAAGCCAGCCATATAGTTATTTTGAAACAATAGTTGAGTTAAATAAAACTACCCAACATGTTGGGCAAACATTTAACCATTTTTTAACCCAACTTGGGTTGTTTTTATTTTTTTTACCCATCATTTTTTAGAATGTAGGTGAAATAGCCCTTTAAAGTCACAGCTTTAGATGGCAGGGCTACAATTATTCTCTCTGTATTGCAGCCCATCAAAAACAACGATTATGTCCCCAAAATAGTAAACATTCCCTTATTATTAAACTGGCCACATTCTCAAGGCAGACAATTAACCAATATGACAGCTTCTTAGTTGTCATCTTTATTCCCAACTGGGACTGAAGTTAATATCAAATGTGCTTCTCTCCTTGACAGACATAGCAGAGAAGCATAAAACGTCCATCAGCCTTCATCGCCCCTGAAAAATCCTGACAAACCAGCGGTCTGAGCGAGAGCCTAGTGCACTTAAGATCTCCTCAAAGCCTGAGGCCAGGCACCATTAGACTTTTCCACTGAAACCTGCCGTCTCAATAAAGGACAACAAACAGACCACAAAGTCAAATTACAGCAAAAAAAAAAAAAAAAAAAAATGGAATCCTGCTGCAGAAGGACTTAATGTAAAAGGCGGGAGGAATTTAAGATTTATATATTACTAACAAAACATCTGGGGCACTTATTGCATATTTGCAGGGACCTAAATAAACATCAGCTAAAGTTTCAGACGGCTCTGACTTCACAATGGAGGAATGCCCCCGTTTCGCTGCATTTCCCGATCGTCACCACTGGTTTGGAGCTCAGCAGATCGAGCAGTTCTGAAAACGTTGCAGCGTTACACAACTGCGGTTTCTGGATCCATTGCTTTAAAATTACAGGCTATCAGATTCAAAGCAGCAGAGGAATAGCTGAACATATGAAGGGGGAAGGGTTAGAGAGCTGCATCTCCTGAGGTTTCTGCCGCACGTCAATCATACTAACAAAAAGTTAATTGAACATTTTACAAGAGTCATCTAAAATAAACATTATTTTAGCTCTGCTTTACACAATGACTTTGAGGATGATTTGTATTGAATGTGTAATAAAAACAGAACGAGAATGCATGTCGCATGGTTATGTGCCTAAATCTTTTTGTGGATAGCATATATTAATAGGAGTTTCATATTTAGAAAATTGTTTTGCACATATAAGGAGAACCTCTATAATGCAAACTTGCAAATTAAATTGTCAGTTCAACTCAATATAATTACATGTTTTTATGCATTTGAGGGATCCAAATAGAGCTTTGGCAAATGTAGTGCTCTTGATAAAACAAGGCCGTGAATGTAGACTAAACCAGATAAGAAGCAGAAGGACATCAATCAAGAGGGTCAAAATGCCCAAATAGGGCAGTATGAGACTGCATGCCATGTGACAGCAGAAATATGTCAGCTATACTTTTATACCTGCAGTCTGACACCAAAAGGAAAACTATAATCTACTCTGCATGCTGCAATACAGACGGGTGCAGCTCCATTGAATATAGTGGGTGCGATTTAGTTTTGACGTGACATGCTGCTCAAGTCTGGTGAAGACACTTTAGTTATTTACATGTGCCAAACAACATCACACCCTGCCATATTAACATACAGTATAATTCAACTGATGTGCTATTTTACAACATTTCAAACGCAGCTAATCCAGCATTACTGATTTTAAATATAGTGTTGTATAAATGTAAAGCAGATGTTTCAGCAGTAATGCTAAACTTATTAATTTGTTATGAATAATCCTATGTTACAAAAAAATAAAATAAATATATAAGCAAGTAGAGAAAGAAAGAGTGTCAATTGAATACTGTTAATTTGCATACAAAACAAATGTTGACTTTCCAGGATTTTGATAGATAGACTGTTATTATGACATACATTTATTCATTTCATATTGTATTACTCATATGCTCATTAGGAGTTGACACCAAAAACCTTAATGTAATAAAACAGCAACGAGGGAGAATTAAATTTCTCTAACACTAGTCATCAAAACGGCAATCATCATTCCAAAGCCAAAAGAACGACACCATAATTCAAGAGGAAAACACAATATTTTTGACATTACAAATTGCTTAATGTATCTAAGCGGCACAGACTTTATCTCAGACCTTAGTGGTATCCAAGTATCCTTGAATCAAAGTGCAATGTTTACATTTTGGTTCCCTACTGCATCCCTTTATAACTTTTTACATGGTTTAATGTGCTGAGACAACAGTCTTGAACCAACTTTCATCTGCACTTTACGTTCTTCATATAAACACTAAGTATAAATGCATAGGCAAAGATTTTCTAACCCTTTGTATTGTCATGTTTTTGTCAAAATCTTAAAATTCCATTAATGTAATTATTAATTTAATAAATAAAGCAATACATTAAACTAAATCAATAATTATCAACAAAATGCCATCTTTGCACTGCACAAGCTGCATCTAGATGTATTTACACGCTGTTTAATCCTGCTCAGAGGTGGCATGAATATAATTACAATGGCATAAATAATGTTATAAGATAATGTTTTAAATTAAAAATGTTCAAAAGAGAAATATGAAATGATGGTAAACGAAGTGATAAACTACTGTAAAACCGCCAGTCTTAATGAGTGAGTCATCGAGTTCATTCCGTAACAAAGCAAGTATCTTTATTTATGAATGGGTCATTGAATCATTGACTCTCCCAATTCATTCAAAGCCGCAGATTCATTCACTAACAAACACCACTGCTCAACAGTTTTGCTGTGGCTTTCACTGAAACAATTATTTTGTTGCAAAATAGAACAAATGATTAAAAATGTTTTAAAATGTACATCACTTAATTTCACCTTTTTGTTTGTTGAACTGTTTTATAAAAATCAATGTCACATTTGCAATCATGGATATTCAAGAAAAATTACGTTCTTGCTCGTATAACATATTACCAAAAAACGAGAACTCACACAGGGTTTGAGTCTTGAGTCTTTGAATCAGTCTCTATGCACTCATATTTGTTCTTTATGCGAGTAAGCGCTAAAACCCAACTTTTACAAAGGTGCACTGGCGAGAACGACAGTAATGAAGCGTGATTTGCTAGGGCAGCAAATTCTGCATGCAACCTATCATATGCACGCTGCTTGTGTGGATGCAGTCTGTTTTGACCGCAAAAGATGAAGTAATTTTATTGGATGTCATGTATTTGACCTTTTACAGCACAAACCATTTCACAGTTTCACAGTTTGGACTTTGTTTTCCTGCTTGCACTATTTCCCACCACTGGTTTTTGACCAGCCAACCAGTGGTGGGAAATACCAACCAGTTCGCTTAACTTCGCGTTAAGCGAACTGTTTTCCTAAATGCAGGAAAAAGCTTAAAGTTGTGTTCCAAGTAGTGTTGTCAAAAGGCCAAAATGTCATTGGCCATTGTGTTCACTCGCTCAACAGATATGTCTGTTATTGATCATTGTAGCCAATCACAGACATATCTGTTGAGCACACAAACACAATGGCCAATCAGAGGTGTTTAAGTATCCGCTCAACAGCGCTCAAAATGCTAGGGGGAAATGCTAGTATTGTCACATTTTTTAAATTTTAAAATTTTTGACAACACTACTTCCAAGAGTAACATACTATAGAAATAGAAAAAATGTAAGCGGGGACTTAGCTCTGTGCATCAGTTGTTGATTGGATGTTGGGATGTGGGCGTGGCACTCAAAAATGAAGGCAGATGAAGATGTGCTGGTGGCTTTAACATAAATGTGTCTTTTTGGATCACAGTGTCAACCTTTTGGCAGTAGAAAGTGCTCATGACAAGGAATGAAATTTGGTTCTCTCTGATCACTCTGACTTTGCAACATGTTTTACATGAGTGGACAGCTCTGTCTAAACCCCTACAGGCAACCTGTTACCATGACCCAACAAAGAGGGAGCCAAAACAGAGAAAAAGTGCAAAATGGGGGGAAACAGTACTGTTTTGCATTCCAGAGACTATTCCAATCATATGTCACTGTGTTCAATCTGTTCCTTTTAAGGCGAGGGCATTCCCCACATATTTTCCAAACACCACAGTGTTATCAGATTCTGTTTCATGGCTAATTACTGGCCCGCTTCACTATCCGTGCTGCTGCTCTGACAGCACATCACTCGATTGTTCTGCGTTAAGATCTTTCCTCAGGCTCCAACTTGTACAACTAAAGGTCAGAGCAATAAAACGAGGTCCCAAGTAACAATCTGACAGATTCTGTACTAAGCTGCATGCACATTATAGGCTGAATCAGCCAAATATGTAGCTGCCATACAGTAGGCGTAGAAGCCTGGCCTGTGTGGTTGTGTTAGTAAATGGGGCCATAAAATTAATTTAATAGTTTGCAATAAGTACAGAGCTTGCATTCTTTGTCGGTCGGGATTTATGGTTGCGCTGCCAAAACACAAACAGCAACAATCAAAATGCTTTGTAAATGCATCGCTTTAGTTCAACAAGCACTCGATGGTTCCCAGCAGAAAAATTTCCCAAAGCATCCACTCTAAAGCCCCCACCCCCTCAGCTCCATCCCAAATCCCACAACAGACATGAATTAAACAATATAACAATGTTCATAGCGGGTGATTCCACGCCACAAATATTTTGAGAAGAGAGTGTGGAGATTCGGGCAGCCAGAGAAAACTCCAAATCCACTTTGGACAATACCACTGAGAATCTTAATGCGTTACAGCATCCCTAAACCTAAGCATGGGACAGTGGCGCCCTACTTACTGTGTGTAGACTACAGGATGCTGAAGGACACTAGGAAAGGTCCTTTACTTACACAAAATCCCCCCAAAAGAGTTCAATGCAATAAAAGGTTTAAGAGAGGACAACTTGATTTGCATTATATTTAAAGCATACTTAAAACCCATTCCATCAAAGTATCCATTTCCAAGCCCTATTAAGATAGTTTTGGCAGCTGTCAATCACCCCAGGCCTTTTCCTACATGGTTTGGCTTGTGTATTGTAAAGAAATCCAGCCTGATTCTAAAATAAGGAAAATATATATGCAAAAAGGTGGGTGTGGGAGTCAACGAGACAAGAAATATGGAAAGGATAAGAGACTTAGCATCCTCAACACTCAAATAACAATTAACATACCCTATAATGCATATACCAAATATTTGTACATTCCTATACCAAAACAACTGAATCACATCACAGATCTAGAGCTATAACTTTCTTAAAATACAAAATAATATATTCAACAAACTATATAAATGCATGCAATATAAGCCACGTTTTTCAACAAAAGACTTCATTGAGACTGACGCCAAATGGTTAATGTTTTATCAAAAAAGCAGGAAGAGTTTGTGAAAAGCCCCTAAAGTTTGTAAACTCGCACCCAAACATCTGGCAGTGATGGTAAAACTCACCTGCGCTATGAGGCGAACGAAGTGTGCGTCCTTTAGATGTGCGAAGAAACCTGCAAAGAGAAAATGACTTGAGCTGCTCCTTCACTCCCAAATCTCCAGCGTTCAGTAACAGGACTCTGAGTTTCGGAAGCTCCTCCCTTTAGAAGCCATTCACTCCATCAGATCTCCGCCTTCACGAGCCGTGTACAGTCGGAGTCCCAAACTCATCTCTGGTAACACGATTTAACAACATTCATTATGAGTAAACGAACACTACTACATTGTAATATTCTTATCAAGTCATTTTTTTTTATGTCAGTTCAAAATTATATAAATAATACATGTTTTCTTGCTGTAAAAGTAAGTAAACATAACCTGTTTCATTATTTATGACTGCAGCTTTAATTGGAAAACAGCAATTTGACGCAAACTTCGACCAAATAATAGTTACGTCTGCCTGAACAGGTTTATTTTGCGACAAAAAAAAAAAAAAAAACGGTTACTGTTCATTATCCCGCTTATTAAATCACCAAATATATAAATACGTGGTCATATTGATTTCAATTGAAATTATTTACCCGAATATTATCTTAACGCTTCCGCGAAGAAAAATAGTCCATTCCAATGTACGTTACAAAACAGACGGTTTTAGCAACACTCCAAGAATATTATTTACAGTGATATTAATACTAAAGTTATATTAGGTCATTGTTAATACAACAGTTAATTGAGGCGTAATATGCCACCGGTTTTTCGTGAAACGAGAGATTGATGCGAGAGACATGAAAGTAGCACCGGCAGCGGTGCTTTTGACCAATCAGAAGTATTCTAGAGCCTCGTACATTCTAGAATATAGACTTGTCACTTTTGTGTTACTTGAACTTTTTTGATAATAATTAATTATTTGTTGATGATATTATTGATAACCTCAATAAATAAACATGATAACTAAATTAGAGCATTGAGGTGTGGATTTGGCTTTTTAAAATCTCTATACTGAGGGTGTTTTGCGCAGAAATGTGTGTGAGTATTTTGTGAGAATCAGACCAGAGTATTAGACCTGAGGTCGATGTGTTTGTGTGTGTCTTGGCAATATTAAAAAGAATGGCTGAAAATTGAATTCTTGAACTCTGGCAAATGAATCAAACAAACACCATTGTAGGAAAACGAGGATTTATTTGTTCTACGTGTATGACTCTGGTGAAACAGAAGTGCTCAAGTGCTTCACCTCAAAATATCTCTTAGTATTTTCCCACGAATTGGAAACCGAGAGCAGTCAAATGTCGATAGTTTTGCCTGTAATTTGGTTACACAGGAGAAGTTTGCCAGACATTTTGGTCTTTTGATCTGAGGGTTTTGCCTGGACTATATTTTCCTGAGGATCTCAGATGTTTACTTTTATAATGTGCTTTGGTTTATAACATCAATGAAAGACCTCAGATAACCTCGGATATTAAATAGCCTATGAGTTCCTGAAAATATTAGCCGCTTGCCTTAACTTGCTCTGTGCTCTTAAGAGAGGGAATATCGCAAGATTGTCTCTCTCTATGGGAGTACATGAACTTGTTTTAACCAGGACATCTGAAGCATTGAGAGTTTAACATCACAGATAAGTGTAGGTGAACCCTGGGGTGCCAATATCAAAATCCATCTCCAATGGCCTTATAATTGCGGGTACTGAGGATATGAACTGCAACCAAGTAACAGACACAGATTCAAATGGACTATAATTACAATTTCGGCTGTAATTAATGAACAACACAAAGTGTGGCCTGTTTATTTTAATATACAAGAATGAAGCATCTCTGTTATCAATTACAATCAGCGAACTGAAGACGTTACAGAACAATCTGATAATCCTCCTCGATCTCAACCTCTCTTACATTGATTCTAAACCTTCCTGGCATTAATAAGTGCGGCAGGATACAATGAACCTTTGGAAGTCATTTTTTAAGGGAGGAAGAACAATGTGTGTCTAACATTGCCAAAGAGACGGCATCTGTATCCAATCTAAACCAAATCCATCTGCTAATCATAAAAATGAGAAACCTGCATTAATAGGATAGTAAAAAGATACTGCATACTTTAAGGTTTCAAAATAACTTTGATCTACTTGAAAAGCATTTAGATGGCATTTTTTCCTTTTTTATGTGTTTGGAGAAATAGAAAACTTGCAGTACTTGCTACACAACATGTATATTATGCACATATTTTGAATAAGTTTAAATGAATGCATAAAATAAAGTGTACCTTTTTTTCCTACAATCACCTTTTTGTGAAAAATGATTTTTTAAAAATGGAAAGATACCATACAGTCTGTCAGTCATAAAATCTGTATGCATAATAATTGTAAATAAATTTATAATAAGGTCCCATTAGTTAATGTTAGTAAATGCATTTACTAACAATGAGCAATACATTTGTTTACAATAGTTATTAATCTTTGTTAACATGTAGCATATTAGTAAATGTTAACATTAACATTAACCAAGATTAATAAATTCTTTAGAAGTATTTTTAATTGTTAGTTCATGTTAACTAATGTAGTTAACTAATGTTAGTCAGGCAATTTTTTTCATAAACACTTTTCATACTGTATACTGGTTGAAACTGTCTTCAATAATAGAAGTGGTCTAAATATTAAAAAATGTAGGCCTATATACGTATCTTCTGTGGAAGTCTCAGGCCCTAAAAAATGCTCGTCCAATCATTGTATTCAGTCCTCTCACGCTGCTTCTCATGATGCTTTGCAGACTCTGCTCTGGCTGTGCGCGTTCATGTGTTTTGGAAGAGGCGTGGCTTTGGAGAGCGCTCTGAAGGGAGGGCGGAATCTAGTCTGCATCCGAAAACTGGAAAATGCTGCCTTCGGAGGACACATTTCAAGGTAGGAAGGCATCAAGGCATGTCTGAATCCAATGTTAGCTTCACTTCCTGTTTCCTAAGATACCTTCATCTAATCGATTTTTGAAGGCAGCATAGATGTATCCTTCGCTGCCTTTGATATCCCACAATCTCATGCGATCAATTCTGTGACAGTTGAGCTAGAAAAATATAAAGATGGCCTCCGAAAGTCGCGTTTGCTGGTCAGTTTGTATGTAAATGTACATTTTTGACCAACATTTTCCACTTTTGATGTAATTTTTAGCAAGAAATTACTACTGTAGTAATTAAATCTTTGTTTAGTTGGTTTTCAAACCTGTCCTGGAGGAACCCCAGCCCTGCACATTTTGTGTCTCCCTCATTTATCACACCTGATTCAACTCATCAGCTCATCAGTAGAGACTGCAAGAACTAAATTGGGTGTGTCTGATAAAGGAGACATATAAAATGTGCAGGGCTGGGGTGCCTCTAGGACAGGTTTGAAAACCACTGCTATAGATCATTAAACAGTTACGCTGCCTCAGAAGTCTGTCTGAAATCAGTTTCATGAGATACCTTCATGGACAAACGCTGCCTTACAAGTCACTGCCTGATAAGGCAGCTAGGCAACAAGTCAGGTGCCTAGGTTTTCGGATGCAGCCCTAATGTTTTTAAAGCTAGCTTGCTAATGCTAGCCTCTCTGAAGTTGCCTACACTACCTTTAACAAATAAAACCTTATTGTTAAGTGTTACCACTAATAAAAAAATATATTCAAATTAGTGTTAGGTGAAGTATAGCCACAGTTATATCATGTCAACTGCTCATAGCACATACACAAAAACATTATCCCAAAACCTATTGATTCACTGGTTTAGTTGAGCTGAATTCACAGATGTATTTTCTTCTGATAATTTAAACAGTCTGTTTTGACCTAAAGCTTTTCGCTGTGCTGAAGTGGTTGTGCTGACTCAGGTCTTGATGACTGATGATGGCATATCTGCCAGTTTGCCATCTGTCTGGTAATAGAGGATACAGTGCCACCCAAATTCCTTCCCTTCACCTCCCTGTACTTCCTTTTTTAAACAACACTAAACCTGCCCAAAGTGTCATATTTCAGATGCAAACCAGTTGATGCATATTGTCCATTGTCATTTACTGATATTCTAGTTGTGATGATCACACGGCTTATTTAAGGCTCCACTTGAGGCCTGCTGAGATGTTTGTGTGACTTTGTCGCTCCCTGGTGTTGATAGAATGCCAGTTCAGTCAATGTAATATAAATGCAGAGCGCCATCTGTAGGTCAAAAACTAAAACTGCTTATAACTGGGTATTTAACATGCAGTTCCTGTGGCATTGACATTAAAGCATGTTTTAATCAAATGTTTGATCTATTAATGAAGAACTCCAACTTCCTAATTCACTCAATAAGCTTTTATTAAAAATTAAACTATTTTCTGTTTGTAAACTACAAACAGGTAATAAAATAATCATGCTCTTCACCCAAGGGTAAACAGTAGCCTTATTGGTTTCAATCAACACAGAATACGAAGCAAATATTTACACAGTTGATATGATATGATATGAATATGAGGTTGTTCTATTATCGAATCCCTCTCTACGGACAGTGCTCGCACATTTTAATCGCAGCAAATCACAATTTAATATCGCGTGCAAGCCACAGCTGGCTGACCAAATAAATGAATAATTTACCATAAAATAATGTTGATTAAAATTCAAACAAACAATATGAGCTTTGTATCAAGATGCCCCTTTATCCTTTGCAGACTTTTTTC
Source organism: Hypophthalmichthys nobilis (assembly GCA_037950665.1). Lineage (NCBI taxonomy): Eukaryota > Metazoa > Chordata > Actinopteri > Cypriniformes > Xenocyprididae > Hypophthalmichthys > Hypophthalmichthys nobilis. The sequence continues at coordinate 5,193,557 of CM075489.1, forward strand.
GGCTACTGTCCGGAGTTGAAAAGCTTCTTTCTGCCCTCCATGCCTGACATGGCCTCGACGTTTTTCCTCCAGTCCGTGACCTCCTCCTTCTGATGGAGAGAAAATGCTTCAGTTAGACAGAAAGACAGAGATGAGAGCAACTCAAATGGTTGCACAGGCACGGCGGACCGTGGCAATACGCGCCAGACAGACAGACGGGGTGGTTTAAATGTCAACATTTCACCACCACTAGGCCTTTAAAGAAATCACTTGATTTCTAAAATAACCTGTCCTTTTAGATACAGCACATCTGAGCAAATGAGCTGAAAGCACAGCCTGTACAAGCAGCCAGACGTGCTCCTGGTGTCTCGAGTACACTTGTTATAAAGCTGAGATGGAGTGTTACCTTTTCTTCTTCTTTTTTAACTGTTTTGAGGTTCGCTTTGAAGTCAGCTTTCATGACTCTGGTGTCCAGCGATCCCAGCATGGCATCTGCCGACTTCTTCACCCTTTTAAGGTTCGGCCGCTTCATTTTTCCCTTCAGTTCATAGATCTTCTGAGTTAATGAGAGAATCTGGTGACAAACAAATATATCAGGTTTTCGTTAATAGGTCTGTAAAGTGGTTATAAACTCATCTTTGATAATCAAAATGACATATTTAAACTTTTTTTCCCCCTGTGAAAATAATTTCATTCACACTTTATATTAGGTGGCTTTAACTACTATGTACTTACATCAAAAATAAGTACAGTGTAAAACATGTATGTACATAATAAGTGCATTGTATCAAATGATTAATTTACATGTTAGTACATAGTAGTTAAGGACACCTAATATAAAGTGGGACAATAATTTCATCATGCCTTAAAATAGATTGCATGTAACTTTACACCCTAGATTCATTTAGTATAGATGGATTTATGAATATGCAAATTAGTCCCCGCCTCCACTTAATCACACCAGCTCAGACTACCTGATCCACTCACTCAACTGTTGTAAACGCTGCACAATGGATCATGTGACACTGAAGACTGGAGTAAAGATGCTGAAAATTCAGCAGTAATAAATTACATTTTAAAATGTATAATTGTAAATTGTAATTTGTCATGCAATACTGTATTTTTGATCAAATAAATGCCATGTTGACCATAAGAGACTTCTTTAAAAACATCTTAAAAAATCATACCGATCCCAAACATATGTATATGTATATTCCCCATTTACATAACCTACCTCTGCATCATTTCTGGCAACTTTTATATTAAGGTCATATCGCGCTTCATCCACAACGTCAATTTTGTGGTGCAGATCTCTACAAAGCTCCTGCAAAGACAGATGATGATACATGAACTCAAATGGCTAATGTAAACACCATGAACACCATGCTTATAATGTGTTGAGAGATATCCAGGACACAGTCATCTGGCTGCAGTAAAAGCTCTCAATGTAAATATCTGACATAGTTGAGACATAGAGTTGAATCTGACAAGTTTTGCACCTGCAGTTCTTGGATAGACAGGCCGGAGAAGTTGAGGGGTGGCGCTCTCTCCCTCAGGGTGTTTTCTCGCTCCAACTCTTTCTGCTCTTTTTCTTTCACCAGCAAGCTTTCTGCCTTTCTCAGCAGTTTGCTCTGAGGGTCAGGTGAGGAAAAGGTGAGAGAGGTGTCACGTTAGTACAGAATATAACATTCTTCACTTTATCCACTCATAGTGCTGTTCATTTGCACATGCTCCCAGTGTTATTTTAGCACCCAGTTCATTAATGCAAATCAGGTGATAGCACAAAAACACACATAAAACCAGTGCTGAATACAATTGCCTATCCAAGTAGTGGATAGTAGTTTTACTTTCTCAAAAAAATCATTCTGTATGATTTATAAGCCTTTTGAAAAATGGGGACATGGGGTAATGTCCTCATAAGTCACCCCCTTTACTTGTAATACCTATGTCATATATGTCATTATACAAATTTGTGTCCTGATATGTCACAAAAACGCGTACACACACACACACACACACACACATATATAAATATGATTAATGTGCGTTAACGTGATTTTGTCATACTATTTTCAATGCTATGACAATGAAATGTTAAAAATCCTAAAATGACTGTAATAATTATGATTTTAGTAGTTTATAGAAGAATGAATGTGCTATTATAAAATTAGAAGCCTTACATTGTTGTTTTTACATTTTCTAAAAATTAGTCACATTCATATAAAAGTTACATATTGTTAGATACCCCTGTGATGTGTGGCAGCAGCAGCGTGAGATCGGGAGAATAACCATATATATATATATATATATATATATATAATATTATTCATTTATTTTATATATATATATATATATATATATAAAATATTATTATTCATTTATTTATAACAATTTATATTATATACAATTCATTTTTAAAAAAATAATTACTGGTAAAATTATGTGTGAGTGATAAGATCTTCATTTCTATGACAATAAAATATCATAAACCCTAAAATGATTGTAAAAAATGATTAAAACAGCCATTCACTTCCATATATAATTATATATACACATATAATAAAATAAATAAAACGGACACATATAATTACATATAGGCCTATATAATTGTGTATACAATGTAATATCATGGTTTTGAATATTCTACATTTACTTCCATGTATGTTGGAGAAAATTAAAAATCATCATTTATGTATATATATATATAGACTACCAGTCAAAAGTTTGGACACGGTAAGATTTTTTAATGTTTTTAAAAGAAGTTTTGTCTGCTCACCAAGGCTGCATTTATTTAATTAAAAATACAGTAAAAACAGTAATATTGTGAAATATTATTACAATTTAAAATAACTGTTTTCTGTTTGAATATATTTTATTAAGTAATTTATTCCTGTGATCAAAGCTGAATTTTCAGCATCATTACTCCAGTCTTCAGTGTCACATGATCCTTCAAAATCATTCTAATATGCTGATCTGCTGCTCAAGAAACATTTATGATTATTATCAATGTTGAAAACAGTTGTGTACTTTTTTTTCAGGATTCCTTGATGAACACAAAGTTCAAAAGAACAGCATTTATCTGAAATACAAAGCTTTTGTAACATTATACACTACCGTTCAAAAGTTTGGGGTCAGTAAGAATTTTTATTTTTATTCTTTTTAAAAGAAATTAAAGAAATTAATACTTTTATTCAGCAAGGATGCATTAAATCGATCAAAAGTGACAGTAAAGACATTTATAATGTTACAAAAGATTATATTTCAAATAAATGCTGTTCTTTTGAACTTTCTATTCATCAAAGAATCCTGAAAAAAAATATTGTACACAAATATTTTGTACACAAATATTTTGTACAATTGTACACAATAAATGTTTCTTGAGCAGCAGATCAGCATATTAGAATGATTTCTGAAGGATCATGTGACACTGAAGACTGGAGTAATGATGCTGAAAATTCAGCTTTGATCACAGAAATAAATTACTTTATAAAATATATTCAAACAGAAAACAGTTATTTTAAATTGTAATAATATTTCACAATATTACTGTTTTTACTGTATTTTTAATTAAATAAATGCAGCCTTGGTGAGCAGACGAAACTTCTTTTAAAAACATTAAAAATCTTACCGATTCCAAACTTTTGACTGGTAGTGTGTATATATATGGTATTATATATATATATATATATATATATCCGAAATCCTTGTGGGGACATTTTTTGGTCCCCATGAGGAAAACAGTTTATAAATCATACTAAGTTTTTTGAAAATGTAAAAATGCAGAATTTTTGTGATGCATAGGTATAGGGGATAAAATATATAGTTTGTAGAGTATGAAATTATGTCTATCTATATCATTATATCTACGGAAAGTCCCCATGAAGTGTGTGTGTGTGTGTGTGTGTGTGTGAGCATACTTGAAATGTTTCTGACCCACCTTTAGCAGAAGTCTGCGTGTTGCAGAGTACTTGGATCTGGCCTTTTTCTGGAAGAACAAGAAAGAGTTAAGCCAAGCTCTTTATAGTCTGCAGTCATGTTAAGACAATCCTGTGAGTGGGTCTAATCTACACACGCTGTGGTGCATGCATTAACTGCCTGACCTGATTATTGTCTGAACTGCCAAACCGAGGGCTCAGTGGCACAGTGTAGTTTTAAGCAGAACAGAGCAAACTTACAGTGGAGATTAGTTTTTAACATGCTGTTCAGTGTCCTTACAGTATTACTGAACGACTAAAAACCATTTAGAGCTGGATTAGGGTCATCGATTCCAACATTCACTGGACTTTAATATATAGAGACACCACCACGTGCACTGCTACTTTCAACTGTTAATCATCTTCAAAACTATTAAAAGGGAAACAATCAGGAGCAAAGCGAGACATTACAAAACCCTCATAACAAATGTGCTGGTAATTCACTTACCGGTCTGTGAAAACATCATTGCATATGTCATTGCATACAAAAAATAAATAAATAAAAAATTATATTAAAGAGCAACACAATCTGTATATTTTACAGAAAAATGTGTTGCCTGCTTGTATAAAACTGACTCTAGATCTTACCAGGGCATTATTATGTGCAGTTGCTAAGTTGAACAATATAATTTTATTTTATTGTATTTTTGGAAATTACCAAAACAAGCAAGAACAAACAGTACTGAAATAAATAAATAAATAAATAAATGTATGTATGGAATACTTCAGAAAAGTGCATTATATATATTATTTATGAGTTTAAGAAAGACTAAAATGTCTTTAACTAGAAAGACTTATATCTGGGATATAATATATCTAGCAAAGAAAATATTAACTCACAGTTTGAAATCATAACCTGGGGTAAATAAGCAGTTTTGGATGAGTATGACATTGACAGGGTCAATAGCCTAATAAAGATAACACTTACCCCTCAGACATGTCTGAAATACACTATGTGACCTGAAAGAGAGCCAAAATAATTGTGGTCACTATTCAGCACTTCACCATTCATATCTGCACACGTCAGGCATCACTAGTCAAATGCCAGACAACTGTCAACTAGATTAAGAGTGACGCTGGAGTCAAGGGTTGCTCCTAAAAAAGCGTGTTTAAATGCATTAAACAAAGCCAGCTGTCCTTTGACATCAAAAGCTACAGATCCACTAATGCAATTCCGATATGCAGACGGTACACAGTACACAGGTTACCGGACATTGGGTTTTGCTTTAATACCGGTCATCACTGTGACTCAAACACGGAAGAACCGTGACCTTTACTCCACCAATATAACAAACCATCTCTCTGTGCACATCAGCGATTTTCTCAGTGTCTTCAAAGATACATTCATTACAGCTTGTGGTTCAAAGAGATCGGGGTCCTGACATTTTGGCCCCGTGGAGAAAACAGTGACCTTGACTGTCTCATTGAACGCTGCCCTGCGGGCAGGCTGACTCTAAGCAGGGGTTAATGGGGTTCCTCTGGGAAAATGGTGTTGAGGGATGAAATTTAGAGGCGGAATGTGTGTGGATAAAAAGTGCAGACAAAACACTCTATGTGTGAATTCAACCCTATGATTGGAGATATTGATGCCGCAGTGTCTGAAAACTGTCATTTAGTGAGTAAGTAAATCTGGTGCAACTTTACACACTCACAAGGTACAGGGAATGAATCAGCTGCAAGACAACAAAGAGGGATCCAGCAAAACTTTATTGTCTGTCAAAGTAAAAAATCTGAGGTCACTTATTGGTCATAAATGACAAATGTTCAGCCGCTTGTTGGCACCTGCTCTGTTTTGGATTTGGTCCTGCTAAAGTTAATGTCCTTGATATAACTGGCATGACTTTGGCAAGAGGCAATCAAGTCATTGACCTTCATGTTTGACATTCTTGAGAACATAGGTATGACAATACACAGGGGTAAACAGTACTTTAAAATTGCATTTTGAAATAGAAAAAGAAGACATTTTAGGATGTGTTCACACTTGGCAGGTTTGGCTTGTTTAAAACAAACTCAGGTTGTTCTGTTAGTGCGGTTCATTTGAATAAGAGTGAACACTGCCATCTGAACTCTGGTGCACGCCAAACAAGTGGACCAGGACCCCTGAAAAATGGGTCTTGGTCCGCTTTCAAATGAAATCTGGTGCGGTTTGACTGAAATATGAACGCAACGCAGGACCAAAGATATGTAAACGAACCAAAAACAGGATGTGATGTCACAAGATGCGACCCTAAAAAGGATGCTCAAGCATACCTGTTTCTTTCCTTGTCATAGTCGCGAAGTTACCCATCACAGTTCAGTACAGGCGTCTCGTCTCGGCAGCAGATCTTTGTTTGTGAGTGTGACGGAGAGATTCCTGCTGCTGTTTTGACTCCATTTTATAAGTTCTTCATGAGTTGTCAGCTCCATCATATGTGCGCACATACAGCAAGTGCATTTAGCCCAGCACACAGCATAGTTTTGGACAGTTCCATTGCAAAATATATGTCATAAAAGACTTTTTTTGTTTTGTATCTTTAGGTTTGGTGTTAAAAATGACAGTGTGAACGCTAAGCGAATCAGGACTGAATGTATCACTACAAGTGTGAACACCTCCACAGAACTACAATTTGAGGTAAAAAAAAAAAAAAAAAAAAGGTCAAAATATGTTCCTATACTGTAAAAAAGAATTGTTGGTTTAACTTAAAAAGTAAGTTACCTGGTTGCCTTAAAATTTTGAGTTCATTGAAATTAAAAATTTGAGTTCATACAATGAAGGCGATTGGTTTAATCAACAGAAACTCAAAATATTATGTTATCTGAACCACATTAATTATTTAAGTTGATTTGACAAAAGAAAAAATGTGATGACAAATCATGACCCCTCATTGTTAATTAGTTTATAATGGTCTAAAGTTTGATGGTGTAAAGCAACATGGGATGATACATAGGCCTATATCCAATACACTGGCAACATCATCTGTAAATATACAGTGACAACCAACCAAGTCCATCCAGAATGTCATTCCAGTTATATTCCAGACACCCTGTCATTCACCTCAAAATATCCCACACTATTAGACTGCATGCCCTAGTGTCATTAATCATGCTGAAAAACATGCACAAATAAACAAAAACTCAAGCAAAGGAAGTGGACAACCCTTCCATTTGCTCAAATCAAAAGACTCTTCAACCACTCTTTGCTCTCTAACTTAAAAGACCTCTGAAGTGGACCTTTGATTTCAACGGCAGACTGTTAGACATGATAAAAAAGCATTGATACAGGGCTCTTACCTTTGAAGAGGAGTCCAGGAGCATGAACAGAGGAGTGATGTACGGAGGGAGACGACGTAGTGTGATTTTCTATGATTGATCCATGCCTCACCTCTCACATGTGAATGGCCAACCAAAATAACTCACCACAGCGCCTCCCATGAATGCCACCTTTTGGCACAACCATTGTTCTGGAATTGCACAAACACACAATTAACGCTCATTACCCCTCTGAGTCACATGCATGTGGCTGATCCGGCATGGAAAATGTCATAGGTTTTATAAAAGACAAGTACCCATTTATTATAATTCATATATTCAGGTGATTAAGATTCCCGCAGCCACCCCAAAGACAACAAAGACTCTGGGTGTTCTACGGTCAGGTGCTGCAGATATAAATGCACATAATTGTTAAATTGAGCATTTTATGGTGCCGTCTCACGCTATAAGTCACCAATGCTCGGAGGCCTGAATTTCAAATGAGAGTCCTAGTATTCAGTCGAGCGTGGCATTAATTACAGGTGAATATCACCTCGAGACTGCTGGGAAGAACATGAAAATGGATCATAGCATTTAAGTCATAAAAACAGGGAGAAAGGCATACCGAGAACATTTATCTCCAATGGCAAGTTTGAGGCAGGTTGAAAGGGCAACTTTTGGTCTAAAAGCTTTAGATCGATAAATGCATGACCCCATAATGCATTCAAAAAGGTTTTTATGGTTCAGCGATGGACTATGTGCCGTGTCAGTTTGGCTTTTGCGTATGTTAAGAGCCTTTGAATCCGGGACGTGGGAGACAAAGCTCGGACGGTGGAAGGACACACACCTTTAGTGGAATCTGAAGTATGAAAGCGGCAGCTGTCGACAGGCACTGAAAGATGGAGTGAACACAATCGTCCCATGACGCATCGCTCATGCGCTCTTGTCTGCAGTGTATTGAATACATGTGCAGCGCAGCACGCGGCTCTGATCACGTTTATTTTTAGGAGGGCTGGTTCTCACTTGTCGCTATCACACTCTTCACTGTCATCTCTGATAACATGACCCTGGTCTTTAAACTCTCGAGGATAATGCAGGTTAGCTTGTAACTGAATGATTGAGGGTTTAAACAATGCAAGAACTGTGTTAACAAGAAATCTGTCAATACAAAGTAGGAATGTTGGCTTGTCAATGCCTCGATTGAACATTTAGAACAGTTTAAACATTAGTTTGAAAGTTATACAGGCCTAATATAGTTTACTATGTGGTTGCTACAGAATTGTAAGACTTTGTCTAATTTGATACTGAAAAGTAAGACTGATAAAGTGACATGCGAAGGCCAAGTATGGTAACCCATACTCGGAAATTGTCCTCTGCAATTAACCCTTCCAGTTAGTGCAAACACATTTGGAGTAGTGAGTAGTGAACACACAAACTGCAAACCATAGACACACACACCCGGAGCAGTGGGCAGCCATTTTTGCTGTGGCGCCCAGTGAGCGATTGGGGGTGTTGGGTGCCTTGCTCAAGGGCACCTCAATCATTTCTGGTATTGCGAATCAAACCCACAACCTTCGGCTTGTTTTTAATCAGATAAATGCAGCCTTAGTAAGACTTATGAACATGAAATAATCTTACCGACCCCAAAATATGAATCGGTAGTATAAATATCTATTTTAAAAAGAGCTAGAATTTGCAACAAATGAGACTGTTGACATACACTCAGAATATAGAGTTGTAAATTCTAGACAGCATACCTCAGATCTCCACAGATGGTCATGGAGGAATTAGAGGAAATGACAGAGTTCATATTGAAGTCTTTGGTATTCGTTTCCAGACTTTTTCTTGGCAAATGAGCACAGTCTGAAACATCGCTGAGATCTCTTCTGGAACTAGAGGGGAAATAACTGGAACTTGGCAAACAGAAAAATCAGAGTACAAAAAGTCTCCATTTGCTCTCCATCTCATTGCTGTCAAGGAGATCTCATTTGAGATGTTTCTGTCCTGTGGGAATATATAGAATGCCGAGATCTGTTTACATGAATTTATCAGCTCTTCTATGCATTTTCTTAGCAGAAAGCAAAAAGCACAGTGTTTCCCTGTTCATTTATGATACGAGAAAACCTCAACAGTAAATGGATCTGCAGCAGAAACAATATTGTGCTTCAGGAAATGTTATTACGGAGAATTAAAGTGATTTCTTACTCTTGGATTGTGTAATAATGTCAATACAAGCCCATTGTGGGATTGCCCCCCTTATTATGATAATTTTGTGTGCGGCTTCTTAACCAACAGCATAATAACCCATCCAAACTATCATTAATGCGTGAAATAATTCCCTTTTAAGTGACTCCAAAATAAGGGCCCCTTCGCTGCCAAGTAAATTTCACAAATAATGTTCAGCTTGAATGTCCTGGAATTGCTATGGCCCTTTTTTACCCCCACGAACACATTATCAGACATGAACCTAAAATAATCAGCTGCTCATTCTGGCAACTGCTAATTTGCCTGCTTAATGATGTAAATTAACACCCACGAAACACACACACACACACACACACACACAAGGTTCTGAGGCATGTGGTTCCTGTTTTAATTACATTGGATTTGCATAACGATTTCCCATTAAGAGATTCCCCAGTGACCCTACGCAGATAGGGGAAATTGCTCTCAAATGCCCACCCCATTAACAACGAGGCTGACGTCACTCCCTGTCTATCACCGCCGGCGACGCGACAACCACTTGCCGAAAACAGGCCTACCGAGAGTGACGGAGTGGCTCATGGGTAATGAAGTCACTAATCACTTGCAAGCAAGCTGGCTTAGACATGGACGGGGTGGGAGTTTTTTAATGCTCATCAGTACTCGAAAATGTCAGTGGTCTCCAAGCATGTGGTTCGACTGCATCTTGATAAATCCACTTCTGACGCGTGTGCCATTACAAATCACTGCAAAATCCTGAACAGACTGTAAATCATAGCGGGTGAAAGACCCGAATAGCAGCAGCAAGTCTATGGACCCTTTCCACATTTCCAGGCTTCTCAGAAGCGTAAACTTCTACAGTATAGTGGTGAACAGAAACTACAAGAAATATAATTTTCGTCTCAATAGAAAAAATAATCAAAATGTTGTGTTTCTATGACTTTCCAAAAGAGGAAAAAGTAAGACTTTATTTTACAGTGTCCTTGTTACATATGTTACATGTCCTTACTGTATAGTAGTATACAATTAATGAATTATGCATAAATACATGCTAGTAACAGTAAACCAAACCTTAATCCTAACCCTATAGTAAGTACATGTTGTTAACTCTTTCCCTGTAATTTTTCAGTCATTTATGACAACGCTTTTCCGGCAATCCATGTTTTCACTGTTACACGGTAGGGGGCGCTATTATGCATCTTCTGAAAGGCCCTGTTTACACCTGGTATTAAGATGCGTTTTGGTCGATCGATTACAAAATTACATCACTTTGCCTTTATTAAACCCCCTTGAGCCGTATGGATTGCTTTTATGATGGATGGATGTGCTTTTTTGGGCTTTAAAATCTCAGTTACTGTTCACTCCCAGTATAAAGCTTGGAAGAGCCAGAATAGTTTTTAATATAACTCTGATTGTCTTTGACTGAAGAAGAAAGTCATATACACCTAGGATGGCTTGAGGGTGAGTAAATTATGGGTTAATTGTCATTTTTTGGTGAACTATCCCTTTATCAATTATGACATGGTGTGAATGCAGCATAACTTCCCCTCCCTCTTGTAGTGACATCTCTTTTCTGATGATGCGTTTACTGGCGTGGGGGCGGGACAACCTGTCAATCACATGAGATCACAGCAATAGTAAACCACAACAATCCAATCAATTCCCAAAGGACATAATCAAGTCCTGCCCTACATTTTTTCTTGTTCAAGAAGCCGTTCAAAAGGATATACATCACTAGACTTCAACTTCTGTTTCATGCCTACTTTGTGGAAACATGTCAACACAGTTTATGAAAAAGGTCCATAGGCTTGCAAATCAAACACCCGAGGTGGGCGTTCTGAAAAGTAATGCCACCCAGTGGTATCATTTACCCTAGGAGTGCCACAGAAATACGGGTAACAGTTAGCGAGATCCAGGCACTTTATTGCATTATGCTTGACTGATCAGAGAAAGCTGTGCTAGTCGTCGCTGGTGTCATTCTCTCTGCAGGGTGTTGTGCGAGATGCTAGCCTGTGGGACACTTGCTCTGTTTCTGTCTTCACCCCAGCTCTCAGGGGGGAGTCGACTGTTTAACACGGATGAGAGCGCCCGTTCCCGGGGCAGAGAGAACATGTTTTTCTTGATAGGAGACAGAAGCGAGGAACTTGTTGCTGTGTTTTGACATGCTCTTTTTTTTTTAACTCATATTCAGTGTGTTTATCTGAACTGGGGCATTTTCAAACAATCTTACGGCGTATCCTGAGGAGCATCCGGGGTTGTGTTTTCCCCCTTGTAGAATCAAGAACAGCCTTTATCTGACCTCAAACAACCCCCGTGTGATAGGACCAAACAAACATCAAACGCACACACATATACACACTGGGCCCAGTTATCAAATATTTAGTTCGTGCTGCACTTGATCATTATGCTAATGTGATGTGAGCTATTGAGAGAAACATCTGCCCTCAATCCACTGCTCCTGTGGATAGTAGCTTTGAGAAAAACGTGGATCAGATGAAAGAAAATTCACTTTTCCCTTATGATACCTGCATGTACACATAAAATTGTTTTCAATGGATTTTTATTATCAGTGGGAGTACTAAACCTGAAGTACTGAAAGCTGATTGACAGTAGCCTATGGTGATCTGATTTCTGAAATTAACATTTTTGACTATGGTAAATGTAATGAACTAAGTATTCTAAACATAATCAGAGTGCTCAAAGATAATTATCATGGCAACAACCTTATTCCCCTCCAACTAATGTTCTACAGACAGTAATGTTAGTGCACATTCAAAACAGTGTGTGGGATCTGACCAACCCAGACACATTGGAAAAACATTCCTGTGGCAATATTTCTGCACATATTACATTGCTTTTTGCATATTTTGCAACACTTTCAAAGTTAAAAGCGCTTTCAGTTGTATCCAAAACAGATGAACGTCAATCTGGAAACGTTTTTTTTTTTTTTTACTTTGGTTGTTATATCGTAGCAATTCAGAAATTAAATGTTTGGTGAGTGACACTAAAAACGCATTCAGTTTTATCTGAAACAGTTTTATCAGATGAACTCGAATCTGCCTGAGTTTTGTAAATAACTTATTTGATTTCCAAGAACTCAAAATAAAAAAAGTCAATTAACTAAAACTTTTATGTTAATTGCTATAAAAATGTATAAGTTAGCTAACAAGTTAGGAGCAATTAACATGCATGAGTACTACAAACTCAAAATGTGATAGTTCTGGTTACTTAAAATTGGGACCATCATAACTCAAAAACTTTGATGTAACAGATTACCTCAAATTTTTTGAGTTAGCCCAACTTATTCGGGTTTACAGTGTACGTTGGTTGTTGTATGTATTACAGCAGTTCGGAAATGTCTGGTGAGTGGCGCTAAAAGTAATTCTATCACATTTGAATTTAACATATCACCTACAACTAAACCCTACTTAAAAAACCTAACCAATAGTGTTAACAAAAACAAATGTGAGCAAGTTTACTATATGTAAGAAAAGCCAAATATGGGCTGATTTATGATGCAAATGTCAAAATGTATTAAGTTACAACTCATGCATTATGGAAAAAACATTTTGAGGTAATATGTGTACTAATCGATTATCTGTCCCCATAATCATAATTTGTGCCAAAAGTAATCAATTCAGCTGGAAACTTCAGCCTCAATAAACTTTAGACACTGAAGTGAAGTTTATTGTTTTAGGTGTAGGCTATCCTATTTGATGAGTTTCTTTTCTTTTCTTTTTTATGAAGCTGAAAATGAAGATGCAATTGAAATTACACACTGTATACAATGACAATGTTTTAAACAAACATAATATATTTACCACATTAGGTATCCTTAAAATGGCATAGTAAAAAACAGGGACAAAAGACTTTTGTTTAGTCTCAAGGTTTATCTTTTAGAGATCCAGCCATGTTCTACAGATCATAAACCATTCAATATGAGTGCTTAGAATTACACAGCATTCTAAAAGAGTGAAAGTGAACTATCCCTCCTTTGTTCATATATAAGCTTCCCAAACAATAACCCCTATTCAACAGTCCACCACTAGGGGTCAGAAATTGACACATTTGCATGACAGTGCACTGAGAACAACAATGTCTATAATAATATCTGGAGAAATCTACAGTGTTGTGTTCCCATTTATCACAATCTCAACCCAAGCCCTTCACTAGCAGCTATATCCAGAGATGTGACGTCAAACAAAAGTTGCCTACTATAGTATAAAGGAATTATGATTTATATGTTTACTGGGCAAATATTTAATATTGTAAGAATACGTGGCTACTTTATGAATGGCTGTCGAGAAAAAAGTGTTACGGCATCTACCAGGAGGGGCTAACTGGACTGTGCTCATATATTGCCAAACATTGACACACTGGTGGAAAATAACAGTTTGCAGTGATTAGCAATGAAAATACCATCTGTACATAACCAAGATTCGGCTTTGCAACTGTACAGTGGTATAAAACACAGCTGTATTCCTCAATAATGTTAATATACAAAACTATATAGTAAACTAGAGGGAATTGATTCACAAAGCAAACAGGTGAAAGCAGTTGTAGTAGTGCAAGAATTAATTGCATGCAGATTGTTACATCAGTTCATTTGAGATTTTTTGAGCCATTGAACCTTGTTGCATGTGGTCTGGTCTACTAACTTGGATTTCCATGGCAACTGAATGCACCATCACCCTGTTGTGTCTGATAGCTCGCTTTAGCAGGAACTGAGGGCAGAATGACTCCTGTTCCCTGCACTGCTAGACCATTTAGGAGCTTTCAAAGAAACAACATGCATACTCACGTGTAGTCATCCATATACTGCATACACAATTTTTAATTCACACTTTAGTATTTTTGCTTGTTTCCTAGTAAAATGCATTACAACTAGTATGTACTAATATCCACTATGTACTGTATAAAACTACACTCTAAAAAATGCTGGGTTAAAAACAACCCAAGTTGGGTTGAAAATGGACAAACCCAGTGATTGGATTGTTTTAACCCAGCGGTTGGGTTAAATGTTTGCCCAACCTGCTGGGTAGTTTTATTTAACTCAACTATTGTTTAAAAATGACTGTATTGCTTGCTTAAAATGAACCCAAAATTAACATTTATTAATAAGTTTAATAAATAATAATTAAACAATAAACATTTATTAAATTGCTTATTAATAAATGTTCACCTTTTGATTATTATTCTTGCCTCTAATAAATATGTGTCTGATTTTTAATTACCAACCTATTTTAGGTTCATTTTAAGCCAGCCATATAGTCATTTTTAAACAATATTTGAGTTAAATAAAACTGCCCAGCACGTTGAGCAAACATTTAACCCAACCACTGGGTTAAAACAACCCAATCGCTTGGTTTGTCCATTTTTAACCTAACTTGGGTTGTTTTTAACCCAGCATTTTTTAGAGTGTAGTATGTAGACTACTACATAGCATGCACTACAGTTATTATATAGTTATTACAGTGTTATTACAGTTAATTAAAACCGTAAAAAACATTTTTGTTACTTGAAATAATATAAATATAACTATAAAAACTTTGTCATTTTCATTTAGTTTATATAACACAATATTTCAACCAAATATGGATGACATTCTTCAGTGTCACATGATCCTTCAGAAATCATTCTAATAATAATGCTGATCTGCTGCTCAAGGAACATTTATTGTGTACAATTGTACAAAATATTTGTGTACAATATTTCTTTTTTTAGGATTCTTTGATGAATAGAAAGTTCAAAAGAACAGCGTTTATTTGAAATATAATCTTTTGTAACATTATAAATGTCTTTACTGTCACTTTTAATCGATTTAATGCATCCTTGCTGAAAAAAAAAATTATTTCTTTAATTTCTTTTCAAAAAAATAAAAATAAAAATTCTTACTGACCCCAAACTTTTGAACGGTGTATAATGTTACAAAACCTTTGTATTTCAGATAAATGCTATTCATCAAGGATGAAGTTAAAGAGCAAATCAGCATTTTAGAATGATTTCTGAAGGATCATGTGACACTGAAGACTGGAGTAATGATGCTGAAAATTCAGCTTTGCCAACACAAGAATAAATTACATTTTAAAATATTTTCAAATAGAACACAGTTATTTTAAATTGTAATAATATTTCACAATATTACTGTTTTTACTGTATTTTTAATTAAATAAATGCAGCCTTGGTGAGCAGATGAAACTTCTTTTTAAAACATTAAAAATCTTACAGTGTCCAAACGTTTGACTGGTAGTGTACCTTTTGACTGAACCTGTCCTTGTGTGCAATGCCAATCAAAGGGACATCTATGGAATTTTCATATAAGTGCATCCGGGTGACTTTAGGTGCTGAATGACCCCAGCTTTGACCCTTCGACCAGAGGAGTCAGCTAGGCTGGTGGATCACTTTGACTCCAGCACCCCTCATGGCCATACGGGTCTGAGCATGATAGAGCATGAGACGGCCAAGAAACGCTCCACTGAGCCGCAGATGCCTCAGACGGATAAGGCCACCAAAGGGCAGTTGCTTGACAGACGAACCATCACCATGCCTACAGTCTCCAGAGTCGACATCAGTATTACTTCTCACATCAGGAGGCCAGAAAATGAAGACTTAATCTGTTTAGGCACAATGCTGGAATATATAGAGCTGAACTTGAATTTCAGTTCATTTTAAACTATCAATTTAAAGAGAAAAAAAAAATGAAAGAAAATAGTACCATTTTAGGAAGGTTCTATATTTCTAGAATGTATGCAGCTAGAATGTACCAAATATGGAGTATGCGCTACTATTTAGAAAGTACAGTAGAATTTAGTAAGTAGTATGGACTGCTATTTAGTTAGCACTACAAATAGCATGCATTACTTTAGCAAAAACACATTACTTCTAAGTACAACTTGAGTGTACTACTACAGTATATCAAGTACTGTATGTATATACTGTAAATTCTACTTTTAAGAATGCATGAAAATTAGCATATACTGCTATTAGTATTAGTACATTCTAAATAGCAACATTTTAGGAAGGTTTTGTATTTCTTAAAATAACATAACTGAACCAATGCTCTAATAGAGTTCATTATTTGAGCCAGCAGATCTCCACCTCATTACAAACAAATCTGAAAATACATTTGGGAAATTCGTATATCATCAAAAGGGGGCTAAATTGGTGCCAATTAGCTTATGACCCTGAACAAATTACTTTCTGCATCGATCATGATGATTAGAAAGCCTCTCATCATAAACCAGACTGCATCTGTCATCAGACCTTATCGCACCATGAACCCACAAAAGAATTCGGGCAATATAAATTCATTAATTGTGTAAAATGAAAACAGATAACATCTCCACAAAGTCACAATGTTGTGCTTACAGTGGAACCCCTCGTTGTTGTTTTTTTTTTTTCTTCAAGTCACTGGTGATGTCCTAATAGTGGGGTAGGAGGCAGATGTCAGTCATGAAGAGGCCTGATAATTAGCAGGGGCCTCCGCTGGCATGCCTGCTCGGGCTGCGTTCTCCTGGGCTTCAGGTGGGCTGTAAGTCTCCTCATTTGTCTGCTTCAACCTGTCAGAGGAGAAACTCCAAACACTGGTTTATTACAGCCAAGAAAGTTCCATGTTCACAAAACTCATGGGACAAATTCTGACTTTTCCTATTTCACAATACAGAATTCCCCTTAAAGGCAGGATACTAAAATTAATCTTAATGGTAACAGTTTACAAAAAGGTTAAATTTGTTAACATGCATTAAATATTTAATACAGTAGGCTTATTGGCTATGACTTGACGACAAATGCTAGAGTAAGACACTCTTCTCCACTCCTCAAATACATAAACATTAGCCTTTAGTGTTTATTGAGTAAAGAAAACGCTGAACCAGTGTAAAACTAGTAAACCAATAAAGAAGGTCTTTATTTACCCTTGCATTGCAAACAAGCAGAGACGTCTCAAACTGCATGCGACACTTCATTCACAATAGAGGCAGGGTGAAGGTATGAGATTTTACTGACAGTTTGAGGATCCAATGGAGATATGAGGTTTAGTCACAAGCTATTTTTAATACTTTTCATTGGTTATATATTTGGAAAACCCACAGACAAATGTAAAGGATGATTTATGAACAAAAAGAGGTTTCTGTCTGACAGCGATGATATTTAATTAATATATTTTGTTCCTCTTTCACTACATGTTGTCATATAAACAACCAGTTAGTACTACACTGATTGAAATCTCAACATAACATGGTAAGAACCGACTCATTGGAGTAATTAGTTTGGGAGTCAGACTAGACAAGTTACTGTGTTTTTAATTCATTAAAAAGAATAGGTGCATAAGAATCTTTCATTCAGGGAATTAGACTACACTGGTTGTATTATATATTGCTGATTCACTAAAAAGAATCCCAAAATGTTTTAATATAATTAAAAAAAAAATACATCCAAAATGTAAAAATATACGCAATCTACTCCACGTTAATGCAACACTGCAATTTTGCAGATTTACTGATTTATCAATCTTCTATTGGTCTATTGGTCACACGTCTTTATATGATACGAATTCGCAGTTCATCAAAACTTTAACGTTGGAACGCAGCAAACGCATTTTTTGGGAGTCAGACTAGTTGCACTTTATGTTTTTTAACCACTAAAAAAATTGGTGCACTTGTGAATTGGACTGCTTCCGCTGTCATTTTTGCGCTGTTGATTTGGTAACTGTGTTTTTACGATTATATATAGTATTGCGGGAAACCCTGTATTTTAATACCATTTTCAGTGTGCATCGACAGAAAAATGCATGTGCAAGAACCATTAATGCAACCGAATGTCATTCGGAAATGGTATTTTTATTTAAATGAACCAATTATTATTCAGTTCTTGGTTTAGGTTGTAAAACTAATACATTAAAGAGTTAGTTCACCCAAATATGAAAATTCTGTCATTAATTACTAACCCTCATGTCGTTCCAAACCCGTAAGACTTTCGTTCATCTTAGTAACACAAATGAAGATCTTTTTGATGAAATCTGAGAGCTTTCAGTCCCTCCATTGACAACTATGTGACTGCTACTTTTACGCTTAAAAAAGTTCAGAAAGAGATCGTAAACTAATCCATATGAATTCAGTGATTTTGTCCAAATTTTCTGAAGAGACACGGACGCTTTATATGATGAACAGATTTAATTTAGGCTTTTATTCACATATGAACATTCATCAACGCACATATCAGTTGTGGTAAACAGTTGACGTGCGAGAACCAATGAGGTTCATTCTCGTGTTTTATGCAGCATATTTGAGCTTCCGGAAGAGATTTGTTCTCATACATGAAGCAGGCTTGTTTGAGCTTTTGTTTATGTTCGCTGATCAATGTTTATGTGAATAAAAGCCTAAATTCAATCTGTTCATCATGTAAAGCAATCATGTCTCTTCAGAAAATCTGGACTAAACCACTCAATTCATATGGATTATTGGGTGAACTATCCCTTTAAGTTCATAAACCTCGAACATTCTTTGATCAGAGAACTAACCTGTGTTCCTCTGTCTTGCTCAAAGGCAATTTTATTTCTGCCAATATATTGTCCATACAGCTGTGCAGTGCCGTTTCCACATTTGTGGGCTCCCTCTGGCACAGATAGGGCATTTTCTTTTATCACCCAGCACTTATTTCACCATGGAGTAATACACCTCAGGGGACAAGTGTGACGTAGTGACACTTACGAGCAATTCCAATAAAGTCAGGGCCCTGAACTGGGACAGTTTTTCACCCATAATGACTGCCTTGGCTCCACAGCCAGGGCCACGGTGCCAAAGGAAATGTGTCTTAGAAGAAGAAGACTTAACTTTTTTATCACGCCAATGTATATCTTTAGCTGTCACCTTTATCTTCTGCTCCTTGTCTTTCTCTGAAAGAGATATGCTTAAGGTGGGTGTGCTGAGCAACACGAATCTGGAGCCGTGACATGATGTGCCATTTCACTTTCTGTTCTTCATTAAGCTAAGTGCAATGTTGTGCTAGCCTCCGTATTACCTCCCACTTATTTTTTTTAGGACTGAAAACTGTTTTTGAACCCAACAGCTAACAATAGTTCTTAAACGGTTTGAGCAAAAAAACAATAGAGAAGGATGACGCTTCAAGCAGCAGGCATCTTGGGACTTGGCTCTTCTTTGACACAATGCAATTGAATTTCAGATCGGCATGAAAGCCATTTGGAACGAGCGTCGTTCACTCTGAACACTTTGAGTTGACAGCTTCATGAGGCATTGTAATAAACTGTATGCATTGCAGCGGAACTCTATATGAGATATGAGGCGATGATGAATTTGACTGCTATCTATTCTGGTCCTCTAGACACCCCCGTTTGAAAGAGACAGGATTTATCAAAAGATAAATAGAACTCTTTTTTTTTTTTGAACGGTGGTCTTCTGGTTTGTCCCTTTTGCTGTTTGTGCAGTGATAATCGTGTCTAATAATGGGCCGCTGGTGTGGGAAACACTGATGCAATCGGTTGTACAAACAAGTATGTCCTTGGGTTATTCTCATCACATCACAAGATAAACATGTTCAATGAACTGATGTAATATTAATATCCTTTCAAAAAGATAAGGGCAGATATTATAGCCGTTAAAGGGACGGTTCACCCAAAAATGAAAATTACGGCTTTATTTACTCAAACTGTAAAAAATTATTTTCATGATTTATCACAGCATTTTTTCTTTTGTCAAATCAACTTAGATAATGTGGTTCAGATAACATAATATTTTGAGTTTCTGTTGATTAAACCAATCGGCTTCATTGTATGAATTCAAATGTTTAATTTCAATAAACTCAAAATTTTAAAGCAACCTAAGTTAAACCAACAATTCTTTTTTACAGTGCACGCAGCATGACTTTTTCTTTCTGAAGCAGCAAAATCACTTTATGATAAACAAAGCAAAATATAAGAGGTTATCCCTCTCAAATTAAAGGGTTAGTTCACCCAAAAATTAAAATTCTGTCATTAATTACTCATCCTCATGTCATTCCACACCTGTAAGACTTTCGTTCATCTTCGAACACAAATTAAGATATTTTTGATAAAATCCAGTGGCTCAGTGAGGCCTCCATTGCCAGCAAGATAATTAACTCTTTCAGATGCCCAGAAAGCTACTAAAGACATATTTAAAACAGTTCATGTGACAAAAAAACTTTTTTCGAAGCTTTACGAATCTTTTGTTTTGAATCAGTGGTTTGGATTGTGTATCAAACTGCCAAAGTCATTTGTGATTTCAGTAAACGAGGCTTCTTTATGTCATAAGTGTTTTGAAATTTCAATGGTTCACCACTGGGCAGTTTGACTTTGGCAGTTTGATACAAGCTCCGAACCACTGATTCGAAACAAAAGATTTGTAAAGCTTCGAAGCTTCATGAAGAAGTGTTTTGAAATCGCCCATCACTAGATATTATTGAATAAAGTCATTATTTTTTTTTTTTTTTTTGACACAAAAAGTATTCTCGTCGCTTCTTAACAATAAGGTTGAACCACTGTAGTCACATAAACTGTTTTAAATATGTCTTTAGTAGCTTTCTAGAACACTGAATGTGTTAATTATCTTGCTGTCAATGGAGGCCTCACCGAGCCATCGGATTTTATCAAAAATATCTTAATTTGTGTTCCCAAGATGAACGAAGGTCTTACAGGTATAGAACGACATGAGGGTGAGTGGTTAATGACAGAATTTTAATTTTTGGGTGAACTAACCCTTTAAATCAAAACATTTATAAACTCGTGTATTGAGAATACAAATCAAACACCTCAAACCTTATTGTTTGTTACAGTATGTGACTAAAAGTCATGACGTCCTAACACAAGCACCAATACAGTTTTGTGGTGCATTTTGTCATATTTGTGGTTATGTGTGGTTAGACTGACCCAAAATAATCCTTTTTTTTGTTTGTTTTTTGTAGAGATGCCACTCGCTGAATTGCCTGCATCTGTTTCACAGTTAATTTGTTAAAATAACAAATAGAATGTAGTATACAGTATGCAGTACACTGGCATTGCATCCCAAACATAGCAACTGTCAGATAGAGTTTTAATGAAGCTGGGATATTCAGGGATTAATCTGTAATAAGAAGGATTGGATATTGATCCCCTAAAACCTCATGATCCGGCAGACATAGAAGTAAGGCCACAGGACAAGCGGAACATGTTTTGATGAGCAAGGATGTTTTTAACCTTTAATCGCTGCATTTTAGTTTGCCGTGTTTTAACAGTCAGGAACAAACACAGGTGGTTCATTCCGCAAAATTACCCATCTGAACATCAGGATTAACATTTATGTCATTATTCTAACCAAACATCTCCTGTAGCTGCCATTTCACGAGCGCAAGGGAGCAGTACATCATGTGAATCTCTCTCTCTGACCGACTCATGAATAATGAGTAATTATGAGACGCTGATCCACCAGTAGCGCTCGGCTGTGATGTGATTATAGATAAAGGGGGTGACCTTCGCGTCCCTGCTCTCTTCTGCCCTCAGTTCAACCTTAATCAACACAGATCAGTTCAATTTACTCCGCCTGCCATCTCTACGTAGGCCGGGACAGCAGACAGGCTGAAGGCGAGTCTGACACCCACAGCTAGTCTTCAGTATAAAGTGATATCCGTGGTGCTTCCAGGGCTATTCGGTTTCAAAGCACACTGATAGTTTTGTTGAAAACACTGCGAGCAAAACATCTCAGGCAAATTCGCTTAGTCAAATGCTATTTAAGGTGTCTACCCCGTAAGAAAGAAAAGTCATGAACGAGATCTTTTTAACATTTCTATTGTTTCTCCTACAATGACTTTAAATGGAGAGCAATTGGAGATTTAAAGTATCTCCTGCTTCTCCAATTTCTTCCTGAGGAAAAAAAAAAAGTTGTAAAACTTAAATTCGACTTATCTGAAGTTTCAGAAGACATCTCAACAATGTTCTAAACTATTCTTAGATCTGTCAAGATGCCAAGATCAGAGATTTCAGTATGAATTTAAACTTTTCTTCCTAGACCAAATCTGTCTATCCATCAGAAGATGTTTGATGTTTAATATACACCTATGTAGAGTAAGATTTTGGACCAAGGGGATTTCAAGGGGATTTTTTTTTTTTTTTTTTCTTGGTGAAACCAGGGTTAACTAAAACTAAAATGATAAAAATAATTTTTACTAGTAATGAAATGAAACATTAAATGACAAAATAAAGTATTTAAAAAATATATTTTACTCAGCTATTTTCCAAGGCAACATTTCTCATTTTCATTTAGTTTCAGTTAAGTACTAAAATTAAACTAAAATTAAAAACTAAAACTTAATAACTATATAGGCATAACTAATAAAAATGACAAAAACACACAACAAAATACTACAAAATGAACTGAAATTAAATGAAATAAAATAAAACCCTAATTCAAAATATATACAAAAACATATAGGACAGTGAAATAACTATAAAGTACTACATGAAAAATTTAAAAGCTTTAAATGAAAATGAGAAATCGTGGGTGTGTGCGAAAAATCATGTGATACACAATCCTTTACGCACGTGAAAAACGTGAAGGCGCCGCTCCCGGTGGCCGATTTCTTTCAAATTTCTTACAAGTCTCTAGGGATGCGAGTCAAACAGGCCCAGTGAGTTTCGTTCCGATCGCCCTCCATTAACTTTGTCTGATAGCTGCTCAAACTTCATTGGCCAGCGCCGGACACGTTTTTCAAGATGCACAAATGTCCTTGGCAGTCTTGGCACCTTGTACACTGCATGCCAATTTTCAAGTTAATCAGACTTAGGGTAGGTTTTTTAAATATTTTGCATGTTATAGCGCCACCAAATGGCCAGTCGCCATGTCCTTTTTCACGAAACCACAGAATGAGCTCTTACATATGTGTGCCGAGTCTGGTGAAAATATCTCATTCTGTTCACGAGTTTAGTAAAAGTGGCTCCGCCCACTTCAAATGTTTTGGTGGCCCTTTTTTTGTAGATAATGATTGACAATTAGACTCCAGAGAATCTTGCTGCACTGGTTTGGTTCAGATCGGGAACCCCTAAAAATTACAAAAGGACATAGCAAATCACTAAAACGTAAATTAAAGTGAAAACTATTAATGAATACTATAATAGTTAAATAATACTAAAATAACACTGAATGAAAAACCCATTACATTTTCTGAGCAATCTCTGAGCAATACGGTATGGATTTCCATTGTTATGGCATGCTTTGGTTGGACATTAAAGTGGGTGCCAGATCAAATAATAACTACCAATATTATACTAGAGACACAAAAAGCTGGGTTTTGAGCACAGCCTTGAGGCATTTTAAATTTTAAAGGTGGACGAGCTGCTTTTTGTAACGAGCACGTTTGCGCTTGAAATTAAAATCTGAGCATTATTCCTCCTTCCATGTTTGCCGTAACATTCCTAAGTAAGCAGATCAGAGGGATGATACGTGCGGCAGAAGCATATGAAGGCGAAGACGTGTTTGAAGCACTGAAGTCTGAAGAGTGCAAGACCCTCCTCCATCATGTGTCTGCACACGGCTGTTTATGTGTGTGTTTGTGCGTGATGCTTTCCTCTGTCACAGATAAAGTCGCGCCATACGTCTGCTGCCACAGCTGCTGATAAGATGCTCACAAATAACTCGCCTTCCTGAAGCTGTCAGAAGCCTCTGATCTGATATTACTTTCTTCTCACAATAAAAGCAAAATCTAGCTCATCCTAGAACCAACAGAAATGGAGAGCTAGAACATTGTTCACTAACACATGCTTTATTGGCTTGCAACATTTCCACGCATGCCTTTTAAAAAGGTCACATGACATGTACCTGGCACTGATAGCCAGCTGGCCTTTTGAAAATGCTTATTACTTAAATCAGATTTGATATAAGCGCTCTAGTCTTCTTAACACCTCGCCTCGAGGCACCAGCTCTTTTCTGCTTACAATCCGCAACCAATTAGCTGTGTGGCAGCAAAGCTAATTAAAATAAGCTAAGCATAATGAATCACCTGCGCTGACAGCGAACTGCCACCGGTGACGAATGCTGCTGTTTGACGCTATCGGCTTTAGCGTTAATCATTGTTACCTTTATCCGTGGACGTTAATGGTGGGATTTAGAGGGTGTGCTCTGAGACCTCCTGGACGAGCTTAACGCTTAAAGCTACTCTTTTCAGCCGAGACACAGACTGAAGCTTTAAAATGTTGAGCTTGAATACTCGCCTCTCTTTGCTGACTGACGCTAGTCTTATGAGACAGCAAAAATGCATTAGTGCCAATCGAGAGTTGTATTCTGGAGGGCTTTCAGCTTGACTCAGGTTTGCATGCAGTTTGATGGATGAGAACTAGCATTGCAATTCCAAAGTCAATTTTTGAAAAGTAGTGACTAGGATTTTGGGTGTATAGTTTTTTCCCTGCTGTTTTAAACCTATATATGTCCTGTACTGTATATAAACACACACATTGATGAGCCAAAACATTATGACCAGTCAGAGGTGAAGCGAATATCATTGATCATCTGCTAACAAGGCCACATATTAAAGGGCTAGTTCACCCAAAAATGAAAATGATCCCATAATTTACTCACGCTCATGCCATCCTAGGTGTATGTCTTTCTTCTTTCAGCCAATCAGAGTTATATTAAAAGATATCCTGGCTCTCTAAGCTTTACAATGGGAGTGAATGATACCATATTTTTTTTTGAAGCTCAAAAAGTGCATCCATCCATCATAAAAGTAATCCATACGGCTCCAGGGGGTAAATAAAGGCTTTTTGAAGCAAAGCGATGCGTTTTTGTAAGAAAAATATAAACTATAATCTGACTTCCGGTAATGGCTGTACGCGAGTCTAGTTTCGACTGAAGAGTGACCTCTAACCCAAAGCATGACGTATAAACAAATGCAGAAGCGCAGAGGATAGAGCAAAACAAAGCACAGGTCAGGAATTAGACATCAAAAAGAGAATTTTTAAAGAGAAATGTTGGAGGAGCTTGAGTTTGTTGCCCAGCGTCTACTTTCACGTAAGATTACGCTACGCCTACATCATAAATCATACGCCGGAACTCGACTCTCTCGTAAACGTGCGGACAGACTTTACCGGAAGCTAGTGATTACAGTTTATGAAGTTATAATTATGGATATTTTTCTTACAAAAATGGATCACTTTGCTTCAGAAGGCCTATATTAACCACCTGGAGTCGTATTGATTTATGATGGATGGATGCGTTTTTTTAGGCTTCAAAGTCTAGGGTACCTATCACTCTCATTATAAAGCTTGGAAGACCCAGAACATTTTTTAATATAACTCCGACTGTGTTTGGCTGAAAGAAGAAAATCATATACACCAAGGATGGCTTGAGGGTGAGTCAAGTATGGGATAATTTTCATTTTTGAGTGAACTATCCCTTTAAGGTCTGTGTAGATTGAGCATCTCTGGGATGTGCTGAACCAACAAGTTTGATCCACGGTGGCTCATCCCACAGATGCTCAGTTGGATTGAGATCTAGGGAATTTGGAAGCCAGGGCAACACTTTGAAATCACCATCATGTTCCTCAAACCATTCCTGAACAATGCATTACCCTGTTGAAAGAGGCCACTTCCACCAGGGAACACCATTGTCATGTAAGTGTGTACCTGGTCTGCAACAATGTTTAGGTAGGTGGCACATATGTCCATATGAATGGCCGGACTCAGCGTTTCCCAGCAGAAGAGCATCAAACTCCCTCCACTGGCTTCTCGTCGTCTAATAGTGAATCCTGGTGACATCACTTCCCCAGGTAAATGGCGCACACGTCCATGGCCGTCCATGTGAGGTAAAAGAAAATAGACCAGGTGACTTTCTTCCACTGCTCCAAGGTCCAGTTCAGACACTCACATGCCCATTGTAGACGCTTTCGATGGTGGACAGGGGTCATCATAGGCACTCTGATTGGTCTGCGGCTATGCAGCCCCATATGCAGCAGAGTGTAATAGACTGTGTGTTGTGACACATTCCTTCCATAACCATCAATAAAATTTTCTGTGACTTGTGCCACAGTAGACCTTCTGTTGGCTCAGACCAGACAGGATAGCCTTCATTGCCCTCATGCTTCGATAAACCTTGGGCGCCCAACACCCTGTTGCCGGTTTGTTCCTCCCCATTCCATTGTTAGTACATTCTCACTACTGCTGACTGTGAGCAACACACAAGCCTTGCCGTTTCAGAAATACTCTGACCCAGTCGTCTTGCCATAACAGTTTGGCCCTTGTCAAAGTCACTCAGATCTTTATTCCTGCCCATTTCGCATCCAACAAGTTGATTACGAGAACTGATTGTTTGCTTACAACTCATTATTAATTCATTTATTACAGAATTGTACTCATCAAGTTGTGAGTCGCAAGTGTTCTGATAGTGTTTAGCATGGAAATAACAATGCTGAATGCTAATAATAAAATGCAGCTAGCCATATAATTGTGCATTGATTATGACAGGAAAATAAATAGAATCACCAGCTTTTGCAATGGAGGAGGCTTTCCATTTCTTTTGCTGCTGAAATTATAGGCTGCATTACTGGTTAAAAAATTCATCTGTTATAAGGGAGAAGCTAGTCAAGGTAGCCAGATGCTGGCGTGGACAGGTTGTGACATGCCTTCATGCTCAAAAACTGTAAAACAAAAGCATACAAGTTAAAATAAAACACGTCACAGGATCACTTACAAGGATAAATAAGGTGTGCATTAACCGTAATGTATTTTTGTGGCAAACCGGTGGCTGCCAAGGGCATTAAACTATTGAAATTGCAGTTGAAGTTGGTAAATCACTAAACATTACTAAATCTTCAGTCATCTCAGAGGGGAAACCAGGGTTTATATGGATACTTTTTGCATTTTCTACAATTAAATGGTTTGACTTTTGTGACCCCAGGATGATTGACTTCCAAAGCAACATATGTACAGTAAAGCCCAATCTTGCCTTAATCAACATCAACACATTTTTTAAAAATTTTTTAGTGATTGCCTGACCTCAGCTTCTATATGCAGGGTGCATCTTCACAGCATATCAAAAGTCCTATTGATGATGCATTACGTTCCCCAGAGTGCAGTAATTACCATGACTCCGTTAGAGCAGGGTGACATATCACCAAAGCAGAAGATCACATTCATCTAAATGCCTGTCGCAACAGGAAATGATTGGTCATTCCTGAAAAGAGACTGGACAAATGCCACGATATCACAGGGAGCTCAAGGGAATCACCTTACTGAGCGATATTGCGCATTATGAAAGATCACTCATACTGTATGTGCGCTGCTATTATCATGTTAACATGCTTAGGAAGATGACTGAGGTAAAGCAGGAGAAAAGTGATAAAAGCAAAGCTTGCAGATTTCTAAATCTGCCAAATTCCCATGATGCTTCTTTCTCATGTCTATCTACAGATGCCAGCACTTTTTTCCACTTATGTAACATCTGGTATTGTAGGATAAAGATATGATTAATTCTGTTGAGACTTGTTGTATCTCTAGATAGAGACAGAATAAGATATGACTGAAAGATATGATTAATTTAAGTTTTGTTAACTCAATAAACTTGAATTGTTAGTATCATGATGGATGTCCAATGACAGAATTATATTATTCTTAATCTTTCATGCCCAACATCCTTATCAGGGAACAAATAAATTGTAAGTCACTTGATTTATATTCTTGATGGTGGTGTTTATATGCACAGAATCATTATGTTCTTACAGTACAAAGTTGTAAAGCCCTTCAGAGCAGGAAAAGTCACTCTGTGACCTTCTTTTTCGCACACTATTTCATTTTTAATGCAGAATTTAATCAATTCCCCTCTCTCTCATCTGCACAAAGGAAATTGCCATCACTAATGAATGGGAACAAAAAATGACTAAGTTAGTTTTTAAGCCAAAGTAAACACTGTTTAATTTCTCAGTTAGATTAAGGGGAAGTGTGGACCTGCATTACAATGGAAGAGTGACTGACGGTTAGCATTAACA
Source organism: Hypophthalmichthys nobilis (assembly GCA_037950665.1). NCBI lineage: Eukaryota > Metazoa > Chordata > Actinopteri > Cypriniformes > Xenocyprididae > Hypophthalmichthys > Hypophthalmichthys nobilis. The sequence continues at coordinate 5,221,918 of CM075489.1, forward strand.
TCTGAGGTTAAAATTCAATGCTTGAAAGTTATGCATTATACAGATCAGATTTCAGAATATGCATTTCTAGGCTGGCACTGTGTCACGGCTATGTTTAGTTTCATTGTGTTTTAGCTTGGTTTTACCTGTTTCCTGATTTCCTGTGGTTTTATTCCTTGTTAATTTTTATCATTAATTACACCTGTGTATCATTTAGCTCCCTTGTTTGCTTCTCTGTTTATATACTCCCAGTTTTGTTCAGCTCATTGTCTGATATCATATATTGTTATTGTTTCCTCCTGTGATCCCCTGAGCTTTCTGTTTGAATTTAATAAAGATTTTACCTACTCCTTTCGTCATGCGCTTCACTGCAACAACCCACTGAGACACACTGTATGTGGATTTGTAATATATTAGAGTTAACATGAAATTTCAAGCGGTCACAGAAGTGTTGTGTTGTATTTTAAACAAGACTTTTCTAATTATTAGGATAAAATTAGTTAAATTAGGAAACTTTTAGAAAGTCTTCACAAGGACTATGAAAAGTGATGCAGTTTACCTGAATTCACTGTCTACATGAAATATAAACAATTCATTTAAATGTATTTGTCGCACCTCAAAACTAATTTAATACACAAAAAAGTAAATAAAAAAGATTAAAAATAGGAAAAAAAAAAAAACTTTTCTTTCATGCATTTGACATAATCATAATCATCTGGTTTGGCTTTTACTCAAAGTGTGTCTGTTGCCTGGAAACTGAATGCATGACTAGAAATAGTGACCATAATTTAGCACCAAAAATAGACACCTCATATGCTTATGCATTTTTACGGAGCCCCTTTAGGGACATAGTGATAATTTATATGTCAATGCTTTTGAAACTTTGAGCTCTTTGCGAATGAATGCAAAAGTTTCTTAGGGGAATGAAAATATTTTGCGAATGAACACAATGTTTCTTGGGGGATTACAAATGTTTTGCGAACGAACTCAAAAGTTTCTCAGGGGAACAAATATTTTGCGAACGAACTCCATGTTTATTGGGGGAACACAATTATTGTTTTCTAAACAAACGCAAATTTTTTTCTAAGGAATTCAAATATTTAGCAAGCAAACAAAAGTTTCTCGGGGGAACGCAAATATTTTGCAAACGAACACAATGTTTCTTGGGGGAACACAATTGTTTTGTGAACAAACAATTGTTTTGTGAACAAACACAAAAGTTCCTCTGGGGAACGCAAATGTTTTGTGAGCAAACTCAAAAGTTTCTCAGGGGAACACAATTGTTTTGCGAACAAACGCAAAGTTTCTCAGGGAAACGCAATTGTTTTGTGAACAAACACAAAAGTTCCTCTGGGGAACGCAAATGTTTTGTGAGCAAACTCAAAAGTTTCTCAGGGGAACACAATTGTTTTGCGAACAAACGCAAAGTTTCTCAGGGAAACGCAATTGTTTTGTGAACAAACACAATGTTTCCTAGGGGGAAAGGAAAAGTTTTGCAAGTGAACACAAAATATTTTTTTCTGCCATCTTATATTTTTTGTCCTGTTAGGGGCTCTGTACATTTTAATTTAAATTTCTAGTGTAAATTCAAATAAATTAATGCATAAATATAAATAAAAGTGGATTTTTAAAAAGTTCATGTCCATGTTTTTTGTCACCTACCCATTAACATTAGCAATAGCATGATCAGTTAATCAACTTATAGTACAGATGTTGAAACTTTCAAAGGGTGTTGAAGAGACGAATAAGAGTTTGTCCTTGTGTGAGAGCATTTAGGATGTTTCTCACGGTGGTCGATTTGCATAGTTGGTCCTGTTGCACCTTTTGACCCTATTCTATTCGCTTGACGTGCAATGCTTGATTTCATATGCGGCATGGTAAATCAGCCAATGCAGAGCTGACGGATCCTACATTTCTGAGATCAGTATATGTCAATTAACAGAATTTGTTTTCATGTGTGCAAGATTTACTTAAAATCAGAGTAACATTATTGCACATAGAGGTTTATTTTACCCCTTTGCATCTCCTTGTGAGCCCACTGTCATTGCCGAGGGTTTTGAAATATTTATCAGAGGTTCCTGTTAATTAAAACTGAGAAGGAGGCTTCAAATGCCCTTAATGCTAATCCAATTCACTGAACCTTTGCCAGTGTTACAGCATCTGTCATTCAGTAATAACCTAAAGCATCATGGGTATCAGCTACGTCCCTCCAGCTGAGCTTGGCAAGGGTTAGGACGGTTTGTTCTGTCTGTTGTTTGTAGTAGTTGTGCTGCAGAGAAAAACAATTTGGGGTGAAATGGCAAACTGGAATGTAAGTCAAACAAACAGAAAACAAACTGAACTGACTACAGAAAACAAAGTGTTGAATTAGAGCCTATTAAAGAAACATTAAAGGGTTCAATGCAAGTTGAGCTGAACTGAAAGCACTTGTAACACAATGTTGATATATATATATATATATATATATATATATACACACACACATAAGAAAACTTATGGTGGGGAGAAAAAAAAAAGAAAACTTCTCATTAATTCGACATGTCGTTATTTCGACATAGTAAGTTGTTATTTCGAGATATTAAGTCATTATTTTGACATAATATCTAGTTATTTCAACATAATAAGTCATTATGTTGATGTAAGTTATTTCGAGATATTAAGTCGTTATTTCGACATTATAAAAGAAGCACGAAATTCAACGTTTTCAGTGGCGCAACAGTAGCCGCAACTTTTACCGTGATTGCCGCGGGTTCAAATTCGCCTTTTGCCAAGCTCGCTCTTCTTTATTTTCCCATCACAAAGGCATTTATTTTCAATAAAAATGTAAATAATGTTCTAAAAGTGGAAATAAACTGCCTAACGTATGTTTAATAATATTAAAAGTATTTATTGGGTAGGGTTAGGGGAAGGTGTTGGGTGGGTTTTTATTCTCCCCAATAAGGCAGCATCCATTTAATAATTTTAATAAATATAATCATTTACAGTGCAAATAGCTGTAGATGCTATTTACATTAAGTGAAAATAGCAATACATTCTATTTACACTAAGTGACGATAACAGCATTTTCTCTTTCGATATTAGCAACTAGAGGGCAGAATAATACAGGGAATCAATTAAAGAACGCATTGTAGTTATGTTGACCTACTGTAACAAGTTGGTGCTCCAAAATCTTAGAGATTTATCATGGGAATTTGCATTCATTCCAGGCATGCATTCGAACCACCATGAGAACACCCCACAAGAGCTGCAGTTTTGTAGTTTTTTTATATATATATATATATATACTGTACGTATGTATAAAATATAATTTAGTTGTATTAATTTACTTTAAAATATTATATTACAGTGTGACAGTACGACATTTTGCACAAGCGCTGTCAGCTGAGCATTTCTTTAACAAGTTGTGGGCTGAGTGGTCTAAGTCATGTTTACCTAGTAGTTGCACTGTATATAAAACCCACAATTTTTTTTTCCATTTCAGTTGGTTATGTAACTTATTTACTGCCCATGAATCCGCACAAACCGCCTGCCTCCAGTAACTTCACTATAGTGTGGAAAAAAGTAATTATAGATAAAGACAATCTATGAACAAAAGGTCAACACAGGATTATTGGTACAATTGTCCCTCTTTTGAGAGCAAAATGTCCCTTCAAAGGTGAAATGTACATTTCTAAAGTTAAAGTCCAGGAAGACAGGAACCGTCTCTGGACAAAATACAACTACTTATATATGTGTGAAAGCAGCAGAGAGAGAAGAGAGAGCAGTTTGCTCATATCCGCAAAGCTAATTTGTGCATACATCCACCTCTATGCTTTGTTAGATACGCTGCTTTGATGAAAGAATGGTCAAAGAAAAAGCAAATCACATTAACTTAGTTTCCCGCACCTCCTTTAGAAAATGTGTGTGGTGTGGATTATGAAATACTGTCATAAGCAATTTCATTTTGGCCCTAACTTGTGCTGTACTCTTTATAAAGTAATTTAGATGATATTTACTTTAATGTATAAGCATTGTGTGGCTTATATCTCAATGCCTGAAAGCCAACAGCAGAATTCGAGTCCCTAAAAATTCAGAATATTCTCAAGCTCCCACAGCAGATGTGAAGCTCAGAAACAGTTTCAAAAATTGAGATGGAAAAAAAAAAACAAAAACAAAAAACATGAAAAGCTCATTTCAACTGAAATATAGAACAAAATGAACATAATGCTGTGAAGCCACATCTGTCCATCTGTCTCGCTGGAGTCTGTCCGTCCATCACTAATCTTCCGCACTTGTACTAAAAAAAAAACCCGGTATTGGATCCATGAATGTTACAACAGTTCTAAGGACACAGAAGAGCATAAAACAAAACCAAAAACGGTAATAAAATACAACTTGACAGAGTCTACTGAGAACGTTGTTGATTTGTCATTCTTGCACTATGTTCTAACAAGGCGTGCCGCAATAAAACATCAAGCAGTAAATCACTTCCACATTAATTTCATGTCTGAATAATCCCTGACTGACCAACAAGGTCATGTGTCAAGACATTTTGACAGATGTTTGGTTGCCACTTTGACATGTTGTGCTGGATCATACCAAACACTGTCACGCCTATCGTATATAGGATAAGGTGTTAGATTAAATGTAAATTGATCTCAGGGAAATGATTTAAAGATTTTTTTTCTGCTATGATAAAAGAGACACTCTTGCATTGCATGCTTGTGCATTTTGGGGGCGGAGCAATGAAGGGAGGGGTGTGTTGTGCTCAAAATACCCCACAGATCATTTATTATAGCTTGTCAAAATTGCCCCTAATTGGGTGTGAGCAAAAACACACAGTTTTTGTCTGTGTCCCTTAAAATTCAAATGAGCTGCTGCTCCCGGCCCGCTTTCCAGAAGAGGCGGAGCTTTAACAGCTCGTGCTTCAGTTGCTCAACAAAAACAAAGCTGGAGAATCTCACGCAGCCAAAATGAGAATTGTCAGTAACTGTGTTCAGCCTTACATTGTTCAAACCGGAGTGGGACCCTGATGGAGAGACTCAGGAAGAAGTTACAACTTTTAGAATGAAACTGGACGTTTCTGAATGGTTAGTGGATAAATTTATGTAGTTGCTGTGGAGTTGATTCAACTCATCCACTAGCATGTGCGTCATGTTAAACTTTTGTGCAAATCCAGCACTGAATTGACCCTTGTTTGTGAAGCAGTCCCGCGTAAAATGACGGCATGGCAACAACACTCTACTACAACAACTCTTCCTCTTCTCTAAAGCAGCCCAACATGACCTCACCCCCTTTGTTGCGTGCTCTCGGGGGCAGGGTTTATGTAAATTTTGGGGTTTGTGATGTCACTAACCCGGGAAGAATCTCGTTGTAGTCCCTGCCAGCTTTTTGTAGTCTTTAAAAAGTGATTTCTGTAGAAGAAAATACCTCCCTTTGCATTGAACTTTGAGCGTCGTAACTTTGCAGATGTTGTTTATGCTCAAACAGCAACATTACACACTAACCAAAGTTAAAAAAGTTGTGAATAGGGTAAAAATATCTAATTAAATTAACTAATAGATATCGCAGAACAGAGAGACAATTTTTTTTTAAATGTTATGTTTAAATATGCAAAAGAGGCATTTTCTAATTAAACGTGATTTTCCAGAACAGAAATCTGAACACTGGATAAAGCCAGGTTCAAAAATCTTGTTTCATTTTATTCACATATTAGAGTTAAAGGTTTTTACACAGGGGATTTTGGATATCTCTTTTTTATTACTCCATAAATCAAAAAATACTGTCAACCACCAGAAATAAAAAACTATATTTTCACCATATTTGTAGAAATAAAGTGTTGTATAAGTCAGGTGAATGTGAACAAACTCCTTGGTATATAGATAGGAATAAAACTGTAAGGTTTAAAGTATGTAAGTGATGCTGAAGTGAAGTCATTTTGAGAAAACAGCCTTTAAATATATGTATTGTAATTGAATTCTACAGACACAAAAAGGTAAAGTGCAATAAAATGAACAATTTCGTTTTGTTTTCTTTCCACTACTCTGAAAGAAGACAAGTTATGGAAGCATAATTTCCAAAAAGCTCAAAATTGGCCAGTGCATGAAAAAACAATGATTTTGCCTGTAAACTAGAGTCTTGCTTCAAAGCAACTCTGAGTAACCTCTTGACTTATGGTACCATGGTACATATTAAAATACAACAATATAGCCATCATTGTACCAAGACGCCATCACAGTACTTTATTTGTAACGACTGAATCTTTTTAATTTCTGTGATTTTGTGGTCCAATCAGACTCGAGGTTATGCTAGGCAACAATCCAATGATAAATGTCCTTTGAGTAGATCATCTGTTGCAACATACTATATTCTCAAACCTACATTTTCTCGGACAACCAAATAAAAGAAAGTCTTCAAAGTCACCCGTTTTCCCCCACAGCAGCGTCGCACCCTTGATGATTCACATTGTGGGTCATAATTACTGCTGTGACATTTCCTATTAATTAGGTTACCGGCGAGTCCTCGCTCGGATTTCTTTGTAGCAAAGGTTAACCTTTGCAAAAGTCAAAGGATCGCCAAGCTGCACTTTGCAATGGGGCGACTATGAAGGCAATTGCTTCGATTGTCAATAGTTCTTGCAACTGCATATTATAAACCATCTGCAAGCCACTTAATGCTTCAAAGAAGTCGAATGTGTGGGTTTAACACCCTCCTACGAAGGGTCCTGCTCACAGTGAGGTAAAATTACAGCATACATCCACACTAACACAAATATATAAATAATGTCAAACAAACAGCAGGCATAATGTCTTACGCACATGAGCAACTTTGAGACACGGCTTTCATTAGCGCCATCCTGCTGCGATCTAATCAAGAAATGGTATGTGAAGACGTCTCCATCGACAGCATTTGTATTGCATGTGATTAATGAATTTATACTTGAAAGCACAGAGTTTGTCTTTGTGATAGGGATCGAACAGACTGCGATGATCAACGCCGCTCCATCTGGCCATTAGTTATTCTTACCACAGTGCTCTGATTCAGTCACACTAACTGGAGTTAAACTTGGACCGTGAATATCAGAAAATGGAGAACTGTTGCTGGCCTTGTTTTGCTGTCTGAATATCCCTCATTTGCTCTCATTGTGAACAGAGTTACATGTCTATGTGTAACAAAGCCCAGTTGCTATGGAGAAGCTTCTCAAGGGAGCGATGCTGCAGTACAGGCAAGACCTTTAGCAGGTGAAATTACAGGAGTGGACTGTTAGCTGGCACCAGCTGAAAGTGGCTTGATTTAAATAACATGGATAATGCGCTCTTCTCTATAACACCGGTCATTAAATTCTCTGTCTGCATAGACTGAGTAGTACATTTTTAATTTGACTGTCAAGAACATGTCCAGATGTCAGTCATAGCTATTTGGGCAGCACTTCAACATATGGCGACCAGAGTTTATATTCTGGCTCGTGGGCTGTTCCCCCCTTTCTCCTCTCCAGTCATTTCTTGTCTCTCTTCTCGAAATGTCCTATAAAAATAAAAGCAGAAATGTCAAAAATATTCATTGAAATTCTTTCTTCACCCCAAAATTACAAAGACAGAAAACAGCAATCACATTTTGAAAAACAAAAATGAACCCTATTTTAGTATCAAGAAGATGTTTTGCAGTCTAATATATTGATGATCCCTATCGGGTTAGGGGTTATGTTAACCTTCTGGTACTGTTTGCGTGTCGGTCAAAAATGACCAAATTTATTTTTCATTTCAATGAAATGATTGTAGTATATTTTAGTTCGATAATGTTTTAAATTAATATTTAGTATTTTTAGGGGATTTTATGGTACTAAATTATGCAGTAGTTATAATCCATTTATTCACTTTTTGAACATAGACCTGAAAATGAAATTTCCAACTTAAACTGTGATAAATCCAAACTTGAGTTCAGTCTTTTTAAAGACAAAACTTGGCAGATTATTGCTGAAGTGAGCTTTAAAAAAGTTTAAAAAAGTGAACTTTTTTTCTGAAAAAAGTTATAAAATTTATATGAAATATATATTTTCCAAAGCACGGTTCACTCTAAAACTGTGAGAAAATTAGAGCCATAAAACAAGCTGTGTTCCAAATTTGAGGTTGATATCTCAAAAAATGAGCTTTCAGTAAGAATTTGTTTGTGTGCAGTACCATACGTTTCTAATAGATGAAATTCGTCTACCATTCATTTCCAATGCGGTCAGTTTTGACCGTGAACAATACAAGTGTGACTATTTTTTTAGGACCATTTAACCTTTTCGAATCATGTCCAATCATGTTCACACAGCCTTTACCAAGTTTTGTACCATTCCGATCAAGTAAAAAAATTCTAAAAAAACAAAATGTAAAATTTTTCTGTCAAAAATGACCAAACAGCACCAGAAGGTTAAGAAAATGCACAAAAAAAAAAAAAAATATATATATATAAATATATATATAAATTAAATTTTGAAGGTAATATTTTTGCTGCGTTCATGCCATGTCGTAATTACTGTAATTTCATGATGACAATACGTGACATTCTACTCAAAGCTGGAATTATGCATTTCTCTGGCAACACAATCAAAGGCCAAATGAATCTGCAGTTGTCAGGTGGTACAAGCTCTCACAAAATTCCCAGGTTACAAGTTTTAACTATGAGTTCTAATAGTTACAACAGACACAAAGATGGATGGATGGATAGACATTTTTTTGGGGGGTGGGGGGTAAAGCACATAATACAAACATTTAAAATTTTAGTAAATTCACAAAATGTGCAAAAAATAAATGAATAAAATTGTCAAGTATTTCCAAATCATGAAAATAAACAAATATTTGGGAATAATGCACTTAAATTGTCATGTAAATAATACAATGCACAATATTTATGGTCTTTATGCTTCTTTTTCTTTGTTGGCTGATTTTAGAGAGATTTTGGGCACTTCTCAGTTTTTTTGTTTTTTAATGAAGCCATTTTACTGTACAGCTCCTATGATCAGATACTTCCAGAAAGGGTTTGTAGTGCCAGGTGCTTGTACCATTTGCCTGATTTTTCTGTGTTGGATGGTGGATTTGGTGATTTTACTCAACATTTTGTTTACTTACACAATTAACTAATCAGTACAGCAGCTGTGGGAAGCGACCTCAAGGTGTTGCCTAGCAACTTGTGTGCTGTGGTCTGGCTTCACGCTTGATGTGTGTGACTTACTGCAGCAGTAAAACTGTCTCCCCAACATCTCTGATTTGTGCCTCTCCAGGCCTTACGAGTGTTTGCGGTTCATAACAGCACACCCAGCAAACAGTTCGACAGCACACTCTTAAATCCAATAGCAGGGCGCACACACATACACACGCGCAACCTCGGCATGGAGGCATTGTCACAATTTTCCGGATTCAGCTCTGACCTTTGCATTAATAATACGAAACAAAGAGACAGCCCGAGCCGAGATGATGTCCTCATATACCGGCGAATGATTTCAGTAAGCAGCACATAATTCTGTGTTATGGAGCATAAAAAATAAAGAGCTATTATTGCATTCCCCGCAAGCCATAATCACATTTACTGGGCTTTGCTCGCAGTTGGACTTGCTTACAATGCTATACGTTCAAATTAATGAGCAACTGCAGAATCAAATGATCTGTGGATAGATGAGGTTTCAGCGCTTGGCTAAATGGCTTGTAATAAATAACCCGACCCCACAGGTTAACTGAGAATTAAAGGGCTATGTTATTGCATTTGGATGTTATGGCTGCCTCTGTCAATAGAAAATGCTTAAACGATGCACTGTTGACCTTAACGCTTCTACTAAAATGTTGCCCATGTACGTTTGAATTCAGTAAGGTCACTTCACCTAACTGAATTCGATGGAAACCCTTCTGAGAACTTTTGTGGTTGCCATTTCACTCAATTTACCGCAGAACAAGAACGAAAGCCCCTCGAGCAATCCAGAAACCCGAGGTGATTCATTTTGAAGTTTGCATTAAGTAAGAGAGAGAAGAATAATCATCATGTGGATTCATGTGGTTCAAACCCTCTGTTTGCTGTCTAGAAGCTTCTCCTTCGATGGGCGTCCCTGCTGTGACTGGCACTGTGCGTGGACTGACAAATGGGAGTCGTTCGAGAAATTCCTCCTGGCTTTATCCCCAGTCAGCCTCAGCTGTTTTATTTGGAGATTACAGCGCTTGTTGATGTGATACTCTGTTCCGACATCAAAGTTTGACTGATCTTGCTGGCAGTGTTGAAATCATCCTGTTAAAAAACTTTCAAAAGCTCTTGAAACACCAGAGGATTGCTCCGGCTGTAAGGTCCCAGGCGGTTTTGCGCCTTCTTTTCTTTTGAGGTGTTCCCACGTGATCAAACATCTCATCTTTGATGAGAACAATTATGAACGGACCGTTGTGCTCACAAACAACAGCGAAATGATGAGTGAGAAGACAAGAATTTGCCAGTGAATAGTCTTATTCACACTCCCACGAGTCAGTGATGTTGTATAGAGTCGGGAATGTTGTAGATCCTCCCTCAATGCCAACGAACAGAAGTAGAATGCAATACCAATGGCACCTCCTGTCATCAGTGAATTCATCTGTACAAGAAGGCTAAAACTGTCAAAAGAGAGAAAATTACAAATGAAATCTCTTAAATATCTCAGCTGGTTCTCCTAGACAGAATTAGATTAAAGGGTTAGTTCACCCAAAAATGAAAGTTCTGTCATTAATTGCTCACCCTCATGTCGTACCAAACCAGTAAGACTTTCGTTCATCTTCAGAACACAAATGAAGATGTTTTTGATGAAATCTTTAGAGATTTAAAAAGTTCATAAAGAGATCGTAAAACTAATCCTTATGAATTGAGCGGTTTAGTCCAAATTTTCTGAAGAGACTCGATCGCTTTATATGATGAACAGATTTAATTAAGGCTTTAATTCACATATAAACATTGATCAGTGAATATAAACAGAAGCTCAACCGAACCTGAATGACGTGCTTGAAAAAAACCTCTTGCGGAAGCTCAAATGTAATGCATAACACGCAAGAATGAACCTCGTTGGTTCTTGCTGAAGCTCAAACGTGCTGCTTAACATGAGAATGAACCTCACTAGTTCTTGCACATCAAGCACACATGCTTGAGCTTCCGTTTACTACAACTGATGTGTGAGTTGATGAATGTTTATATGTGAATAAAAGCCTAAATTCAATCAGTTCATCATATAAAGAGATTGTGTCTCTTCAGAAATTTTGGATTAAACCGCTCAATTCATATGGATTAGTTTTGTGATCTCTTTATGAACCTTTTGAAGAGTCAAAGTGTCAGTTGTGCATGGATGTCTATGGAGGGACAGAAAGCTCCCAGATTTCATAAAAAAGATCTGAAGATGAATGAAAGTCTCACGGGTTTGGAACGACATGAGGGTGAGTAATTCATGACAGAATTTTCATTTTTGGTGGAACTAACCCTTTAAATGGAGAGCAAATTGAGATTTTTGCTATATGCCTCATGTTTCCTCTAGACTAGAGTTTCAGAAGAGATCTCAATAATGTTTGTACACATTAAAAAATGCTGGATTGTTTCAACCCAAATTTGTGTCAAATATGGACACAAACCCAACCATTGGGTTAAAAGTTTAATTTAAAAATTTAACCCATTGGTTGGGTTTGTCTATTTTTGACTCAAATTTGGGTTGAAACAATCAAGCATTTTTTAGAGTGTATAATTCACAAACACAACAAAATCTACAATAAAAACATAATTCTCTCCTCAAAAAAATTCTCATTCAGTTCCTCCAAGAACAAATGATCTGAGCTATACACCATTTTATAGCTCTATATTCCTAATATGTCAATAATTGTCTCATTCAAATGCCATTACAATGGAAGTCAATGGAGTCCAAAACAACACTGGACTCCAATGACATTCATTGCATGGACAAAAATGTTTCAAAATATAGTCATACTGGTGAGGAATTTTGGGAAATTTTTGGGAGAACCATCCCATTAAACATAACATAACAAGTACTAAGCTTTCAAAGAGCCACATCTGAGCAATAAAATCAAAATCCATTTAAAATTAGCTGACACTCATATGATGCTAATTGTGTCTTTAACCCAACATCCCTGTATCAAGTGTTTCCTTGCCATTGAATTACAACACAGAGAAGATTACATGCTTGTTGATCCTCTTCATTACCACTAATCCCAACAAACGTGCTGATACAATCACCTTGTCTTGATCATTTCAAAAATCAAAGCTGACTTATCTTTCCGTGGCCTTAAGCAAAGGATCAGGGGTCTGTATTAAGAAATAATCAAAAGAATTGTTGTGTAAAACAATCATTTGATGGCATACTGACGGAATGATGGATGAAACAAGTCCCGTTACTGTTGGTGTGCCAGTTCAGTTGGTACAGCTCCAGATTTGACATGTGTCACGCCGGTGCGCTCTCCTCTTGTGTCCATAGCAACCAAGCACATCGTAGGATCTACTGCAGTGCTGACAACTGATTGGTGATAGCGCTCTGATGTTGCGTTGACTCCTCTCATGATTTGAACCTGAGAATTGATTATCATCAGTGAAGTGGAAAGAAAACATCAGCTGTCAGTTTTCACTGTAGAGGAAAAAATATGATTTCACATTTAAGTCCTCCTCACAGGTTATGAAATATATTCACTTGAACATAGCATGAGGTCAAGACTGTTTCCAGAAACATTTTAAATGCTACATTAAATGCTAATGTAATTTGTGGCGTTTGCTAAAGCTCATACTTTGAGTTTTTCATGTTTAACTCCCAACCATCTAAAAACCTTCCAAGAACACCCTAGCAACCTCATAGCAACTTGCTAAAGACCATTCAGAACACCTTTGTGACCACAAAGCAATGTCCTGCCAACTGCCCACAACAGTAGGACTGTGGCAGTGAGATCTGTGCAGGCAAATGCCACTCATATTTTGGGCAGAAAATGTAAAGTCTAGTTAATTATACAGAAATTCAAATGAAAGGGCCAAATGCCAACCCTTCCCTCTGAGATATGACCTGTGTCTGCTGCAGACCACTATTTTTACATCATTTTCAATTATCATCTAAAACAGGCCAGAGCCCTGAGGAAAGGAGCCCGATTTCCATGCCAAGTCCATTTTATGGAGACACACTGCAGTTTTCCACTTTCCCCCTTTTTTTTCAGTGACTGATGCAAGGGAACAGCACGGCATTAATTAATGTGAAAGGTAATCAGAGTAATATTAAGTAGTATTTAGCTCAAGCAAAACTTATTACCACACAGAATATTGCAAAACAACAGCAAGGTCATGGGTTTGATTCCCAGGGAATGCATGGACTGATAAATCACTAATCACTTTGAAAAAAAAAACATCTTGCAAATATATAAATGTTATTATTTAAAATACTTAAGTTTAAACTGTGTCTGCACTTATGGAAGCTTGTTTCCGCCACTGAATAATAAAAAAAAAAAAATGTAATTGCAAATTTTCATCAGAATTGCTTGATATAAACTTGCAATTGTGAATTATAAAGTCAGAATTGCATGATATAAACTCACAATTGCAAGTTTATATCACGCACTTCTGACTTTATAACTTGCAATTGAAAGTTTACATCACGCATTCCTAAGAAAAAAAGTTAGTGAGATAAAAAGTTCCAATTACCTTTTTTATTTTATATTCAGTGGCAGAAAGAAGCTTCCATACTACACCAGATGCAAGTGGCGTGACAAAAGCAAATACAATCCATTGTAATCAGTGGTGCTGTCTACACTGAATAGTCTCGTTAGCTTGGATAGCCTGCAAATTGACACTGGCAAGCTCAATTGCTAAAAAAGAAGCGTTTCTGTCCGAGCGATATTTTGGAAAAAATATCAGACCATTCACAGCATTTGATAGCAATCATAAACGTTAGCCTGGTGTGTATGGCTCAGTTTGAGAAACAGGTACGCTATGTAAAGTGGGCATCCATATGGGTTTTGCACAAAAGATTAACGTGACGCCAAATGCTAGTCGATGAGTTGAATCAACTCCACAACAACTACATATATTTATCCACTAACCATTCAGAAACTTCCATTTGCATTCTAGAAGTTGTAACTTCTTCCTGAGTCTCTCCATCAGTGTCCGACTCCGGTTTAAACAATGTAAGGCTGAACACCGTTACTGACAGTCCTCATTTTGGCTGCGTGAGATTCTCCATCTTTGTTGTTGTTGAGCAACCGAAGTGTGAGCTGTTAAAGCTCTGCCCTCTTCTGGAAAGCAGGCCGGGAGCAGCAGCTCATTTGCATTTAAAGAGACACACAAAAATGTTTTTGCTCACACCCAAATATGGGCAAATCTGACAAGCTATAATAAATGATCTGTGGGGTATTTTTAGCTGAAATTCACAGACACATTCTGGGAACACCAGAGACTTGTTACATCTTGTGAAAAGGGGCATAATAGGTGCCCTTAAAAAATAATTTAAATCAACAAAAATGTAGCATGTAATTAGCCATACATCTAAAGATCAGAATATCATATCATCTTTTGACTTTCAGTAAGCAACCATCTAAAAACACCCAGAATACCCCAGTAAACACACAGCAACATGTTAGTAATCACATAGCAACATCCTTGCAACCGCCTACAACACAGCAACCACTTTTTTTTATACAATGTAATCTACATTTCTAGTACTCTCATATGTTTGACATATTTGCCACATATATATCCAACATCAATGAAAAGTGAACACTGAGGGGACGGGCCAACAAATCCCTTCTACTAAATGTTTTTGAATGCTTGAATGCACAAAGGCATGATAAAGTGCCATAGTCCAGGATAATTACTTTAGAGATGTGCTCTTGTTATGCACTAAATGCGGCAAAGTTTAGTGTGACACTGCCTTAATGATTTGAGACTCAGGGGGTTCATCAAAGTGGCCTGGGCTCCCAGAATGACTGACAGATAAATTAATGTTGTCAAGTCTAGGAGATGAATGATACAATTCCCTTTGAGCCATTGCTGCAGGGCTGAAGGATGAGACAGCCCTCTTCTCTGAGGTTTTGGCCTTTCATCCCGTCAACTCGACATCCGTGGAACTCGCTCAAAGACAGCAACAATGCTTAAAAACAAACACGAGGGAAAAGGGACTTAAGAGGTTTTAGAAGGTTTTGCTGAAGTACCTCTGAAGTGGAGCTGCAGCTATTAAGACACACAGTACTGACTTTTGAAAACCCCTATCGATAAATAAAAAAAAAAGAGATTACGGTAGTAGGCTAGAATAGGTCTGTGCACCTTTATTAAAATTCCACGGCTTTCTCAGATGGAATACTAAGCAGTTACACATGGGAAATCAGATTGTGAGCACTTCCTTTTAAGAGAATAGCTGTGAAGATAATCCCAGTAGCTTCTAACACGGCTGGAAGAGATAATTAGCTACGTGCTACATGCTAGTTGTGCTAATCAAAGTGCTTGCTACAACCTCTCTCTTCTTACTTTTAGTGTTAATTTCTTCCACTGCATGGTCTTGTGATAACGCTTCTTGATTATTTTTTAATTCTATATGGACTTCCTTGCTCAAGACTTTCATAAGGAGCTTGCTAAAAAGGCTACATGGTATGCATGTTATTCTATTCCATCTTAAAGAAACCGTTACCCCAAAATAAAAATTCTGTCATCATTTTTACTCACCCGTATGTAGTTACAAGCCTGTATGCCTGTCTTTCTTCTGTGGAACATGAGGGAACAAATTCTGAAGAATGCAATACAAAAAATGGAAAACAAAGCTTTTAAACTTCATAAAAAGATAAAAGCAATGTCCTGATTTGTGAATGAATAATTCTTGAGTCAGATCTTTTCAATGAGTCAATTGATTCAGTTCAAAAAACTGAATGATTCATTCAATTCATGGAACTGAATGATCCATGAATTAGAAAAAAATACAGTAGCTCAACCGATGGTGTTGGTCCAACCTGTTTGTTTAAACAATGGCAGAAGTGGGAAGTGTTTAGGAAAACTGAAAAAATAATGCACAGTACAGCTTTAAACAGCTGAATTCTATTGAGTTTAAAGAGTCATGAAACCCTAAACTAAATTATTAAGTGTGCTGAACACGATAGAAGACAATGTTACAATCCATTAATTTTAATTGTAGGAGAAAACTAGTTAATTTTTTTTTTTTTAAAGTACTTTTTGCGCTATTTTCAACTTCCGGGTTTCAATTCGTCTTCGCGTCAACATCACAGGATGTGATGTTTTCTTTTACTAAAGTACGCCGATGACTCACTGGTGTCTCATAATTATTCATGAGACTGCATGTCCTTATTCTGTGAGAAGACGCCTCGATTAAAGGGTTAGTTCACCCAAAAATTCTGTTATTATTACTCACCCTCGCTCTCATGAATGCACATTGCAGATCAATATTTTTGTACTTTAAGTATTTTTGTACTTTGTACTTTTGTACTTTACTTTAATAATGTCATTCCTACCTTTCTGGGCCTTGAAAGTGGTAGTTGCATTGGATTTCTATGGAGGGGTAGAAAGCTCTCAGACTTCATCAAAAAGATCTTAATTTGTATTCCGAAGATGAACGAAGGTCTTACGGATGTGGAACGACACAAGGATGAGTAATAAACAGTGGGCTCTTCAAACAGTGAGATACAGTACAATAAGTGAAAGATGCAGCAATGGGTCAAAATGAGTGTTTGTTTTTGCTTTGTAAGAGTTTCTGCGTCGGATATGTTTTCTCAAAAATGTGTATATTGTGTTGCATGTAATGGTAAATTGCTGCTTGGATTTGTGTGAAGCTTTGATGTTTTCAATTCAATGAGAGCAAAATAAAACTATGAATCGAAGCTGTTGCTGTGTTGTTGGTCTCTGCTCTTCCCCCTCCACTCCACGGCTTAACCACGGCTTACTGGTGCTTCCCTCCAAAAACAAACCATTCTAATCCAGCGAAAAACCCAGAAGGCACCATTTTAGACTCCTACGGTCAGTCCCCGAATGCTCCATTCGTCCCAGATGGCTGGAGACTTCCTTGGCGCTCCCCGTGAGCCATGTGTTATCTTTTTCTAATTGCTAGTTTATGTTTTAACACTTGAGTCGGTCACAGCTCATTCCAAATGGCTTCGCCTCTAACGACTTTACACCCCGCAATGACGACTGAGTTACACTGCGTCGTAAATCACGGTAATTAAACTTACTCGTCATCGCAGATGAGATAGAGATGGAGGTTGTTGGAGATGAGGAAATGGCCATCATTTGTCGGAGGTTGCTTTCTGATTTACAGCATGTCAAATGTAATATTAGGCGTTGATGATGCTGTGTCAAATGCAATTGAGTGTCCATTACCTCACCATAAACATAATAAAGGGGGTAACACAAAAAAAATTGCTCTTGACACAGAAACATAACAATCAGTCATGGTTAAATGGGCTTGTACAGCCATGTTCTCTATGTGTATTAAATTATGGAATATTTATCTGTCAGTATATAGTGAGATTTCATCAGGATTAGCGTTCGGGGGCTCTCAAAGGCTGTTCGGCTCTCTGCAGCTGTGCTGAAGCCCAATATTGAAGTCCCATTGGCTCTTGGCAGGCTGGAGAGAGAGCTTGTGGCTAAATCCCTCCCTGGGTGACCACTGTGCCCTCAGCCTGACCCAGGACGCCATGGTCATAATACCACTCATATGTCTATTGCAAAGGGAAATCGTTCCTTCCAGTCCCAAAAGAATGTCTAGTAAATTCACACTTGGTTGCTTGGTCCAAACTAGAGTTCAATTCAATCTACTCCATCCCTACTGGCCTTGTTTCACATTGTACCTACTACATTCTTAAAAATAAAGGTTTCAAAAGGGCAATGCTATTGAAGAACAGTTTTTTGACTCCCCAAAGAACCTTACAGGTCTTAAAAGAACCATTATTTTCTTCGTGTAAAGAACATTTTAATTCTACAGAACCTTTTGTGCAATGGAAAGGTTCTATTGAGGTTATTTAATAAACCATCAATGCTAATAAAGAATCCTTATTTTCAAGAGCGTATGAAAAACTTCACACTTGGTTGCCTGATCCAAACTACTTTAATTCCATCTACTTCTCCCTTCCGGCATTGTACCTACGTTCTTAAAAATAAAGGTTCCAAAAGGGATTTTGCAGTGATCCCATAGAAAAAAAACAAACATTTTTGGTTTCCCAAAGAACCTATCAGTTCATAAAAGAGCCATTATTTCCCTAGTGTAAAGAACATTTTAACAATACCTTTTTTTTTTTTACCACTATAAAGAACATTTTGTTCAATGGAAGTTTCCATGGAAACATTAATGCTAATAAAGAACCTTTATTTTTTTTATTTATGGGCTTTTTTGTGCCTTTATTTGGAGATGTCAGTATAAAGCAGACAGGAAAGCATTGGGCGGAGAGAGGGGGACAGGATTGGCAAAGGACCTCGAGGCGGGAATCGAACTCGGGCTGCCGTGAGCGCATTTACACCATATGTCGGGCGCACTAACCACTAGGCTATCGGCGCCGAGAAGAACCTTTGTATGTACGAAAACAAATTTACCATGACAACTTGACATGCACAGAACGGCATTTGCATTTGTCTGCCGCAGATGCTCTGCAAGAGAAGCTAAGTTGATTATGCTAATTGCTAATTATATTCATCAAAACTTCACCTTTTCAACTGGACTTGAGTTCAGAAAACGGCTCTCATTGAACCAGATACATCAAGCACTCTTTGTCAGCCCACTGTATTTTTTTGTATAGAGTTTTACTATCTTAAATGCATTTTTGAATTTAATACACAAGCTAAAAACATGGCTAATTCATAGCTGATAAACTCCAGATGTTGATTGACAACTGAAGTAAACTGTAAATTATTAGCACAATAATTACATGTGAGAAAAATCGGACAACTGCTGTGAAAGCACATACTTGAAGATGTAAGAATTAACTAGTTACTTTTGCCCAAATTAAATGAGCACAGCGGCGCCAGGGGCAATTTTAATCAAAGCAAAATAAAAGACAACTCATTTCTTGCATTGCAATTTATCCTGCCCACCCGCAATGCTAAACTTCATATCAGCAAGCCAAGCCAGGCAGAACAGACTGAGATGAAAGTGACGTAAGATGGAATCGAATTAAGTGGCCGTTGCAGTTACCCAAGTTTCTGGATCTCATTACCTCCGCCTAGTCAGTGAGTGTAAAAGTTGAGTCTTGTAAAGTTAAGCTGTTTCTCATTGGCTGCTGGGGATTAATGGCCAATTCCTGCTGCAGGATACTGACCTGTGTTTCACTTCCTCCCAGCAATGTCACTTCTATTGAGGGTAAAGTGAGGACGACTGTGCTAATAAGATTTTATCTGAGCTTCCCTCATCAAATACTAGATCACATCTTACAGTCTTCACTGAGGCAGAAGTACAGTGCACCTATATATAAAATACAAAGAGAGAGAGAGGAAGAGAAAGATCAAGAAATGACCGTCATAAACTGAGAATCACGCTTTGAGATGTCCTTCCAACGTCCTTAGCCTTATGGCTGATGGTACTGTATCTCTGAAAGAGCATGCTTGTAAAAAGTGAAGAAACGTTTTAATTAATTATGATTATAATTATAATTCAAATCATAATTTGACATACTTACCATTTGAGTGTAATTATATTATGTTGGTACTTTTAATGGAAAGTGACACAACAGTTACTTTCATGTCGCTTTCTGACTATCACTTTCTCACTTTAAGTATTTTTATTCAAAGTGTTTTTTGACAAGTGTTTGTTCCCAAACAAAAACTGCGTGTAATGACAATACCTCTAAAGATGTCATGTTGCTTGCAGTACAGCTTTGTTGCAAAGTTACTTATAATCAGCAGAATGTCTGTTTGGGGACCATCACAATAAAGTGTTAGCAGAAATTAATCAGAGAGTCTGCTAATACTCTAATGAGAGTAAGCTGACATGTAGCTGCAAAGTTACTTATAGTTATTAGATTGTCTAAAGTGTTACTTCTGAAGAAACTGGCAATCTAAATCAAATTATTTATACCAGGGGTGTCCAGTCCTGCTCCTGGAGGGCCACTGTCCAGCAGAGTTTAGCTCCAACCCCAACTAAACACACCTGAACCAGCTAATCAAGGTCTAATTAGGCATACTAGAAACTTCCAGTTAGGTGTGTTGAGGCAAGTTGGGATTTTGAAGCCCAAAAAAGCGCATCCATCCATCATAAAAGTAATCCATAAGGCTCCATGGGGTTAATAAAGGCCTTCTGAATCAAAGCGATGCGTTTTTGTGAGAAAAATATCCATATTTATAACTATATAAACTAGAATCACTGGCTTCCGTATGCGAGTTGAGTTACGGCGGAAGAGTGAACTTTGACCCAACGCATGATGTATTGACGAACACGGAAGTGCATAGATAGATCAAAACAAAACTCTGGTCACAAATTAGAAGTCTAAAATGAGAATTTTTAAAGAGAAATATCAGAGTTTTTTTGCCCAGCCCTATTTGTTTGAATGGCGAGAGGCGTCTACTCTCACCTTATGCTACTCCTACATCCTATGTCATACGCCAGAACTCGACTAACTCATGAATGCGTGGATGGACATCACCAGAGGCTAGTGATTACAGTTTATAAAGTTAGAATTATGGATATTTTTCTTACAAAAACCCATCGCTTCACTTCAGAAGGCCTTTATTAATCCCCTGGAGCTGTATGGATTACTTTTATAATGGATGGATGCACTTTTTTGGGCTTCAAAATCTCAGTTACCATTAACCATTAACCCTGAAGCTCCTCCATCTACAGAAGGAGCTGTATTATAGGACGCAGAGTTAGAGATTCTCGCTAAGCTGAACAGCCAATCAGAGTTCTCTCTCTCACCAACGGAGCTGACACATGCCAATTCAACATGCTAAATCGGCCAAAATAGCCTCAACAATGTCCAACTAGTGCAGATGATGCAGAACATACTGCAAAAACTGGGCCGTCCGATGCTCAACGACGGCCGACCGTCGGCTTGGTGTGTCATGGCATTTAGAAGCTCTCTACTGGAACTAACAACTAGGCAAGAGCTGACATCACAGCCAGACTGTGTTTGATGGATGGATCATTATCTTCATTCTGATTATGCTTTGGCCACCCAAATTATCAGTCCTCGCATATCCAGATGCCATCATGCTCTCGGTACACCGAGCAAAAGAGCTTGACCAAGGGCACACAAGCTTCCTCCACTTCAACTCACAGAGAAATCTACAGTATTGCAACTCTGTGTAAACCTTCAAAGATGATCACATGATGTTTGAAATCCTGATCTAACATCACTCCCAGTCTTGTCAGGCGGTTGATTCGATGACAAAAGCTAGCGCTGTCTTTTAATTGTCGCCATCTGCCTTTTTGGGCCTCATTAGAATGCCGTTCGATCGGACCGTGATATGCCGCATCCTGCCTCTCTCGCAGGAAAATTCACAAGCATTCGACTTTTGGCCTGCTTTCAGGGTTGTGGATATCATATCAAATTAAATTCTTTAATTAACATCCTTCAGGGGTGAACAATTAAACATCATTTCAGAATCGACCTCAGTTGACTTAGCAGGAAAAACTCGACGCCAAGAGCTCAAACGCAGCCTGCTGTGTTGTACCCATATATTTCAACACGCTAGGACTCAAACAGCGATAGGGGGTGCGGTTTTGGCTGGCTGTGGAGGTTTGTCTGGTGTGACACGCTGCTCTATTATCCCAGAATAGAACACTTGAAGCTAATTATCGCTGTGTGAGCACAGTGGGCCCTAAGGGGGCCGGTTCCTCTACTTTGGATGTGTGAGTAATGTAGAGGAAGGCTACAGCTAATCTCTAAAGAACTGACACTCCGATACAGAGCAGCAGTATTTTGTGATGCTCAGCACAGCCAAACTGGGCCACAGGCGGGCAGAGCACTGAAATGAAAGGGGTAAATATTTGTTCGCTCACACTTACTGTAACCAATTAATCAAAGCACAAGATAAAGCAGGTTATAAAACGAGAGAAATTAGTAATGCATTTTAACAGCATTTGCAATGTTATTGGAGCTCAACAAACGCAAAACATAATGTAAGGTAAAACCACAATTTAAATGTGAAAATTAGACATACATTGACCAGTTAATTTATTGGCTTTATAAACATGGAATAAATTCCATGCATTATAGCGAGGGTGTTGCTCATTTTGCATACAAATGGGGATAACCAATCATAAAAGAGGTAATTTGCTTATAAAAGTGTTAAGGCCTGAAACATACCCTTCTAGTTATGGAAGCTAATTTTTGTGCTGCACTGCATTTTAAATGTGCCTGATTGCAATTCATAATGCAGTGCATTCTCTGCATGGCCACAAGGGGTGCTAGTTTGTATGTCTCTGGCCTAAAGCTTTTAGCAAATCTAAGGCTACGTTCACAGTGTCAGTTTTTGGGATCGACAACCGCATTTACTTACAGGTGTGAGAGACTTATCACTTTTGACATGACAAGAGACCAATCGAGCTGTGATAACCCGATCTCACAGCAATTCATACGTATTTTACGAGGTGTAAATTTGTATGACCTCACTCGTACGAATTTGTACTTTTTTTTTGTTAAATCGTACGTATTTTATGAGTTGCCAAATTCGTATGAATTCGTACGAATGACTTACCCCTAACCCCGCCCCTAAACCTACCCCGTCACTGGGGTTTAGACAAATCATATGAATTCGTATGAGTGATGTCGGACAAATTCATACTTTATTTGTATTTACAAAAAAAAAGCAAAACTATAATAATAACTGTGGCCTGAATAAGGCCTGTGGCCATTTTAATATCTGTGGGAAATGGTCATGTAACTCTAAATTACAGCTTTTTGTGCACAAAACCATACCTAATATTACGCATAGACTTTAGGAGGAAAAAATGAAGTGTAAAAAGTGTAGAATGTGTCACCATTTAAACATGAAGTGTGCAATTTTGTCTATGTTAAAAAATTTTCACTTATGCCAGATTGATTTCCCTGAAAAATATAAATATCTGAGGTGGGAACAACAATTTAAACAAACATATGCCTTTTTAGTACACTTATTCTAAAAAGAGACAGTAAAAGTGAGAGAGAAAGAGTGTGTATTTGACCTCTCTCTCTCATCCCAGAGAGACCTCGGACTGGTAAACATTTTCAAGAGCTCTTTGTCCAACGCAAGCCTTCCTAACTGTCCACCTTGCATCTATTAAAGAGCAGGGATGATATGCTTTTAAGCCTCATTACTCCAAGGGTGAAGAGCGTTCGTGGAGTAGTGCCGCGCTGACCCTCAACTCCACTTCCATTAGCATAATTGCATTTCGAACGATCGGGATGTCCAAGAGACAAAACTATCAAAATGCTCAGACGCGTCGGAAAGCGTTCAGCTCACCTTCATAAACGACATCTGAACACGAGAAGGAGAAAGGAAGAGAGAATCCGGCAGGCCGTAGGTCACCGCTACGACCCAAAGTACTGGAGACTCCTCCATCTCTCCAGGGAGTGACGTCGCAGGCTTCCAGCCCTTCTGATGCTCTTCGTCTGCTAGTTTTCCTCTCCATCCATCTGTCCATCCGTGTTCCCTGTCCAAGCTGTCTTTCCGATGGAGTGTTTTCTTCCACCAACTGTCCAATTATCTCCCAGCCTCCCTCTGTGATGCACGCCTGCCGACCAGTCACAGTTTTGTCCGTAGAGCACCATCTCTCTTTTTTTCTTTTTCTGCCGGTGCCTCCATCTTTCTCTCAGAGAGTGATTGTGATAAATGGATCCAGAGGCGTGTCTGTGGGTAGGGCGGCTTTTTCCCTAGAGCTCTCAGCCATCAATCAGGCTTGTCTCCCGAGTCCAGGTGTCCATAAACATGCGCATAAAATAGGATTTTTTTTTTTTTTTCAGCAGGTGGTAGTCTGTCCTTGGGAGGAGAAGAAAGTCAAATTGGCATACAGTATATTAGAAACATGTCCCTTATGTCCCACAGGACGCAGTGTTTACAGTTATCTGACAGTAGTTTAAAGAACAGAACAGTCCATCATTTTGTCTTGAAAAGGCAAACAGGAGGCTGTTTATAATATGGCCATTATGCAACGTGCCTCGTTTTGTACAGAAACGCATGGGGGATTTGTTGGAAATATCATCCAAAAGGAGCAAGTCTTAAATAAAAGCCCAACAATGTTGTTGCGATACAGTTGTGCACTGTTGACTTTGACATTTCTGTATCTCTGATCAAAACCGAATCCCTAAACTTTACGGCTTTGTTCCAGGGAAAGGGCAGCTGGTTTTGAAGCTGCTCATAAACAACATATGCTGTGAACAATTCCGGACACCCTAGAGGCAAATCTAACCTTGAGGCTCTGGAGCAGATGTTGGAATAGAAAATACTAGAGAAAACCTGATCATAGCTGCCTTGGAAAGTTGAAGCACATGAAGTACGGCATCAACCAGAAAACGTTTTTTTTTTCCTTCTCTGTGATAAGAGTAAAGCGTACAGGTCCATATCCACCTTATTTTGCAATGCGGAAGTAAGCTATTTTCTGTGAATGTGCGAGACTTCCTAACCATTGGCTGGTATAGGTAAATAACTAGAAGAATAACAAAGTGCAGTAAACAGTAAAAATATTTGTACTACAAACCAGTCTCTTTAAAATTATGACAATACATTAAAAAAATATGGTCAGAAAGACAGTTTGCAATATCAAGCAGCATAACAAGCTGTTTTGTACAGCTAAAAATAACTGGAAGAGGAGGACACAAGCAGCCAGACACATTCAATTTACAAATGGCCGAACCGGCTGTTCATTAAAAATAAAGTGGATATATTGTGAATTTTTAATAAAATGTGATTTTTTGAATCATTCTAATATGCTCATCTGGTGCTCGAAAACATATCTTATTTAGTGCTGTCAGATTGATTAATCGCGATTAATTGCATCTAACATAAAACTTTGTAAATATATATACATATACACTCTAAAAATAACAGTAAAAAAACTAAACAAATTTACACAGTAACGTTTTCCATTGAAACAGTAATATACTGTAAAAACAATGCATTCTGGGTAATATTATTAGTCGTTTTCAACAAAGTAACCTATAGGCTACTTTCTCGAAAACTACAAATATTACCCAGAATGCATTACTTCTGTATATTACAATGCATTTTGGGTAATATTATTTGTTGTTTTCGAGAAAGTAGCCTATATGCCTCTTTAATGCATTGTTTTTATGGTATATTACGAATATACCGGTAATTATAAAAATTATAAAATGTTAATTTACTGTAAAGTATTTTAATAAAAGTATCTTACTGGAGAAACCTATAGAAAATACTGGAGAAAACCTGATCAAAGCCACTGTTGAAATATGATGTACATGCAGCATGGCATCTACATGTAGCAGCAAATAAGATTCTTTGGTGGCAGTAAGAGTGAGGCGTACAGTTCTATACGTTGTGAATTTTTAATAAACCTTACCAGAGGGTGTTTTTTTTTATTGTTGGATGTTAAAATTTCATGTCACGTTATTACGGCTTTCAACTGACAATTTCAGCTGAAAACAATGCATTTTTAATGGAAATTCTCGTACTGAAAAGGAGGCATTCAGGTGTAAACATAATCTTGTGCAAAGAGTAGAAATTATGATATATATTGTAATACATATGAGCCATTAATTCCATATGCATTTATGTTGGTCACATGAAACACTGAAAAAAGCTGATTGAAGGACAGCAGCAAGAGTAAATCCGTGCTTTATATCTCAGTTGGTGTGTGCAATATCAGACTTAAATAGACTCCTTGAGTATATTCACTGTGAAGGTGAAACCTCCCCTCAATGCCAGAGACGTGATAGATGGATAATGACAGATCCAATGCAAAAAAAAAAAAAAACAAACATTCAAAACAGCAGCACAGCTGACTATTATAGAATGGCACAGGGCCAAGTGTCAATACCCACATTTCCATTCAGACTCCATCTCTATATTTCATCATATATACTACGGGTGAAAAAGAACCATACAGTTCACCACCCACAGTTCGGTATATATTTTGTATTCATCTCCAGTTTATTGTCACTTAAAATATAAATATTAAAGAGAAATACATAAATACACACACATATTACCCGTCAAAAGTTTGCGGTCGGTAAGATTTTTTAAATTGTTTTTATTATTGTTTTTTATGCTCACCAAGGCTGCATTTATATTGTGAAATAATACAATTCAAAATAACTGTTTTCTATTTGAATATATTTTGAAATGTAATTTATTCCTCTGATGGCAAAGCTGAATTTTCAGCATCATTACTCCAGTCTTCAGTGTCAAATGATCCTTCAGAAATCATTTTAATATGCTGATTTGCTGATCAAGAAACAGTTCTTATTATTATCAATGTTAAAAACAGTTTTACTGCTTAATATTTTGTGGAACGGTGATACATAATTTTCAAGATTCTTTGACGTATTATACATTTTAAAATAAAATTGAGACAATGGCGAACAGTGTACAACTCGTTCAGGGCGGAAACTATGCTAATACGGCAGAGTCCATCAGCAGTTGTGGGCGGGACCTGTGCAATGTGACATCACATTGTACAGAAAATCAAAATAGGTTGTTCTCTGAGACTGTTGAGGTTTTATGGTGATTAAAAAAATAGGTTTAATCACCAGGATGGGTGGTTGTGTACACAAACTGCCAACACACATTTATGTTCAAGTGAATTCTGCATAATATTTAAGTATTATGTATTAATTAGTCTCTCAGAAAATCTTACTGAAACCTTTGAAGTAGTGGGTAGTGTGTGTATACTAGTACATTAAGCCATATACTGCTGAAAGAACTTTTCTGATTGGCTGTGATTTCCAGTTCTTCGGTCATTTGTGTAATTAGGTTGCTTTCTCACTCTGGCTCATAAAAGCCAAGAGAAGGAAAAAGTGGAGAAGGAAAAAGGGAATCTACCATTATTAGACATCACCTAGCATTCCGTATGCAAATGTAATCTTGAAAAAGTATGCAAATGTAATCTTAAAAAACAGTGTATTTATATTTCTCTGTAGAGCTTTTGTTCATCTCAGCAGGTGTTTAGAGGAGCTCTGTTTAGAAAGGTACAAAAACATTCAAAGATGTTTGGTGCGCCATTATAGAGCCTCTAACTGGTTCTACTTTACATATCAAACTCTACTTTCAGCGTTCAGTTTCATGTCTCTGTATCTAGCATGTTCTGCCTTGTCATGATCAAAAACAGCTTGGTTTGTTGTGTGAGTAAACAGTGTTGCACTAACTGGTCCGCTAAGGCGCAGAGTTGTTTGCTTCTCCTCAGACATGATCATTTATCCATTGCATGATAGATGCGAGTCAGCTCTGAACCTTGATTTGCAGCGTTGCAGAATCCAGCCATGTAGCTGAGGAATAACATCCTCCATCTCGCGCTGTCTGCACGCCAGACTGTTTGGCCTGCGGGCGATGTATTAAATGGTATATTGATAATTGAAATCTTTTCGGCTGACTCCGTTTTGCTGACGGAGCTCTTTGGAAGCAGATGGCCTCCATTACTCAAGGGTGTAGGTTGCTGAGCGGGGACACGGATCCAGCCTGTTCCCCAACTCCGAAACTCACTCAAACATGGATGATGAGAGGAAAGAGGAACAAACAAGTACAATGTCCAGTCTAGTGAAAAAGAAAAGATAGGAAAATCAGACCCTTCCTGTCAGAGTATGTGGCACAATTGTCCAAGCTCTTGTCATTTCAAGACTGGATTACTGAAATGCTCTACTGACAGGCCTACCAGCATGTGCAAATGATCTAGAATGCGGCAGCACACCTGATCTTCAATCAGCCAAAGAGAACCAATGGCTGCGTCCGAAAACTGCCCTACCGGCAATGACTTTGCAAGCAACGGTTGTGCACAAAGGTACCTCACGAAACTGATTTCAGACAGACTTCTGAGGCAGTGTAACGGTTTAATGATCTACAGTCAAATAGAGAGAGGTTTGGTGAAAACTAAGCAAATAGCAATTTCTCACTAAAAATGACATCAAAAGTGGAAAACGTTGGTCAAAAATGTACATTTACACAGAAACTGACCACCAACCACAACTTTCAGACACCATCTTTCTTTTTTCTTTTCTGTCAGGGATGTGGGATATCAAAGGCAGCGAAGGATACATCTATGCTGCCTTCAAAAATCGATCAGGTATCTCAGGAGACAGGAAGTGAAGCTAAAATTGGATTCAGATGTGCCTTGATGACTTCCTGCCTTGGAATGCATCCTCTGAAGGCAGCATTTTTAAGATTTTGGACGCAGCCCATATCACACCCCTCCTGATCTCACTCCACTAGCCTTGTTTTGGCCAGAATCAAATTTAAGGCTGTGACATTGGCTTTCAGTACTGCCACTGGAACTGCACCTCACTACATCAATTCACTCCTACAAGTGTACGCTCCCTCCCTCCAGCTAAGGTTGCTGAATGATGAGCTGTCAACCTCCACCTGAACTGCTGAGACCATCACATCTTTCAAGAAGCAGCTGAAGACACACCTCAACCACCCCACACACCCTTAAACCATGAAAAAAACACGCTACGGAACGGAAACACGCTAGTCAGACAGGATTTAAACTTTGTCGGCTGAAGACCCAAGTTTGGTTTGAAGATGAAAAATGTAACAAGCATAATGTTCTCTCACCATTCCTGATTTCTAACACACACTTCGGCGTACATTGCATTCGGCGTGGTCTTGCGACTGTAACAGCAGAAACAAAAGCTGCTGCTCTGTTCTTTTTTCAGTTATCTCCAGTCACGTTCATATGTAAATTGCACAGGCTTATTTTGTCCATTAGATTAAAAGATCTGAAAAAACTCATAAATTTACCTGCCCATAGACCCTCCCCTAGAAAAAAATCAGGACAGACATGGTTTGAAAGTAGGCAAGAGAGAATGTGTCGCTCATCTACTTGTGATCCGATCGACCAAAATGCATCTTAATACCAGGTGTAAACAGGGCCTAGTACTCACAGTGATACTCATCATGTTGACAAACGTATCGTGTTTGGACCTAAAAGTACAAGATGAAAAGAAGAATAAAGTTTGTATTCAGACGGTACAGCCTCAGATTCCCCTCTAACTCAACTTCACCCAAAATAAACTATTTAAAGGCACAGCACTTTAAAATAACTGTTACTTGCCATTTCTTTGATTTACAGGGTCTCTCCTTTAGCATTGCACTGGATGCAGTAAAAACAGCGATAAAGAAAATGTCACGCAAACTGCTTCTGAAGGACAAACATCAACAACCTATTTACCTACCTGAATGTCCTCAATGCATCTGCTATACACAATCCCAGCAGCCATTTCACCTCTGCCCTGAATCTCAATGCTGGGTGAACAGATCAGAAGAAAGAGGACAAGCATGACTATCATAAGACTCAAATGTGGAAATGAACACAAGCCTGCAGCAACGTCTGGCCCAAATTACCTCCTCCAAACAAATTTGCCATTCACATTGTTTGAAGCTCAGCAGTATTAAAGCACTCTTCTAGTTATATTGAGCAATTACCCACCATCCTGTGCCACTCACTCTAAAGCAGGAAATGAAGTCACATCACACAACGCAACTTATCATTACAGTACACTAATTGGTCAGTTTTCCCGCCTTGTGACATCCACTTTAAAGTCTCTTCTCCAGGAAGACGTAAACATGCCGTATTTGGCGCTTTATAATTGCAGTGCACACCAGGGTGAAGTAAATGTTAATTTCCAAGCTTCCTGAACAGAGATCAATGTTAACGTCCTGTTCAAGACTGCTGATAACGGCCAACTAGAGAGACGCATGCGATTAACATCTCTCAAGTGCAGAGCCGCTTTGAAAGGCTAAAATGAGGCAAGTAGCAAACGCTTTTCGCAAATGTTAGGTCAGGTATGATGGAGTGGTTAGGATTCGGTGATTATCTGTTTTCGCTGGAAAGGCTGGAATCGATGAGTCTTCGCTAGATGGCTAATGCTAAAGTCAAGAGAATTTGCTAGCATGGATAATAAAGCTCATCTCAAGGAACTTAAAGGGACATGCAAAAATTAAAATGTGATTTTCTTTCTTCTGTGTAACAAAAAGGAGATATTTTGATTTTCTTTTGTCTACACTGTAATTCCGAATAGGTTGGCAAAACAAAAAAAAAATCAACAACAACAATGAAAACAAATCAGTCAGTTGCCTCAAAAATTTTAAGCTAAGAAATTAAAAGTTTAATTAAGCAGAACTGGCAGGTTTTTATTTTGTACTACTCATTACATTTTAATTGTTCTTAACTTAAAAGGTTTGAGTACACTCAGTGGCGTAACTACAGACAGTGCAGCCAGTGCAGCAGTGACTATATTAATATAAATATTAAGATAAATATAAATATTAATAATAGAATAATAATTAGTGCTGAGATTCTTCACAGTAGTGAATAAATACATAAATTTGCATGATCTGTTTGTGTTCTGCAATGGTCTAGTGGTAAAACTTTTGGCAAGCATTTCTGAGGTTCTGGGTTCTAATCCCCCCTCATGTCGTTTTTTTTTTCTCATTAAAACCAAAGGTGTTCATCAGTGGTTGTACATCAAGAGCAAGGACACGTTGTGTGCATTTTGTTTTGTGCTTTATATCTATCAGAACGCGCCGGCGCGTTCGTCGGCCAGAGGGATAAAAATGTAGCCACTTTAGTTTCATATTTATATTTAAATATTAGGCTATAGTCTGATATTATTTTTTAAATTTCACCTATGTTGATTATGAAAAGTGAATAGCATGACGGATGCGCATTGCAATGTCGGGAGACATGCAGGGGGTCAGACATGAGTTTGACCACTTCATTAAGTTTTGTTTTATAGTAAGTCTTTCTTTAAAGTGAATTTTGTTTTGTAGAAATATCTTAATTTCAATCAAAGTTTCATCAACCAATTGCCTACATTTAATAAATAGGAAGAAAACCAAGAACGTCGGGTGTGGAATGGATTGAAGTACATAAACGATTCCACGGCCTTTGAATAAGGCTGAAGCAAGAGACGTCTTTCTGTTTTTATTACATTTCTTAAATACATATCTTTTTTACTTACTTAATTAATTGATAAGATATTGTTGGACTAACAATATATTTTAGCTGGTCTAAATTCTAAGTTAGACACAAATTTGCGTATATAATGTTCCCTTCTAGACAAAAGGCGCGTATATGTGCTTGTATGTGCTTCATAACTGTGCAGCCCAGGGGGCCCATCATTACTATGTTACGCCACTGAGTACACTTATACATTTAACCTAAAATTATCATGTAACCCCAATGTAAACAATTTTATTAGTGTAAAATTAGCTAGTTATAACAAGCTAATTTAGAACATGCTAACTTGATAATTTGCTAACATGGTAACAAGAGCATGAAATAGCACTTGCTGAATGAATATAGCAATATAAAGCATTTGACATACTTGTTCTCAAACCAAGCAGCATGTGCCACTTGTCACCATGATGATAACTCTCCAAAAACCTACATTAACAGAAACTCTTCTAAATTAGCATAACAAAACATTAATCACCACTAAATCTCCCACTTAACATTAATCTTGCACAGAAAACATTATATAACACTTAATTTCAGCATTTACTCTCCCTTTTGACTGCCATGGGCAAAGCATGCTGGGAAATAGTAATCCCAGCCCAGTTTCAGTTAAACTTAAGTTCATCTAAATTAAAAGAAGTAAGTTCATAAAACTCAAATCAATGAAACAGTTGCATGCAAAGAAAGTTATTGTTTTGGACCCCATTGACTTTCATTATATGAGCAAAAACTTCTTTTAAGTTACATAGAGTTAAGAAATCGTACAGGTCTGGAACGACAAGAGGGTGAGTAAATGATGGCAGAATTTTCACTTTTATGGTGAACTATCCTTTTAAAATGGCTTGCTCAAGTGCTAACATTTGAATATGAATGATCTGAAAAGTGGGCGGGAACATTATCACATTGGTCATGAATATTAATAAGGGACGACATTCAATACAACAGCTTCTTCTTGGTTTCTAAAGCCATCTTTTTACATGCCTGGCTACAATTTCTTACCATCGCACCGCTACCAAGCAAAATGTTATGATTACTTACCAAAAAGTAGGGGAAACGTTCTGCCAGAGTCGTTCTGGGTGTCTGGAAAATAGTGTCCTTTCCTACAGTCATTTAAACCAAAGTTTTTGGTTTGTAATTCACGCTGCAGTTATCATTTGTGGGATCACATCACTTTAACTTCTGAAAGCGTGAGTAAACATTGGGATAGCAATGTTATTAGCCCATTTATTTTAGCGAGGAGGCACAATTCCAATTCCCGTCATCTACCCTTGAGATATCATGGTGCCCGGTTGTTTATGAGCCCACCCAATCTCCTGCAAAGTGGCAATGTGAGAGATTCGTGCAGATGGCAATGAACTGTGTGCTTTGCCGCCATGAGAAGAGAGAAGGATGCAATCTCTGGAATGATGGCTGACTACGACGCTGCCCAATATGCTTCACTTCGGTTAAATTTACAGCCTCTGTGTCTTCCACGAACGGCTTGAGAAGAGAGGCTGTCTACAATTTCTCTCCTCACTGCTCAATTCTAACCCTCCCTCACTCTTCCCCTGCTCTGAGACGTCCTTGGGAGCAAGCGTACTTTTATATTTCTCCAGAGATGTTTTTAAATATACCGCTGTCATTGTTGGTCTGCCAATAATACCATTTTTACCTGTTCATCTATCATGGATGACATTGCAAGTGGAGGATCTGCATTTTGTTGTAAAAGCAGACAGGTCTGCCGACGCAGAGCATGTCAGGATTTATCAAGATGAATCAAAGGCTTTTCAACTCTTAAGTGCTCTACTGGGGAGTCAAATGGGGTGTCTGTGCTAGGACAGGACCCCTGGATACTTATATTTGTCTACAAGCAGATCCTAAAATAGGCAGAAACAGGTTTAAAAGTTTTAGCATCAGGACTGGCTATTGACAACTTTCACAGGATATGATACACTTTACAATAACATGTCACAAAGTCATAATTTGATTGTGTCTGAAACTGCAGCAGATGTGTGAAAGAGAGACTTGGCATTAGTAAGCAAGCAAGCAACTAACTAAATAAATAAATAAATTGATTTAACTCTGGAGATTTTGCTGTGTGTGTATATATATATATATTATATATATATATATATATATATATATATATATATATACACACACACACACACACACAGACATATATTATGTAAACACAAACTTTTATGTTGGATGCGATGACTAATCGTGATTAATCAATTTGACAGCAAATAAAGTAAATAAATAAATAAATAAATTCAAGCACCTTAGAAAAAGAATCATGATATATGATTATATTGGCAACAAAACAAAACAAACAAAACAAAACAAAACAAAACAAAATAAAATAAAAAATTAAAAAATATGGGTCCCAAAAGATTTTTTTGTAAGCAAAAATGTTCTACTTAAATTAATTAAAAAAAACTCTAAATTATAAATATAAATCGCAGACTATATTATGCTACTGTATAAGTTTCATCCACCCTTTTTAAATGATTATCAAAAAGCAAAAATAAATATATATATATATAAATACAAAAAGTAAAACATAGAAATAAATATTTAATAAATTAGTTCTTTTTATTTTATTATATATAGATAATTATTTATTATATATAGATAAATTTATGAAATAATTATTTTAATGTTTTATAGAACAAAGCAAAAACAACATCTTACTTGTATCCCTGGTTAGGACTGAACTTCCAGTAAAGTGTATGTTCTCTCTAATCCTTTGGGAAATAAAGACCATACCTTGCTAACTCCCAGCATTCCAAGGCTCAACTAAATTGGTTTATATGGTGACACATTTTGGAGGGACAATGCTAAAATCATATGCCATCATAGATTCATGGCAAAAGGAACAGAATGGCAATTACTTGCATTGTGAAAATGACTTACACTGTTTAATCACAGAGTGTTAGCAGGCCTCATTTATCAAAACAGGAGACACGCTCCAGTGTGCTGTTCCAGTGCAGATATGTGTGTCACTGAAGCACTGCAGTAACCATCAGTCCCCTGGGACGACATCTCATGGGAGGGCACATGTACGGAGCAGCACGCTTTCTCTGCCCAATGAGCAATGTCGACCTTTCGTGAAATGCACAATAAAACCTCTAAATGGCATTTAAGGCTGTTGAACCCAGAAAGAATGGCTGGAAATCTTTCCCATAGCCACATTTTGTCCTTTAACACTTAACAATGTTTTGTAGGAAGATTAAGAAAGTGGCCCCTGGAGGGCCCGTTTAGAGTGAATTATAACTGCATGGACAAGAGGAGCTTTTTCAGAGAGTCCCGCTTTCAAAGTCATCACATCTATGTTTCATAAACCTGTGTTACATGACTGCACCGCTGCATTTGTCCTGCTTGATTGTTCGCTGCAGTCAATGGAGAACGCCTACGAGCTCTTTTGATAAAAGCCGTGCACTGAACTGAGAAACTCAAGGCTAAACGCACATTTTAGTTCAAAAGGACATGCCGTTCAATTAGAATCTTGGCAGAAAACTCAAGAAAACCATTTAATTTTCACTTGAGGTTATCGTGGTTCCTTGTTTTTTTCATTATTAATCCGCTCCATATGTAGCCAGATTTATATTGCATATGTATTACAACAGTTATTCTATTTATCCTGAAGGACCAAAAGGAAATGAATGATTGTTAATCTATTAATATTATTCACATATCAGTATTTAACCTTAAATAAAATAAGGTGTTCTGGGTGGTTTTCAGCGCATTGCTAGCATGTTTTAGGTGGTCAAACAAGTCTAGTTAGAAGAAGAAAAAGTTCATATCAGGCGCTTCATATATACCGCATTTTAGGGGTTTCCCATCATTTTGTGGATATAGTTTTAATTAATTAATTTAGAATTTAAAAATTTTATAAATTGAACAGCTTGTAAACATACTTTATCACTAGGAAAAATTTGGTTTGATTTCCTGGTCTGAACCAGAGTTTGATTGCTCCTCTCTCCCCTACTCCCACTGTATTGTGTTCACATTATGTTATTTGGGTCCAAGTTGTGGCCTAATGGTTAGAGCATCAGACTTGTAACCCGAAGGTCGCGGGTTCGAGTAGGTGGTGGAGTGAATGAACAGTGGGTATGTCTCTTCCACTCTCATTATCTACAACTGAGGTGCTCTTGACCCCAAATTGCTCCCTGGGCGCTGCAGCAAAATGGCTGCCCACTGCTCTGGGTGTGTGTGTTCAATACTCACTGCTGTGTGTGTGCACTTGGATTTTGTGAAATGCAGAGCTCAAATTCCGAGTGTGGGACACCATACTTGGCTACACACTACGTCACTTTTTTTCACTTTCAAAATGTATAGTGTTGCTCGCCTCATTTTTATGTTTTAATTTTTGAACCTTTTAATTTGGTTCACTTCCGTGAACTTATACAATTGTATTCATATCAGCAGCGAACCGTACTAGATTTCACATAAACCATACCCCAGACTCGATATGGTTCACGGGGTGTGCACCTGAGTTCAGAAAACAGTGTTCACATCATCCAAATGACCTGAACTCTGATGTCAATAGAACCTGGGTGCACACCAAAAGAACTAGTGTGAAAGTGGATTAAAAAGAACAGTGTGATTGCTCTGTTAGTGAGCTTCATTTGAATAAGCGTGTGTTCACACTTGTTGGTTTGGGGAAAAAAAAAAAAATTTAGTCTTGGTCCATGTTCACACTGGCGTTTTTAACACAGAACCTAAAGATACTAAACCCAAAGGCATAGGAATATGTTCACAACCTGATTGGTTGGCAACATTGTGACTATAACGAGAAAAAACAGGTATGCTTGAGCATTCTGTAATTTTAAGGTTCGCATCTTGTGACATCATGTCCTGTTTTGGTCCTGTTTGCTTTGGTCACAAGAGATGACTCACAACACCTCGTAGCAGCAACTTTTGCATGGCACGACACGCACCACTAACATTTTTTTAGTTACCATAATCACTGCCTCCAATCATTCCTTTATACATTAACCAATATACTTAAAGACTGTTTAACACATTTGCATATAAAAATTAATCCTTTTCATGCTTATAATTTACTGTAGCTTCAGTGCATTAATAGCTTCATTATCATCTTATACAACTTAATTTCGAATACATTCTTATTTAGGCATTTATGAAATGCATTTAGTCACTTAACATTTTTGTTGCCTTCATTTCTTGATTAATTACTGTATATTTTTGCTGGTTATTTCGTAAACACTCTTTTATCATGATGTTCTGACTGCATTTCCTCTTGTATACAACTGAGAGAAATCATGTTTTAATCAGAAGTAACACATTATGTTTTAATTACCTGAACAATGTAAATCTCGACAAACACCACAGCTTGCCTTGTTCTATCTTGTGTGCAGAGAAAGGAGACAACTGTCACTTCCTTCACAGTCTGAATAATGCATTTAGTGTGGAGTGTTTGGAGTGTCCCTTATTCTTTATTCTAGTGTTGTGATCTCTCATTCTTGAGCACATCACTCAGTCAATCAATCATAAAAAGTGGTACTGCAGCATATGAAGAATATTAAAATGTTTTGACACTCTACTCTACAGTCACTTAAAGCAGTGAAGTATTAAAACATCGCTTTTGCATTATATACAGTATGGACATTTGTGACTGTTGTCTTAGCAGTTGAGATAAACTGGAAAATGTAATTGCCAGAGTGGCTGCGACCGGAGTCACATACTCTCTCGAGTAGCATCTCATTTTGAATAAGTAATAACTTCACACACTCTTAAAAAAAAAGTTCTATAATTTAATCCGGATGCACTACATTCGCCATGTTGTCATTATCATGTGACCTACCAGCAGGATTGCCAGGTTTTCACAACAAAACCTGCCCAATTGCTACTTAAAAGTAGCCCAAAACTAGCCCAATGGCATTTTAGGGGGTGAAATCGCATTCCAGGGGGGTAAAATCCGCTTTTTGGTGGGGTTCCCCTTGTAAAATTTGCATTCCAGGGGCTAAATATCATGTTATTTGGGGTCGCTTCAACCCACGGACATGAAAAACAACACGCGGTAACATGTTAAAGTAGCCCAATTTTGCAGGAAAACCACGGACATTGCTTCACTGCCATTCACAAATCCTCTCCCATGGCCTCATGGGATAGTATTGGTTGCACTAGTCAACTTTAATGTTCTGCCATGATGCTCAACTAGTTGCTGATCATGGCCTATAGAGCGCGCAACAGGATAAGAAATCTTTGAAGTCCACTTCGCTCCACAAGATATGTTTGATTATACCATCTGGATGCTCAGTATTGATCAGATGAGTGCACATTTTAAACAGCTTATTGTACACGTAAGTTAATCACCGTTCTAAAGTTGTAATTTTAATATTTAAAAATGTTTGTGTACTGCTGCGCATCCCTACGTGTGTAACAAGCAGAGTGTATGCGCGTTGTGCACCCGCCTATAGGTGCATATTACTAACGCACCCTTTAAGTAATAAAAATAAATAAATACGGCGGCATTGACTTTGTTGGTCAATGGCGCAGTCGTTTTCAGTTGCCTCAAAATAGCAACACGCTAACAATGTGCCTGAACATACTTCGTTATCAGACCAACACACCCATGAGCGTACAGATAGACGCAAGTGCATTTGCTATTTAAACAACGTGGGGAAGGAAGTGAAAATGATAACTGCGTCGGGCTGAAACTAGCAAAAAAACACTTGCGTCGCGCCTGGCATCGCATTGCGCCGGGTGTATGATAGGACCCAATAAAGCGTCCATCGTATACTTCAGAATCTCGCTGGAAGTAGCAGGTCATCCAAGTACTTTTTGCTTACTCTTTTATGAGTACTGTGAATTCAGATAACTTTTGTCACATACTGTTTTTTGCCTACTACACAGTAGGGAAGTATGGTTGCAGCCATTGTCACTATAAAGACCGTCATCATTGATGACATAATTTCCTGTTCACCAGCAGTTACCATGGACACGAGAGACAAAAATACAGTCTTCCCTGTGAGTCAGAGGTGAGCGTCTGGGGTAAACTGTTCTAATGGAAAAGCATCTTTGCAAATGATTGGGATCATTCTGTGCTTCCAAGAACAGTGTGATACTGATATACTGAGCCCTCATCATTTTCTAAAAGCCCTCCTGAGCATACTAAACTAAATTAAGTTAGTTAGACTACAGATTAAAACAATGCAATAACATTTAATTGTGATATCAGTTGGCTCTTGCAACAAAGTAGGACACTTTTCTAAATGTTTAGCTCAGTTTGCATAGAAATGAACTGAACACAAACATGATATGCATTTGACTGTAAATGATGAATAAAACATATGGAGTAAGAAAAACTTTAAATAGCAGAAGATGGAAGGGAAGTAATTTTCTCAGATTAGCATGATGGAAACCACACACTGTCAGATTAATGCAGCAGCAAAAACAGTAATGTTATTACTTGGCAGTGAGCTCCATGCCACAAATCCCAATCAAACACACCCAAAGCAACGGCTGCACATTGACTTGCCTTTATATTCAGGTGAAAAAATGCACCAGCAGATTTATAAAGAGAAGAAACATTGCATTAGCAGGGTATTGAATTATGGCACATAACATAGCTGAATGGCTTTCAATTCAGCGAGATGAGAGAATAGGAACGGCGTACCACTAGGTCGGACTCGTTTTCATTTTTCATTACACACAAATAGAATCTACTTTCCCAGATTTACCAGTTGTGCGCATCACACTAGCACGGACAATAAAGTTGTGCCTTACAGTCAGTGTTATTTTAGTATCATTGAGGTCCTATTATAGTTTTTATACACTATGGCCCATTAGAGGTTAAAAAATAACAACAATGCATATTGCGGAAGAACATTGTTTTGGTTGTGCTTTGGCTCTGTGTGGATGAATATGGTTATCCTACTGCTCATAAAACATTCACTACTAGGCTTTCAGATATATTACCAGTTTGGATGGAAAGGATCTCAAGCTGACTAGCTGAAGACATTACTGTAGCTCATTAATAGACACGGTACTTCCTTGAAAATAAATTCCAGCACAGTGCTACAACAACCATAATGAAATGACCCTTCACAATAGATAATGCCTCTGTTAGAGAGCTACATATGGCAATTTATCTGTTCAATAAAATACCGTACTCACCTGTTGAGTAATAAAATGCCATCTCCGCATCACTTTTACAAAATTCAAATCCCAAGTATCAGCCAATGTTGATTCTTGTTTTATTACGAGCTCTGTCGCGTTCTCTTTTTGCCAGCAGACTCTCCTCTGTTTTCTAAAACAGTTGATTTCCCAGAGAGTCAAGATTTAGATGTGAACCTTTCTCACTCAATCTGACAACTAACCTATGCCACTCCCACACCATACATGTCAAAGTAGCAGAAGAAACTTTTCTCTATTTACAGATATGACAAGATGAGTGACGTATGTATGCAATTTCTTGGGAAAACCATCCCGACATGTCTAATATAAACACATAGTGAATCAGGGTAAGACAAAAACATGTTTTGGAGGAAGGATGGATGATGTATTGACTTGGTTAATTTGGTTAATTTTAAAAAATATGTTTTTTGTTATTTTTCCGTTAAATAGTTTGAGTAATTTTGTGTTTTTGTCATTTCTAATATATATATTTTTTAAAATATGTCTATATAGTTTTTACTATTTTTATTTAGTTTT
Source organism: Hypophthalmichthys nobilis (assembly GCA_037950665.1). Lineage (NCBI taxonomy): Eukaryota > Metazoa > Chordata > Actinopteri > Cypriniformes > Xenocyprididae > Hypophthalmichthys > Hypophthalmichthys nobilis. Next base: position 5,261,609 of record CM075489.1, read on the forward strand.
TTTAGTTATTTTTAGTTACAGAAGTTAAAGTATATTAAGATGAGAAATGCTGCCTTGACAATAGCTAAAATAAAATTAAACGTTTTTTTTTTTTTATGTTTTATTTTATTTCAGTTAACATTTATTTCAAGTAACAATTTTTTTTATTTTTATTTTCAGTTTTTGATTTATTTAACTATAATAACCCTACTTACAGTTTAGTTGCACAGGAAAAATTAGCGCATGGAAGAAATGAAATAATTTGCGTACTTTACCATTGCAATTTCCCTATAAAGAAAGAGAACTTAAGCTGCTCCAAAGCTGACACATGACTTATTTCAGCTCAGCACTGTCCCAAAGTGCTTCACTCACTGATTAGCTGCCCACTGTTGAAAATTTATGTCTTGTGATCAGTCATCTCCCTCCTCACACTTTGATTTTCCTTATCTTCTGCAGTGGCACGCACGACAATGCCTGTTGTGAAACTGCAGTGTGAAGTAGAGATGAGCAATGCTATGGCAATATTAAACCACAGCCACATCAAAAAGCAAGCCACAGATACCTATTCAACTCAATCAACTACAATAAGCTATTAGCTGAAATTTTACTTTATAATATTTTCATTCAAGGTCTTGGAAAAGTTCTAGGAGCATGAAGAAAATCTTTCGAATGTGCAAGGATAATTGAAACAATTTATTGTCTGACATCTACACTTAAATACACATCTAACAATGTTTATAACTAATTAGCATGATCATAATTAAATGATATGAGTTAAGGTGTAAGGGAAGGGTCAACAGCGTAATTATAGATGTAATTATGTAGTGCATAGTTATAAAAAAAAACTATATATAAAGTGGGTAAAATTAGATTTAAAGACACTGCATGTACAAATTCATGAGTGAACACCATTACAGAGCTTTTTCTCCTTAAGACTGCAGTGTATCAAAGACAAAAACAAAACCGTAGTCTGAAACCTCCCGTTTCCTACCGTCACAAACATGTAACCAATCCCGTCAACATGTGGCCGGGGCTTTTCTCCACTGACTTTCTATAATGTTCAAAGCATTTCTAAGGGTGCTGATTGTTAGAAGGCAGCTATCTGACTCTAAGATGGTGAATGGGAACATAGTTTGTGTAACATTAGCAACACATTATTGGCTGTTTGATAACGTAGTCAAGCCAAATGCTAATCATATCAATTACTGTTATGTGTCTGATGTTGTAGAGAGCGATACATAAAACACATTACCATTCTGATACATCGACCCTCTATAATTCACTCTCCCTCTTCTTCTAAATCAGTTTCTGGTTGAAACATATATGGCTGAATAAAACCAAAATTTCCACTTGCCATTGTGTAGTGTTTACTACAGTTGACCGAGTGGATCAGCAGGTCCGAGCTGGTGTGAGTGAGTGGAGGCGGGGAATAATTTGTTTTTATTATATTACTTATATTATGTTTTTTCATCTGATTAATTATTTAAGTTTTGGCAGTCTCTCCAAAAACACTTCAGTGGAGGATCCAATTTAAAAACACACAACAACATCAACATTACTCGCACATTGCCCGCATCCTTATTGACATTCCTTCATGTAAATGCTTCATAAACTGCCCACTCAGTCAACAATTAGCCTTTGCTGAATCCCCAGCGCCTTAGAAAGCAGAAAGACTAGAGTCCTAGTCAAAGACTGACCTTGGCGCAGATGCAGGATCTATGAGCAATACTAATGTAAAGACGCACTCAAAACTGAATGAGCCAAACAAACCCAGTGTCTTATTCCCAGGCATAAAAAAATACACCTTTGAACACAATGCTAACTGAATATATTTACCCTCTTTAGAGCATTTGAATAATAAATATTACTCCCAGCTCTGCCAAGATGACATATTCTTCTGTATGTGATTATAAAGTGGTTTTAAAACAGTGTGAATGAGAACACAATCTCAATGATTGGCGTGTGATGGACAGAGTTAGAATGGGGAAGGCGGATTCTTGCGGCATACGAAATGATTCTGACACAGTTTTGCACGGCGGTTTGTTGATGAAACATTACTCACTGATTTTTAGTAAAGTGCTTGTTATTTTGTAAATTTGTGATTATGGCCAGCTTGGAAAATCTGCTTCTGGTAATGGGTAGTGACACACGATAGATATGATAATGAAATCTACAAGACAAACTGGCAGGGGGAAGAATGAAATGAATATCAGACAATTCAATTTTTCACATTGAAATAGATTAGGTCATAATTTTTGGGAAAATATGTGATTCTCAAGGAACACACGTACACCAATAAAAAGTTTGTGGTCAGTAAGATTTAAAGGGGTGGTTGATTATAAATTAATGTTGCTGTTAGAGCATAAACAACATCTGCAAAGTTACGACGCTCAAAGTTCAATGTAAAGGGAAATATTTTTTATTTATAAAGAGAAATATTTATATTTATAAAGAGAAGAAATATTGCATTAGCAGGGTATTGAATTATGACACATAACATAGCTGAATGGCTTTCAATTCAGCGAGATGACAGAATAGGAACGGCGCACCACTAGGTCGGACTCGTTTTCATTTTTCATTACACACAAATAGAATCTACTTTCCCCAGATTTACCAGTTGTGCACATCACACTAGCACGGATGAAGGACAATAAAGTTGTGCCTTACAGTCAGTGTTATTTTAGTATTATTGAGGTCCTATTATAGTTTTTATACACTATGGCCCATTAGAGGTTAAAAAATAACAACAATGCATATTGCGGAAGAACATTGTTTTGGTTGTGCTTTGGCTCTGTGCGGATGAATATGGTTATCCTTCTGCTCATAAAACATTCACTACTAGGCTTTCAGATATATTACCAGTTTGGATGGAAAGGATCTCAAGCTGACTAGCTGAAGACATTACTGTAGCTCATTAATAGACATGGTACTTCCTTGAAAATAAATTCCATGATGAATTTAATGAAATGACCCTTCGCAATAGATAATGCCTTACAATGAACTCTATTAGAGAGCTACATATGGCAATTTATCTGTTCAGTAAAATACCGTACTCACCTGTTGAGTAATAAAATGCCATCTCCGTGTTACTTTTACAAAATTCAAATCCCAAGTATCAGCCAATGTTGATTCTTGTTTTATTACGAGCTCTGTCGCGTTCTCTTTTTGCCAGCAGAATCTCCTCTGTTCGGCATTTTTTCTTTTAAAGAATTCGGTGTTTAAGGACTACAAACAGCTGGCAGGGACTACAACGAGCTTCTTCCCAGGTTGGTGACATCACAAACCCTAAACTTTACATAAACCCTGTCCCTGAGAACATGCAACAAAGGGGGTGAGGCCATGTTGGTCTGCTTTAGAGAAGAAGAAGAGTTGTTGTAGTAGAGTGTTGTTGCCATGCTGTCATTTTACAAACGAGGGTCAATTCCATGCTGGATTTGCACAAAAGATTAACATGATGGCACATGCTAGTCGATGAGTCGAATCAACTCCACAGCAACTACATAAATTTATCCACTAACCATTCAGAAACGTCCAGATGCATTCTATAAGTTGTAGCTTCTTCCTGAGTCTCTCCATCAGTGTCGACTCTGGTTTGACAATGTAAGGCTGAACGTTACTGACAATCGTCATTTTGGCTGTGTGAGATTCTCCAGCTTTGTTGTTGTTGAGCAACCGAATCACGTACTATTAAAGCTCCGCCCTCTTCTGGAAAGTGGGCCAGTAGCTCATTTGCATTTAAAGGGACACACACAAAATGGTGTGTTTTTGTTCTCACCCAAATAGGGGCAAAATTGACAAGCTATAATAAATGATCTGTGGGGTATTTTGAGCTGAAACTTCAGAGACACATTCTGGGGACATGTGTGTCTTGTCATCTGCTGAATGTGTAGGAATTGGCCACAACAAACATATTGATAAACCACTTTTATGAATATTGTTTCAGTGGTAATTATGGCCCTGTCATATTTATCACCACAGAACCAGAGCCAAACCTTCTGGTTACTAGCCTAGAACTGTTACCACTACACCACATATAATTTAAATTTGCATAGTAGTTTAAAATCAAACTGTTTACTCAGCCATTATGACCATGGTAAACAGATTTAGACACTGGCATCAATTACACTGAACTCTTTAATCAGTTTATCCTGGGCCAGCAGTGTGGACTAACACCTGGGTCGCATTTCAAGCTTGCACTACATCTTGTGGATCTGCGGGTACAAAAAGTCTCTCTGAAGAGTTTCCTTCAGGCTGTTCTTTTTCCAGATTCCCTTCTGTCACAGTAAACACCCAAAACTCGCCTCGTCGGCTGTTTAATCTCCCCGACAGCCCAGGCATGACATCCTTTCCCTCGGCTCTCGTTCCTGACATTCCTGTCAAGCCGTCCTCTCGCTGTTCGCACAGCTCAAGAGTTTCAGGCATTAGAAACGAACTTCTGTACACCGTCCTACCTGGCCCTGTGTCTGGAAAAAAGAGAATGTCCCTGCAATGACCTTATTTGGCAGATACTGTCATACCGTGTACCACCATGTATCTACGACAGGCTGTGAAAAGGGGTTGTTTTGCCAGCAAATGGCCTGCTGTTCCACTCAGAGATGTGAAGGCCCTGATCCCAGGCTGTGGCTCTTGGCAGACGGTCTGGCAACTTCCTCACCCATTTCCAGTGCCCTTCTGATCAACATCGCTCCTTTGGCTGGGATACAGAGCCGCTGAGATCCCCTGCTTTCACGAACCGTTAGGCCGATCCCTGAGATGTCCAGCTCTCTTATTCCCCTACTGCCCTCCGAGAGTCTTCTGGACTCATTCAGCCTTGAAAGGTACTGAGAACAGTCTAGTGGGACCAGAGCTATATTGTTCTAACCAACCAATTTATTTATTTTCTTCTTCATTTCTGATTCTCCTGACGTCTTTTTGAAAACAGTGCGCACAAACAAACACAACAAACTGGTAATGCTAAATATCTGGTGCCATTCTGAATAATTTCTGAATTTATTTAGAGTGGTGGCAAAAAAAGTAAAACAGATTTTGAGAAAAAAAAAACTTTCCTAGTATCTATCTATCTGTCTGTCTGTCTAGGAAAATGTCCTCACCAATAGTGGTTGACCATTTTCAGCACAGACCATTTTTTGCACAGACCACAAGGATTTCCAGCAAAGCAAATACTCAACCTTAGAAGTGAAATTTGACTTTTAAAGAAGCACCCTTAGATGCCCCCTCCATTATGAGCATGTGTGCTATTTCCAGAGAGATCATGTGGGTATACGTGTCTCTGGTCACCCTGACTGACAATATGAGACAATACCTTTGATCCTCCATCAGGACTCTTACACACGAACAGACGCAGGACTTATAAGATGCCTGGCTGGAGGACTAGGATTTCAAAGGAACACGAGCTCATGAAAATACAATCGCATTAAATTGAATGCAGCAGTTGTAAGTCTGTTCGTAGCATCCAGTAGCCAGGTAATAAGTTGCTCTCCAAGATAGATTTATTTCCTAATGTTACACGGCTATCTTGGATCTAAAATTATTTTATGTTATGTCCTACTTCTTTTTTCCTTTTCAAGACTACTTTTAATCAAGCCGACAACCAGCAGAGTGTCAAAATTACTGCCAAGAGAAAGGACATTAAGAGGCTTTCTTCGGATGGAGAAAGAAGAAGAAAATCAATATTCAAACACAAAATGAATCTGACTAGACTGTGAACTTCTTTTCAAATGGCGAAGGAAATGGGATATGAAAGATGACCTGCCATAAAAACCGATATCCCACAATGCCATCTGTCAGAGCAAAGGAAATAATGACAACGACTAATGAAAGTTGAAGCTGGATTCAGCAGAGGTCTATATCAACAGAGAAAAACTTGATGGCTGAGGCTCTGCTGACTCAGTGGAACAGCACAGTCCTGATTAGCTCTGCGCTACTTAAGCACTGCTGGCCATGTGAGAAACAATTGATTCCACCAGAGCTAATGGGGAACATGAACATTCTGAGGGCTGCACGTAATCAGACAAACTGGAAATCTATTTTTATGTAGCGCCGACCCGTTTGCATTATTACATTAGAGTCTACATTTCTCCAGTCTGACATTGCGACTGCAATAAACACTTGCGAGAAGAGGACAACCCCTTAGACCACTCAGAGGAGGAAGAATACAATGCCAAATTTCAACAAATTTCAAAGGTTGACTTATATGGATCCATCCATCCATCCATCCACCCATCCATAGTGTTATAGTGGTTGGCCATTTTTAGGACGTTAGTTAAGATCATTATATTTCAACTTTGGACAGACCATCAGGATTTCCAGCAAAGCAAGTACTTAAATGAGCAAATGCCAAATTCTAAGGTCAAACCTATTATCAAAGTGTAGAAAATTGTTGATTTAAATCAATAATTCAGCTCAATGCTCAACCCCGTGATGAGAAGACACCTCTTTGAACCATTTACAGAAGAAAGAACAAAATGCTACATTTCAAGGTCAAGCTTACTATAAAAATGTAGAAAACTGTTGATTTAAGTGAGGTTTAGAAGGTGAAACTGAAGAACAAACTGGTGTGAACTGGTGTTTCAAACAAAATCAGGCCAAAAGTTCAAAACAGCTTGCCAAAGCAAACTTTCTGGGAAAGTTTTTTGTTATATGTTTATTTTGTTATTGTGCAGCACATATTTACATCTACGGATGTTGGGATGTTCGCTAACAATATACTGCTGCTCAGGTATTTCAAACTTCAAAAGTGAAGAACAAGAAGAACTTTGTGGTATTTTTGGAGGGATAGTTCAAACAAAACTGAAAATTCTATCATCATTTACTCTCCCTCAAGTAGCTATTGACTTCCATAGTATTTTAGTCAACAGCTACTGTCAGCTGTTTGGTTACTCACATTCTTCAAAATATCTTCTTCTGTGTTCAGCAGAAGAAAGAAATTCATATAGGTTTGGAACACCTTGAGGGTGAGTAAATGACAAAATTTTCATTTTTGGTGAACTATCCCTTTTAATCCCCGTTTGCAATTCGAACTACAGTATGTAAACTCATTCATCCACCCTGACATACCGTGAAGTTAATCACCACACTTTGAGAAAAGTACCTGAGTCTCCTGTCTGACATTATACAGGCTGAGAGGTGATTCTGAGCAACGGCCCTCCAGGGTCTTCACTAAAAGCTCTATATTTCATTTTCCAGCTGTATGTAAAGTCAATGGCCTCTAAAATAAACTGTCAATCCTTGACAACCTCCTTTGTTACACTGCAGCGAACACAAATCCTCTCTCTTTCTTTTTTTTGTTTTCTGCTTTTCCTCAGATGGAAGATAGAAAGCATCTCACATGACCCCTCTTCCTCCTCACCTTCCTCCTTCCTCTCTGCCACCATCAGAACAGCAGATTTCAAAATTGATCCATGTCATCCAGACGATTTCCATTTCAATCTATTTTTACACCTCATGGAAGGAAGGCCATTTGCACCAGGGAATCACTCATGTGTTTCGCTCTGAATGATGATAAATTGAAGGGCCGTGGTGAATAACGATAAAAAAAAAAGGATTTTATAAGTTACCATTCTATTCACATTGGCTTTCCTGTAATACTGTCAGGCTGAATCATGGCTCTGTGTTTTCCACTGAGTCACATGTGGCATAAGCTTGATTTAATCTGTGCATTAGATATTAAATATAATTCCAAATCGGCTTTTACAACATGGAGGGAAAAATGCAGATGCTTAGTTGCATGCAAAGTTTAAATCACTTTGCCTGATACCTTTTCCAAGGAATAATCTCATCTGTGCACCAAGGTCAAGGGCATAACAGATTTTTAAATACACATTTTCTATGAATAATAATAATAATAAAAAAGTATGATGGATGAGTGTTTATACAAACCCAGTGTGTGCTCACACACCTGTTCAAAAGATTGGAAGATCTCCATTACATAGAGTACAATTGGACTGCTTATGTTATAAATATTCAAATCATCCCAGAATCATTTACCCAGAATCTGAAATGCAAGGAAATGCCATCAATACATCAATATTGTAAAGGTAATGAATAATTTATGTAACTATAACACAGTGGTGCCTTAAAGTGAGACTTGCTAAAAATAAAGAATGCATGAGATGATTTTTTTAGTTATCTAGGTTATTGTAAAAGGTCTAGTTAGTTTCCATTTATTTAAGTAACCTTAGACTAGATTAATGTCTCAATTGGAATGCATGTATGTACAGTATATAGCAACACAAAAACCATGACTTTGATTTCCAGTGAAAAAATAAATGTCCACCTTGAATGCACTTTATGTTGGGGTACCAAAATAAATAAATTCTTTGAGAATAACCTTTTTGCAAGAAATGCCACACTTCCTCAAGAGTCACTAAAAAGCAAAGGTATCAAAGCAATCCAGGTTTGGCTGGTTAGCATGGTCCAGTTGAGTATCACTGCTGATCAATGTCATAACTAAACCATCTGAAAGCGCAAAGACTAAGTCACATGGCCCAAAACATCCTGGCAGCAAGACTGAACATCCATCAGGAAAAATATGGCACATTTCATATCATGAACTTCCGTGGAATCCTGTGCAACTGCCATAGAGATGAATGGGAATACTAACAGATAGCTTTCTCCAGGTATTATAGACCTCCTTGTGCTATATTAAGTCATGTTTTAATTACAGGAGGATGTACAAATTCTCTCCTTCCCCCATCTGAGCAGTATTCTCCCCAAGAATCGAATTCAAATTCCACAGCAGCAGTTCCTCAAATAGCTAAAGAAGATGATAATTGGATCAATAGTTAGCCGTGAGGGGGGCAATAGTCTTAACTTGTTCAGTCTTTAAAGCATTTCGGGGCATTTACTGTGTCTTTCTGACCAAAAGAACATAATTAAACAGAGAATAAGATGGAACTTAAAGGGTTAGTTCACCCAAAAATGAAAATTCTGTCATTAATTACTCACCCTCATGTTGTTCCAAACCTGTAAGACTTTCGTTCATCTTCGGAACACAAATGAAGATAATTTTAATAAAATCTGAGCCAGTTCTGTTCCTCCATAGACAGCTACGCAACTACAACTTTGAAGCTTCAAAAAGTTCATAAAGAGATTGTAAAACTATTCCACATAAATTGAGCGGTTTAGCCCAAATTTTTTGAAGAGACTCGATCATTTTATATGACGAGCTGATTTACAGGCTTTTATTCACATGCATAAACATTGATCAGCAAACATAAACATAATCTCAACCGTACATGCTTGATGCACAAGAACAAACCTCATTGTTGCTACATTAGGTGGCCTTAACTACTATGTACTTACATTTAAAATTAAAAAGTACAATGTACTTATCGTGTTCATATTGTATTGCATAACACTTGTGCTGCATTTGAGATGGGATATGGGTAAGGTTTGGTGGTATGGGTAGGTTTAAGGGTGGGTTAAGGTGTAAGGGATGGGTCAACAGTGTAATTATAAATGCAATTACAGAAATTAATTATAGATGTAATTACATGCAGGTATTTTTAAAATATAAGTACAATGTAAAAACATGTATGTACACAATATGTGTATTGTATCAAATGATTAATTTAAATGTAATTAAATAATAGTTAAGGCCACCTAATATAAAGTGGGACCGAACTTGTCCCATCAAACTCACCCCTTCAAAAGTGACTGCCCTCCAAATGTTTTACACAATGGCCTGCCAAAAACTGGCAAAACCCCTCAAGCGCAAAGCAGCCTTTATGCTGAGGTGCTTACAAAAACCGTGCCAGGTTTAACTGCATAGCAATGAAAGGAAGAGTTTGCCAACATCGCTGATGGTACACAAAAATTGATGCATCGTCCTCTTGTCTGTTTGGGAGTATTCAGAGAAAATGTTCCCATGCTCTCTGCTTGTATGCTGAAGCGTACCGGTTAAATTAATGATTCCACATTGGTTGTATTTATTGGAGGCAATAACTTTGAGTGCTCCTTGCAACGACCCTGTAATTTAAGTTGATGTAAAGTTCAAATGAATGATGAACACATCAAAACATAAATAAAGTACATCTGGATTATTGATTAACCCCACAAGTTCAGAATTTTCAGAGATTCCTACAGACTTTTTTTGTAGGCCTGTAATGGAGGCCTATGTCAATTTTAACAAACAAGAGTGATTACACTTATTCAGCACATGCTCAGTACAGTCTTAAATATAAATGTACATAATATATATATATATATATATATATATATATATATATATATATATATATATATATATATATACACACACATACATTTTAGTAGTTTGTGAGATGACGTGTGAGATGATGAAAAATCTAAAAAGTGTTACAGTTGCCCCCAGTCTCACCTCCATGGTAAATAGCAGTGACAAACAAATTCACACACTGACAGTTCTGCTGAAGTAAACAACATGTTGTATATATGTGAGATTATGCTCAAAAACTGTCACTATTTTTCATTCTGTATGAGGAAGAATAGGGCTTGTTGACACACTTTTTATTCCAGCAATGGCTGATTTGGTTTCTTTATAGGCACAAAAACAAAAGTCTTGGTTATGTAAAAGATACTGAACATATTAAAGTGCTATTTTATAAGTTCCTAATTTAGTTTTAGAGGTCTCCTTCAGTAGATTTACATGCATCAGTGGTCAAAAAACACTTTAATTTTCTCATAATATACATTGCACATCACCTCATTTCTCAAAGAATATGAAAATGGTTTGTTTGAAGATTCAGTTGCTTTAAACCCCTCCTTTTAGGATCCTACTCTGCTCTGATTGGTCAGATGGCCCAGTCTGTTGTGTTTGGTCTATTGCTTACAGCTTGAATCTGAATTTCTTTTATCTGAATTTCAGCACTAGAGGCTTCCTTAATGCACGATACAAAGTGATACGAATGTATATTACACACTGCATGAAAGGTAATATTCATATAAGCATAATAGGGGTACTGTAAATATATAAATTAATTTATTCATTCATTATTTAAAACCCTAGTTTGGTGTGGTCTTGCATAACACATTACTCCAATGTGATAAACTACATTACCGGATGTTTTGCAGTGTGTGAAATATTTCAAATGAGGACATGGCCCTTTAAATAAACTGTCCAATGGGAAGTCTAGGAAATGCATGACTATTTATTCTGCTGGTGTGGGAAAGTTTGCCACTAATGAAGCTGGGACTAAAGCCTCTCTGGACTGTGAACACCTTCTCCTTTAATCTTTATTTATTTAATGAGCGCCTATATGCCACAGTGTTAGTAATTAGCCCTCTTTCTCCTTCTAACTCCTTGAACATGAAATCACAGAGCAGAGGCCACACTCAGTGCTGAGGGCAGGGAATACACAACAGCAAAGGAGAGGAAGAGAAGAGCGAGCGTTCTCTGGAAGGCAAAAACAACGTGCCGAGATTCTGGCAAGCAGCTTGTCTGATTAGTGCTGATTAGGGTCTAATTGGAGTTCTCCAAAACAAGATGACCTCTGCTTTGTTTACTGATGGGATTAATCGTGGCCTGGCAGAATTAAAAAAATCCCAGCTGAATTAATTCCTTCCTCATTAGATTGAAGCTTTTTAAAATGCAGAATGCATAAAATGTGTTCCGTGTCCCCAGAGGATTAAAGTTCAGTGGTGTTTTTGAGTTGTTCTGATACTATTTTTTTGCCATTGACAGGCAAACAGTTCACAAATTCACAAGGGAGAACTACGGCTAGACCTTAGACGACATCAGAGCAAACGCAAAAGAAATAATTCTAATGAGAACTCAAGATATTCTGGGATAATTTACATCTTTTGGCTATACAGTTAGTATTGGTACCACATTTGTAGTCACACTACACAGTGTGCCATCTAAGGTCTCAGATTATGCATGCTGCACAAGAATATGGATAAAATTGGCAGTTCGAATCTGATTGGCTGGCTGCAATGCAATGGAGACCGCACACTTTTTAGCAGCCTTGCTGGAAGCATTTCCGTTTCATTTCCTCCATCTTACTTCCTCTACATAGGTTTGTCACAAATTTGCATAGTTTGGTTCATGTTGTTGACATGTTGAGAAGATGCTGTTTTCTTTGCATGCACTTCCAAAGGATGAGGACTCGGGCTCAAATTGATATAGTAAAACTGACGCCATCTTTACTTTGTGTCTTTTTGTATCTGAGGAAGCCTCTGGTGTTGAAATTCAAATATGGCAATGGGTGTTTTGTTTCTGACACGTGCTGTAAGTGGTAGACCAGTCATAACAGACTGGGCCATCTGACCAATCAGAGCAGAGTAGGCTCTCAGAAAGGAGGGGTTTAGTGAGACCAGATACTTCATCTAACCGTTTTAGACACTGTGAGGAAAGAGGTGATGCATTAATGTATATTATGAGAAAATTAAAGGTGTTTTTGACCTTGGATGCATGTACACCTATTACAGGAGAGGCATAATATGGGCAGTTTAAGCACACAAATTCTTCCTCATCAGATTCTGATTCAGAAACAGCAACTATAGAGCAAGCATACCCGAGTAGTTCCTTTAAAGGGTTAGTTCACCCAAAAATAAAAATTCTGTCATTAATTACTCACCTTCATGTTGTTCCACACCCGTAATACCTTTGTTTATCTCCAGAACACAAATTAAGATATTTTTGATAAAATCCGATGGATCAGTGAGGCCTCCATTGACAGCAAGATAATTAACGGTTTCATTCAACAATAATTCAACAATATCTTGTGATGGGCGATTTCAAAACACTGCTTCATGAAGCTTCGAAGCTTTACAAATCTTTTGTTTCGAATCAGTGGTTTGGAGCGTGTATCAAAATGAGGCTTCGTGTTTCGAAACATTTTGAAATTTCAACAGTTCACGTGACTTTGGCAGTTTGATACACACTCTGAAACACTGATTCAAAACAAAAGATTCGTAAAGCTTCGAAGTTTCATGAAGCAGTGTTTTGAAATCACCCATCACTAGATATTGTTGAATAAAGTCGTTATTTTGGGGTTTTTTTTGGCGCACAAAAAGTATTCTCGTCGCTTCATAACATTAAGGTTGAACCACTGTAGTCACATGAACTGTTTTAAATATGTCTTTAGTAGCTTTCTGGGCTTTTGAAAGAGTTAATTATCTTGCTGTCAATGGAGGCCTCACTGAACCATCTGATTTTATCAAATATATCTTAATTTGTGTTTGAAGATGAATGAAGGTTTTACGGGTGTGGAATGACATGAGGGTGAATTTTTGGGTGAACTAACCTTTTAAGCTACGAACATGGAAGTCTTCTCCTTTCTGGTGCATAAAAGATCCCCGTAAATGCCAGCAAAGGAACCTTAATACTCGTACTATATCTGAAATTCCAGCTGTTCCTGGTGAGAAGAGGGGATTGTTTGGATCAAGACAAGTGCTTATTGTCAAGCTTTAAACCACAGACAGGTTTGCTGATTGCCATTGATGTGTTCCACCACGGGGACCCAGTAAGTGAGCTGTCCTCAGCCAGAAGAAATGTAGGCCTAAGTTGTCTAAAAGATTCTCTGTAGGGATATGCTGTCCCTCAGCATGAGGCATGGATTTAATCACTTAACCTGTCAGAGCACATGAGTAGTAAATAAAAAACGCGGCTCCCACAAGCTCTTTCTCCGAAACACACAGAAACACACGCACAGGAACATATTCCCATTAGCACTGACAGCCTTTCTTAAATGTTTAATTTCACTTCCCTCAACTAGCATGAACACTCTGACCTAAGAGCTTGAGAGAGTTTATTACCGTGCGGCTAATGGTCTAGCACTAGCACAGCATCTTTATCTCGGCACATCAGCATTAAGGGGATAATAAACAAACTCCAAATGTGACGAGACAGTTAATAATGATGTTGCAGCAGCCACACAGATGCACATTAATATTACAGTTGGCATCAAAGACACGATACCAGAGCAGATGCCAATGACACAATTGCACATTCCTCCCTGCAACCTATACAGATATCCATTACATATGACAATGCATAATTAAGCTCACTTTTAAGATTACTGAAACTACAAAACCAGTGATTACTATGGAAACATGTTTGATTTATATTGCGATTGTGTGTGTTTAATTACTCCAGTCCAAATCACATTATCTGTACAAGATGGGAAAGTTAATCTTGCTGTCAGCACCTGGGACTCTTGCGATTGTTGTTGGATGAAAAGGTGGAGACAGAGTTTGCTGACAGGGCATCCAAATAGCCGTATTTGCTTGAAATCACAGGGGAACTATTATTATTCTGGCAACAACAAATCTGACTGACAGCCTTCAACTGCACTACTGCTGACTGAAGTACATTTCATCTTGCATTTAATTCAGATGTTATCAAAGATTTTGCAGTGTGGTCATGAAGACTTAACTTGTCATTCTCGGAAAAAATACCAACCCAAAGTAGTGTAGTGTATTGTTCTATTTATTTATTTATTTTCATTCCTAATCATTCCTACACTGTAAAAAACTATTTTCATGATTTATCACAACATTTTTTTTTTTTTTTTGTCAAATCAACTTAGATAATTAATGTGGTTCAGGTAACGTAATATTTTGAGTTTCTGTTGATTAAATCAATCGCCTTCATTGTATTACCTCAAAAAATTTTTAATTTCAATGAACTCAAAATTTTAAGGCAACCAGGTAACTTACTATTTTAAGTTACACCAACAAATTTTTACAGAGTATGTTCACTTAATATTGTGACAAAATGCAACTTGGTAACACTTTACGGAAAGGTTCAAATTGTTTTAACAATTCAAGATGTACATTTTAACATTAATATATTATAAATCAACATGAAGGAACACAAATATTTTAGATTTACATTACGGCATTGCAAATTATGCATTAACAGTTATAGTGTTGGGGAAAGTTACTTTTAAAATAATGCGTTACAGTATTGTGTTACTCCCTAAAAAGTAACTAATTGCATTATACTTAGTAACTTTTTTATGAAAAGTAATGCATTACATTACTTTTGAGTTACATTTTCTCACCTGGACTGGCCTTGGTTGTTTGTTTTTTAATTAGTGCTGTCAACTCGATTAATCGCGATTAATCACATCTAACATAAAAGTGTGTTTGCATAATGTTTGTTTATATATATATATATATATATATATATATATATATATATATATTATGTCTGTGTGTATATATACACACACACACACACATATAATATACAGAATATAAATTTAATGATATATACACACACTTATATTATGTAAATACAAACTTTTACAACCCGAATTCCAGAAATGTTGTGATGTTTTTTTAAATGTGAATAAAATGAAAACTAAAAGACTTTCAAATCACATGAGCCAATATTTTATTCACAATAGAACACAGATAACATAACAAATGTTTAAACTGAGAAATTGTGCACTTGTATCCACTAAATGAGCTCATTTCAAATTTGATGCCTGCTACATGTCTCAAAAAAGTTGGCACGGGGGCTGAAAAAGCAAGAAATTTGAAAAGATTCAGCTGGGAGAATATCTAGCAACTAATTAAGCTAATTGATATCAGGTCTATGACATGATTAGCTATAAAACGTATGTCTTAGAGAGGCAGAGTGAAGTAAAGATGAGCAGAGCTGTGAAAGAGTGCGTAAAAGGATTGTGGAATACTTTAAAAACAATGTTCCTCAACGTCAATTGCAAAGGCTTTGCAAATCTCATCATCTACAGTGCATAACATCATCAAAAGATTGTCTAAAAGATTCTCTGTAGGGATATGCTGTCCCTCAGCATGAGGCATGGATTTAATCAGTGGTCTTCGGGCCCTCAGACGACACTGCGTAACTCATCGGCATGATTGTGTCGATGACATTACTAAATGGGCCGAGAAATACTTCCAGAAACCACTGTTGGTAAACACAATCCGCCGTGTCATCTGCAGATGCCAACTAAAACTCTATCATGCAAAAAGGAAGCCATATGTGAACATGGTCCAGAAGCACCATCGTGTCCTGTGGGCCAAGGCTCATTTAAAATGGACTGTTTCAAAGTGGAAAAGTGTTCTATGGTCAGACGAGTCCAAATTTGACATTCTTGTTGGAAATAACGGACGCCGTGTCCTCTGGGCTAAAGAGGAGGGAGACCTTCCAGCGTGTTATCAGCATTCAATTCAAAATCCAGCATCTCTGATAGTATGGGGGTGCACCACGAACTCTTCATCAGCAGGGAACCTATATCAACCTATCAAACCTATACCAAATTTCAACACCAAAACTCCAGAAACTCATAACCTCGATACCCAGATGTCTTCACACTGTTTTGAAAAGAAGAGGAGATGCTACACCATGGTAAACATGCCCCCATCCCAACTATTTTGAGACCAGTAGCAGACATCAAATTTGAAATGAGCTAATTTTGTGCATAAAAATTGTAAAATTTCTCAGTTTAAACATTTGTTATGTTATCTGTTCTACTGTGAATAAAATATTGGCTCATGTGATTTGAAAGTCTTTTAGTTTTTATTTTATTCAAATTTTAAAAAACATCCCAACATTTCCGGAATTCGTGTTTTATGTTAGATGCAATTAATCATGATTAATCGATTGACGGCACTATTTTTGAAAAAAAAAAAAAAAAAGGGAAATGTAAAAGCCCTTTCACACTAAAAGTGAAATGAATAAGGCTCAGGCTGAAGGAAATACAAATTCACACCTGTATAGTGGAGGTCAATAAATGGGAAAACAAAGTAACTTGAGGTACTTATTTGAAAAAGTAACTGAGATATTTTGTTGTAAATTTAAAAGTAATGCGTTGCTTTAAAAGTAATCTGATTATGTAACTCAAGTTATTTGTAATGCGTTACCCTTAACACTGAACAGTTGAACAGCTAATGTTACCATACTGAACCTTATTTTAAAGTGTTACTAAAAAAAAAAAAAGTATATATATATATATATATATATATATATATATATCATCCAATATTTTCAGACAGATATGATGGGAACATGAAAATGTACTGCATCTCCAAGAGTAATATTAAGCAACAAAGTCACCCCAAATCAAACCAACCACTGGCACTTGCTACCAGATCTGCAATTTGGCACAAAACCCAATGCAAAACTCGTACTTCAGATGTTCCCTTCATTGCAAAACTGGAAACTTCACTTAGTTATAATGTAAGAATTTTACATTTGGGCTAAAATTTATACATTCAAGTGCCTGTCAAGAAATTAAAGTGACATTTACTTTAAAGTGCAATGGTTAATCTTCATAAAATGCCAATATCCCAAGGAAGCAATGTAAAACAAGGCAAAACTCAAGCTTGACATCTTCAATATTTCACATATTCTCACAAACGGATACATTAATGTTGATTATGGCAATAAAACTGAGCTCCATCCCTTTATAATTACTAATTTATCTGTTTAAATGTTAAGTTCAGGGCTTAATTGCTGAAATCTAAGCCAATAATTGTGTATTTTAACGTTTTGTCGCTGCAGCAGTATGGGAACGGCGTTATGGTGCTCATTAGATGCCCAGCATGACATTAATCTTCATTTAGAGGGCCAGCGAGACAAATGAACTGAATATTTCAGGCTTCAGTAAAACAATGCACAAAAACAACACAGAAGAAAGCAATATTGCAGAAATGAAAGTGTAACATCTCCCGAGTGGCTTTCTATTAGAGGAACTGGTTGTTCTGTTTATGCATATGTGAGTTTTCATTGACTGTTAATAGTCAGTGTGTTCTGGATGTGAACAATGCAGAAATTTAATTCATGTTCAGTCCTAACATAATTACTGCTATGACTACTTCCTGCGTGTATCCGGGGGTCTATTCTTTCTCTATACAGTGCTGTATCTAAAGAGACTTGCAACGTACCGCCATAAACAAAACCATTAACTATTGGAATGCAACATATTTTGTAAAAATATCCAATAGCGGAACAGCACTAACATGTTATTGCAATAGCACTGTTATTTAGCTGTTAAAAAGCAATGACATTTAGAAGAAAACATGTTTTTGTGGGCCGTACTGTGCCTCTGGGATGACAAAGACTTTGTGTGGCACAGATTGGACAACAGCTCGATTCGCGGATGCCTGCGATTGGGAACAAAGGAGAAGAGAAACAGATTGAATTATCATCACATCTGAAAACAATGATTTTCTTTCCCCATTCCTGACAGGATAAGTATCCCAGTGTGAATCTGGGCTAGATGCCCACTGTACTCGAGTTCATTTGAAAATTTGCACGCCATATTAGTGGCGCAGCTGCGGTACACATCAGAGGAACATCAGAGGTGATGTCTTGTGCCATACTGAGAATACCTGAGAATAGCTCAGGTAATTGGCCTATAATGCGAAATGATTACTTCTCTTGATAATTATGTCCTTTGGCAAAGGTTTTTTAAATTTTAGGTCAATGTAAGTGCATTTTGATCACATTTCATTCTTTATCAGAATCTTTTAAGGTTGCCAATTTTCTGTGAACTGCTGAACCCTAGCAAATACAAAAGTTGTGCATCCAGGGGCGCCCGATAGATTTCCTGGAATCCCAGGATAGGTTATTTTCTTGGGCCCCCCTCAGATGAAACTGTTTTAGTATTCAGGACTGAATTAAAATTGACTTTTAAATTCCAATTTCATTCATTTTAATCAAAGTAGCAAAGAGGACACAGAACTGCAATTCAAATTTGAATTCAAGAAAGAGAAAAGATTTGATTTGTATTCAATGTGAAATGTGCTTTAAATTAACATTTGGTATTTTTATAAAATATATTGGTAACACTTAATAAGGCGCCATTTGTTAAAATTAGTTAACTACATTAGTTAACATGAACTAATAATGAAAATACTTCTAAAGAACTTATTAATCTTAGTGAATGATAATTTCAATGACATTACTAAAATCAAAAGTTGTATCTTTTAATATTATTTAATGAACAGTTGTATTTTCATTATTTAACATTAACCCTATGGGGTCTGAGGTTTTTTTTTTTTTTTGGGGCCCTGGAGAAGTTTTGACATGCCCCGACATTTTTCAGTTGCTTATGAACATATTAATGGCAAAAGTCATTACACTGTATTCAGCATGAATTTGGCTACCATAATAAATGAGCAACATGTATGTAAATGTTTGTATTTGTATTTTTTACGTTTATGTGTGGTTATTGAAAAAATAAACAAACAAAAAACATACTGAATATGTGTCCACAAGACTATAATATGAATATAATGGATTTTAAAACGTATAGATTTTGCTTCAAAATGATGTGAAAAGCATCCTGCTTACTAATTCACATAAAACATAAGTAAATGACAGAATTTTCATTTTTGGGTGAACTATCCCTTTTACTAGCATTTACAAGTAGAACCTTACTGTAAAGTGTTGCCAATGTGTATATAAATTTATTGGTTAATTTCATTCAATTCTAGCTCATGAATTCAAAGAGAGCCAATAGTTAAATTCTGAATTTTGCCCAAGCCTGGCTATCATACATCTCCAGCTATGCACATCGCCAAGGGAACATGGGCAAATGCGAAGGCCCTGCTGCCGACCTCAAATCCACAAGCAACCCAACGGCTTCTCATCAGCATGACACTTAATGCTCTATGCTCTGTATGTCACTGCATGCTGGGCTAGCTCTCTTTTCTTCTCTCCCTCCAGTGCAACACTTAATCTCCATCTCCAACCTCACGGCTGTCTGTTCTGACTCTCCCATGCCAAACTTCCTCCGAAAAAGTCTTATTTACATTGATGTTTATAACTGTGAAATGAGGTAAAGCCTCACGGGATTCCACAGCATCATCATTGGCTTATTAAAAAATAAACTCACAGATGACGCCGCATGTGCATATCTCCAACAACGCACACTCTGGTTCTCTATCACAGCTGATACATATCATGTGACTTTCTTGGGTCGTGGTAAATGAGGC
Organism: Hypophthalmichthys nobilis; assembly: GCA_037950665.1. Classification (NCBI taxonomy): domain Eukaryota; kingdom Metazoa; phylum Chordata; class Actinopteri; order Cypriniformes; family Xenocyprididae; genus Hypophthalmichthys; species Hypophthalmichthys nobilis. The sequence continues at coordinate 5,281,481 of CM075489.1, forward strand.
AGTACTTCATGCTGTCTCTCTGTAGAGCATCTTACTGTGCTGTTGCTGAACTATGTAACCACAATGTGTTTCTTCTCCATAGGAAGGAAACAGGCTATAACATGTAGAGTATGTGGACATATTTATAGTATGTGGACATATTTATCACTTACAAGAAAGCTCTGCCATGGTGAGGTAATTCTGGACACAGATAGCAATGATCTATATATACATTTGATTATAAATGCAGGTGAAGTGGAAAAAAATGTTTTTTTGTATTTAATATTTCTTCATTTCTATCTCTATAATGAAATATAAATTTATAGGCTATATACTGAAAATGATATTGTATGTTATTTAGCATCATATTTTACAGCAGTGGCAACGATAAATTATCAAAAAATTGTCCCACTTTACCTGAATTCACTCTATTCATTACTGTTTTGTTTTATCTGTGATGGTGGTTATATTTGGAATGGCATAGGAAGTATACTGTGCACATTTTGCTGATATATGCATTATACAACTTGAGCACACTGTATCCCACAATGCAATGTGCTTAACTTGACCTTACATTATCTGTGATTTTAAACATCTTTCTTGACACATATCATTTGATCAGACTTCCAAAAGATTTTCACACAAATAGGACAAAAAAAATAATGCAAAATTATTATTTTTTTGTTTCCAATTATGACTGAATTCCACACTAAGTGTGGCGAGGTTATGTGACAATGTAGGATACTACTGTTTGAGTGTGGCTGTGTCCGAAATCGCCCCCTATAACCTTAAATAGGGTACTATTTTTTTTTCTTTTTCTCCATTTTAACACCTATTTGCCACCTGTTTGCCACCTGATGTCACCTGTTGGAGTTTGGGTTCCTTGCCGCTGTCGCCTTTGTCTTGCTTAGTTGGGGACACTTGACATTTGATATTCAACAGTGCTTTGCATCCGCCTGCATTGACACCATTTTCTTTAAGAACTGCTGTGCAGCCAAAATTATATACCAGTTATCACTGTAAAGCTGCTTTGACACAATCTGCATTGTAAAAAGCGCTATATAAATAAAGGTGACTTGACTTGACACTATTTGAGGGGACAGTCATTTGTAGTGGTGTCTGAAACCATAGTGAACCTTATCGAGCGCACTCATTCAATCCCATAATGCATTGCAATAACGAGTTTACAACTGATGTACACTCAACGGCTAGAGAATACCCATAATGCACTGTGAGGGTCATGCTGAATGAATTCCCGCACTTTGTCAGAAGATGGCAGTTTTGAACTTATATGTTGTTTAATGTTTGATGATCACGTTATTTTACATTTGCGTAAACAATCTTCTATCACTTGTTTCTGCTTCTTCTTCACGTGTTCTGGAGATTCTGTACTATTTCAGAAGATTCGAAATAGCGCCCCCTACCGTATTACAGTGAAAACATGGATAGCCGGAAAATTCAGGCAATGGCGGGGAAAGAGTAAAGTAGATTTGAAGTAAATTCCTATGTACACTACCAGTGGACTACACAAAAATTCAGATACTCAGAATTAGGATCATATCTGTTTTCTTTATAAATCAATATTTTTTTAAATAATGTAAGTTTATAAGACAGTATGTAAAACTATGTGAAAAAAGTATTTAATAGGCTACTCAATCAAAAGAGTAAACACAACTAGAGGCCAAGTATACTTAGAATACTTAAAGGGTTAGTTCACACAAAAATGAAATTTGTGTCATTAATTACTCACCCTCATGTCGTTCCACAGCCGTAAGACCTATTAGAAATCTGCTGCAACTCAACTCATCATATTAAGTTTAGCTTACTACAATGACATTTTGAGTTCACACAACTGAACTTTCATTATTATTTGAGTGAAACAAACTCATTTCATTTAATTAATTTCACTGTTCGGTTTTGTAGTGTACTACGTCAGAACAGACATGAGGGTGAGTACCTAATGACAGAAATTTCATTTTTGGGTGAACTAACCCTTTAATTATACTTTTAAGTATATCTTGAGTACAAGTATGGGCCAAATATATTTAGACTTTTCTGTTAGTACAAGTCAAGTATACTTAAGAGCAATTTTAAGTATATTTCTGAGAAGTACATAAAAAGTAGACTGAAAGTATACTTTCTTATTTTTAGTTTAAAAGAAGTATAGTAATGCACTTGAATAAACTTATTTTTCGTAAGGGTTGTATTATTGAATATGACATGATATACATGCTATTTACTGTAGAAATATACAGAAATAAAATATGTTATAATGTCTTAATCTGATCAATTGATCAGTCAAAAAAAAAAAAGTTCCAGGTTCATCTGACACACAGGAAATGAGGGGCCAGGTTGAACACAATACATTGTGGGATGCAGTTTTAATGGCAGTATGCTTTGTCTTATACTCAGTGGATAAACTGTGATTTTGGAGGTGAGGGAACCCTAAAAATAATTTAGCAACAGCCCAATATCCTGCAAAAATAGTAAGAGCAGAAAATTTGTATGCCAATTCAAACACAATCTCCTCTTTGATAACAGCACAATAAGCATGTAAAAGTAGCACTTTTTCTCCAATATACCTCGCAACAGCTTAGCGAGAGCGCAGCAGAGAGGTGGATTCAGCTCATGTAGGGTTTTAGCTATCTCGCTCTGAAGAGCTGATAGAGAAGCTCCTTTATCCAGCCTCTTTAGGGATCCATGAAGGACGTCTTCTCCTACCATGCTTGGGCTTTGCTAGGAACCATGATAATGACTTCATTTTAGGGGCCAGCTCTGAACAGAAGATAAAGAAGCAAATTACACACTCAAAAGGCAGTGCTCATCTGGATTTTTTAGGGTTTTTAGTTTTTTTTTTTTTTTTCTGACTGAGGATCGAGTCGGTACGTGATGAAGGCAGATGGGTGGTGAGCGAGATGAGGATCTCTAGAGGGATTATGCTGTATTTCTGATTCTCGTCCCTGCTCTCCCCATGGTTTAATATGCGCCAGAACTCAATCTCACACCCTGAGTGCTGTTGATAAGCCTGAGCATGGTGGCATCAGACCCCAGAGAGGAGTTTATGTAGAGCTGGCGCATGGCAGAAAATCGAATTTCTCCATAGACAATGAGGTCCATTTGTACAGTCAGGCCGGATGAAAAGAGTCACTGTTTCCCACAGATTCACACATTGTTCTCCCTAGACTGAAAAACATTTTTTAACGGAAGTTAAGGAACTTGTTAAGGGCCAATTTAATTAAATGGCAAAACTTGCCACGTTTTGTATTTATCTTTAGTTACAGAGCAGCCTCTTTTTTTGTTTCTGACTGTTTAAAGACAACATGCAATTAAAATTGACCCTACATCCTTAAAGGGATAGTTCACTCAGAAATGAAAATTCTCATTAATTGTCGTTCCAAACCTGTAAGACTTTTGTTCATCTTCAGAACACAAATGAAGATATTTTTAATAAAATATGTGCGATTTCTCCATATGAATTGAGTGGTTTAGTCCAAATTTTCTGAAGAGACATGGTCGCTTTATATGATGAACAGATTGAATTTAGGCTTTTTTTCCACATATAAACATTCATTATCTCACACATCAGTGGTGGTAAACGAAAAACTCAAGCATGTTTGCATGACATACATGAACTAATGAGGTATATTCTCGTTTGTTATGCAGCACATTTGAGCTTCCGCAAGAGGTTTGTTCTCGCTCGTCAAGCAAGTTCTGCTGAGCTTCTTTTTATGTTTATGTTTGCTAATCAATGTTTATATGTGAATAAAAGCCTAAATTCAATCTGTTCTTCATATAAAGCAATCAAGTCTCTTCAGAAAACTTGGACTAAACCTCTCAATTAATATGGATTAGTTTTACGATCTCTTTATGAACATTTTGAAGTGTCAAAGTAGTAGTTGCATAGCTGTCAATGGAGGGACAGAACTGGCTCAGACTTTATTAAAAAGATATTCATTTGTGTTCCGAAGATGAAGGAAAGCCTTAGGAGTTTGGAACGAGATGAGGGTGAGTTATTAATGACAGCATTTTCATTTTTGGGTGAACTATCCCTTTAATAAAGATTCCTGGTCTTCCTGTGAACAATGCATTGGTGCAATTTTTTTTTTTTTTTTTTTTTTTAAATGAGAAAAAACTGAAATATACTTGAAATAACTTGCAGAATAATCAAGTTCCAGTTTTTCCCCTCATTCAATATCCTATAACTTTTTCACTCTGAAATGTCACATTACAGAAGTAAAATGGGTTGCAATGCTGTTTCAACTTTTCTGCTGTCATAAAAGTGAGTGAGTTGCTTTCTTAGACAGTGGATATGGTATTTCACTCAATATTTGTATGTACTATGTACATTTTTACCTACAGTAGTTGATGTCATGTTAACGTCAATGTCAGCTGTGAGAATTAGATTGGTTTCTGTGGGTTTCACATTATGACTACTGTTTTGGCTGAATTTAGTACCTGTGAAGATCATCTCCAACCAGTCACTGATATGTTTCCATTACAGTGGACAGCTTCTCATGGAGGTGGCAGAAAGTGATTCAGCTCACTGGAGTCTACACTGATGACTGGAAATAGATTCCATATTATTCTGTAGGTTATTTACAAATGATTCACTATGACCAAAAATGATGCCAATCAGCTTTGAAATTACTCATAAATGTAAACCTGAAAACAATTTACTCCCTCAATTTGTTTATCAAACTCAACTCAAAGAGAGCATAGGTTTCATTGGAATGAAAATAATGTGTACTGTAATTTAATTTAATAGTGAATTGGTAACATCTAGAGGTAATTAATATATGGGAGAGTGGGGGTAGTTGTCACACTTTTCACTCCAGGTAGGTTTATTTTTGAAAGTTACTTTTTGTAGACCTTACAGTCTTGGCTACAAACAATTTCCAGTGATATTGTCCAGAAAGTAATCAAGTTCACTCAAACCACATTGACTTTTGCCCCAATGGAGAAAATGCTATACTACACAGGCTAGGTTGTCACAATTATGAGTTCTTAGCTTAATTTAAATAACAAAACAATTGAAAAAAGTCCCTGTGAAAACTTGCCCCAGTCTCCCCTACTGTGTAAATACCGCACTGAGAAAACTTATTGCAGCGTTTTAACCCTCTGCAACATCCTTTTTTAACACATTTGGTATTCAGTGCCAATTTTATCTCACACATCCTCCCCTCTTCACACAATAAAAAGCGAAAAACAACGTGTGTACACAACAATGCAAAATGAAAATTTCACACATTAAAAAATGGCCTGTGTAGCCAAATGAATATCGATTCCCAACACTATGGCTTGTGTAAATGTGCCTGTCCAATCAGACTCCATCTCTGAGCTGATGGATTAATGATAACTAAACACGCTGTTTGAGAATCACTGCGGTATAATTGCGTGGCAACACAATCTGCTCTCAGGGATGACGTTAATGGGCAAAGAGCCTCGGCCAGCCTTTTATTTGCCTGTCAGCATGTAAAAGGTTCCCTACGGCGAGGACCCCTCTCTGAAAACCAGCCACCATCGTGTCACATGGACAGACGCCGGAGGTTCACCGTTTTAACAGCCCTGTGAGTCGCCAATGATTCAGATCAATCTCTCAAACGTGTTTTACCCACTCCCACGTAAAGTGTGGGTGTCATCTCACACATGGCGTTATGCAAGCATCGATGTCTCCAACATCTGAGATCGAGACACAAGACTCGCAAAAGAAACAGCCTAATTTTATTATCATTGATTTGAACATTATGCTGTGGATCTTTGGGAGATTATTGCATTAAGAGGAGCATGTAATTCAATTAAAAATGCAGGGCTGAGGAACGCACAATGTCATAATCCTATTTGATATGCGATCAGACGCAAGAGCTGCAGCACAAGACTCTGGCCGTCTGCCCGTGAGCTATGAACTCTGCTGACTGCCCCGACAAATGCACTTTTATTTTCCTGAGGGAGCTGCTTTTCAGGACATGATTTATGTGAGCATGTTCTCCACAGAGACCCGCACGTGTGCTTTTCGGAAGGCCTGCACTGTCGTCTCTTGTCACCCGGCGCAAATCTGCAGCTATTGTTTTCCATGAACAATGGGGGATATTTTTAAACCAAACTTTACTCTGCAAAAAAACTGTTCAATTTCCGGCAGCCGATGTTCGGTTAGGTGTGCAGCGTTGGCACTCCAGCACAAAAGTCAAGGCTAAATACAGAGGGCAGAAGCCAATTTCAAGAGGTTGCAATTTAGCACCAGCTACTCTTCCTATTGACCTGTATTACGGTAGTTTGCGCACATAGGACCAGGAGACAAACTGACTTACAGACTGAGACACTATATTCTCCAAATAGAAAGGGAGACCTGTACTGACCCTCTGTTAACCCAGTCACAGCAGTTTGGTCCTCTGTTTCCACATTTTCAGGTTGGTTTGTTCTAACAATAGTAACACAGCATGCTGGAAGGAAGGCTTTTCTCTATAAGCTCCACTGACACAGATAATGATAGGTATTTCTGTCAACATCCAGACTAGATATTGAAGTTTCACCAGAGACAATAAACTTGCTTTGTAAAATAGATTAGCATGTGTTTTTAATGATTTTAAGATACCTGCATTCTTTTCCATCCCTTGAAGGTGAGTCAGTTCACTTAGCGGATATTTCCAGCGATGCCAGTACAGCTTCAAACAATCTGAGTTACTCCCCTGAGACCAGCGGTTACTCTTACGCCGTAAATTGATGCGTACAACCGTCTGCCAACAGCTAGTTATCATAGTTAATAAAGTTTTAAATATGGATATTTTTTTTCTTACAAAAACCCATCGCTTCACATCAGAAAGTCTTTATTAACCCCCTGGAGCTGTATGGATTACTTTTATGATGGATGTGCTTTTTTGGGCTTTAAAATCTCACACGCCCTTCACTACCAATATAAAGCTGGGAAGAGTGAGAATATTGTTTAATCTAACTCAGATTGTGTTCATCTGAAAGAAGAAAGTCATATACACCTAGGATGTCTTGAGGGTGAGTAAATCATAGGATAATTTTCATTTTTGGGTGAACTATCCCTTTAAGGCTTGTCAGTAAACAGCCACTGTCATGATTGTCTATGTTTAACGCCATTGCGACGGAAACAGTATCAATGCCCACTTGCTATTGCACGTGCACGTTTTGAAAACATTTTCCATATAAAACCATCATTTACAGATAAAACATTAAATTGTTTACTTTTGGTTTGTGATGCAGCTGATCCAATATATTCAATACAGTTGTCTGCTTCATCTTTCAACAAAACTTTCTTTGCAAACTCTCCATTACACTCATTTATGAAACAAAAAGCTTTGTTTATGAAACAAACATATAATCCTCCAACGCAATCCAGGACACCACTAAAATAAACCATCCACTTGTTTTCGATGCTGGGATCCTTCTGATGTCTGTATAGAGACTCAAAAGAGCTGTTTAAACTGGATGTGTCAAAGCAAACGTTCTTTCACTCTTCCATTTGTCCTGTTGTTGGCAGACTCAAGCATGTTGGAGTATGTCAGAAACTAAACATGCATCTGTTTATTGAATCCAGTGTAGACAGCATCAGTGATTATAATGGGTCCTATTTGATTTTGACGCGACGCAACGCAACGCAACGCTTACATCCAGTGTAGGCAAATGTCAGCCATTAAGCGACTGAATGCCAGTGGGCGGGGCCTATGTCTTGTTCTTGAGGCAGTCATATGCAAATGTATTTGCCTATGTGATGTCACAGATCTTCCAATGATGCTTTGTTTATAATGGGAAGGAAGTTAAGCTATAAATGATGTTTTAATGCTACAAGGACCTCTTATATGTCAAAAGAACAATGCAAATTTGATTTCTCATGTCATGACCCCTTTAAATGTTTGAATGGATGGAACGGAAATCCATCAATACAGTATATAAAAAGACCACATACATCTTTCCAGTAACTACTCTAAAGCTGTTACTGTTGCAAAGCAGTGAGCATTTTTTTTCTTATACTGTGTCTATGGCAGAGGGAGAGTTTTTTTTTCTTCCCCCAAAGCCTATCCACAACTGTGATAATTACCCATGCTTCTTTCCTCTGGCTCATTTGCATAATCAGCACCAGTCATTCACTGTGGTGGCACAAAGGAATATAATGAAACAAAAGAGTAACAAGGGAGATTTCAGATGCCTGCACAATGCTGCCACATCTCCGTATTCATTTGTTCTTATAGTCCCAAAATCATAAAGATTTTCATTTCACAAAAGCATTAATGCAAAAACTTTGGGATCTTCCCACACATATTCTATTTTTTTGTTATCCTTCTTTCTTTTTCTGTAAGAGTGAATGTTTTTTTTTTTTTGTCATAAATGGACAGTCTGAGTGGCATTTTTCCAGCACAATCAGTGCTGAAGTGTAATAAACAAATCTGAAGGTCATTGCCATGTCTGTGCACTTCAGAAATGGTCTTTACAGCCATTTTTCTCCCATTGAAAAAAGAATAGTTGCTGTTTCCAGCACATCAAAGGGAATGGAGAGAGCATTGATCTGCAGAGTTTCAACATCTGGCCTGAGTGTCATACACAATGCATTCCCATTTTCATGCATCTATTGAACAAACTGACATACTGTACATGCTGAAGATAAAGAGGGTAAAAACATATAATAGTTTCTATTGTTCAAGCTGCATTGAATTTTGCACTCATGGCTTCAGAATGATAAACAGGCTTACAAACAATATACTGCATATGTCTAGCCAAATTTATGAGATAATGATCAGCACGTTTAAAAACAAAATCAAAAGAAGAAAAATATTTAGCATAGGAATAAAGCAAATGACTTTCGTTATGAGTGAGTCACTGAATCAATCGCTTAACTAATTTGTTCAAAAACACTCAAGAATGAAATGCTAACCACTTCTAAATGAATGAATGAATGAATATGGTAAAAACATTTCTTTTGATTTCTCAATGTAATGTCAAATAAAATAACTATTCAGCTAAATAAAGCTTACATTTATGCTTTGATTTACTACAGGATAACGAGTACAGTTACTTCAGCTAGATAATGTACAACATGAGATGAAATATAAGAGAACTCAGAGGACAGAGCTAACAGTAAAGAGCAGAAATAAAAGAACTAATCAAAGAGCAGATATGCGAAAAACATCTTGATAAAGAAACCGACAAAAGAGAACTGCGATAAGAGAAATACTGAGTAATATTCAATATCGTAAAATTCAATATTGGATTTGAACTCGGGTCATCTGTGCATACGCTGAACAGGGCAATTTATCAAAGTACAATTCAACATGCACCATCCTATCATCTCTTCCTTACAAATAGCTGAAAAAGAGGTAAAGGGCCCAGAATTTCAAGCTATGGGCCTGGGTGGAAATCCCAAGATTCAATTTCAAAATCATTCTGCATCAAATTGCACACAAGTATTAAAAAAGGTTTTCAACAATTGACAGCTAAAGCCTGTCATGAATCTGTTATTGAGCTTTTGTAGTCTATGTATGCAATGAGATCTGAAACTCCAGCTCAATACACTCGATCAGTCGTCACACAGCCATTTCACTCTACCACGACGCACCTCCAACAAGAAGCCCATCTTCTCTATTCTCTTTTCTATCTATTTCTTATGAATATCACCCTCTTCCTAACATTGAAGTCATATTTCACAGGAATGGAAACTGCGGTATATTCCACTGCCCTCTCCTGGAGCCTGGCCTCATGATCGGCTAAGACTAGAGAGGTTAACCCCTACACTTTTACAGGGAACTCTGCCGGAACAACCAGTGGAGACAACAGAACTCCTCAGAGAGGCCCTTGAACATCCCACGGCTAAAACCGCAGTCTCGCTCTCCTTTTTTGTAGAGAACAAAAAAGAAATCTATCCTTTTATCCAGTCAACTTTTGTAGCATTCAGAGCAAAGCTCGAAAAGATGGTGTTACAGGTGCTGGGAAGAATACTAATAATATTGAATTTAAACAGAGAAAAGCTGGATGTGTATGATGACTGCCTCTCAGGACATTTGCACTTTTAACAAGGACATTTAAAGAGCGTTGAACGTCCGGTTGGAGATACATAAACTAAACTGCAGGCCTAGCCAGTGTGCTGACACAAGCTTCTAATCACTGGCTAATAAATCTCCCCTTTCTCACTCTTTTACTTACAAATTATGCAGCCTTTAATAGGTGAAATAAATTTTGCAATGCACCTGGCTCATAAAAGAAAGAATGAAAGATAGAAAGACTGAACGAATGAACAAAAAAGAAAGAATGAAAAAAATAATACAGAAGTAACAAAGAAAGAACAAAAAATTACTGAACGAACAAACTAACAAACGAAAGAAAGAAAGAAAGAAAGAAAGAAAGAAAAAGAAAGAAAGAAAGAAAGAATGACAACAAGCAAACAAACAAAAGAAAGAACACTGAAATAAATGAAAGAAAGAAAGACTGAGCGAATGAACGAAAAAAGAAAGAACAAAATAAATAAAATGGAAGTAACAAAGAAAGAACAAAAAATACTGAAAGAAAGAAAGAATGACTGAACAAACTAACAAACAAAAGAAAGAAAAAATGAAAAGAACACAAACAAAAGAACAAACAAACAAAAAACAACCGAACGAACAAAGAAAAGATAGAACACTCGAATAAACAAATGAAAGAATTAAAGAAAGAAAAAAGAAAGAACAAACAAAAAACATAATAAATAAACAAATGAAACAATTGAGCAAAAGAAAGAAAAGAAACAAACAAACAATGATTAATCAAATGAACAAAAACAAAAGTATGAAAGAACATGTAAGCGAATGAACGAAGGAAAAGAAAGAACAAAATAATTAAATATGAAAGTAACAAAGAAAGGACAAACAAAAAATGACTGAACAAATGCAAGAAAGAAAAGAAAGGAAAAAGGACAGAAACAAAAAATGAATAAATAAAAGAAAGAAAGAAAGAAAGAAAGAAAGAACTTATAACATGTCGAGATCATAAAGTTGTGGCCAAGTTTTAAAAAATAAAATATGCGTGTTCTTTTAGGATTTCCAAATATTTCTTGGCAGAAGAGTATTTCATAGTTCATTACCCTGACTCTGGGCAGTTTATTTCTGATAAACATTGAATAAATTTTAATATTTTGAGCATAGTAATATATTAATCAGAAATTAAAATCAGAACCATTTAATAATTCTTAACAACTGTGCAAGCGCATCTATATCGGCCATAATGGAATAATGGTGTTTTCAGAATCAATATGTATGTAAATTTAAAACGAATTTTGTTAAAGACTCTTCAGAAAACTTTACAGGTTCTATGTTTTTGTCAGAGGCTGTAAGAGCATACAAGTTTCTTGTAAAAATATTCATAACTATTTTTTAACTTGGCAAAGTAACTTGAGCATCATGGGCGTGTGGAGGCCTAATGAGGAGAGTGAGGAGATGTGTGTGGTTGGCTGGTGGCAGAATGTCTCTACATCAGTCTTAACTACACAAACCCCCACCTGGGCAGCCTGTTAGCTGCACTGCAGGCACAGACAGCCCCATACTGCAAAAACTATACCGTTTGAGAGGCGTATTCACAGGAAACTCGTGCGTCTCTGCAGGCATGCCACTGTCACGTTACATTACGGCGAGTCACTTGTCCAGCTTATCTGAAAATCCAGCAGACTGAAAAGCAATGTGCAGATGCAGTGAATATTGAGAAATGGGATTATTTAGGTCAGTGGCTTATGTCATATCTAGGATATATCATTGGTTTTAAAAATGTTTTATTTCATAAATCAGCAAATAGTTTCTATCTAATCTATTCTTATTAATAATCAGAATAATACATAACCCTAAGAGGCCATGCATCATTACAGTACGTTCTTGTTATCTCACCTTATTTTTCTCACAAGAAAAAATGTCTCTTTCAGTCACAAGTCATTTCATCTCCAGCTGTCAAACAACATTCAGTAACACGAGTTGGCTGGCAATGAAGCTGACCACATGTTCAGAGTCACTATAGTGTCTGCGAAAGTTGTAGCCCGCTTCGGACACTGATTTGGAAACAGTCTATCACTGACGGACATAGAGCTGTTTCAGCTTGGGTGAGTCCCTGATCAAAGTAAAAATGAATTCACTCATCTGTGATGAAGCACTATAGACAATATGGCTTCGTCATTTCTAGACCAAGGGGGTAAAAAAGCAAACAAGAGAAAACAACTTGAGATCTCAAGAAAACGACTTATGACATGTCGAGTTCATTAAGGTGAGGCCAAGTAAATGAAAAAATAAATAATGCATGTTGTTTTAGGACTTCTGTAGAATATTACTTATTATTATATTAATCAAAAATTAAAATCAGAACCATTTACTAGTACTTACAACTGTGCAAGCACATCTATATTTGCCTTAATGGAATAATTGTGGTTTCAGAATCAACACTCAAAAAAATGAATTGTTAGATTTACTTAAAAAAGCAGTGTCAAGTGGTTCCACGCAACTATATTGACTTGTACAAATAACAATTTAGTTGTATGAACAAAATAAATTCAAGGAAAGCTGACAAAATTTCTTCGAGTAAATTCAAATCATTTTAATTTGTTATAGTTACATAATATTTATATGTGCAGTTTACTTAATAATTTTATGTTTATTACATAAGGTGAACACATTTATTGACTTAATTTACCTTATTAAATTAACTATTTGCTCTATAAAACGCACTCAAATAAATAAATAAATAAATAAATAAAAATAACTCATTGAACAAACTGACAAATTGAATTGATCAAATTGAATCCTCTAAATGTCCAACATAACTGAACATTAAACACTAACATAAACTAACAACATTTTTTTTTCCCTTTACTGAAAAACATAAAATAACACTTTAATCCCTAAATTTACTCTCCTAATGCAGTCCCTTGCAAAGCATACTATGGCTCCACTACCCAGTTAGTTGTGTCAACATTAAGTTGTGCGTTTCACTCAGCAATGTTAAGTTGACTGAACAAACACTTATTAAAACATTTAGTAGAAACAACTCAGTTAAATTAAGTTCATGTAGTTACATGAGTTTTTTAAGTAATGTGAACAAGGATGGTTTGAGTGAAACTAACAACAGTGAAAGGTCTTTTTTTGTGAAAAAGCATGTAGCTTTAAAATAATACTAAAATAATTAAAATAATAAAATAATTTTGTTAGATTAGCTCTTCAGAAAACTTTACAGGTTCTATGTCTTTGTCAGAGTTTGTAAGAGCATCTTCTCTGTGTTTCTTGTAAAAATATTTATAACTGTGGAACTCCAGTCAATAAACTGCACTGCCCTCTAAGGCCTCGTCTGTCAGAAAACAGATGCTGTGAAATACCACCAAGAAACCACCTCGCAACTTCTGAATATTCCTCTAAATTCTTCATAATCGGGGCATGGACTGATGAAAATTACTGTACTTGCTGACATCAACCAAAATCCAGATTTATGCTTTCATAGTACATGCACATTTTTCTTTGGCAGAGCAGTCTCTTGATGCCAGATGTAAAAAAAATGGACCAGTGTCCGACCCTATTGGGAGTTTTATTATGAGTTATACCCCTGTTTTCTCAAGGTGTGTGCAGTCCCGAGGGTGAGCTGTGAAGGACCTGGACATGGGCTGTAAAGCAAGACAAGTCCGCTTCAGGAAAGCACCTTCACAGTCAGTTCATCCCTGAAAACAGGGTCAGCTCACTGCAAAGAGGAGGTACTTCTGTCAACGTCCCTGAAACAAAGGATTGGATGCATGGAAAGTGTGCCTTCTGCTTCTTGATTATTTTATTCCAAAAATACTGGCTGCTGGGCAAGTCTGGTGCTAAAATCAAGCCGATATACCTCGTCTGCGATATGTATAAAAACACAACAGGCAATATTTAAAGATCTAGTTCCATATTTCCGTTTTTTAAACATTATAATAATTATAGCTTCCGGCAAACGGCCGTACACATCGGCCAGTTACGGCGAAAGAGTAACCTCTGACGCAATGGATGTAGGAGTAGCGTAAGCTTAGACGCCTCTCGCGATTCAAACAAATAGGGCTGGGCAACAAATTCAAGCTCCTCTTCTCTTACATTGAAATCCTCCAATATTTCTCTTTAAAAATAATCGTTTTAGACTTCTAATTCGTAACTGGTGTTTTGTTATGCTTTATCCTGTGCGCTTTCGCGTTTGTCAATACGTCATTTGTCGTATCAGAGGTTACTCTTCTGCTGTAACTTGATGCTCCTATTACATTCTATAAAGTTTTAACTATGGAAATTTTTCCTAAAAAAAAAAACCATCTCTTCACCTCAAAAGGCCTTTATTAACCCCCTGGAGCCATATGGATTACTTTTATGATGGAGCGATACACTTTTTTGTTCTTCAAAAACGTGAGCGCCATTCACTCCTATTATAAAGCTTGGAAAAGCCAGGATATTTTTTAATACAACTCTGATTGTGCTTGACTGAAGGAGATGGCTTGAGGGTGAGTAAATCATGGGATCATTTTCATTTTTGGGTGTACTATCCCTTTAAACAATATCATACATCTATGAGTGCTGTTACACTCTATGTCAGCAACATTGTGATTTAGCGAGATGTTAAGTCTTTGTTTTAAATTTAAAATTAAAATTATAAAAACAATGGTCTAATAATTTTGTATGTTTTTCATTTTCATGAATGATTGATTTGAATTATTATAAAAAGCCTATTTTAGGCAGTTTAAATGGCACTTTCGATTGTGACAACATACCTTACTGTAGAATGACACTTGCATGTTCAAAATCTGTGTGTGCCAATACACCAACCCTCAGAAATTGTAGTCTAATTGTAAGTAATTGTTATTGTATTGTGTGACTAACTAACAACTAACCTTATATTTTGTTGTAGTGCCTAAACTTGAATTCATTATTGTAGAAACTTCATACATCATATGATTTCTCATATTCCCTGTTACTTTTATACATAATGTCTCCAAAAGACAACCTAAATTAAAATACTACGCAATCAGAAATTAATACCAGCATATATCCATTTTCTTCTCTCTCCTTATTTCTCTAAAGGTTCTTGTCTGACAGACGTAGCCGTTTAGCCAATCAGGTGCGAGAGTTTCTCTCCGCCCCGCCGCTATTGGTTGTTCTCTGGAGACTCGGGGGCTGTTCCGATATTAATGACCGCTGGGCAGACAGCGGCATGTCAATGTGACAACCGAACGAGCGGCTGCAGATGCGCCTCTGAACGCAAAGGAAGGAGGAGGTTGTCAGTGCGAGGGACTCTAAAAAGCTTCCAGACGGCTCTCACCTGCTGGATTTTGCCTCATTCGCACGGCAAAATCTTAACGTTAGGACCGCTGTTATCTCCACCTGCGTTAAAAGAAGAACACGCGCGCGTATTTTCATTTGCGTGGCGCGGGCTTCCCGCTCTCTGGAGCACTGCGCTTTAGATGAACGGAATACATGTCGCTTTATCGACCGGAATGACTTACGTTGAAAGGGTAAGTTGGAATATTTGTAAAATCAATCTCATCTATTTTGTTCATAAATATAAATTTTAGTCGGTTTACTGCATGTCCAGCCACATTTAAGTTGCGAGAATATGCGTCAGAGTGATTCTTCCACTGCAAAACGACCGTGAAGGAGCAGAAATGGAGGGAAAATGGATAACAAGCACGTAGGTAGTTGAATAAATAGGCATGTCAACCTGGAGCACTGCACAGAATTCCTGTTGCTGATGTCGCGGTCGGAGAACCAACGCATGTGTGCATCAGCAACAGGAAATCTGTACTCCAGCTTGGCATGCGTATTTTTTTTTGGACACAAGGCACGTCCTGGACGGATAGCCACAGGCAGTCTTGCATCTGGCTGTTCTCAATCTCTCTTAAATCACCCTGTTGCCGTCCAAGATGTTCTACAGCACCCCCATAGCACATGCATTTTAAATGCAGTCGCCTTGAGCATCCACTGTACAGTAAGTATCGTTAAATGAATGTATATCGCCTTGAATGGAGGCATTGTGATTCTGATCCATTCGTCTGATCTGCATTCATTGCTTCAGTCTAATTTATAC